>OX381720.1:28416694-29616694 GCA_947462335.1 Harmothoe impar
CTCATTGTGAATGTTGGTAAGGTCCAGATAGTGAGACTCTGCAATGGGAAAGAGTAGGCTAGAGAATCGATCTCTACAAGACGTCCTATGCTTTAGCACTGAAGGGCCGTATTCAATGCCCCCATTGAATACAATGTGGCCATATTCAATGGGCTAGTAAAAGATAGTTTTTCTTCATTAAATGGCTTCAAATAAAAAATAAACACTCGTGGGGGCTGGGGCGCATCCCACTCAGCCTGCGGCTTCGTGGGATATGGCCCCAGCCCCCACTCGTGAAATACAACAGAGACAGTATCAATGGGCGTTGGTATTTGTCTTTATTTTTTATCAAATACGACTGTCTCATTGACTTAACCAAGGAGCGCCGTATTTAACACCCCCCGTGAAATAACCCATGGCCGTATTTAACGGCCCTGTGACGTCATCAAAATGACGGTTTGTTTACATTTGAACGGCGCAGAAAAGTGCTATTTCAGCGAATTTAGGCCATCCTCCTCTATAATAACTTAATTTGAATCGAAAAAGGTGAAAAAATAAACACAAAGGTACACTTGTTTAGGTCTTTTGAAGGGTTATTTCACTTGGTGAATGTCAGGCCGCATTTCACTTGGCCTACGGCCTCGTGAAATACGGCCTGACATTCACCTCGTGAAATAACCCTTCAAAAAACCAAAACTCGTGAACCTTTGTCTATTTATTATACCTAGCATATGATAGTCCTATCTCTTAACCACTGAAGTTCATATGCCCACTGCAGTGGCGTATTAAGGCAATACGCCCACCCAGTGGGCGTATTGAGAAAGGTCACGTGACCAGCTCTTGACCAATCAGAGAGCATCATTTATTTTTGCAAATTTTCAACAATCGATCGTCGATCGCCGATTACGATCGCGATTACCTGAAGGAAGCAGCAAGTTCTTGACGTTATTATGAAGGAAATGGCTAGGGATTATATGTAGGCATGCATATAGAACTTTACAGAATGTAAATCGGACCAGAAATAAGTTTTTTACGCCCAAATCTGTGTTAAAATCGGGGAGACACCTTATCATATCGGCTTATGGTCAAAATGAGGACTAGAAATGAAAAGACATCGTCGATCGCCGATTACGATGCCGATTTTTACATTTAATTAGCAAATTCTTGTTGTTTTATTATTCTAAGAGGTATGACTATCATATGCTAGGTATAATAAATCAAACACACAACTCGTGAGCATATCCCAGCCCTTATGAAGGCCCACGCGTAGGCATATAGCTGGGATATGCTCACACGTTGTGTGTTTGGTTAATATCTACTATAGATGCAGGGCTTAATCTATACCTTGCGGGATACCTAATCCTACCTAGTCTACACTGTTTTTACCCCCTACCCCCCCCACAATTAATAAATGGACACTCCCTATCAAATTAAGGTGAAATCTGCAATTATAAGTGTTTCTCACGGGATTATGACTTGAATCGTGTCAAATATGACCCTGGTGATAATACTAGTAGGGCCTGTTTGCACGGACACATTTAGAGTTTTATGACTTTTCGCGGAGATGAGTTACTAGTTAGTGAGTAAAGTATCTAGCCTATAATTTTTATAAACAACATTCACAGAAATAACTATCTAGGCTATGCCTATAATTAAGCAGAAGATCTAGACCAGTGTTCAATGTGGCAATAATGTGGCAAGTACTTTATTCTTTACTAGATCTATGACATTTTCCGGAAAGAATAGGAAGTTAACTACCGTTTGCGATGTTTCAGCAAACACGTCATTACATTAGTCAACAAGAACAGCAAGGGAGAAAATAAACGCAAATAAAGTGAAACATGCACATATTTTCATCATGTTTCGGTGGAAATTGAATTTGAAGTTTTAAATTATTGAGATATCTGGAGAACGGCCGGTTGTATATGAGTCTTAATCACGTTTCTATAACACATTGAACATTGGCTATGAAATTGCAAAGCACATTTCCGAATAAAACACAATAAACTAACCTGTGACAGGCTGTGTGAACAGGGAGCTTCCGTTGCCTTGTTAACGTTGCTAAGGACATTACTTCCGTTGCTAAGGCAAGATGCTGAATTCGCTGATTACTTTCGCGTCAGTCCAAAGGAACCAGCGAAGTTTTCGTTCTCCAAGCGCATCTTCAGAGACGTTCCCGCGCTGCGCTTGTCGAAAGGCGTGGCGGGTGGTGCTCTTGGTGAGGGATCCTGTAAGACTGATCTAAGGTGTGTGTGTGGGGGGGGGGGGGGGATTAGTTGATCTAAAGGCCCTGTCTAGAACCTATCTAAATCATACATTAGTGGGAAATAACATATAAGATAACATCCCTGTCCATCTCTCCCTGTCTGTACTTTATTCTGGGCCTATCTGGGGGTGCAGAGGGGTCCCCCCCTCAGGTCGCAAGGTCGTTTTTTTAGACCCGTTATCCTATAATCAATTTTGTGCAAAAGTCGCCAGGTCGCTTAAATTATTGCCCCAGGTCGAAAAGTCGCCTGGAAAACGGCCGAAAACGGCCCAGGTCGCCAGGTCGCCGAAAACCCCTCTGCAGTCACCTATCTGAGACATAATAGCCTATTGAATAGGCCACTATCAGGAGTAGTATAGTATGTATCGGAACGGGACTATAGTTAACTACTGTTTATTACTCAATCGACATGCAGCCAATCAGAGGCCGCCATCTGGTCACGTGACCCGTTGCCATGGTAACGTGACCTACTTAGGGCTCTCAGCCAATCAGAAGCCAGCATTCTGGGTGACCTACTGACCTACTTAGAAGCTCTCAGCCAATCAGAGGCCGGCATTCCGGTAACCATGGTAACGTGACCTACTTACGTCACGTGACCTACTTAGGCTCAGCCAATCAGAAGCCGGCATTCTGGTAACTAGGGTAACGTGACCTACTTAGGGTTTGTTTGTAAACAACACCACGTGGCTCTCTTGTTTGTAAACAACACCACGTGACACGTGACTGTTTGTAAACAAACAAACAAAAAAGTTATGTAACTTATATATAGAAATAAAAACACAACAAGATAATTTCTTTTTTTTTCATTTTATTCTTTATTTTCATTTCAATCAAAAAAACACACAAGTTTATGCTTTTTTAGCTCGCTTCTTCGATTTGCAACAACCCAACAGGCCGCAAAGTCTCACGCCGCCGTCACTCGCACCACCACACCCCGGACGACTTCTCTCCAATAGACATTGCACGACTTTGGATAAATCCAACACCATTTCGGCAAGGCAGAGAATCTTTGCCTCCATGAAACGGCCGCCATCGCAACAACCCGTCACAACAGCATCATCGATAGCTTCTGACTCACTGTCCGGTCGCTCAGCTTTGGGATTTTGCTCATGCGCATGACGCACTTCTTGGGGTTTCTTGTTCGACATGCTTCAATTAGGAAATGAACGCAATGAGGTCCACAGGTGTCAGCAGAAGTGTCTTGTAGTTGAACGCGGTTTCTTTGCCACTTGAACGGAGCAGAGCGTTCCACGAAAGACAAGAACTCCGCACTCAGCGGCGGTAAGCCGAAGGAATCAAAGTAGTACACTTCACCCGTGCTCGACACGTAAAACGCCACCCAATGCTGACCTGGTAAATGTTGCGGATCTGTGTTGCTCACGAAACAAGTGTCTTTGATAGGGTGCTTCGGAATAGTGTCACAAGAGAAAACACCCAGGAAACGATGTTTTGTGTGAACGTTTTCCTTCAACACTCTGCTTATTTCAAGCGTGTTCATACGATACGCTAAGTACCGCTGTCTTGTCTTCAGTTCATGTGGTAGTCGGTGATGGGGTGTCGATCTCGGGTCAGCTCGACGACGTTGTCGTACACCAAGTAGAGTAGCACCGTTGTTGTCGCTTGTAGCGCCGAGTGGAAACTGACTTCCACCCTCAGCTGACCCGCTCTTATAAGGTTCACGCGACACCCGTCGTGCGATCTGTCTGGGGTTAAATCGAGGGGGAACACCGTGTAACCGTTCAGGAATTGATCGTATGAAATACCGCAGGAGCGCGCGCCCTCGTACATCCCCGTTTCCGTGTGTAGCGCCAAGTACTCTCTCACGGCCGCTTTGGTCTTAAAGTCGGGCACGTAGGCATCGTTCGGCACTTTCTGATCGTTCACTATCACTTGAAGCGAGCTGATGTCGTAATGCTTCATCTCGAACGGGTTCTTGGTGTAGCTACCGTTGAAGGCGTCGTGGTCTAGGAAGCAAATCATCATCAACTTGGGAAGCTGGCCTGTGTTGGAGTGCGTGTAGCTGTGATCTCTGTTACCTTGAGGGATGGCGTACGTCGTCACCTCCACTCTGTTCACCGGGTAGTCGAAGGGTCCGTGTTCTATCACCGCTCTCTCGTGCGTTTCCGCTACAGCGTCCGCCACCAACACGCGTCGCACGTAGAGCTTTGCTTTGTAGATCTTCAAGCTGTAGCCTCCGTCAGCGGCGCACATCAGATAGAAAGAGGGCGCTGCCTGTTTCAGAGTGAGATTGATTTCTGTCTCTCCAACGATGAGCTTCGGTTGATGAGCCAGGTCAAAGTGCAGTCGCGCCATCAGCGAAAAGCGCTTGTTGGAGATTAGCTTCCTGCGCTCTTTGTACCCCGCATTCGCGTTACTCAACGCGTCAAAGTGACCAGGCGTATCTTCATGCCACCCCTGGGCGCTCATGACGCCGGCCTTCACGTCTTTGTTGTAGTTGAGTAACCCTTCCAAGTAAGCTCGGTAAGGGTAGGTCTCGGTGTTGCCAGACACTTTGAAACCGCCGATGGAGACTTGGACGTCTTTGAAGAGCGAGTGAGCCAAGTTGTTCACCGGAGCTACCGCGTCGGTGTCCTCGAGCGCCGCTCCGTTCGGTTTCAGCACTTGACATTCCAGATGAAGGTAATTCTCGTTCAGGTCTGTGTACTCTTGCGACTTGTTGATGGTGAAATTTATGTTACCTCCATCCTCTAAAGAGTTTTTTGTTTCTATCCCCAGGAAAGACGACTTTAAGATAGTAGTCTGAGTCGGCGCTACGGTGTGCAGGTCGAGCTCAGAGAGCGCGCACTCGTTACTGCTCTCGTGTACGTAAGCCATTGTGTTCTCTCTTCACGCGGACGACAGACTGACGCCGGCCGCCTCCAGTCTTTTTATCTATACCTGAACGCCTAGGCGCTTACCGGTCGAATACATCCCCTCTACGTCTCTTGCAAGAGCCACCGCCCGTCTGAGGAGAATGCCGGCGACGTTTCGACCCTTTCTTAGACACGACACTCGTCTTTCCTCCCGAGAACGCCGTACTCGCCAGTCTCTTCAGAGCGCCTGCGCCTCGGTCTTTCACGCTGCTCTTTAAAGTCCGACCCGCCAGCACATCTTTAGCTACGCCCACACCGGCGCGGAGCAGCGTTTTTCCCACCGACTTCAATAGCGGGGTAGCCGAGCGCATCAGACCTAACAGAGCGCCGCCTAAACCGTGCCCGCTCTGGAAAGAGCGCCCGCTGTACACGTTGATGCCGTTGCCCAGCTGCGCATTGTAGTAATCGCTGTACCCTCTGCCGACGGTGCGCCTGGGTGGAAAGTACGGAACGCGTTGACGCATCATTTTTCTCTCTTTCAGCGCTCAATAGGTCTCAGATGAAGTGTCACGGTCACCTCGCCTCTACCGAATGGGATGGAATGACCGGATCGGTCTCTTAAATAGATGCCGACCTCGGTAAACCTCTTGGATTTCAAGGGGAAATAATCCAAATGGGGAAAACTGATAGCTTGCACACCACCTCGACGCTTTCCGCCTCTGTCCACCGCGACGCAGCGTAACAGCGGCACTTGCATGTCGCCCACACGTCTCTCCTGGATCATGTCGGTGTATATGTACACAGAGTGCACGTCCCCGAAAACATCCATCGAGTAGGCGCCGGTAGTCGGCGATGCGAAACACTTCTTCTCTCCGAACCCTAGAACGCATGCGAGATGCTGAGTCAGCAGGACAGCACAGTGTCTCGGCGGTTTGATGGTGACGCGTTTCGTCTTGGAGTCGTACGATAAGATCCCCATCGGTTTGAGCAAGAAGCTGGCGCCCTCTAGTCTGTCATCTCGCAACGTCTCACTCAAGCGCTCGACTAGGGTGTGGTTGCTTCCGGTGAAAATAGGAGGTATCTCGAATATGTTTGGCATGAAACTGCGCACTCCCATGACTTTCTCCATCTCTTCGATCATCTGTCTTGCTTGATCGCTGATCGCCTTCTTCTTCACCGCCGGGGACAAGAACTGCTTGTATACGGCATTCGTCTGTCTCAAGTAGACCTCTCTCTTGAACCTTTTTGTTTCCGGTTTCAATCGCTGCTCTTCCGACGTGTCTGATATCTCTTCCACCGTTACATAGCTCGCTTCCTTCCAGCTCAGCGGGTATTTTGAGCTGAACGTTAGCTTGCTCAGACCGTTCGCGTTTTTCATTCCCCTCCAGTCTACCTGCGGTTTTCTTCTTTCGGCGAATTTAGTGTCTTTTAAAACCTTGATCGCCTCCTCTAGCGAACCCTTGGTGCGCAGAGGAACAACGATGATCAAGTCGTCGTCGTGCACGTTAGTCCATTCTGTAGGGAGGATGATCTCAGTCAGAGCCGCTTCGTACGCTTCGGGCAGAAGGAGCGGCGAGTCGAAGTGAGTTCGGAAAGACGTCAAGCTGTTGTCAGGATAATACTCCATAGAGCTGTTGCTAGGTAGAGTGATGTTCTTTTTTTTTTTTTTTTTTTCTACGTTATGTTTTTGACGGGGATCCACTCGTTGAACTTGTCGTCGTAACCTAACCAACGTACGAAAGCTAACTCTTTACCGTCGACGGTCTTGCGGCGCAACACCTCGTCTATCAGGTAGTTGTTGTCGTAACGACTCTTGTACACCTTCTGAACCTCTTCCGGGTAGAAGACGCCTTTTATCTCCTCGCCCTTGTCGTCTTTCAGCTCGAACCCTCTGCTTCCCAACGTCTTAGCAACGTCGACCACTTCCTCGCGCCAGTTTCCCTCGTACCCTTTGTCGAAGGCGCCTTTAGTTCTCAACATCCTCACTCTGTCACCCGGAGCGATGACGTCGACGGCGGACGTCTTTGTTTTTTTCTTCTTTTTCCATATTTCGTCGATTTGTTTGTTAGTTGGGAGATCTTGTCGGTAGAAAACTGTTTCGCTGTTTTCCGAGCTGACTTGAGCCGGCGCCATTTTCAACGTCTTGTGGTGAGTGCGATTGTAAGAAGACACTACATGGTGCAGTACGTCTACGTAGCGATACGTGCGCTTGTGTGTAAAATAACGCCACAGCTTCTCCTTCAGACTGCGGTTCAAGCGCTCCACTAGACTAGCTTTGATGTCGTCGTTCTCGCCAGTGAAAAACTCTATGCCCTCGCTCTTCAAGTGATCTTGAAAGATCTTGTTCAAAAACTCTTTCCCCTTGTCTGTCTGAACAGTGCTCGGTCGTCTCTCGCCAGTGTCTGTCATCTTTCGGAAAGCCTCGGTAACATCAGCGCCGCTCTTGGATTTAATGGGAACGGCCCACGCGTACCTAGAGAAAACGTCGATCGCCGTCACCACGTACCGGAAGCGGTCGTTGTGAGACGCCAAAGCCTGCATGTCCATCAGATCTATCTGGCACTGCTGATCGATTGCGCCGGTTATAGTCTTGTTCCTTGCGAATTTTCTCCGAATGGGTTTATGTTTAGTGTAGGCGTCCAGCGACACTAAAGCATCTCGGATGACGGCCGGGTTTAGGTGGCGAAAATGATGTTTCTGGAGTTTAGTCACGCTAGTGAAACTGGAGGGCGCTTTGACGTCGGTATATCTAGCTACTACGCGCTTCTTTTCTTTTTCCTTCTTGGTCAGTCTCTTCACTGGTTTGCCCATCGTCGACTTGTTGAGGGCGTGAACGACGACGTCGCCGCTAGGCGGTTGCGCCCTTTCCTTTTCTTACTCCCCGCGCTCCTATAGGAAGTCGGAGTTTGGAAAAGTTCACTGCCCTCCTCGTCGTCAGAGGATTGATCGTCCACTTGGAGAGAAGAGTCTGCTGCTGCTACTGCTGCTGCTGCTGCTTCTCCTTCTTCCGAGTCGAAGCTCGGTCGTTTCCGACCTCTGTCAGCAAGCCGTGTGTCCAAGCTTTGGCCAGGTCCGCTCGCTTTATACAGATGGTTTCCGATCAAGGAGTCTGTGGGAACTGCTTCGCGCAGCGCTTTTGTGAACGGAGAGTAGCCCGCCGGTCTGGGCGTTCTTCCTGAACCTGGCGGCGTCGTTCAGTAAGTCCACTATGTTGATGCGATGCTCAGGTGGTATTCTCCGACCCGACATCTCGCGCACCACACCGTCCTCGTTCCACTTGACCACACCGGATTTCTCCAATTGTTTGTACAGCGCCACGGTCCGGGTGCGATTCCTCTTGGGAACTTGGTTCACCAACCGCTCAAGTAGGGACGCGCTGGCTTCTTCAGCAGACTGACGGAGGTGAGCCGGGGGCGAAGAAGTGTAGGACGAAGAGATGTTGCTGTTGTTGGGATTCGCGAGAAAAAATTGCAATCTATTCAACAACCTTCGGTATTTCAACATTTTCTCACGCGATTCCAAAGTGGGATCGTTCAACACTAAGTCCAAGTCCCTGTAGATAAACTGTAGCACCTGGTGCAAGGCCGCGTCGGGATGAAGGGACTGTTCTGCCTGCTTGTGGTAATAGGCCATATCGGCAGGTAGGCGGGCGGCGGTGGCAGGAGCAGAACTCTCGTTCTTTTCAGTACGCTCATCAGGAAGAGGAGGAAGGTTTGGAGCAGTAGAAGTACTAGCAGCAGCGACTGCAGTAGTAGCAGCGCTAGTAGTAGCAGCAGCGGGCACATGATGAAGTAGACCTGCTCGTGATGATTTGTAGAGCGTCTCAGGATCCACGAGCGCTAAGCGTTTGTAGTGTTGTTGCTGCTCTGAGTCCGTCATGGGGACGACTGTGGCGATGACGCTGGCGGTGGCGGTAGCGGTGGTACTGTCGGCGAGTAGGTGTCGAATGAGGTGTCTCATATACGGAGAATGCTCTTTATAAGCGGTAAGGCCATCCCTATGAGAGCCGGAATGAGGAAACCTCCCTCTTGTACCAAGACGCGTCTCTTTTTCTTGATGGGCGTAGATTTTTTGCCGACCTCCCTCAACACGTCAGCCGATTCTCGAAGCTTGTCCAGTTGTTTGTCGCTGAGCGGGATGTTCCCTACCAGTAAATTGTGACAGATCTCACTCAATGCTGCGATCAGATCGTCGCTTCCAGAGTCTATTAGATGCGAGCAGTCCTTTGGCGAGCACTTAGCTAAGTGCTTGAGAGTACCAAAGTGTCTTTCGAGTAGATGAGAAGACATTTTTGCTACTGCTTTCTCTTGTTCTTTTTTTTGTCTAGCGGTACAAATACTAGCTGAGAGTGTATGGACGTCAAAGAGGAGCGTATTCTCAGATCGTCAGGTGTTGACTGCTTGAAGTCCAGAAGGAGGTATGAGTGAGGTCGCTTGAGTTCATGGGTAAATATACTAGAGAGGGCCGCCGCGTTGGAGGGAAACACCTGGCGAGCAGACTAGCTATTTGCCCCATGTCGCGCGGGTTCTTGAAAACGATCATGTAGTGAGCGTTCAGACTCATAGTTCGAAAGTCGGGTGATTTCTGGAATAGGTTCTGAGTGATGTATATGACGCTCACGTTCCAGTGATGGGAGTATTTAGTAAAGATGTCGGCTACCACTTGCTGATTGGAACTGCTCATCAGATCGTCCAACATCAGTAGAGTGTGTGGTCGTAAAGCGTCTTCTGCTACTTCCACGTCTCCCGCTATAGACTCTTTGCTAGGAAGACCTTCTCTGAATTCCACACCGTACTGATTTTGCATTTTTTCAAACAGAGGTTGCCACTCGCCGTAATGGTAAAAAGTCTTTTCCACCGGCGGCGTGACCAAATTGTTCACGTCGCTCAGAAATTGATCCACCAAGCGCGATTTTCCACAACCCGACGGACCGCTAATGATACAACTAAAGGGTCCTTGTAGTCGAGCGTCGAAATGAATTTCTGTGAAGAGTTTGCTTTTACTACTCGACATTTTTTTGTTTTTTTTTCAGGACGCGTCAGAGAGCGGTTGTGTGTCTGACTGTCTGCTGTGTTTCTCACTCGAACGGTCGGTAGTGAATGGTTGTGGAGAAAAGTCAGCCGACCTTTTTATTGATACCGGCCGGTGTCACAGTAGCGGCGGCAGAAGTGACTTTTTTTTCTTTTTTTTTTTGATCATTTAGGCAAAGCTCGTCGCTTTGCCGCTTTTTTTTCTATTTCTGTGTTGTGACACGATCGTCTCGAAAAAGCAATAAGGCGTGTGAGCGCGGCGGTGACAAATACATATTGGAGCGTATGGTTTAAAATAGTGCGTCCCTATCTTCTTCAATTCGGCTGCGTTGCAATATGCGGGATAACAAGTGACGACGTCGAAACGTTTAGAGACCGTGTTCACGTCGGCCACAACGCGCGCCCACCGAGTGGGAGCTGCAGTCGCTCCCAAGAAACCGATCGGCTTGTCGAATCGTTTCATAGCACTTATTCTCACTTTATAAGAGGAGGCAGGGTGAGGAGAGTAGCGGCGCTCTTTCTTTTCATGAAACGCCCAACGAGTGGGGGCGCTGAGAGCGGCTGTTATGCAATGGTAGAGTAAATACTGTTCTGAGAAGACGGCTCTCGGCCATGTCGCTACGTTTTCCTTTTCCGCTCTTGTATAACGACGATGGCGCTCAGCTTTGCATTTCTCGAGAATTCGGTACGCTTCAAGAGAAGCGTGAACCTCAACTACGTGACGCTCTCTCCTTTGAGATAAAAAAATAGCCGGGCAGTTGAGGAGGGCACTTTGTTCGCGCGACCGTCTTTTAGAAACTCGCGCCCTCTGCAGCGCCATATTTCTTTCCTCCGAAACAAAAAAGACTGAGTGAAAATAAAAATTTTAAAAAACAAAAAGCTCAAAGAAAAAAAATAAGCAATAAGCAGACTCAGCTCGAAATTCCCTGCTGGCGTGATGGCGGTGACTGCAGGCGGTGGCGGCGGTCGGCTGGCCGGCGGTGGCGGTGTCGGCGGCGATGGTAGAAGGGTGTGTGGAAAGAGAGACGCATCTCAGTCTTTTATAGGAGCGGCGAGTCTGACATTTTCAGCTGTCGCATGCTGACCTGCTGCTATCATAAGAGAAACAAAAGCCCTAATCACGCTTTTCAGCTGGATCCTTCCACCCCGCCAGACATGGATCCAGATGGGAAGGTGGTTTAAAATTAAATCCGTGTACCGACTGTCATACAATAGAGTAATTAGTTGAACGCGTGTTACCTGTATAAAGGATTAGCGGGTCATGGGCTCAGCGTGTGTATAGAAAAACAACTACAGGTAGCGTGAACAAAGCGACCCCCTCCCTTTCTGTCACTCTGTCTGTGACTAGAGGGTGCGCGTGTGGTAAGCGGCTTAAATCTAAAGAAAAACAAATCACCCTCTCCTGTCGTCAGCAGTCAGCCGGCCGGCGGCTGGAAAATGCGATTAGAGGGATGATGAGCCGCGTAGTAAGCGACTTAAGGCTGATCTAAAGACCTGCCGTGAGGGGGCAGCTGGCCGGTGGCTTGAAAAAAGGGGGGAGTAAGGGTATATAAGGGGGAGTGAAACCGTATTCGGCATCGTCATCATCGTTCACGCTACTACTACTACTACTACTACTACTACTACTACTACTACTACTACTACTACTACCACCACCAGCACCGCGCCTCAATTTGCAGATCCCCATGATGGAAAGTTGCTACCGTGACATGAAGCGGAATGACGAAGCGGCGCGCGAATGTGAAGCTGATGCTGTAGCCTCTGCTACTGCTGCTGCTAGTGCTGCTCAGCGTGCTACTGCTGCATTTACTGCGGCTGTTAGTGACGCTGGTTGTGATGACGTTGTTGTTGTTGCCGCTGCGGCTGTGACTGCTGCTGTTGCTGCTGCTGTTGCTGCCGCCGATGCAGCTACTCATGCCACCGATGCCGACGCTGCTGCTGCTGATGCTGTTGCGGCTGCCGATGTCGCCGCTGATAACGCTGCTAGTGCCCGCTCTGCCGCCCTTGCTACTGTCGCTGCTGCTGTTGTTGCTAATGCTCACGCTACTGCTGCTACCGCTGCTGCTGCTGCTGCTACCGCTGCTGCCGAGGCTGCTGCCGCTGCTGCCGATGCTGCTGCCGATGCTGCCGATGCTGCTAATGCTGCTGATGTTAGCAGTCGCGTCGACAAAGAATCGTCATTTGTCACTCTTAAACCTCCAGTTGAACGCGCGACGAGTAGTAGGGCTACCAACGCGACGGCCGGATGGTGCAAATGGTGTCGTCGCTTCTGCTCGTGCGCTTGCTTTTCTTCCGGTCCTACCTGCTGCTGCTACGGTATGATAGTGTTATAGTGTTTGAATGAGAACGCGCGTAGTTACACATAGACGCTGTAACAGATGTGCTTTTTTTTGAAAATATAATTTTAACATAACATGGAACTTGTTGTGTTTATTTCCTATATATAAGTTGTTTGTTTACAAACAGTCACGTGTCACGTGGTGTTGTTTACAAACAAGAGAGCCACGTGGTGTTGTTTACAAACAAAACCCTAAGTAGGTCACGTTACCCTAGTTACCAGAATGCCGGCTTCTGATTGGCTGAGCCTAAGTAGGTCACGTGACGTAAGTAGGTCACGTTACCATGGTTACCAGAATGCCGGCCTCTGATTGGCTGAGAGCTTCTAAGTAGGTCAGTAGGTCACCCAGAATGCTGGCTTCTGATTGGCTGAGAGCCCTAAGTAGGTCACGTTACCATTGCAACGGGTCTAGTGACCAAATGGCGGCCTCTGATTGGCTGCATATCGATTGAGTAATAAACAGTAGTTAACTATAGTCCCGTTCCGATACATACTATACTACTATCAGGTTATAGATTACTTAGGTCAATACATTTGCCAATCAAATAATATTTAGCCCTAGGCCTATATATTTTTTACTTTATTCAATAATGAACACTGCCCAAGAGGTAGCCATTTACAAATACAATGCAGGTAGGCCTATGGGTAGGCATGCAACTTGCAAGCCAACAGGATGGATTTCAATCTCCGTCGATACTGGCAGGTAGAGTGATACGGCGCCGCAGGTAGGCCTAGATATAATTCGTCATGATAGCTATTGTCGCATGATCAGCAGATACCATCACCTTACACCAGTTTATAAATTCTCTGATCTTTGAGTGGTCGTTTATAACAGATAGATGTCCATGATCTCCTGAGTGATAGGGTACATACCCAATACTATTATCATCCCTCCCAATAAAGAGTGCCCTATTTTCCTAAGAACCCCCAATAATTAATCGATTTGTAGGTCTCACCAAATCCTGGAAGGTTCACTTAAATGTGGTTATCCATATCGCGTGAATATAGGTGAAGGTTAATGAGGTTGGCGTGAGCGATCGGTAAATCATGCCTGGCCAGTGGTCATTTATTATTTAACAAGAGGGTAGTGAGATTCCAAGCGGAAGCGCCAACCCCCACCTTTAATCTCCACTATAGTAGCATAACATATTTTTCGCTGAATAGTCAATATATTTTATACGCACACTGTAAACGTCCTCTACTTACTATTTATAAATTTAATGACCAATCACATACCCGTCCATCCCATATTTGACAATATAAATTTACTGAGCGTTCAAGCACAGGAGTATTAGTGTCCATTAAAGCTCTCATATACTTTAATTGAGCTTTCAACCTCGGCATCCGCCTAGACGCCTAGCCACACAGCTATCATATACTTGAACGGTGATGCCGGTGATGCTTCGTATTATGCCTGCTCGCTATGTGTAGAGTGGCCTTGGTGTCTTGGGTCGGCACAGTTTCGGTTTAACTTTATCAATCAAGTCCATCATGCTTCTTTCCCGCGTGATCCCACTAGGCTGTTGGCGCTCCTCAGATATCCCACCTTCCTGATATAGTTCATTATACTCCCCATATCTCTCTTCGTCAATCAATAAATCCAGTTCCTCTTGCTCCCCCACTTCTACATTGGCGTTACTGCCCTGGTCTGATTCTGCAGTGGTGTCCTTTATTAGAACATCGGCCTCCCTTTCCACCTCTTCTACTTCCCCTACCTCCTGTGACTTATCAATTACATCTTGGTCATCTTCATCTGCTACTTCTTCATCCTGTTCTTCTACATTCCTATTCTCATCAATCTCTAGACACTCTCCTTGGTTCTCAGCACCTCTTTCTGTGGTGCTTTGGTTGTCTAGTTCTACCAGCTCCACCCACTGCCCTAAATCCACCTGATCTTCTTCATCTTCAACCTCCATTGTCTCACCTATCTATGAATACTATTATGTACTTCCTTGACAGTATGCTCCAGTACTTCGGCTATATGGGCAAGTGTGGTGGCAGTATTCCCCTGGGGTTTAACAACTGCGCACACTAGCTGTCTTCAATCATTATGTCCTCGGAGGTCCATGTTACTGACTGATGAAAATATATCATGTTGCAGTCTCCTTCTGTCTGGGACTAGTTAGCCTTCCCTCAGATCAATGAACCCCACGGTTCAGGAGGGGTTTAATGCATGAGTACCGATAGTCCACTTCCTGGTGTTTGAGTAGTCCTATATACATGTGGTAGATACTCTGTAGACTACTTGTAGGGATGTAACACGATTGACCATATAGCCATATCCACCAGTAACATCACCAAAGAATGTGAGTATGAAGCTGGTATAGGAAGCATATAGAAGTAGATGGAAGGAGGAGAGTAAGCGGGGATGAAAGGAGGGGAGAAATGAAAGGTTTAAGAGTGAAAAGGGAGAAGGGAGAAAGGGCAGAATGTGAGAGGCAGGACGGCTGCCTGTAGAGAATAATTGGTCTGAGGGGTATACTATAGTGCCTTACAGTGTAGGAGGTGAGGGAGGGGGTCCTGTATTGATTTCTATTTTGGCATCCTCCAGTAAAGGTTGCAGTGGATCCTAATCATGGTGAAAGTTTAAAGAAATAGCAGAGCAATCAATACATCGGCACCAGCTATCACGAGACCACCAAATGTCTTAGGTTATACAGCTGAGCATGTAAGCGCTGGTTATATATGGGGTATACAGACGACCCTTAAACTAATACCAACCGTATCGTTTAGGGAGTGATCATTTTTAATCAACAGGGAGGGGTGCAAAGAAATTTCGAGCGAAAACCCACCCATCCCCCTCCCCCATGTTAACAAAATGATCACTCCCTTAATAGAAACATTTATAGCCATATTGGGGAAATATATTTAAACATAAATTTAATGCTATAGATGTAAGGGTTATTATCAATTACCCATATGGGGGACCGTGGAGAGATCTATTTCAATCTTTTAATTAAAAAAAATAAATCTTTAAAGCTGCATCTTCTTTACTGTTTCTTTACACTGATGGTCCCCCGTAATAATTTCTTTGCACAAATCAATCAAAGGTGTCTTACCATATATAAAGCAATTGCGAGGTATTATTAGATGAAACATTGTGTTATTTCTTACTGTCACTCTTTTATTTCAATAACACACAGTCGACTGCTACATATCATTTCCAATAGCAATGTCCCATTGGCAACTACCGTTCCCACTCATTATCGCACATTATTCTATTCAGCATTGCAGTACATTGAATAACTTTCATTAAGATTTATAAACCAGCATGCTAATTGATACCACATACAATTGCTTTGGCTATACCACTTCGAATACATCTTTTTGCATGAGACAAAACCAGACATTCTCTGTATTAGCCACACGGGTCAACACCTATTCCCTGTTTGGAGTCAGGCTTTGTACAAAAACCTGAAATCCATCTCTGAACACGAAGATAAATTCATCACATAAAATACTAGGGATAAGCATGATATGTGTACATGGGTAGGTCAATGTGACTAAGTCTTTTAGTATCTGTATAACAATTTGTTCTTGGTTTATTTTAGACATGAATATCCTACATGTATAAAGATAACTACAGTTACAAAATAGCATTATACCATTGTGATTTCTAAGACTGTGAAGTAAGTAGCTCTGTGCTAAGTCTAAGGCCACAGCATTGTTAATGCTAATTCGATGTTGTACAAGCATATACATACACACATAAGGAGGTGTAGAGGACGGGAACCAGTGAAACCTGGTCTGCTGATTCTGATTAAATCTCACATCCCATAGGAATTATATAGTAAGTTTAGGACAGAGTGTAGTTGTGATATGTATGGGACATTTCATTCTGGTATGCAATAGGGGCCCAATAGGGATTAACTTTCATGTTCTTTCCTGGTACACTGAAAAGGATTTTGTATTTTATATTATACCAATATGAAAATAAACCTAACTGTCTTGAGAATTTTTCTATTAAATGTAACAGTTTTACCTGAGTGTATTAATACCTACATGTATTGCTATAATACTCCCCAGTAAGAGCGGAGGATATAATGCTAAATGACTCCCAATAAACACAGGGTCATCGATCTCTGAGTAAGGATTCAGCTATATTTAAGTATTCACAGGTATCTCTACTATATGTTCATCCCAGAGGCCCCACTCTGAGAAAGACACATATATACGCTGTAAGATGAGGTATTGGTGATATCAGGCAGCTACACAAAACTGACAGGCCTTTTGCACAGTAGTATATATTTCTTATCATACATAATAGTATCTATGTTTTCTCAGGCGGGCAAGAATATCCTTATTTCAAAAACATTATCAATTAAGTACCAGGTACATCGTTGAAACAAGAGGGCACGAAGATTTGGAGTCTCTATAAGAATATCGGAGAAAATATTGGCAGATAAATGGCTCCCCTTTGTGTTGTTTCATTTCACAAAAACCTCACTGATATATATATTACAATCTGAAACTACATAAGGACATATAACTTTGACATATCTTTGATAGTAATACAACAGTATCCTATTTAAGAAAATCTAATATCAACAGTGAACTTTCTCAGATTATCTTTAACACAAAATCTCTTCAAATATCTCAGGTATCTATGAACTCTTGCTAATCTCACCTATGAACATCAACACAATTACATGACCATTTAAACCAATTGATTATAGTTCCATTCCGATATAAACAAATATGCCTTTGCGACACAATCCCCGGGCATGGAATCTTATTGTACATGAATATTCAATCTAGCCTTCAACTGTCTTCAAAATGATTCCACAGATAATAGCATTTTCAAACATTTCATGCTTTTCTTTTTTGGGAATACCTATAGACTACATCTCCCTAGAAGAATACACATTTGTGACGATTTCCTATGATTAATGTGCACCCAAGTCTTACCTACATGCAGCTTTAGTCTGCCACATCAACTGGTATTGCCCATGTTATTTTCTTATTATTGACTATTGGGTACTAGTATCAGGCACCTTTAGCGGTAGGTAGGTTGTGTACTTGTAGCAGTGGGTAGGCTGCGTATTTGCAGTAGTATGTAGGTTGTGTACTTGTAGTTGTAGTCACGTTGTGTACTTCGAGAAGTATGCAGGTTGTGTATTTGCGTTAGTAGGCAGGTTGTGTTCTTACAGTAGCAGGCAGGTTGTGTACTTGTAGTACATGTAGTATGCAGGCTGTATACTTGTAGTAGCAGGCAAGTTGGGTACATTTAGTAGTAGGCAGGTTGTACCTGTAGTAGCAGACAGGCTGTGTACTTGTAGTAGCAAACAGGTTAAATACTTTTAGAAGTAGACAGGTTGTGCACTTGTAGTAGGCAGGTTCAATACTTTTAAAAGTAGGCAGGTTGTGTACTTGTAGTAGCAGGCAGGTTGAGTACTTGTAGTACAAATGTAGTAGGCAGGTTGTGTACTTGAAGTAGATAGCAGGTTGAGTATTTCTAGTAGTAGGCAGGTTGAGTACTGAGGTTCTTGGTTTGAGTCTTCAGTGCTCGCTGCATGTCGTAGAGTGACAGATCGGCCGGCACAAACCCTGTCATGTTGAATCTCTGCAGTGCAAGATTCCACTGCTCGGAGGTGTGCATCTGTTCTAAGAGCTCAGACAATTTCTGCTTCATCTCATCTAGAAAAGAGTCGAATTGAATTCATGATCATACATGTAATTATAGAAATGCTGATGTGGCACAGTCTTCTGCTTTCCACTGAACTGTAGAAAAATGACCTGTTTGAAAATTATAGTATTTAGGCATGATTTAGGGAATGCGGGACAATCAAGTGTTATCCAGGGCCATTAACAGCTCAGAAAGGGGGGTCCCATTGGGCCCAGCCATGGTTGATACAGTGTATTTTCGATGGAGATAATTAAATCGTGCACGATTTTATTCACCCATTGACCATAATTGGTCAATAAGATATGATGTAGGCAGTAAATGAATACAAATACAAAGGGCGGCTGGTTCTGTCCGCACACTTACCTGGTAGTTTGGCATTGGCCACCACAGGGTACACTGGTAGAGGACCAAGTGACGTCACAACAGCCAATTTGTCCTTGAGGTCGGGTCGCTCACGGAGGTAGAGGTCAAGGACGATGGAGCTGATGGCGGCCACGTCAGCACGACCCTGGAGGATGTTATCTATGGACTTACGGTGTGACCCTGCAATTGTAAAAGCAGAATATAATCTCAAGCTACATAAATTAGACTGTTAATGGTATTATTACTATCTCCCGGGTGGGGTTTAACATTTAAGTCTAGGGATGCATTACAATAATACTAAGTGAGGTGTCATTTTTTTAACAAGAGAATTTTAAAGAGGAGCTAAAAAAAAAAAAAAAAAATTTAAACAAGAGGAGGGGGAGGGGGACCTTCAACGCCTCTTGAGGGGGGAGGGCATAGGAGTCACATGTTTTCACATTTAAAATAAGCATGCGCGTTGCTCAATTTCTAAGCCTGTGACGGGGGGAGGGGGGAGGGGGGGAGAGAGATTTCTCCCAAAAATTACCTGATTCAAGGGTGTGACCAAAGAAATTGGCATTGTAGCCGCGTTCCTTGAGGTTGGCTAGCACAGTGAGGTTCCCAGATACCGAGCCCTCCTTGTCGTATGTGTACCGGCACCCCTTCAGGTCCTTTATCTCCTTGTATATACCCCTATAATAATAGAAGAACATACATTATAATTGTGACACGATCTGCAAAAAGGGACCTTAATGCAGGGTGCATTAAGGTCCCTTTTCCCAGTACATGTCACATATGGTGATTATTATGTACCGGTAGTAATTTTATATATTATGAGGCGTATCTATAAAGGGGTTCACTTTCTAGCTCTTTCTGGCAGTGATTACTGTGTCTCTAGAGAATTATTTTAGATTTTGAAATCAGAACCCTTCTAGCACCACTCGTCTGAATAACATCATTATAATGTAAAACTAACGTGTTTCTCATCATTTTTACGTCATTTTAACGTGATTTAGACGAGTGGTGCGAGCAGGGAAGTTGGAATATACAAAGGTATAATAAAAGGCATGTAGTGAAAGTGGATAATCAACTGGCCCTATAGATAATACATAAATACCTTTATCAATATAAGGTTCGTCCGAGGTCATATAGAATACAGACTCTATTATCACAGATAAGAGGTCCCCCCTTGAGTAGTTTTGCTATCTCCTGGAACCCCTAAACCGGTAGGTACATTGTATATTCATTATACACATAAACATCTCTATATTCCATCTAGGTTATATATATATGTTTCTACATTCTTTTGAGAAATTGGTCGTTGATGCTTTGCTACAACGGTACAAGTATATATGATGCTGCTTACTTTCTGCTTTCCTGTGTGACTAGTTCAGTGAAGTACATGGGTTTCTGTCCCGTCTTTGGGTGGTTGTGGACTGCAGCGACCGGCAACATCTCAGCCCCGCCCTGGTCCGCCTCTTCTAACAGCCCGAGCAAGCTCGCACTGGACATAAATGCTGTAGTACAAGAAAGTAATCATTTATTATCATAATGTTACATGACTTCATCTGGGTATGGGTTATAAATGTACGCAATATGTAGGTACAATGTAGTACGAGATCAAATGCTCTTCTAAATTCTGATGAGACAAAATATCCCCTCACAATATCAATTTTATTACACTTTAATAGGTATTGACTGAGGGATTTCCTTTATAATGTTTATCTATATACTTTTTAAATATTAAGAGATTGATTAGATATAAACCTACCAATATCTGCGTCTCCTTCTCTAAATGGATTCCGGTTAGCTGATGGTCCCTCATAACGCGACTCAACACAGAGACTCGTCGGTATACCTTTAAAAGCACAGATTGAAATGTCACACGAGTGCATCTGTAATTCCATTTACCAAATGATATTTAGGAAACAAGTTTCAAGTATCCTATTTAATCATGTTATTGATTGGTCAATTTGAAGGTGAGGATTCACCCCTCTCAATCTACTGTTAGCAGAGTGGTACTTTGTCAATTATATGAATAAGGGGGGGGGGGGGCATGGTTTGGGTTGGGATGGGATATTTTAAACAAATGCCCAGTAAGGCCTGTGCCTTAGGCTACATACCTAATGCCTCCTCTAAGTAGTACTGGAACATCTGAAAAAGCTCTAAGGGTAGGTCTGGAACCATGTAGGTCATCAACTTCAACTTGAATGGCATCTTGGCAATGAAACACTACCTGTGAAAGAGAGTGAAATAGTTAGATATTTCATTAATATGTATACATATTTACATACATTACAAAGATATGGATATTTGCAGCTATTTCACTGTGTACTATACCTGTATGTTCCTCTCTCCAGCAACCGGCCTCAGTTCAGATCTGGTATAGTTTCCACTAAATACATGGTATAATATATCTACCGGTAAATAAAAAAAGGGGCTTATATAACAGTTAAAGTGATCACTGATGCGGATAATGATCATATCAGTATGTATACTAACCTGGATAGGATGGAGATTGGCCCCTAATGCTGTGGGGTATCACGTTGCTGTCAGCTGTGTTGTCACTCGGCGAGCACTGACTGACCTGATGTTTACTTGCTGCTGACATCTGGGTTACTGACTACTCAGTGTCCAAAGGTCATAAACCTATATAAAACCAGGATCCCATCTGGTACCCTGGATCATCTCCCTGTCACGTTTAGGGAAGGTGACACGATGCAGGTGCCGCCATCTGGTGTTTAAAGTGGCCACTAGGTATATGGTGGAGACTACTGGTGCTATCTGGTTTGGTCTAAACCCCCACCTTTCCTATAAAAGGGTACCGGTCCTCATATCATTAACTATTGCTGTTAGGGTAGCAAGACTTGGATCTTTAACGTTGCAGCTAATGCACCCCAGAAAAAAGCCCAGATGTCGATCGATACAAATCACTATAGATTCTTTCTTTGATGTTTTATATAATATCTTAAACTGAGTATGGAGAAGAATTTTGAATGAGCTCTTATCATAAATTCTACTCCATCTAAAAATGAAAAAGAATGTCTCCAACGGTTGATAGACATGACACCATAAGCCTAATTTGTTCACAAATATTTATTTCTGAAATGAATATGGGTTATGTACACTGTGTGGATGTGATGAAGACGAAACATGTTTGGGCAGTTTGATTTCCCCTAGACTCTTGAAACAGGGCTACAGAGGAGCCCCCCAAACAACAGATTTAGTCTGAAATACAAATATATTTTTACGCCTCAAGCGGTAAGATGTTGGACGCAGAAGGCACTCCTCCTTAGGTACCGATCAAATCCGCTGACTGGTTTGTGCCCGACTTTAATGGAGATGAGATTATTTAATGTCTATTGCCTGTCAGATGTTCTCTATGGCCTAAATCAGTAAATTATTTGGGGCCATGTAGCTATACCACTGGATGATGAGATGATCCGCCGAAGGTAGGGTAGAGCGTAAAACAGGAATGCGATGATGTGATTTCCAAGTGAAAGTTTGATCTGCTATGCCGTCCACTTCAGACATCTACAAAAGCAGAAAAGTAATATATTAAAACATATTTGGTTATCATGTGCGATACCAACAGTGAACGAGGGGCATGCAATATACAAAAGTTGTGAATATTTTGGTTCTACCTAGGGTATAAAGAGGTATAACCCATTTAAAAGTAGGACATATAAATAAATAAAGAAGATATAACTATGTAAATGTCTACAGATTTACATCAGTAAAGACACTTATTTAAATTGAAGTAAATTAAAATTTTGCATTATTCATATCATAGAAGCAGACATTAAAGCAGCTTACCTTGTGTCCTGGTGGGTGCCCAGACAGCGCACACAGCAGTAGCGCGCACCGCACTGCACACACACGTACGGAGACGGGAACGTACACGGGAGTTAAGGGGAAACTCAGTCCACAATGTTATTTATTCAGTTATTCTAAAGTTTTCCTTGGTATGGTCATTCAGGTGCGTCTTATCCCTCACAGAATTACAATTGGGATGGTAGAAAGTTCGCCTCACTTGTCTGTAGTATTTTTTTTATCCAAGATGCAGCCTACAAGTTACTCTCGTTCCCAAATCCTTCCGAAGGAAGGCTCTGGTAACAGCCAAATGACATTGAACTTGGGAGTTTGCTGGGTCTGGGCAACCCCTGCTGGTAGGCTGGAACCAGCGAACAGGAACAGGAAATGGAACCAGAATGTATGATGGTAGTTTTTGGTAGTTTTACCATCAGCCTTTCTGGTTCCATTTCCTGTTCGCTGGTTCCAGCCTACCAGCAGGGGTTGCCCAGACCCAGCAAAATCCCAACATTTGGCAGTTACCAGAGCCTTCCTTGGGAAGGATTTGGGAACGAGAGTACCTACAAGTATGTAAGTATTGCCACCCTTTTTTAGATGATTATCCTTTACTATGATATCATTATCCATACTATGATCCCAGTATCATTAATTTAACTTATACATGTCAATTGTTTTTAATAAAAAAGAAAAAAAAGATTAATTGTTCCCTGTCATGTCAAAGGATATCCACACACGGCACAGAAGTTGCGCTCCGGGAGGCGGGAGGCAGGGACACCGACCGACAAGTAGTTGGGTGCTTCTGGCTGATTCATCTGCTGCAAGAGATACCGCAACAAAAAGGATGTTGTATTAGTAAGGAACTAGAGAAACTGAACGATTAATAAGATTTAACATTTTGAATAATAAAATAGAGATAACTCCAAACATAACAGCATGTTATCCACTACTGGCACGTCCTTTCAAAATGATTAATCCACTACTGGCATGTCCTTTCAAAATGATTAGTGCTTGATGGCAATTCTAATTTACAGGTTTTTTGTTTATCCTCCACTTTACTCCAATCTCTTCTTTGTAGTATATCATGAAGATATGATTGCATTTTTCCTTACCTCTTCTTCTATCAATGCTGCAAAACTCTTCTTGAATCGTTGTTTGAAGTCCTTGCCTTTCCGCTTCTTTTTGGCTACAAACAGACGTATTTTACTCTGCTATTAATCATTAGTATCACCGGTATGTATCGGTTATATGAATTGGAATATTCTTTAGAAAGAGGCTGAGGCTCGAATAATTGACAATCCCCCCCCCCCAATTCCTGGTGACAAAGACAACAATTTATCTTTTTTTTTTAAACTTGTTCTTTTTTAAATCAATGTACACACACAAGCGGATCTGATTTCGAGGACGGGAGGGCTGTTCATCCAAGCGTTTGAAAGATAAATCTAAGCGAGATTTTAAACATAGGTACATACACTGGTCTGGCATGGCTTCGTCAAACTTGGGAGCGCGTTTACTCATCTTGAGGTCTGCGTGAGGATCATCCTGGAAGTTGTCGCACTCAAGCGCTTCAAGAGCCTTTCGCGCCCTCCTCCGCCGGGCACCATGATCCAAAACTCGCTTCTGTTGGACATCTTTAATCCGGCCTGAGATAAAGTGAATGTTGATAAGAATTAAAACAAATGACATTGGGTAAAGAAGAATTCATAGGAACTACCGGGTAGTTATTTATTTTCCTTGATCCTCTCACCCTACTTATTTAGAGTGGTCATTATCTGACATCCCCTGTTGTAAGTTGTTAAAAATTAACCACTCCCTAATTCACATTCAATCATCAATGTACCATTCAATGTAACATCTATAAATTGAAAAGCGCTACCCACGCAACCTGGACTCTTAGGGAGTGTTCATTATTTATGGCAGGGGGGGGGGTGAGCATTTGAGGGGGGGGGCAATTTTTTTTAGGGGTATTCAAAGGGGGGGGGATGAATTTAGTACGTTGAAATGTCGCGAATTTTGGTAACAGGCTGTGTTATATTTTACCAAATTATTTTCAAAATTTTCTAAAATTTTCCTCAAACTCCCAGCAAATTTCTCACTGCATCACTTTTCACACTCAGAATAGCCCACCGTTTTGTCAGTCTTCAAAAAAGTGCCGGCCTCATGTAAGCACTGAGGGTATGGGAGCTTCCAATTTATAAGCTAAGGTTTGACTATAATCACTCACTAGCGAGTATCATGAGACGTTTACACTAAAACACCTTACGAATGGATGTATTTGTTGCAAGGTAGTAAATTGTAGGTAAAAAAGTGCCCAGGATTAAATGCATACAATTAGTAGACACCAACATCGTTTTTGTAATAAAGTTGAAAATGATCCAGGGTGAGGGGGGGGGGGGCGCTTTTTTTTCAACCTATTCCAAGGTGGGGGGGCCTTTTTTTTTCAACCTATTCCGAGGGGGGGGGCCAATTATTTTTGACGTATTCGATTTGCCAAACGCTCACCCCCCCCCCCTGCCATAAATAATGAACACTCCCTTATTATATAAAGCTTGAGCCCAAATAGACCACAGCAGCCTACAGTGAAGAAGTCACCCCCCCCCCCCCCGACCCAATTAGCCTTTAATAGGGAGTGCTTGTTTTTTATCAGGGAAAGGGGGTGGTGATAGTTCGATGCGATGCACAGAATTTTATCCACCTCCCATGCTAGATAGTTTTGTTTTTTTTTCTGAAGAAAACCATGGAGGCTTCGCCTGTGCCAGGGTTTCGCCGGCACTGGATGGCAGATTCTGGGAATCTCTTTTAGTCTACCAAAAATTCCCACTGGATGGTGCTAGTTGAACGTGCCCAAAACTAATGGTCGCTTGAATTGACGGGTGCCTAGGTCGACATCGGTGACTAAATGGTGCCAGTATGAGTATCTAGTACGGGCGTCCTGTGCTTTGCGACCCAGCCTGGGGTGCACTGAGTCCTAGCTTTTGTCATTGAACCAGTGATTTTTTTTTTAACGATCAACCGAACTGATCCTAAAACTTGCAGTAGAGCATTCAGTGTCCGGCTGTAAGAGTGTCAGCAGTTACTGGTAATGTGCCAGTGAACAAAACAAAACCAAGTTTAACAACGTGTATTCGCCGGGTTTCCCGGTAGGGCGATAATACAGAGGATTGGGGTTAGCGCCAAAAGTAATAGCTAGTTTCAGGAGCTTATGTTCGATGAAACAACATATACTCATGTCATTATAATAGTGATACTATGTAAGATGTTCAAAATATATATTTTAGGGTCATTCTCTGCCCTAGCCCTATAATAATCAAAATAATAACTACAACAACTTGCCAGACTCGCGTTGTTTATCCGCCATCTTGAATTGATTGCAAGGTGGCAATATCATAAATATATGCTATTGGTTTACATAATTCAATAATACAATTGAAGTCTTCCAAAACGTCAGGTAAAACTAATGTCTGATAATAATGATTATGTATTCAGTAAATATAGATACAATGGCTACATTCTTTGTTTATTTTTTGTTTGGACAACTTAATACTTAAATTGTGTTGTGGTACATAGTGTTTTCAATTTCTGCCACCAGAGGGCGTTATCTGTATTTTGCCCGTTCAAATACCGTTTATTAATTATTAGAGCACCTAGACATCAAAGTTATGACGTATATATCAAGAACACATCATCAGTAATATTGAAATCAGGCTCTTAGTGCTTATATATCATACATCTTTGAATTAAAATGGATTTACCGGCAACAGTATATGTTGCATCGGGTCGTCTGCTATTTCCACTTTAGTGCATACAACTTTGCATGTTTTCAAGGCGTCCGCTTTAGCATCCGGTTCAACAAGAAAGTGCCCTCTGCAGCATCTTCTACTGCCTTTACTTCACATTTACACAACTTCATGAAGGTAAACAGTTATATAACAATGGATAACTGAGTCTATTTCACCGGTAATGATAGATATAGCCACGGGTATTGGCATACACGTGGCCGTTATCCAGTACACTAGGTCTAAATTTAGACAGTAATAGACTGTCTCAATTTTGCCTTTTGGTCAAAACTCAAAATGTGTCCCCCCCCTCCCATCTATCAGTATGGGCAGACAATTTTACCACCCACTCTCCCTGATTGTCAGCTGTAAATTGTTGGCTCATTCGTCTGGCGGGGGGGGGGGGGGTGTCGGGGATAGCTGAATATCTCTATCGGTAGGCCGTACTAAGACCCCGGGGGGGCCACTCCCTGAGATTAGCTGACTATGTGTGAACACGATTTCAAGGGAAAGGGTATGTTTTTGGACCCTAGGCACGGACCCGCGAGGGCCCTTGGAAAGGGTTGCTTTTTGGGCAAATTTGGAAATAAAGGGGTACATTTTAAATCCTAATGACTTAGAAATTGTACAGACGAAACCTTTGTACGAATTTTCTCTACATAAGAAATATAAGGGTACATTTTAAGCCTAGCTTTTGTAGCGATTTTCTTTTGTTTTCCTTGGTCATCCTTTAAAAGGATATTTTTTCTGCTAATTTTCCCGTAAAAAGGGTGCTTTTTTAGTTAATTTCTCTCCCGTGATAAGGGTGTCAAATTTGAGTTGATGTTCACACATAGTTACTATAGAAAAGATGGGGAGTGGCCCCCCCGGGACTAAGACGCCTTGCAACACACTCTTTAGGGAGTGCTCATTTTTTAACAACAGGGGGGTGGTGGATTTGGGGGGGAGGTAAAAAATTTCGACCCCTCTAGAGGGGGGGGGGGTGAAAAAAATGTGCGCGCTCCGCGTGAAATCTCACCGCCCCCCCCCCCTATCTGCCGGGGGGGGGGGGGGGGGTAAACAATTTCGACCCCTCTAGAGGGGTGGGGGTGAAAAAAATGTGCGCGCTCCGCGTGAAATCTCAACGCCCCCCCCCCCCTGTTGTTAAAAAATGAGCACTTCCTTAGACTTCAATTACTAGAGTTCTACCATCAACTTGAACAAGAGGGGTCCAAATTGTATTGCAAGCCTGGCCCCCTCATCCATGTTTTTAAACATGGCCAACCCATATTCCTGACACAGTGACAGCAGAACTGTGATCGTTAAGGAGACTGCAAGGCCAAGGGGTCTAGATAGATCTACATATATGGCAATATATTCTTCTTCGCGACAGAAAACATTCTGCTGGACACAGGAGAGGGGCTACGTCACTTCCGGTAGTCAGATTTAGCGCGAATCCAAAGGGAAAGGAAGCTAGCGCCCAGAGCAGCACTACATCTCCGCTATTTGGAGGAATTAGCAGGTAAGAAGTACCTTTATATGATTTATTTTACACATATTTGCACCTTTGAGAAAGAACAACCTGTTGTTGATGTTTATTTTCCTTCAGATTGCCGAAATGTGACCGAAAATGTGACCGAAAATGTGACCGAAAATCCGCCGGTGGGCGAAAATTGGGGATTTTCGGAAATTGGGATGAATGGTCATCCAGATAAATGTGAAATTTCTCAAATGTGCAATTATAGTTCAGTTTTCACAATAATATGGATTTTGTCATCCAGTTATAGTGGAAAATTGGAGTTTAGATTGTGTCGAGCTTAGTTGCTGCTAGGGGCTGGCATGATTCAGCAAGACCAGTCATCCATCTTGGATTTCTGACTGAGTCACTGATTTATGTTGGCTTTTTATTTGTTATGTTGGCTCACAGTGCAGTACTGCTGCTTCATTTGTTGAGGAATGTTTCAATAGCGAAACGAGCCTTCATAAGGAATAAAATTGTGATGGGATAAACTCATATCTGCAGAGATAGAAATTTATCCTATTATACACTGTAGATCTCTGTTTTATTAGTGAATACACTTTTAAAATAAAGAACCAGGAAGGACTTACCACTGTCTTATGCATGGTCAAAGACAGAATAATATCAACTACTACCTGTCATAACAGCTTGGCAGACTCTAGATATTGGTTGAAGTCAAGACACTTAAAGCTTTGCTTGCTACTTTGTAGTTGACACCTCAGTTATACTTTTATAACTCAGTTATAGAAGAATGACATTTGAGGTTGTTCTCCACTCATACAGACTTGAGTGAGGTGAACTGTCAAGTCAGTGTCAGGTGTGTCTTGTTGTACTTTGTACATGTTTGGACCAGTCCTTACCAAGACATATACCTTATGCCCAAAAATTCTTTGAGGCATTAAATAACTCAGTTGTGTTGATACAGATCCACACTGAGTGCTTGTGTTGAATACACAAGTTTACCCATACCTTATGCCGAAAAATTCCTTGAGTTAGGCATTTAAGAAGTTTGTGTTGTTGTGAAATGAAAACACAAAGAGACTTAACTGGTCCACCTTTTATAGGGTCTCAATTATGTGCTTAGGGTTTGTGACTGGTAACACAAAATACCTATACCTTATGCCGAAAATTTCTTTGGCCTTGTGTTTTAATCCCCACCTTAAAACACTATTAGCACACATGTCTCTTTGATTTGAACATCAAGATGACTTAACTCATGTGGAGGTACCTTGGGTTTGGACTAGTTTCCAAAAAAGACCCACACCTTATGCCCAAAAATTTCTTGGGTTTCACGTCACAGGCGTCGCCTCTGACAATCACGGCGTAGACGTTGCAGCTGTCAATCTTGTCCTAGACGTTGCTTCTGTCAATCACATCATAGACGTTGCGGCTGTCAATCACGTCATAGATGTTGTCGCTGTCAATCACGTCATAGACGTTGCTGCTGTCAATCACGTCATAGATGTTGTAGCTGTCAATCACGGCATAAACGTTGCTGCTGTCAATCACGGCGTAGACGTTGCAGCTGTCAATCACGGCGTAGACGTTGCAGCTGATCCTCATGTAGGAGACGCTCGCGTCGCAGACGTGGCCCCTGGCGCTAGCGTCCCAGACGTGGCCGCTGGCGCTCGCGTCCCAGACATTGCAGCTGATCCTCATGTAGGAGACGTTCGCGTCGCAGACGTGGCCGCTGGCGCTAGCGTCCCAGACGTGGCCGCTGGCGCTCGCGTCCCAGACGTGGCCGCTGGCGCTCTCGTTCCAGACGTGGCCGCTGGCGCTCGCATCCCTGACACGCATCCCAGACGTAGGCGATGTTGATCACATTAATGGTCTCACGTTAATGATGCTCACATTGATGGCGTTCTTGTTGATGCCAATCATGCCCTAGACCTAGCCGCTGACGCTTGATACTAGCTGGCGCACATTCAGTCTATGTTAGGGATGTCGCAGACATAGCCGCTGGCGCTCAAGAGAGTTGTAGCCGCTGGTGCGCATGTTGTAGACGTTGCAGCTGTCAATCACGTTGTAGACGTTGCAGCTGTCAATCACGTTGTAGACCTTGCAGCTGCCAATCACGTTGAAGACGTTGCAGCTGTCAATAAGGTCATAGACGTTGCAGCTGTCTGTCACGTCGTAGACGTTGCAGCTGTCAATCACGTCGTAGACATTGCAGATGTCAATCACGTTGTAAACGTTGCAGCTGTCAATCACGTTGTAGATGTTGCAGCTGTCAATCAAGTTGTAGATGTTGCAGCTGGATTTCACATCGTAGACGTTGCAGCGGTTAATCACGTCGTAGATGCTGCAGCTGTCCATCACGTCGTAGACGTTGCAGCTGTCACTCACGTAGTAGACGTTGCAGCTGGCAATCACATTGTAGGCTTTGCAGCAGTCAATCACGTTGTAGACGTTGCAGCCGTCAATCAAGTTGTAGACTTTGCAGCTGTCAATCACATCGTAGACGTTGCAGCTGTCAGTCACGTTGTAGACATAGCAGCTGTCAATCACGTCTTAGACGTTCCAGCTGTCAATCACGTCATAGACATAGCAGCTGTCAATCACGTCATAGACGATTGCATGTTTAATCGTCGTAGACGTTGCAGCTGTCAATCACGTCGTAGACGTTGCAGCTGACAATCACGGTGTAGAAGGTGCAGCTGTCAACCACGTCTTAGACATTGCAGCTGACAATGAGGTCGTAGACGTTGCAGCTGGCCATCGGGTCGTAGACGTTGCAGCTGCCAATCAGATCGTAGACGTTGCAGCTGGCAATCAGGATCGTAGACATTGCAGATGTACATGACGTCGTAGACATTGCAGCTATCCACCACGTCGTAGACGTTGCAGCTGCATGTCAAACCGTCATAGACGTAGCAGCTGTTAATCACGTCATAGACGTTGCAGCTGTCCATCAGGTAGTAGACGTTGCAGCTGGCAATCAGGTCCCAGATGTTGCAGCTGTCAATCACGTCGTAGACGTTGCAGCTGTCCATGACGTTGTAGACATTGCAGCTGTACACCATGTTGTAAACGTTGCAGCTGCATGTCAAACCGTCTTAGACATAGCAGCTGTCAATCACGTCATAGAAGTTGCAGATGTCAACAAAGTCATAGACATTGCTGCTGACAATCAGGTCGTAGACGTTGCAGCTGTCAATCACGTCTTAGACGTTGCAGCTGTCAATCAGGTCGTAGATGTTGCAGCTGGCAATCAGGTTGTAGACGTTGCAGCTGGCCACCACGCTGTAGATATTGCAGCTGGCAATAAAATCGTAGACGTTGCAGCTGGAAATCACGTCATAGACGTGGCAGCTGTCAATGAAGTAGACGCTGCAGCTGCCCATCACGTCGTAGATGTTACAGTTGACAATATACTCTTAAGTCTCCAATTGTATAAGTCCTCACCCACGTCACAGACGTAGCAGCTGTCCGCATTTGTATTTGGTTTGGACTAGTTTCCGAAAAGACCAACATTATATTTGGATCACTTAAGAGTTGTGGATACTTGAGTGCACTTTACCTGGTTAGGGTTTTGTACCTCTTTATTTTGGGGTCTCATTCAGTTGCAGCTGTCAAGCATGTTGTAAACGTTGCCGCTGACATTCATGACGTAGACGTTTGCACCTGACAAGCAAGTCGCAGATGTTGCAGGTGGCAATTACATTGTAGACATTGCAGCTGTCAATCACGTCATAGACGTTGCAGCTGCCAATCATGTTGTAGACTTTACCGCTGTCATTCATGATATAGACATGTGCAGGTGTCAAGCAAGTCGCAGCTGTCAATTATGTTGTAGATGATACAGCTGTCACTCAGGAAGTAGCTATTGCAGCTGACAATCATGTTGTAGACGTTGCAGCTGTAAGTCGCACATGTTGCAGATGTCACTCACGTTGTAGATGTTGCAGCTGTGAATCACTTTGTAGACGTTGCAGCTCTCTCGCATGTTGTAAACGCTACAGCTGTAAATTACGTGGCAGACATTGAATCTGACAATCATGTTGTAGATGTTGCAAATGGCATTCTATGGCGTAGATATTACAGCTGACAATCACGTCATAGACGTTGCAGCTGTCAAACACGCAGAACTTGCAGCTGTCAAACATGTCGTACACGTGGCAGCTGTCAATCACATCATACACGTTGCAGGTGTCAATCACATCGTACACGTTGCAGCTGCCAATCATGTTGTACATGTTGCAGCTGTCAATCACGTAGTAGATGTTGCAGGTGTCAACCATGTTGTAGACGTTGCAGATGTCAACCACGTCGTAGACATTGTATCTGTCAATAACGTCCTAGACGTTGCAGCTGTCAATCCGCCGGCAAACATGTGATGTCAATCAAGTCGTAAACGTTGCAGATGACATTTATATTGTAAATATTTCAGCTGTCAATCACGTCGTACACGTTGCAGCTGTCATTCACGTTGTAGACATGGCAGCTGCCAATCACGTCTTAGACGTTGCAGCTGTCAATCACGTCTTAGACGTTGCAGCCGTCAACCACGTCCTAGACGTTGCATCTGCCAATAACGTCGTAGATGTTGCAGCTGTCAAACACGTCATAGACCTTGCAGCTGTCAAACATGTCGTACACATTGCAGCTGTCAATCATGTCATAGACGTTGCAGCTGTCAATCACGTCTTAGACGTTGCAGCCGTCAACCACGCCCTAGACGTTGCATCTGCCAATAATGACGTAGATGTTGCAGCTGTAAATCATGTCATAGACGTTGCAGCTGTCACTCATGTCGTACATGTTGCAGCTGTCAACCACGTCTTTTTCTCCGTTTGCTTTAGGAAAAGGGCAGGGCTTTTGGCACTGTTAACGCTACCAGATGTGCGTTGTCGGGTTTAGTGAAAAACCTTGACAACGGGAAGACCATGGGCACCCACTATTGGGTGTGCAGGGCCGTCCGCACCGCCTATAGAAGGAATCCTCCTTCTCCCAGATATAACAAGTTCTGGGATATTAGGCTGGTGTTCAGCATGTTCCAGCGTTGGGGTGCCAATGAAGGCTTGTCCACCCAGTTCTTGGGGTTCAAGCTAACGATGCTGATTCTGCTGGTGTCGGGCCAAAGAGGCCAGGTCATCCCAGCGCTTGATCTCCGCAATCTGACTTGGATGGATTCGGGGTCTGCGCGTTTCGTTCTGAAGGGTCTGATGAAAACAGCGCGTACGGGGGAACCCCTCAAAGAACTGGTCCTGGAACCGTCCCATGAGGAGGAGACTCTGTGCGTCGTCTGTGCCCTGAAACGTTACGTGCGGGTCACGGAGCCAGTCAGGTTGGACAAGGAAGGGCGAAGGAAACACTCGCTCTTCTTGTCCTTCTGCAAGCCATTTGGCGAGATTGGGCAGGAATCATCAAAGCGATGGGTCCTTGCGGTGCTTTCCGCAGCTGGGGTGGACACCAGGGTATACCGAGCTCACTCCACCAGGGGTGCCAGCACCTCTGCGGGAGGGAGACTCGGTGTATCGACTGCTGTTTTGCTTAGGCATGGGTCTTGGAAAGGTGCCAAGACCATGGCTAAGAACTACAACAAGCCTATCGAGAACCCCAAGCCTCCCAAGACGCTAGCCAGGATCCTCCTGGAGGACTCAATCGAGTAGCTGGGAACAAAATTTTCAGAGTCTTTTTGGGGGAAAAGACACACCTCAAAAAGGGAGAATTTTGGCCCTTTTGCCGTAACGATAGTTTGTATGAACTCTATTGGCTGATCATAGTCATAAGCCTTACTAGAGGCAGCAGTTATCTGTATGTGATAAAAACTTTTTCTATGTTGGACAATAACACTGCCACAGCTGTGGTGAACTGTATGGCAGTTATGCCTTCTTTGCTAAATAGCAAAATGTCATGCAACCTAGTCAAAACCATATCACAAGGCAATAGAACATCACCTTTAGGTGAAATAAAGTATCTATTTTCTGTTATCCTATATGAGAAGTTACAGTCCTTTATGGGAGAGTAACATTATGGGAAATAAGCAGTGAATCTAGCTGAACTTTGAAGTCTCCTGTGTCCAGCAGAATGTTTTCTGTCGCGAAGAAGAATATAAGATTAATCGAGTACTTACCATTTATATAAGTATGAAGATTAATCGTTGTTCTTCGAGAGACAGATAAACATATCTGTGGAGTACACAGGCCCACCCATCCATCCCTAGGAGGAAGAAGATTACTACTAGCGGTATAATCTCTCACCTACTCATGAGGGTGCTATTTAGACTAAGTAAAAAGAGCACTACTGTGTACTATTTCCAGATGTTTTATTTTCAGCAAAAGATTCACTGCATGTGGGCGCTAATCTGACTACCGGAAGTGACGTAGCCCCTCTCCTGTGTACTCCACAGATATGTTTATCTGTCTCTCGAAGAACAACGATTAATCTTCATACTTATATAAATGGTAAGTACTCGATTAATCTTATATTAAATAAGAAAAGTGACATTTTCCCCCTTTTCTCTCCAAATAATGGTATAATAGATTAGAACATAGCACATCTCGTAAAGACTCAAAGACTATCTGGAGCATAATATATTTTGAATATCTTTCAGATTTTCACTTTGTTGTAGGTAAACTAGATCTCTTGCGACAGATGGTTGCGATAAGGATTCTAACAGTAACACCCTTTTCTAGTACTTTGCCTATTCCCATGTATGCCATGTATCTAGTCCCCTTGGGTACTTAAGCATAGTGACTTTGTTTCTGGACATGAAATAAAAAGATGTTCTCTATATTGCAGCTACAAACTGAACGATAACACAGCAGAATGTCCATGGAGACGTGGGAGTGGGTGGCGCTGGGCGTCGATGCAGCCTTCTCCGTCATGTTCTATACATTATGGAGGAAGGGAACAAGAGCTGCAGATATAGCAGATGTATGTACACACTTATTCAATAAGTTAATGCAGAACAATCAACAACAATTTCCCCATATGTGAGGAAAAGTACCACGCATAAAGCATATTTATTTAGTATTTGAGGATATTTGCAGGGAGTACATTCTATATACACTCCCAACAAACGAACACTGCCTAGAAAAAAAAACACATGTACACGTGTTCTTTAAATCGAATGGATATGTAACACCACTATCAACCTACGTTATCGTCTATCCAGCTTTGGGATGAGGTAATGCTTAAAACATATTCCTTTTATTTAGTATTTGAGGATATTTGCAGGGAGTACATTCTATATACACTCCCAACAAACGAACACTGCCTAGAAACAATCATACATATACACTTGTTCTTGAAATCTAATGGATATGTAACACCACTATTAACCTACATTATCGTCTATCCAGCTTTAGAAGACTTACGTTGGATGAAGTCACTGGTAATAGGGAAGATGTTATGCTTTAGACGTACCGGTACATGTGATAAAACAAATTAAGAATCTCAAGTTGGGCGATAAAATTGATAAAAAAAGGTGATCCTCTCTTCCATGTATAATGTGATTTTGAAACTAGTACAAAATACATACATTAATAGGGAATTACTTTCTTGCAGCAAATTGAGCAAGTCTACGTTGGTCCCGAGTTGGAGGGTCGGCTCGCAGCGTCTGCCGATAACACACTTCCCTATGTGTGTATAGAAGGTGTGACGCAGGCCATCGGATCCCCACTTACCAGTATGTACAAGCCTGAGTGTGAACGGGGAGTTATCCAGAAGATCAGCCTCATCGAACACCGCAGCAGGAGGACACAAGGATATTGGTACGTGACCGTATAAAGCATTTTTCGAGGTAGAAAGTGGATGAACAGAAGTATCGTTTTTTATGGGGCTATGACCATTAGTAATTAAAGTTAGCTTCTTCACTATTGTGATAGCTGGTAATATTATTTTGCATGATTTTAAATCATTTAAATTAATTTTGTTCCTTTGACCACAGGACAGATAGTAGGCGTGTACTCCGCGATGCGACCAACATCACCCCCTTTGAGCTAGCCCCCCTACGGTGTCAGACGAAGGGCAGACTAGAGGGAACGCCCGTCCAAGTGTCAGAAGCACTTGCTGCGGAATACCTCATGGATGATCTCAAGGTGAGAAGTGATACCCAGGAATGGGATTTTACACTGATTTCCCGGAATATTAAAGACTAAAACTAAAGGGTTTGTGCAGATCCACTGGGGTTTAAAAAAAAACACATTGCATATCATTTCATTACAGGCTGAGGGCCTTACTCTGAAGGGGACCTTTCCTATGCAATCAAACATAGATACCGCCCGTAGAAGGGGTTTCCCTGTACTTTGATGTTTTCTTCAATACCCAGTCCCTTGCCTAAATATGGTACTTTCATACTTTGAATTTTAGTCCTACGACTCGGATATTTATAACTATTCTCTATATCATACTTTACTGGTCACTTGATTGGTCACTTAATTAGTTGATCTATTCACTGCAGGTTACGTATGACAAGTTTATGCCGAGTCAGAGTGGTATGATGGAGAAGGGTGTAGACCGTCTGTTTGGCGATGTGTCTAAAGGTCTGCAGGAGACAGAGAAGATGCTTGGTGTGGGTGTACACCTATTGGGCATGGGACGCGTCGTACAGGAGCCAAGCGGACGGATACGTATCATGCCACCGCTAGACGGCCAAAGGTAAGATTGATACTGTAGAAATGAAATTAAGAATTTTTTCTTATCTCAAGATAAGCAGGGTTGTCAGCGTCAGAGAAAGTCTCAGGCAAAAAAAACCTCAAATTGTTCCAGGTCAGGCAATTTCGAATTTTATCAGGGAACTTTTTTTTTCAGAAAAGGTCAGGAACTTTTTTTGTTAGGGATAATCTTTGAAATATTGTTACAAATAATGTCACCCCTTTTCGGCGAAAAGCCTTCATATAACTTCCTGTGGCTAAATTAAATTTGATTGCATATTTGTAATTTGAGGCCATTCAAAAGCATAGCAGTCTTTGCAAAAACTTTTTCATCCCACAGGACATTCGGTCCTGAAAATTTTTAATGTAGCTTAATGTTGAAGGACCAGCAACATATTTGGAGGACCGGATAGCCACATATCTGCATTTTAAGTATAAATATTTTTTTCCATTAAAAATACAATGTATTTGTAAACATGTATGGCCAAATCAAGATAGATATATTGTTTTATACAGTATATTGACATGCATATCTCAGCTTTAGAATCCCAACTGCCTTCTTCCAGTTTAGAAAAGCCCAACCTGCGACTGGACATTCGGTCCTGCTACACTTGTTAATCTGCTGGACCGGTGGCATTTTAGAAGGACATTGCCACTGTCCTGCATGTTTTCGCAAAGACTGAGCATAGACTATATGTTTCGATTGTCAGAGAAATTTGATATAAAATCAGGGAATTTAGAATTATGTTGTCGGTGGCAACCCTAGTAAGCCCAATGACATATCTATTAATCGAAAGTTACTCATGTAATTATTTCTAATTACCATAAAAACACCTCGACAATACAGGATGCACTAAATAACAATCACATAGATTTAAGCCTTCATTGAAGGTATTTCTTCTAAGTAACAAACGATTTTCACTTCACCTCTTGTCCTTACTTCAGATACATCCTAACAACACTTACCAAGCAGGAGGCGGTTAAGTTCCTCCGTACCCGGGCGCGTATCGTCCAAGTCCTCTTCTACCTGTGTGCTGGTGTGGGTGCCGGCCTCCTCTCCTACTTTGGGTACCGACTGTTCCGAAAGTGGAAGCGGGACCGCGACATGCGCCGCCTCATGGAAGAGTTCCGCCGGCAGCGCACCACCGATAACACCGATGAGGGAACGGCTGGGGGAGAGGATGACAGTGATGATAACTGTGTAATCTGTGTGACTAATCACCGGGCAGTGGTACTGCTCAACTGTGGACATATCTGTGTGTGCGCTCAATGTGCCGCAGATCTACCCAAACCCCGGTTATGTCCTATTTGTCGAGAACCTGTAGACCGAATACAACCGATATACATGTCATGAGGATCTTCGATAGTAGGGGCTCGGGTGATTGATTGAGCTTTTGGGACGGGTTTTTAGGGGTAGATATTTTGTATATCTTTATAGCAGTGTGACTTTTCGATTTAAAGAAAAAAAACTGTGATTCTTTGTGTATGGGTGGTCATGGATGAAACTGGTATTTCTCAGTGACATTGGTGATATCAACCTAACCTAGCTTGCAGCAGTTTCGAGGTTCGCGTGTTTAATAGACTGTAACATGCAATGTACATATAGAGTATAAACTCCCTGTGAGATGAAAAGCATTAAAGGGACAGAACATTAACTGAAGGATGTTATCCTCAATAATAATGGTGCGTTATAAGCAATAACTTGAAAATTGTCAAAGATACTGGCTATAAGGGAGATCAGTAAGAGTTTCTAATATGTCTTCGTGTCCACTAAATGGAGAGAACAATTGACTTTAGTTACTAACAATTTAGATTAATGTAGCAGTCTAGTCGATGAAATGATTTCCACGAGTTATCTAAATGTCGGCAAATGCGAGTACATAATTTGTAGACATTTAATTTTATAACCTACTGACTCCTTTTGGTATGTGTAGATAAGTATGAAAGTGTTTTGCATGATGCTTTGTATATAATATGGAATTGGAGATAGATGATCAAACGTTTGACGATTTCATTATGGTTGTACATGTCCATTTCAACGCACCAGTCAGCATACCATCTTAACATTGTGCAGGTGCCAAAATTGAAATAAAACCGTAATATAATACCATGGATGCTTTAACAATACTGCTATTATGTGTGTTCTTGGATTTCTATAATGACATCTATGATCTTTACTGCGTTGTCATTTGAGAATGGTCTATTAAAAACTGTGAGCAATATTAAATGTGTCCAATTTGACGATGTACTTCTGTCTGACTTGAACAAATTTGTATGATTATTTATCAAGTAGATATCAATATTTTTGTGCGAGAAATAAATGTTAAATTATCTCACTGATTAACTAGTAGTTTATTATTTGTATTACTTGAAGAGCATAAATGACAAAATAATCAAGTGCTTCATACGCATTTTATTAATCTATTCTTTGTACATTGTCCCACAAAAGTAGCATATAATTATATTCACATGATATGGTACACGTAGATTTATATACATTGGTCACGTACATATATATTTATTTTTTTATTCTTTATGAGATTCAACATTCTGAAACAGAACTAATAACAGAACACAAATACCTTACATAGAATATATTACCGTGTTTCTAACAGGACAAATATAACAGATTTCCCATGGGCATAATTATAAGAATATCTACGGTAACAAATATTGTCAAACAGAAGCATCATAATTATTTTTGAGGTTGAGGGCCTTTAAGAAAGCAGCATTTTTTCTAGTGTATATGGCTTGTCACTAAGTATTGACAAAACAACTTATGAAAGAATAAGTACCGATTCTAAGAAGGCTTCCCCGCATGACGATTTTCTCATAAATTTAAAAGTGAACGACAAACGTGCCAAACAATTATACGAGATTCCACCAATAAAAACATAAAACGTAGGCTACAACTAAAATGCATTACTCCCTCCAGAGATTCAAAAATACTTTATCGTCTAATGTATCCCAAATGACATCATACAAAATGTATACTTTCCACAAATTATATGAAATATTAAGTCAACAATATCAGTTATGAAAATGCATGTGATACAAGCGTGTTCTATTAACACGAGCTCTATTGTATAAAATATCAATACTGTGGTTATCACGCTTCCATTGGTGTATAGAATTTCTTTTGATCGATCATTCATTGACAATGGGTGACTCGGGGACTACACTGCTTATGGATATAGAACCTTTGGTATCTGAGACTCATTGGGAATCACTAACTATTGGCTGGGGTTTGGTACTAGAACTCTGGAGAGGATCATCAGATCAACGTCCCCTGACCCTGGGCCTTCTGTATAGGCCTCCCGCCTGACTACTGCTCAGAATGACTCAGGGTTATTCAGGGTAGAGAGGGGGGGGGGGGGGGGGGAGATGCACTTACTGCTCAGATGCTGAGGGCTTTGTGACATGGGGCCCTTAATACTAAGGACCCTAGATCACAGGTCTCTGGAAACTAAAAGACCCTATATCATATGTAGGACCCTGGGTAGACTCATAGTATTGAGGACCCTGGATCATAGACTCATACTACTGAGGACCCCGTATCATAGACCCCTGGGTACTAATGCCACTGTATGATAGGACTCTGGATACTGGCATTAACACACCAGACTAACTCCCCTGTCGCACTAGTAGTAATAGTATATTGTATGTACATGAGATACAGGTGGTGTGAGTGACAACCATACATAACGACAGCCGCACCAGTTAACATCAACAATGATTAAGGCCATTATACATCACACTAACTAAGTTATCATGTCTACCATGTGTATTACTATATGTTATCTTGTTCACTACATCAGGCTATATATGTGCTACACTGGCAAATCATTATGGTCAACAGGGATAACTTTGACTCTACTTTCATATATATACTGATGACATTCAATCCTTATACATACACATTTTCTTTTGTGACTTCTTCCATTTTGACCTTTCGGTGCAATGTAGCAGACTAGCTCGTTAACATATGATCACAACATGGAAATGTATCTGTTGAATCGCCAGATTGATTATCATACCAAGACCAGGCGCCCCTACCATGACAATATAAATTGAACATTTTTGGATCTGATGAGAGATCGCCACCCGTTAGCACTGAGGAATTCTTTTGTGCTGACTTGCAGACTAGTCATAATGGAACTTGATATAAAGTGTATACGTAGTCTATACCACAGATCTATCAGTTTATATACTCAACAAGTTTAACAGTCGGATGTATAAATTTGTATAACTTTGTACTTAACATCTAACCCTGCAAAACTAGCCAACGAAAATACATGTTTATAATTATCTATATACATAAATGGGCATATAAAAGTTTTCCAACAAATGGTAACATTTTCTCAGTGGGTATCCCAGATAGTCCATATTCACCCTCTTGTAACAATCTTAAAACAACATTCTATCCTCTTTTCATGTAACATGCACCGGTATTGTTCTAACAATCATGGAATGTTATGGAAAACTTTTTTGTTGTTGTCCATGAATCCTACGAATGACTGGCTAATGATGGTGAAAATCTGTTCTTTCAATACATGTCTTTTAAAAAACGCTTCGCAACGGTACCAAGAAGTTTCTTCATTGTTTTTAGGATATTAAATAGAAAGCTAGATAGGTAACAAAGTGTTGAATGCTGGACGTTGACTGATACAGGAAGGATTACGTCGCTCTACTCTACCCCAACCACACAACTTCAAGTGACACGCGTTCACAAAATACCAACCATGTAGGATACACATCTACATTTGTAACGGGTCATCTACCTCCTGACATAGTTTACACTTCATTAATGTCCCTTCAATGGATTATATTACTGGACAACTAAAACATTGGTAGAGATGACCAGAATCGATTAAAAAAATTCTGATAGATAGCAACATTCAATTTCATTCTTGTATTTAATAGCTCTATTGCACCGTTATATCCAACTCACTGATTTACATATATATATATAGATATACTACTCCTAAGTAATGACTTTGAGAGTTGTGCTTAACGTTTGAAGTTATTTACAGCGGGCGTAATCTGGCATGACAATTTTCGCCCTGACATGTCATCCCATCCCAACTCCCTAGTCATCCTTAGGCCACACCAAGAAAAAAAGTTGGTCAATGGATTTCACTTTTCAAAAAATGGTGCGAGCGAGCGAATTTTTTTTTTTTTTTTTTAAGAATTTTTTTTTGTCAATGGATTTTGTCGGTGGAAAACTGGAGCGAGCGACAATTTTTTTTTTTTTTAACCAGCCTCAGACAAAAGTTCTTAGTGGACCCCTAACATAAAAATTTATTGGTTGATCTGGGGGAATTACTGGAAGAAAATTCAAAAAAAAATAAAAAAAATTCTCAATTTTGAAAAAAATGAGGCGGGCGAAATTCATTGACAATATTTTTTTCAAAAAAAAAAAAAAATTTCCATTTCCGAAAATAAGGTGCGCGAAATCCATTGACCAACTTTTTTTTTTGGTGTGGCCTTAACAATGTGCAACTGACGCTTCTAATTTTTAACCCAGGGGTAAGTATAGGCACTTAGACTGTGGGACAGAGGTGGAACAGGGAGTTTATATTTTGCGATATATATATAGAGAGAGAAAGAAAATTCATTTAGATTTTTGTTTTTTGTTCAAGACGCTTTTTTTTTAAAACCAAGGTAGCAACATGGGAGTAACTGGAAATGATTTTCACCCAAACCAAAAGTATCTATATCATATAGCACCTGATTCATATATATATTTATAAACTTAAGATTAATATTACTGCTTTCTATATTTCTCTTCATTCATGTAAAGGGAATGGATATCTGTTTATCTGTGACATCACAATGATCTCACATTTAGGATCTTTTTTTTAACACAGGGGGCGGGGTATCACAAATCAAAACTACTTTTTTTTAATGTCTGCACGAACACTCACCACCTCCACTGTTTTTCAAAAAGAACAACTACTAATATTAAAGCAAGAAATGTATACTGTAAATTCTCGCGTAGAAGCTGCGGCTAGTACGAGTCAGATCGGCAGTGCGGCTTATAGAATCGGCCCAGAGTCAGGGTGCAGCTTATACGCGAGTTTTTGCTGCTATAGTACAGTATTAAATCCACCATAATCAGATGGCCAGTGCGGCTTATAGAATCGGCCCAGAGTCTGGGTGCGGCTTATACGCGAGTTAAGCTTACTTAAGAATTTACGGTAAGGATTAATACTCTAGCTGCTATGGAATTTACTCACATGACTTATGACATTCTTTTAATATGACATTACCTCTTGCTTCATACAGGATTATCCATGTACCCGGTATATTGTTATCGACTATCAGCTTCCAAGCTATTACAAACGTTATCTTTGAACAAGTTCAGTGCTCAATATAAATCCACATGATCCTGGAATGACTTGACACATCATCAACTTAATACATATTTCTGTTAAGAGTCTTATTTGGGCAGTGACATGATGGGTCGGCACAGACAATATTCATATTCATTTCTTCTCGTTAGGAATGTATCAAACAATATTTATAGAGTGTAATTTCTACATCAATATTAAGTCAACGACTACTTGTTGTCTTGGACCATCGATGCGAAGATACTGTTCGTAGAGAGCAAATTCTGCGGCGAGTCGTGTTCAATGATTTCTCCATTTTGCAGGACAATGATGGAGTCGTAGTTGAGGATAGTCGCTACACGGTGCTGAAATATTTAGATAGGTATCGGTCAGTTTTAACACAATATATAGGTATGAAAAGTAAACTATAATTGGAGAATGAAGTTCATAGTGATGAGAGAACAATCTGTCCTTCCTACAGGTACTGTAGCAAAATTCATTATATCCAACTTGAAAATGTATTAACGATTTTTTTTTTAACTCACAAATCTGTGGCTCAGTTATAACTTATATTTGCTAAATATTGACTCTGAATTTTAGGAATATATAATTTTTCCTGAATACATATACTTTTTTGAGAGGTGTAAGATACTTACAGCTACGGTGATAACGGTGCGGTCCTTGAAGGCGCTCTGCATTATCTTCTGTATCAGGTGGTCCGTCTCCATGTCTATGGAAGCTGTCGCCTCGTCCATGATCAGCACGCGTGAGTCCCGGAGGAAGGCACGCGCCAGGCAGAATAACTGGTGGCGGAAAGAAGTGTAAGGACTCATAATACTTGTAAAGTGTCATTATACAAGGGTCTTACTGTACATGAATGTTGTCTTAATTGCGTAAATTTGTTTGGATACTTGAATAATCACAAGAGTAAAAGAAAACTCAAAAGCACCGCACTAAACAGTAGTCAAATTGAATTTGGTATGCAAGAGATGTGGCGTCATTAAAAGGCACGCGGTCTTTTATATATCACTGTCATTAGAATTAGTTGACTATTTATCTAAGCATATTGCAGAGAAATATTTTTCCAGTAAGCTAGAATAGAATGTTTTACAACAAATGACAACCAACCTGTCTCTGCCCTTGGCTAAAATTCTCTCCTCCGTCGGTGACTGGGGAATCTAGAACGATGATAATTTAACTAATTAATCTATGTTCTACATCTGTATTTCCTATATGACTAAAATTAATCAAAAGTCAAACTTGAAAATCTTAATCATGGCATTCGCCCATACCGATATGGAATACCCACTACCCACTATAGACACACAATAAGAGTAAACTAAAGAAAAACTTTTGTACTAAAACTCTGGCCATGCAAAGCACAAAGATATCTACATGTGTTACGATGTGACAATAACACAATGGATACTATATGGGTTCTATTTCTATATCATTACACATATATGATACTGTTTTTTTCCCTATACAATACCACTATGTATCACAGTTTCAGGGAGATACAACATATCCTATAACATATATAGCAATACCCACTTACAATACGATAATAATATATCGATTTACAATACACAATAGACCAAGTATCCTAATAACCACAATGGGGATGGGTTATTAATACCACGTGTAAACTGGACAAGGTCTGATAAGAACCTAACGCCCCTTACGCCTTATCTGCCGCGTCTTACAACCCGTCGGGGTAGGTTATCACCGGCACCAAACAACAGTAAAAGGGGTGTCTACCTAATTGTTTACTTAGGGCAGAGATAGTGTCCTTGAGTTGAGCAATCTCTATGGCCTTCCACACAGCGTCGTCCGAGTGCTGCTCGTCAGGGTCCAGGTTAAACCTGTGTAGCACAAACAAACCATCTCAGTTCTATTATCTCTTAAAACTTTTAATGGCCGCATAATGATTTACAGGCCTTTATCGTCATTATGTATTAATACAGCCCCCGTGAGCAAGATACCGATATTCGCCGGTGCTGCACCCATGCATCATGCTGGCTCTAGGGTTTGATACAAATGCTACTGATGATTCGGCATCATGCACAAATGCAACACGGGCACGTCCGCTGAGTGACTTGCCGGCGCTGCACTCATAGATCTTGCCGACAAAAGAGCATGGTGCATACGTATAATGCCAACTTTAATACTAAGTACTTGCATTAATTCTTTGGCAAAGTAAGAATAATTAATTTTGATATTCGTCCCACAGCTATATTTTCACATTTCCAAGAATCTCTGGCTGATAAAAAAAATAGGCCAATTTACCAATTTTCCAAATGAAATTCATCTATTGATGAGACTCTGACACCGTCCATACTGATGATACACCATATAACACTGAGTAGCTCTCACCTGACGGTTCCCGCGAATAACACAGGGTCCTGTGGAATAATAGAGAGGCGGGAGCGGAGTGTGGTGAGCGGCACTTTACTTATGTCGATGTCGTCTATGAAGATCTGACCCTCGCAGATGTCGATCAGACGGAACAGGCCGAGCGTTAACGACGACTTCCCGCTTCCTGTCCTGCCACAGATTCCAACCTAGAGAAGAACCAATGATACTGATAAAGGTGCATATGTGTTCTATGAGCCCTATATATATGCGCTTTGTAGGCATGATATATGTATGTAGCCCTTGTGAAAAAAGTCACCATAGCTGCATTAAAAAATTATGCCGACCCTACCGAGTTGATACCCTCCCAAAACGTCAGAGTGAAACATGAATGGAGCCCCGACGACGAGTTACTCGCCAGGGCTGCATTAATGCATCATGATGACAAACAGCATAGACATAGTGTATTCAAGCTCTATGCAGCCCTTCTACAGTAAACATTTATACTATTAACCCTTTAAGGGCCGCTGCTGCCTCTGGGCAGCATCTAAAATACCCTTGAAAAACCGCTGCTGCCATAGGGCAGCAAAAGTGCTACCCTAGGGCAGGAATACTACTAAATTACAGCTCCTGCTATGAAACAAAGAATATGAATTTTTGAATGAATCCAAAAATATTTAACATGAATAGTATGTCCCCTTGTCAAAAAGGTGTAAATCATGTCTCCAATACAACTTATTTTACTCCTTAGCTACTGTCCCAGGGAGCACATACTTGCAAAGTTGCATATTCCCATGGCATAGGGCCGGTGGTTAAGTCCCAAATGACATTTTTCAATGCCAGCAGGGAAAGGGTTAACAACATTATCCTACTCCTCTCTCATTAAAAGTATACACCTGGTTGTCCCTACCTTTTCGCCCCCCTTGATGTGCAGACTGAGTTGGCGTATGACTGTGTCGAGGGAGGAGTGGTAGCGGAGGGACACCCGCTCCATACGCACCTCACCCTGTGCCGGCCACGAGGCTGCCGGCGTCACCTCTGCAACCACAGACACTCAGGTTAAACAAGCAGTAGGCTTCTTAGATAATCATCTAAGGACTGCATAGCATTTTAATACAGTGGTTATACCCTTCATCGTCATGCTGCATGAAAGCAGTCCTCGCGAGCGAGTAACCTGCAATGGCTGCATTCATGCACCATGCCAACCCTATGGCGTTGGTACACTCCCAAACAGACATTCTGATGCAGGAATGCATGATGGCAACAAAGGGCATAACATATAAAAGGATTGTGCAGTCCTTAAAAGGCTAGTACAGTTGTACACATATATATATATATTAGTCTGTCAATTTTGGAAAGCTGGCTGCGCCACCACTAACTGGTAAGTAAACGCTGGCATCCATAGATTCTTGGACGGGTGTTAGAACCACTTTCTGCAAATACCCAATGAAAGGCCGTGTATGAATAATACTTTAGACAGCTTAGGAAATGGCCGCTAAGATATCAGAGTCAACTTTCTGTACAAGAGTCGGGAAGATTGCTATCTACTAAGGTTGATTGATGCCCTGGTAACTCCTAGGGTCACCTGGGACGTTTCATGGTAATGAAAGTGACTTCACGTACACATGTATATCTATTAGATATGTGAGGAAACATGCAGGCAGTCGTGAGACTCCAATTGGCCATCTGGCCATACAAACTTAAAGTACATGTAGAGCTAGGTACATTTATGTATATTGGCAAATCTTGATCCATGCACGCCTTTTCTCCGTATAAAGTTGATCTTAAGTAAATGGTACAATATGAATCTACGAGTCGTTTCTAGTCATGAATCCAAATCACCTATTATCAAAGAATACCAAATCAAATCATCGAAGTGACATGCCAAAGAAAGTACCAAATCAAATTATCAAAGTGACGTCCCAAAGAAAGTAACAAGTGGACTCCAACTGTTCAAGCTCATTTAGTTAAAAAGTACCTTCTTGGTCACACTCAGGGTTAGTCAGCGGGTCTGTAACATCAGTATGGTATATAATAAGGACAGTCTAGAACACTTAATTAGTAGGGAAAACTCTATTGTTAAGTGTGTTTTAAATATTTTTAGGTTGTTGGTTATGCTTCGACAGGTCTTCAAATAGCTGTCCTACTTTTTTTAAAGTCCATTAATGCAAGTTTTCGAAGAGTGTAATGTACCTCTCAGTGTAAGTAAGTCAACTTCAATATTGCTAATCGTTAACCCTTTAAGGGCCACATCGTGCTATATTGTGTTTAACACTTTGTCATGATGATGCACGAGTGGAGCCCTGGCTGCATTCATACTCGCCATGGCTGCATTCATACATCATGACAATAAGGGCATAATGCATTAAAACACTATACATCTGGTAACTCTTTAAGGGCGGTATAATACGTCATGCACCGGCAAGTAACTCACAAGGGCTGCATTCAGGCATCATGCTGACCTTGGGACACTCCCGAAGGGTCGGCATGATGTATCAATGCAGTACCGATGAGTTACTTGCCGGGGCTGCATTGGTGCATTATGATGACAAATGCCATCTTTTAGCGACATGCCGTTCTCAAAGAGTTAAAGGGTTATACAGTTTAATGTGTGAGTCTGACTGACCGCTGTCTGTGTGGTAGGGTTCTGAGTTGATGTGGCAGTACTGGTCCACCCGCTGCACACAGCTGAACCACATCTCGATCTCACTGATGTGACGCATCGTCCAGTTCAGGAACGTGGAAATCTGAAAATAGCGCAAGGCACATTAAATCTAAAACCAATTTAATTCAAATTAATTCACTAATAAATGTTACATGTTTTTCTTTTAATCTAAACTTAAGGCAACATAGACGATTAACGTGAGGGGTGTTGTGCCGCGTTTTGACCCCGAAAGGCATTATGACCGCGCCGCATTTTGACCGCGACCAACTGCTGCGTTATGTCCGCGCACCGCGTTATGACCGCTACCAACTGCCACGTTATGTCCGCGCACTGCGTTATGACCGCGATCAACTGCCACGTTATGTCCGTGCACCGCATTATGACCGCGACCAACTGCCGCGTTATGTCCGTGCACCGCATTATGACCGCGACCAACTGCGTCAAAACGCGGCACAACAAGGGGTGTTTTGCAAATTACATGTCTGAAAACAATTAACATTTTCCAATCCCGGTATATCTAAGCTACCCTGCCGAGGTCAAGTAAAGGTATGCTATAATGACTTACCATAATAGAGTATGCTATAGCCAGGCCGGCCAGTGATGGGTTGGCGTAGCCGTATAGACTGGAGGTGATGCTACACAGAGCCGCCACAAAGACGATCATCGCACCCAACAGGTCCTGAAACAGCGCAGCGCAGTCTTAGATACACACAGAGGGACAGTCTACAGCTTGTTACACACCACAATAAGCTGCAGATCTAATCATTTAGAAAACACTGCCACTACTTTAAAACAAATTCAAACCGTCTTAACAATTAAATATGTGTATGTTTCGTACTCAAAATGATACGGTATTTTGCACAATCAGTTTTGAAGGTATGATAAGGTATACATATACAAAGGGTGGAAATTAACCTAGTTTTTTCAAGTCCTTGGTTGTACCCAAGCCCAATTAGTTTGCACTCAAGCAAAGCGTAAAGCTTTTAGATGGCAGAAGCGCAGGATCCCTGCATTAGTATGGCTCCGACATGAAGCGAGAAAAGCCCTGATCTATTTGGCACGAATGAAGTACCATTTAGCCTATTTTAGGCAAGTCTACATTATTTTATCTATGGGTTCTTGCTGTATCCCAAGTGGTTTAAGGACACGGCTTCTAACACGTAAACTAGCCTACGAAAATATAACACTTTGGTCCATAATACTTAGGCATATATTGACTATATAAAGCTTGGCTTTACCCTTAACATAAGCCTTACTTGCCCACCGGTGACTACCTGTGATATGATGTGTAGCGGGCGAGTGCTGTATTACATGTATATCTAACATAAGTACCTAAAACGACTGTGCGACTCAGTAAAGTTTACCTGTATTTCATTTTTCGTCCATCGCCCTACTTTAAATAACATTGGCATGACAAAGTAAGAAGGATGTGAAATGAATTATTCCTACTTCTATAATGAGTTTTTTTAATGTCATACTGCAAAATGTAGCGCCACCTGTAGTATTAGGAGGCTGTTTCATCCCCCCCCCCCACCCCTCCCTAGTCTGCTGCAAGGTCCCATAGAATTTACACCTGTGTTCTTGCTCTTATTATTACACACTGCATATACGGGTCGTAGGCTAAGTCACCTGCAAAGTTCATGTTTCTAACCACTCACCCCGAATTAAACCGTATTGAGCACTCTACTCCTCTGTTCATTTAATTGAAAAATGTTCAAAAAGGTTTTAATACGTCGAAAGGCTGAGGACACATCTTATCTGTGTTCAAAAATATTCCCTGAAGAAGGCTAGAAATAGCCGAAACTAGTAAGGGAGTGCTCATTTTTTAACAACAGGGGGGGGGCGGTGAGATTTTGCGCGGAGCGGGCGAATTTTTTTCACCCCCCCCTCTAGAGGGGTCGAAATTTTTTACCCCCCCCCCCCGGCAGGCCGAAAATCGCGCGCGTTCGCGCCCCTTTGTAGCATAGTAACGCGCGGGCTTTTCCCCTCAAAACATGTTGAATTTTTTTGCCCCCCCCCCCAAGAGGGGTCTGAATTTTTTACCCCCCCCCCCGGTCAAGGGGTCCAAATTTTTTACCCCTCCCCCCAAATCCACCACCCCCCCCTGTTGTTAAAAAATGAGCACTCCCTAAGAATAGTTAACTCAGTTTTCAGAATTTATCTCTAATTTTAACCATACCTGCCAAAAAGACTGAATCTCAGAGAATACCTTATAAATTCGTAGTATTCAACATTTATATTCTCCATGTACTTACTAGTCTGATTCCCATCCATACGTTAGCAGTGTGAAGGTAGAGGAAGGCTGTGTTGTTCTGGTCTACTGCGCTCCAGTTCCTCTGCTGGAAGCGACGCTGGTCCCGGTAGGCACGGATGGTGGGCAGGCCGCCTAAGGTCTCAGAGAAGTGAGACAAGATGGGCGACCGCGTGATATTATCTAACCGCTGCAACTCCCTGAGAAATACAAGACTTTTTTTTTACACATCGTTATCTATAGGATTGGTAGAATAATTTCAAACTTTTCCATACCAAGGAAGTGTGGGCATTTTTGAGTAGTTTCAGAGAAGGGGTCGAAAATCGGCGTGCGCAGGGGACCTTTGAAGCATAGTAACGCGCTGAGCAAAACAGGTCCAAGTTTTTTGACCCCCCCACGAGAGTGGTCCAAAACTTTTACCCCCCCCCCCCGATCAAGGGGTCGAATTCTTTTTGCCCCCCTCCCCCTGTTGTTAAATAATAATCACTCCCTTAATACATGTACATAGCACTGTATATATTCAATAAGGTCTGTTTATTTTTCCATCACAGTGGTGATGATTGTTAAGATAACACAACATAGTGACCTAACAACTCACCTGCTAGAAGAGATATAAAAGCGCTGGACGGCTAGAAAGACAAGCACCATGGGGAAAGCTGGGATGAGGAAGAACGGCATGGACACAGCGTTCATCACAATACCTCCCAGCACATAGAAAGATGAGAAGAGTAGCGCGTCCCATGTAAACGGCATCCGCTCGTCTATCGTGTTAGTGTCCCCCGCCAGCCGGTTCACTATACGACCAACGGGGGTAGTATCAAAGAATCTGCAACATATAGATGTATAACATTGAGTTCCTTTATACTCCAATGATATACTGTGGCAATGTTCTAATGGAAGTAGAAGCGTTTATATTTATAAATGTCCCTCTCTATATTCGATCTAAATATAAATTTAAAAGCCAGAGGATGCAACTCCCTGGTCGACTTAAAGTAGGGAATATTTCTGCAGTTAGCTCAATTCAATCCAGGGATTTAAGCAAAAGAAACGAAGCAGGAAAAGTGACATATCTTATCTATAGTAAGTTGTAAAGCAGGTTCAAAACAAAAAGAGGAAAGTTCAGACTCTGAAAAGTTTAAAGAGATTCCATGGGCATCATGCTGAAGCCCAAATCTAACTTAAGAACTAACCTCATGGGTGCGCTGATGACAGCTTTAATCATGGAGTTGTGCAGGTTGCGGGCGGCGTACAGACACATGGCCTCTAACACCAGGATGATGGGACCACTCAGCAGTATGGACGCAATGCAGAATCCCGCGTAACCGCGAACCCAGTAGCCGATATCAAATTCTGGCGTAGTAGGTTGCTGCTGTTGCAGAAATAAAAGAGACAGATGAATTAGATTTTTACAGGACCATTTTATTTTTCTTTGCCAAGGCTGGATACAGTCTCATTTCTCTAGGTAGTGTCAAAGTGGAAGGAGGTGTTTAGTACTGTCTCACCAACAGAACATTTACTTTGTCTTATTCTTCTTTCCGCGTGCCACTCTCAAGACCTACCAACGGCTATCTCAAAGATATTTTGTGCAGGTGATGAGGAGAAATGGAAAGGCTCCTTTTTCACTTTATTTATAAAGTAAGCTTACTATAACAGCTCTACTTACCACGTATGTAGTATTGGGGTAATACTGTGGCACCACTTTTGTCGTCGGCGACTCGTTCCCACCCAAAGTGCCTAAACTGACAACGGTCTGTATGGGTGCCCGTGCTACCCGGGCTGTGAACTCCCTGGTGGCGTCTGACCACTCTGCGAGCCAGTAGTCGGTGCCCATCCGCACCGCTTGCCGCACAGCATAGCCTCCTATGGTGAGCAGAGTTAAGGTCCATGTGGCCGCCCGTGCATAGTCTATGTAAACACTGAGAGACACCGAGCCTATCGCGCGCTCCTCCTCTTCTACCAACTTTCCCGTTTCCAGGTCCTTTATATCTGCAGACAGCAAGGCTCATTTTGTTTCATTCAAAGGAGACACCCATTGGAAATTATTGGGCAGATCATGGCATACTGTTTGTACGTGTTATGAGTGATAAATTTATTTTTTTTTACATCAAGAAAAAAACCCATTTTTTTTCAATTTCAATGTGCAATTTTTCTCCTTGGCGCTATCATGATATGTTTATTATACCTCATAGAGGGTACAATATTCAAATTGAAGTATTCAATACTGCCAGGAAGCTTCATTACCTGGTGTGTCGCGTGCAGAGGAGTTGTCTGGCTTCACATAGTCCAACTCTTCTCCCACGTCCAGGTGACTGAGGGACATCATACTAAGTGCACTGCGTATCGTGCCCTGACCGGTAAACTCACCCATACGATCCATCTGCCAGGGGGAAAACCAGAATAGTAAGATGTAGGGAAAAAAACACCAGAAGAAATATGAGCCAAGAAATGTCTCAGATATTGCTTATGAACTCGATAAAGTGAGACTTGATGCAACATACCCCCCCCCCCCACCCACACATATGTATGGAAAGAGAAGTTATGTACCCTTGGGGCTTAGTACCATAAGACACCAATATCCATAACCCCTCATGAAAAGACACTTGTGACTTGAATTCCAGGGAAAACTTGAAGACAACCTCGCTCTTAACAGTATCAAATCTGTGTGCCTATCGAAAGTAGTATTTCCCTTCCTGCTCACAATAGAACGTCGACTCACCTTGGCAGTAAGGTCACAGTTAGCTGTGTTACTGTCACCTTCTTCGTCGTCCTCCTCTCCCTGTCTGCTCGGTGGAAGCTCGCCTTTCGACTGCGTGATCGCCGTATTCCACGCTGAGTACAAGTCAGGGTCGGCGTTCTTAATCTCACCCAGCGTTCCGTTGTGTTCAATAAACCCGTCTTTCATCACCAGAATCTAACAATAGTTCATATCAAGTGGTTTTGAGGTAATTCTGTATTTGACCATTATAGCATTTTTCCCTCAATATCTTCTACTTTCAATACGACCTCAGTTTACTCAAATCCACCTTTGCAGGTAGAACGCTAAACAAACAGGTGATAGTCTTTGCATCAACTTGAAGTATGCGTTATACAGTTTTTTTTAGAAGTGTTATACCATATTGAACTCTGGGTGCGGCTTTTATGTGAGGTGCGGGTAGTACAGAAGATTTTCGATACAAGGAACTTCCTGTTATAAGGAGCCCATTTCTAATATACAGCAGTCCAACATTATAGCACTCCAATTCACTATATGGGTATATATCTAAAACTGGACATCGACATCCATGTAACAGAGTCTTTCTATCAGAAAGCTATATTCAGTCTCATCAAAGTAGAAATCCATGGGTTGCTATATGAAGGAGAAGGCCATATTCATGCCTAACTGTATGTCTGTGTGGGTGTACATGAGTGTGTCCATGAGTGTGTGCATTCATGCTGCGGCCACGATGCATTCATGCTGCAACTGTGATGTACTCACATGTTGCATCTAAATTGGCGTCTCTTATTGAAATTTCCCCTTTTTGTGTTATAGAACTTAATATAACAAATAGGGCGTTTTTAGGGAAATTTCCCCTTTTTGCGTTTCCGAACTTTTTTCTCGCCAAATAGGGTGTTTTTAGGCAAATTTCACTTTTTTGCGATTTCATACTTTTTTCTCGCCAAATAGGGTGTTTTTAGGCAAATTTCACTTTTTTGCGATTTCGAACTTTTTTCTCGCCAAATAGGGGTTTTTTAGGCAAATTTCACTTTTTTGCGATTTCGAACTTTTTTCTCGCCAAATAGGGTGTTTTTAGGCAAATTTCACTTTTTTGCGATTTCGTACTTTTTTCTCGCCAAATAGGGTGTTTTTAGGCAAATTTCACTTTTTGCGTTTCCGAACTTTTTTCTCGCCAAATAGAGGGTTTTTAGGCAAATTTCACTTTTTTGCGATTTCTAACTTTTTTCTCGCCAAATAGGATTTTTTTAAGGCATATTTCACTTTTTTGCGATTTCGAACTTTTTTCTCGCCAAAAGCTGCGGAATCTGCATCCATGTCTGATCCCATTGATGGACTCTGGATGGACCCATGCATAGTAATTGAAGACCTACATAGTGGACATAAGGTCAAGTGAAAAAGTGCAAGTCATTTGTTTTGCAACTTGCACTGAACTGAACCTAATAGCCCTTGACTGGATTGTCAACAATCAATTAAACTATGACCAAACTCCCTCTATTTCGGAGAACAAATACACTATCAAAGGTTTTATATTTTTTCAAAATAACACCCTTTGTAGAATGGCTCGATATTCAAGAATCCTACTGCGAATAAAAATATGTCAAATTCTAATTCTAAACACCTGAAAAATGAGAAATGCTGGCGTTCACGGTTTATGTAGGAAATGTACTAAAAACACCAAAAATATGCAACAAAACCCTAATTTTCTCAAAAACTGTTCAGTAGGATTTTTTCTAACTGAGGTTCCAGTGTTTTCTACCCTCATATTACACACTGGCATAGAGAATATATTGGTACCTAGTCAGGATTTTGCACTAGAAGCAATCTGTGAGGCAAAAAACTGCCAAAATGAGCCACTGGTCTGAAGTATAAAACTGGGCATCGATCACTATAGAGCTACAAAGAGAGAGAATCGATGTCCAGTAATTATCTATTCTACATACAATCAGTTTTGGTTATCAGGAATATTGCTTTAATGGACCAAATGTGTATGGGCACAATACCCTCCTTATCAAACGAGATTTTACTGTCTTTTAAAAATATATATCATAAGCCTTACCTTGTGTGCATATGGTAGGTACTGCAGTTGATGGGTGACAAGGAGGACCGTCTTCTCGCGTCCTAACAAGTGTCGTAAAATAGCGTGTTGGAAGATGTGACTACCGACGTGTACATCTAACGCAGACAGCGGGTCATCCTGAGAACAAACGGGTAAAATATTTAAAACTACTACCTTGCATTTCTTAGAGATTATCCTAAGATGACTGGTACAGAAAGGTCTTGGAAGAATCATCAGATTTTTAAAATATGTTATTTCATAATCATTCTAAATTTGAAACAATATTATCTCTTATTTACTAGGATTGGCATATCTCTTCCATCAGTGATTAAGTCGTCCTTATGTAAATCTATTGCCTTAGTACGGTAGTTTAACTTGTAATGTACAATAATGATTAGACCAACAAATATAAGTACAATATAATTATACTACTGGGTTAATTGACTCACGAGTATAACAATGTCCGCTGCGGAGTAGAGAGTACGAGCGATGCTTAGTCGCTGCTTCTGTCCTCCACTGAGATTAATGCCCTGTAAAAAATATACGCAAATCAAGTTAATAATTTTCTACGCGAATGTCTTTGATACATATAGGTCGTTATGAAATGTAGATATACAAGATGGTAAACAGCAAAGTAACCTCAATGTGATGTCTGAAGTGTAATATGTCTGTCATTGTATGTTCTGTTTGCATTAATAATGCATTACATTTTTATCTTCAATAGAATTAATGTATGATAAATTCATGAAGTATAACGGGTAAAACATGTTATGTTGACTATCTCTCACCTTCTCTCCTATTTCTGTCTGGTCGCCGGCTGGAAGGATAGCTATGTCCGGCTCCAGGGCACAGCAGCGAATAATCTGATCATACCTGGGAATGATACCGAATGTATTGTTTTTTAATTCTATTATGTCTTTTATTTGCCACCGAGTATTTATTTCTCATTGAACCGATCCTGACGATATAAAAGTATATAGTGATTACATTCGTAATTGCTATTAAAGAAATGTGAGTATATTTGGTGTTTTAGCAGTAGTAATAGGTACCTGTCATGGTCATAGTGGCGGCCAAAGAGGATGTTTTCTCGCAGTGTGGCGTTGACTAACCATGCTTTCTGTCCACCGTATGCGATACTCAGGTTACTGAAAGACAACATCAAAGTTTCGATTATTGGTCAAACCTTCGCTCTAGTTTATGCTTTAGTATTATGTTCTCGAGAATATTAACTTATAAATTTAATAAACGTCTTGTAAACGCCTATTCGCGGACGCCAGAAGTGAGTATATATTTATGTAAATGACTAAATGTTATCGAGATATTCATATTAATGGAACTTGCCTTTGGATTTTGACATCTCCCGATACAGTGGTCATCTCTCCAAGTATTGCAGAGAGAATGGACGACTTGCCACTCCCGACTGACCCGACCACCACAGTCAATTTTCCTGCAAGAGAAACATTTCTATGAGTACAAGTATTTTCCTGGAGTCTCTTTGTACTGCACCATGGTTTTCATTTCATATTCGTATGGAAATATGCATTCATGAAGTGAGCATAGATGTGCACAAGATCTTTTTCCCCACCAAGTTGAATATATCTCATTTTCTGCCTACCATAAATTCTCGCATAGAAGCCCCGGCTTGTACCCCCATATTACAGTACTAAATTAACAATTTTCAGACCCCCCCCCCCCCCATGTTCAGCTGATACATGTATAGGATCTGTCAAAGTTGGGGTGTGCGGCTAATACGTGAGTTAGGCTTAAACACTGGAATTTCCAGTGCTCCCTGATACACCCATCCTTGACCCCCAGCGTCCTCCTTCCCTCACCTCTGGGTATCTCCACATTGATGTTGCGTAGGAATGGTTCCTGTCCGTCCAAGTCCCACGAGAAGTCTGCGTCTGTGATGTTTAGTGCCACATTGTTGTCCTCTGGCAGTGGTTCCTTCTGGTCTACGTGGTTTGTGTCGGGAGTTGTCTGTGTCGACTCGTCCGGCATCTCACCCTGTGGCAGCAGGGGCTCCGTTGTCTCTACGTCGTCTGCATTTTGGTCAATGTCGGGAGCAAAGTCAAACGTGATGGAGGGAATGGTCACAGGCTTCATAGATACATCGGGAATCTGCAAGTATAGAAATTTGACATATATTTTTAATGTGTATTTATTTTTGCCGCCAGTGCTACATTCATGCATCATGGTGAACCTGCAGGTTTGATACACTCCTAAAACATCGCATTATGCATCACCAGCGAGTTTCGTTTTCCCAAAAATTCTAGCACAATCTAGCAAGTTTGGCAAAAATGATACAGATACCCTACCTTTTCAAACTCTGTCATCTCTTGTACTGTTCCATTAGACTTCAGCTCCTGTGACCTTGATAACTTCCCGTTGACCTCTGGCGGTGGCTCCTGGTTGACCTTGACCTCTGGCGAGAGGAGGAAGTCAGAGAGCCGGCTGGTGCTGACGCGAGCGTGCGCCACGGCATTGATGATCATGGTGACAATGTAGAGCGGCAAGCCGAGAATACTGAACAGTGTTAGACTGGAGAAGACCTTGGCAGCTTCTAGGGGTTTGTTCTCCAAGTATGGGTAGATGGTGAATGTCTGCAAGAGGAATCCCACTTAGTAACATGTGTTTGGTATCTATCACCTGAAGCAAATTCTGTATATCATAAGCAATTCCTGTTTGGTAAAGGTTAATGTATTTAGTTTAAGATACTTATTTACTTTCTAACAGGACATGATCCTGTATATTGGACTAAAATGATTCAGTGTTATAGCACATGTTTTTTTTTTCATTACTAGTTACTTAGGTATTTACTTAGCAGATGATTTCAAGAGATTGTAACTATGATTTGAATTTCATTTGGCAGACGTAAAAATGACTTACTATTAATGTGGCGGCCACTGGAGCACCGTCTACAACGGATACTGAAAGCAAACAGACAAAAGTTAAGACAGTTATTGATCAATCATTTCATCAAAGCTATCTTTTCCCCCTATTTAATAATAAAAAGACAAATTTTCCATTTACTGATATCAATTCTGATCTCTTTGATAATCAGCCGACACCTCCTTGTTAATCGAACTCACAGAAGTCACAGGTACTTGATAACCAGTTAGTACCTCCTTGATAATCAGTTCACAGCTACATGTTCTTGATAATCACGTCCTTGACAATCAGTTAGTACCTCGTTGATAATTAATTACTTCACAGCTACTCGATAACAAGTTGACACCTACTTGATAAGACTCTGTAGAAAGCCGCTCGCAGTAGTAGTTTGAGTTCCTCATATCGCGTCTTCTCTATAGACCGCTGGAATATGGCCTCCCACGCATAGAGCTTCAACAACTTGATACTTTGCAGCACTTCATTAGACTTCTTCAGGCGCTCGTCTGCCTTCTCCTGCACAAACAAGTAGAGAAAAGATTGTGAGTATTTATTAGTATGCATTGTATATTTCATCATCAGAGAGGGAAATAGGTGATATAAAATTATTTTGTTTTTGATATTTACTTGGCTGAGTATGAGTGAGATATGTGGATTAAATATGTTACATAGTTAACTTGAAATTGGCTGAGAAAAACTTGACACTGAGGTCAGTGTCGTGTAGCCTGTCTGTGTATGTGTAGGACCACTGAGGATGAACCAGTGTTGATTCTGCTGTCTTATCATAGGATTACAGACACAAAATAAGTTTATTTGACTTTAAATTGAGTAATTATCAAATATATCCTAAGAGAGCCTACAGCTAAATATCCTGATTATATTTTTTGTGATTGAAAAAAAACTTGATTTCAGGGAAATACTTGAAGACTTTCATCCCTGATATGTAGATGAGGTATCTCTGGGACCTCTACCCAACCGCCACTGTACATGTAGATGCATGGCAGCAGTGGGATTCAATCCGACCTGCTTCCAGAGTTTGGTGTCAGGATAAATAGCTGTGCGTGTTCTATATGTCTGTTGATAATAGTGTACATTTGTATTCTCAGTCGAAGATGATATTTCAATTCACCTCTTGAAGGGACATTTGATCATTTGACCTCTCACCAGAAGGATCCATAGCGACTGCATAAGCTAGTGTGACATAAGACATTAAAATCTGCCAGCTTACCAGTGTTTCTTTTTGTACTTTGGCAAGTTTCTTGGCTAGGATGTATTGGAATGGAGACAGGAACAAGACGAGGGAGCCACTGATGAGTGCACTGTACCCTAACTGGATGTAGAGCAGCACAAAGGTCACGATAATCTGAAATAGAAAAGACACTTTGTTTATATTTCACGTTACATTGTACAACACATTTTCTTCACAGCAGTCAAAGGGACCAGACTCAATTATTCATGTGAATTTTGACCTGGGGAATTCAAAAATGGCACTTAAACTTGTGTGGTAAGTCTCAGTTTTCAGATTGTCACATGGTCTTATTTTGTATAACCGGTTAGAGCTTATATACACACTATTTGATCAAAACGTAGGAAAGTCAACTTAGGCCTGGCATCACCAAAATCGACTAGGGCCAAAAGTCGCAATTTCATGTCCAACGTTGAAATGACTGTCATTTATACAGCAGAATTGCAGACATTTAATTTTTGCTACTAAAAGCTCAGAAAATAAAATGGGAAAAGGGTTTCTTATTCATTTCGAAGAAGCTGTGCAACGAGACCACAGGCATTGGTGGATTATTTTTTTCCCCTCCCTTCAAAGTTAGAATAGTCTAAAGCGGACGCAAACGATTGGAGAAGTTTTTTTATTACAGTTTTATTCGGGTCTAGGTTACAAGTATCAATAATATGCTTTGTTCCACCAGAAAGTAACCTAGGGGAAGTAGTGAGGTGTCTAATCCCCGATATTTGCTTCATGTCAACCATACAAAATCTTACATTGCGCCTCACTCTTAACTAACAATAAACCGGTAAACCCCGAAGGGAGACAATAAAGTTGTAATCATCCATTGAAATATCTCCTTTTTCATTTAAATTTTAAATCCCGATACGGACCATGTGATATCAGTAGTTAAAATTTCCAATACATAAATGAAGAAAATGTCAAAATTAATAACAGTCTGGATTTCATAATGCAATCCCATGCCTACCAACGGCTTGGATGCTGCACCGCAGGCGGTTATTGACCACAATCGGCAGAAAGATATTCCTTTGATGTTAGCTGAATGGCTGACGTTTAAAATCAATAATTCACAATGGGGAAATCAATACACCCTATTACTCTTTTATTTTTATCTGGTTAATGCTAATCAGATATCGATGAAATGCAAGGCATCCGTATGATATTTCCTTTTGTTGCGTTCCTTGGATATTTAGTTTCGAGCTCATTTCCTCCGATAGTTAAGAGGAGTTTTTCACCAGCATTTTTCCAAATTTTTTAAAGGTATGCGACGGCCCGAGTCATGGTACAGTATGTGAGAGAATACCCCATATCAGCCGGTACACAAGAACATGGAGTAGAGTATCCACCATTTTAGACTTAATTAATTTTTTTTTTTAATAATTTACAAAAATAATTTGAGGGATGCCAGGTTACCTCACCCCAAAATCGTATTTGTTACGATTTTTAGACTCCAAAATCGTAACCATTTTTGCTTGAAATCGTAACAAAAATGGTAACAATATTTGGTTCTTTAGAATGAATCTGCACATAAAGATTTGTGCTTCATGCTACATTATTATGTAATAATTGTTGCCTACTCATACTAAAACAGCCTATTTTGTAGGCAGGGGTGTGGCAAGCATGTTTAAAAAAAAGGGATCAAAGAGTTCTTTCACATTTCTCAATTTTTTCGACCCCTCTTCACTAGATGTGTTATTGGTCTTGGTCCAAAGTGGAGGGATATAACCCCCCACCCTGTTGCAATACACAAGATTGGGGGCTAGGCCTTTATAATTCTATGGACACTTCAAAAATTCCTAAAAATCGTAATTTGCCATCAGAAATCGTAATGGTCGGAATTAGGGTCAAAAATCGTAAAATTACGAACAAATCGTAACACTTGGCATCCCTGTAATTTTAAGCGCACAGTGAGCTTAATAGGTGAATATATTCATCATCCTAATTATTGGTACCACCTCAATTTGAGGGAACACACACCGAAGAGCTAAAATAAAGTAAGTACCTAGATCTGGAGTTACTGACCTGCATGGGGAGTGACCATGTGAAGTGGAATAGATAGAAGAGCATGAAGAGATGTGTGGGGTCTACGGCCATGTGGTTCATCACCTGACCCGGTGTCAACCCGCCCTCCGACAGCGACCACGTCGACAACCGTAACGTCTTGTCATACACCAGCGCCTACAGAGGTACACATGGCAACATCACTTTTACATTTGCTGTGAGTATATTATAGTCAGGGATGAAAGTTATCAATCTCAAAAAAGACTTGAAATATTCAAATTGAGGCCCCTGGTCAATGAGGTCCATTTGCATCGGTCTTCACAACCGGGCGGTATCACATGCAGGCCGGGAGTGATGCAACCCGGAAACCGAGGAGTGAAGAACAGTGCAAATCAACCTTATGCCCAAAGGTCTTTGATATATAATTCATGTGAAAATAGTCTTAATATGTAACCCTGAATAATCTTAAATTGCAATGTTTGTGGGTGTGCAGGTGGGTGTGGGTGACAGTTGCAGGCTGCGGGCATGTACCGCCTTTTGTCCCTATCAAAAAGTGAGTCGATTGGACGATAAACAGCGGAGATACGGGTGGTACAATTTCGTCTGAACACGTTGACATCTTGCGCAGTACAAGAAGTACCAGTGGCACCACTCTTTGACGTGTGCCATGCGCTAGCCTCGCTTCCACCTCTCCTGGTTCATTTAAATTAAATTTAAATTGAAGAACCTAGATGTTTTTTTCTGTGTATATGAGAGTATTTCCACTGTAGTAGATGGCATTCCTGTATGTAAAGAGAAAATATCAGGCAGTGTAGGCTAGAACCAGATTTCTATCTTTGGTTTAACATTGAAGTCTATGTAGCTTTGTAGTAGTTAAGAGTTTACCGAAAAGAGAGAATTTAGTACCTGAAGATCGCAGCTCAATATCACATGGAAGGAAAGACATTTTAAATTTCTTTTCGAAGGAAACACTTGTCCCCTGACCTTGCCTATCTGTCCCTTTTGTCATCTCATGTATGCCCCACACACACTGAATGACATAGATTCTCCCATGTCCCAAAAACGTCTTAAAACATGGTTCAGTCGTCATATATTACTCAGTTGCCCTGAGTCAATGACAATTAGAGTACATAAGCATATTGACTGTGCTACATATTGGCCTGAATGAAGGGCTCCTTACCTGTACGGCGCCCTTACAGCGGACCCCCTGCCGTGTGGAGATGAAGAAGCTGTTCTGTAGGAAGACGACCTGCAGCACGGCCGCGATGGCTGTCACCAGCGCCAACGTGTAGCCGTTACTAAAGTACTCCTTCACCGTCAGGGGCTCCGCCTCCTACACAATAGGCAAAAGTTAGAGTTAATAATATGTTATTTGTCCTAGACAGAGGTACATTCACTTAGTGTTAAATGAAATCCTTAAATCAAAGGTCTAGGGAGGCATTCTTTGTGTACTAGATGTTCTTAATTAATTGATCAATTATAAGCCTCTAATACTTAGTACATTCATAATGAAATTACCTCGCATGCCCCTATGTGTTTATCTGTAGTTACCTCTGTAGTATGTTTACACAGGGATATGGTGTAACTGTAAAACCTTGAGTGCAACCCATAGGTTATACCCGAATCAGAACCCAAGTGCGGGTTTATAGGAGCTCTCTGAACTCAGGGTGAAGGTCATACGAGGGTTTATACAGTGCTAAGGGAGTGCTCATTTTTTAACAACAAAGGGTAGAACAAATTCGGCCCCTCTAGGGGGGGGGGGTGGTGAAAATATTTCGCGTGCTCCGCGCGAAATCTCACCACCCCACCTCCTGTTATTAAAAATTGAGCACTCCCTAAAGTAGCTATAATCCGACCCCCGATGCAGGTTAGACGCGAGACGCGGGTTATATGCAAGGTTTTACGGTACATGGAATTGAAACGCTTTGGGAGTGACCAGTGTTTAACAACAGGGGTGGTGGTTGGTAGATTTTTTTGAAGGGGGATGGATAAAAAAAAAAACACGTTGACGCCTTGATCCGAGGGGGGGGGGGGGGGAAGCCTGCCCGTTACTACAGGGGTAGACACTAACTTTTTCAGCCACTGGCCACCCGGGCCCACAGCTTCAAAAATCTACGGGCCCGAACCTAAATCTGCGGGCCCAACAAAAGCATTTACTTTTTTTCAAAGGGAATCTTAGTTACCATTGATTATTTTACATAAAAACGTAATCAAAATATCAAGATTCCTGATGATTTTCTCTTTCCAACGACATATTACATGCTTGTAATTATACCAGTACATTCTTCATAGATTTTGTTTCCATATTATTGTGGGCCACCCGGGCCCATAGGAAGCTCATTCTGTGCAAAACTACGGGCCCGGGAGCAGAATTACGGGCCATTGGCTCCCGGGCCAGCGTTAGTGTCTACCCCTGTTACTATGCACAATTTCGACCCGCCGGCAGGGGGAATGGGATGATTTTGGAAAATGTTACTCCCCCCCCCTCTACAAGACTACCTACAAAGAGGGTAAGAGTGACGGACGGACGGAAGGGAGTCAGGTAACATGCATGGCACTACATCTTCCATGTGCTATGCTAAACCTAAACCTGCCGCTGTCCTTGTCATTACTAGAAGAGAGCTGGTAGATAGCGATCAATAGTCGCAGGGCTGCAGCTGTGTGGTAGGTGACCTGCTACCAGGCACACACAGGCCGTGTAAGGTAGCGCTAATCGCTGTAATCTGCCTGCTAATATTGACACACCTGCCCCTACTAAGCACTACTACAAGGGTACATGTCTCAAGGTGGGCATATAACTTAATACATGTACATGTACACTGCAATAGAATACGGTAAAACCTCGTGTATAATGGGGGTGGATGGCTAAATTCGACACGGCGACATGGGACAGGTCAGGCTCTTATAGGCGACATGAGACATGGGGATTTAAGTGACAGGTGACATGGCCATTTCTTAAAATCGACATGCGACATGGGGACCCCCCCCCCCCCCATCTAGACCCCCCCGTATAGGCCGCGGCTAGTACGCACGTCAGATTACCAGTGCATCTTAAAGGACCGGCCGAAAGTCGGGATATGGTTTATATGCAAGTTACGCTTATACACAAGGTTTCAGTACTGTACTTACAAGAGTGCGTTTTAGCAGCACCGACGTAGACAAACCATGGCATACTGCTTTTCTACGTAAATGAGATGGTGGCTGGGTGGGAGTCTATGGTTGCTGGGTTATCTGAATTGACCTTGGGAAAAATTTCATATTTCTTATTATACCTAGCACCCCGTACATGTTCCCAGAAGCAGGTGGGCTCTACAAAGAGTACAACTTAGAGGAATTTTAAAGAACCTTTAATAGGGCGTTAATGCAGTATGTCCATTTGTCCTCATTATGCACCTGACGAGTGACCAATGACATAGCAATTACAGTAGCATGCGGCCTTTAAAAGATTAAGAAATGGCTGTTATAACTATATTTGCTGAAAGTGCATATACATGTAGAGCCACATGCAAAACAAGGAACTGCAACATTCATGACCAGTATATAGTGTGTATGATGTCTATTAGGATCAGCTATTGAATACCTCCTATATATAGGCGGGCCGGGTTCTTAATGCCTCTGGGTGCGAGGAACCTACACCAGCTATATAGCGATGAATCTGGTTGCTCCATATGGGCGGCCATATTGCTCTAAAATCTCACGGGAAATTCCGTGCACAGAGCCAAGTTCTCGTCGGAAGTTACGTGGCAAGGGCGAGATTTGCTGGTCACTGAGGTGCCCTTCATGCCCATGGGCACCAGCACAGTTAACAACAATAACACAAGGCCCCAATGAGTTTGCATAAGACTGACACATCACCGAGCATAACCAGAGAAAGGCATGGAAACTAATGAGCAGGTAGGTGTTCTTTACTATTCCTTAAGAATCTAACTGCCTAAAACATTGTGGGATAGCAAGGCACTCTTATGGGCCAGTTTGCACAGCTGACGTGCGTCGTTACCCCTTCAAAGGGCCTGGGCTACGTACGTGTATGACCCTGCCATGGGGAGGTAGACTAGGTCGCAGTGCAGGTCCGATGCACGGTACAACAGTGCACCACCCATTCTAGCCTAGGGAGGGCGAGGGGAGGGGGGGGGTCCTGATTTTCTGGTGTCATGAGAATTCAATAGAGGGGCCCTTGATGGGGGGGGGGGGGGGGGGGTTCAATATTGCATGTCGATTTTAATAAAAGCTCACGTCACATGTCAATAAGAAAAAAAAACATGTCACTAGTGTCACTACGAGATATTGTCGAATATTCAACATCAAACGTCTATAATACTACTTGACAACACTTTAATAGTGAGTGACCCCTTTTACTGAGGCCTGAAGATAAGAAGTTGTGTTCTAGTAACATATGGCTCAAAATAAATAGGGTTCGTAGGTCGATATATATTAGTGTTTTAGAATTTGTTTAAATAAGAAAGAGTGAATTTAGTAGTAAAAAAGCAAAAAGATTAAGGTTGTCCTAGCACAGGGTTGGTCAGGATACCAGAACACAAGTACATGTATGAGTTGTTTTTTTTGGCCTATTAACTTGGGGGTGGGGGGAGGGGTAAACAAATTTGAACTTCTTATCAGGAGGGTGGCATCTCCTTATTATGCTGCAAGCGCAGTGCAGCAAGTAAAGGCTAAAGCTCATCAAACATCTATTGTTAATAAAGTGAACAGCTGTTGATTGCTTTTCTCTTTTCCTGTTTTAACAACAACCAACAAAATGGCGTGACCAGTGGACACCAGTAAGAAGTGCCAGTACCTGACAGCAACTCCCACATCACAGTGACATATATAGACATCTCTTCCAAGGATGCCTGGCGATGACTGATGCCTGGATATTACTAAGTATAGATCCGGGTTTAGGGCAGGATTTGCCCCCTTCTTTCGGAAAAACACAAACCATCTGTCAGTTATTAAATAAATTAGGAACTCGCATCAACTTTCGTCATTGAGTAACTTTTAGGTAGGCATTAGGCACTGATAATTAATTTGATTACAGCTGGGTGAGAGTCCTGTGTTGTATGCATAAATTGACAGTAATTTGTTTCTTATCTAGAGATGAGAGCGTGCAGCAGGGATGTGCGTGCGGCAGGGACGAGCGTGCGGCAGGGACGAGCGTGCGGCAGGGACGAGCGTGCGGCAGGGACGAGCTTGCGGCAGGGACGAGCGTGCGGCAGGGACGAGCGTGCGGCAGGGACGAGCGTGCGGCAGGGACGAGCGTGCGGCAGGGACGAGCGTGCGGCAGGGACGAGCGCGTGGCAGGGATTTAAACAAATTAAATGTTATATTTGGCGTTGTCTCATTTAATCAAATGCTAAATATGATTCAAATCTTTCCTTGAATTTTGCTACCACCAGGGTTGGGACCACCGGGAATCTTCAAAATCTTTCAGAAAAAACTTTGAAATGCCAAAATAGTGTTGTCCCTTTCAGTGAAAAATCCCATGTTATACTATAATTTAACTGTGGTTCTGTATTCACAATAAATTGATATAATTGAAACCAAAATAGTTATAATCCAAATCGATATTAATGACATCACTATCCCTTTGGCCAGCAGGGGGCCATACTATCAGTTTTAAAAGTGAGGGAAATAAGTGAAAAATACCTCTAGGTTAATTCAGAAAGTTTACCATTTTTGGTGTGAAGCTTCAATTTTTGGAATGTAAACAGTACGGTTCTGAGTAAGATACAAATTCTCCTTGTGAAACACCTAAATGCGACTCATCGTATCTTTTTAGAGGTATATTTACAAGTGAAAAGCATGTGTTAGAGTATATTTACGATCAACACGGAAGGGAGGGAGGGACTGAGTAGTAGGGGCCGGCGAGTTACCTTTATAGCTGGTAAGAGATTAAAATATAGGCCTATTTCTGTATTTAGTAAGTGCAAAATCATAACAGAATTGATATATTATCATGTGCAGGGTTACAAGCAGAGCATGTACATGTTAATGTCGTCATTAATATACCCTAGCTGTTATATTTGTAACAGTCATATCATTGGCAGTAAGTAGATACGATTGGTCGCAAATAGTCATCTGCTTGCAAAATCAATTTATGTCTAAATAATATAATTATACCTTGCAGAAATTGTAAGCAATTAAATAGACACCATATGTGCCTCATATTGCATGTGTATGTCCAAAAACGTTTAGGTTTTTCTCATGGGAAAAAGATAAGGGGCATGGTAAATAATCTCCCTTAAATATCAATCGTATCTCACTCATAGTTTTAATGATCAATCACATTTTTTGTCATAAATTCTTGTGAATCCCCCTACCCGGAGTGCTATTGTTTTTCTTAACAAGGAGGGGGGGGAGGTAATGTATCCACCTTTATGGGGAAAGGACGCATAAAAAATGTTGATCACTCTATTGAAAATGAGATGTAGTTGTACTAAAAATGTGTTTCTGCTTGTAATAAATACTCCCATGAATTGAATTTGACAATGTCTGGTTTTGTGTGATATCTATCTAGATCCATATCTGTAAAGATACATGTTCGGAATAAGGGAATGTTTTTTTAATAACGGGAGGTGTGGTAAAAGATTTTCAAATCAGTGAGAAATCCACTGTGTTACAATGGCCCCAATTCTTTGTCCTAGGCGGAGACCGAAATTCCATTCCCTCCTTCCTGTTGTAAATTTGCACCCTGAGTATTTCTCACTCCCTTTAAAAACAATAATTATTATTATGTATTAAACAATGACCACTTCATAAAGACAGTGATTCCAAAATGGGTAGCAATGCAAGCCCGGGAATGCAAGGCATCGAGAATGTACATAGGAAACACTTCCACACCCTTTCCTACGCCTGCATTGAGTGACTAACACTGCCAGTCTAGACTCTAGTCTATGATAGAGCAGACGAAACTATGAGTGATATAAGGGGAGTTGCCTGGATTAACCCCCATTTCCTTTTGATATGGGAAGTGTCAGTATTTATCATTTTGGGAGGACCAACAATTGAGCATTATCTGTCAGTTGCATCATCGCAGGTGCATTAATGCCATGTCACTCATGAAATATCAGACCATAAAATAGACTACACAAAGAGAGATCTGCACGCCCAGAGGCCTTCCAGGAAGCTTCCTCACAGACCAGGAACAGGTGCAGCAACTCAGATTAGTTCCAAAGCTGACCTGCCTTACTTTCATAGATGGCGCTACCTATCACGTTAGGTCGCTATACAGGACTAGCGCATTAGGCTTGGGGGCCGCCATCTTGGCTCAGAGCAATGCATTGTGGTTAGGCCCCCGACTAAAGAGCAGTGCATCATGGGTGAATTTATTATCAGCACCTTTGTTCTAGGTGTGAGGGGAGGGGATTAGTCTGATAAGAGATAGGGGTTTAGCCCCCGACTACCTGAGGTACCAGGATGTGCTAGTCCCGTATAGTAGACACACACACATCTATTAACTTAATTTAAGTGTGGTGCCGGCATGTGTGGTAGGTGTGGGGAGCATGGCGGGGGGGGGGGGGGGGTACCTGTTAGCACATACAGCACTTTTGTAAGGGAGTCATCAATGTTGTGACTACGAAACATCTGGCCATTATAAAAGCACTAATCAATGTGCTTTGTTAAATCTATATTCTAAATCCTGTTTTGACGTTCATGCACATTCAATTCATCAGAGAAAGTATAGGTGAATTCAAATGCATTGATTCCATCTACCAGGTTCCCCTTGACTAGCATACTTTACATAGTGCTCATGTGTGGTCATGTGCCTGTCAGTTAACTTAATTCTCTAACAGCTGCCTAGTGCATTAATGCGCTAGGTCCTTTACCATCAGGACGCATGAAGGGCAAGCAAGTCTAATTGCCAGGCCCACATCCATTCCTTATGTGTGGCCTTACTGTTGTATGATCAGCGATTCCATCATTCCCTGGAGAAGGTCCGAGAGGACCGAAACTAGTAGGGATCTTAAACACATTTTATTTGGTCAACGTTTCATTCTTCAACATGGAGTAAGCACGGACTTAGGATTTTAGGGAATATTTTTCTATTTTTGAACCTTTCTTAGTTACAAACAGAATCTGCTGACTGAGACGTGAACCTCGTCAAGATAGATTTTTACGAAATGAAAATACAAAGCTGGCCTAATGAGATGTTACCAAAGAGTAACAGTGACTATTTTGACGGGTGCCCTGGGAGGGAGCAAGCAAACCTGGTAAGAAGACTCGGGTCCTTGGCCTCCTGCCAAAAAAATGACCACAACCCAAGAAGCCAAAATGGTGATTTCCACATATTGTCTGTTCTGATTCGATCCAATTTATTGGTCACATTCGGCTGAGCGAAACTACACATATTAGCTAGGCCTCCAATCCCTCACGCCCCCTCGCATCCCATATTTAGGCCCTGCATCCTAGGGTAGCCTATGTGTATGTGATAAATACAAACGGTGTTGTTACAAAAAGAGAACTGGAAATATCTTGTTAGTACCGGAAGTCGACCCACGACATCCCTATAGGCCTATAGGCAACTGGGACAAATATTAATGATCAGTTTTTTTTTAATGTCCATATATTTTTTCTCTGTATCAAATAAGAAGTCTGATAACAATCATATCCAATTAGTGCCAAAGTTTTGCAGAGAATAGATATTAATTTGAGGAACTCACCATAGGAAAAGTAGCATTGCCATGGCGACTCGCATCCTCCTTGACAACGAGATAGGAGACAATGCCGTCCAAACACATGGGTGGTACGAAGATAAGTAGGTCTCCAAATAACCGGTATATTCCACATACGACCATCATCGGCCAGTATGCCCGCGCGTAACACCACCATAATGACGGCTTCCGACCGGAGGCAGCCGCTTTCTCCTAGAAAAAGACAAAGGTGTATTTTACGAGAGTTCACATGAGTACACATTAAGGAGGTCTCAAGTGACTCTCAACTGATCATTTGAGAGAAAATGTATGCACTGGGTATTTTATACATCTGGGTCGCCCAGGATATGTTAATTTCGGCTTTAAATTAAAGCTGAAAGGGGAAAGGCAGTCTCAGTCCCACTATCGTACATCCTCGCGTATAGGCCGCGACTATTACACAAGTCAGATCACCAGTGCGGCTTATAGGATGGACTCGTAGTCTGGGGGCTTAAATGCGAGTTTTTAGAGGTACTAAAGTCACCATAATCAGGCCTCTTGAGGCTTATATGACATTCCCAAAATCTAAGTCTGGCTAATACGTGAGTTAGGCTTAAAGTAACTTATACACAAGGTTTTACGGTAGCTCTATTGAAGCAGTCAACATCAAGCAATTCGCTGCCACTTTAATAGCATTGAGGGCCGCATGGTGGGTTAAAGGGACTCGCTACTTGTCACAGGATTACTGATGTTTTATTGAATTTTGCATATGACTCAGTATTATGTTAGTTAGATTTATTATCTAATACAAAATCAAAAGAAATTGCCATGTCACGGTACTAACTTTCATGATACAGCCATTTGAGCAAAGGAGTACCTTAACTATAGAAATGAATAGGAAAACAGCATTTTCACATTATCTGTCATGGATGATCCCCTTCTTCTATTGATATTGCAACCAAACCTTGGGAATGTATAATGGACATCTATACAAACATTTTAGGACCAATAAAACAGGGGGTCACGGATGAAATGAGAAAGGCATGAATTTTGGAAAAATATTTCTTTTGCCTTAAATATATGATCCTATGGCTGTCCTAGCAGTGAATATATAAATGTGAACAATGGAGGAATACTGTCAAAATGGTGAATACAAATAGTTGATTTAGGGAAAGCGCTCTATGTAGGAATATGAATACAGCTTAAAGAATACTTTTCATGAGCTTCGATTTTTGCCACCAGGTGGCTTATGTGTAGGAACCAGCGATTCCCTTTAAATGAACCCACTATTCCCTTTTTTCGTCATCCACATGATGCATGAATGCAGCCCTGGCCAGTAACGCTCGAGGGAAAACACATTAAAGCACTACACAGCCTTTAAAGAGTGAAGAACCAGCAACCACTGATTTACTCCGGTTGGTTTATTTTAGCCAGCTTTTGACGGTATGTGAATGACATACATTGAATGAAATGGAGCCAGCTTGACAGGAGGCGACAACAAAGGGCGCTAAGTCGTGTGGTTAGCGGGTTAGGCTCATTGTACGTCACAGACGGTCTCCTTTCTGCAACCCCCCACCCCCCACCATTATACCTGTATTACTATCAGGTTGCCAGGAAACGCCTTCCCACGCTAATGGTAATTGCACGCTCAGGTTATGCCTCTGCCTCCTAGTATAGCCTGCACTATCGTTGTGGCAATAGGGTGGAGGTGTCCAGAAAGCTTTGGAAGATGGTACCACTTGCGAGGTGACTTTGCTTCGCATTCCCATGGCTTTGATATATGATATATATATATATAGAGACTCCTAAATTTATCAGCAATATCTTATATGTGTATACTGTAGATCATTCATAAATTGAATCATTGCAGAAATTTAATGGCCACATATTAGATCACTTTGATAGGGGTAGTCTTATAGAGACAGACAATTTTTAGCCCCTTGAACCCCACTATTGATTGGTCTAGACATGGCTATAATGTACATTTCAGCCGATCCAATTAAGGCATTAAAACACTTATGGTATGTCTTGATTGGGTGTAGAAATCTACATGATTGGTTGACATAAGCACAACCAGTAGAAACTTACCCTTCTGTCCGTACTTCTCAGACAGCCCTATAGGCCCCATCTGAGAGTTACAGCCGTAACTACTACTTCCTCAATACCGCCTCTTTAATACACTTCATTCAGAATGCAATATGAATATTGGCAGAAGTGTTTTCAAAATCTATTATCATCAATAATACCAGGGAGACTAGACCGCCTCCTTGATAAAACAATCTGTAAAGTCTCCCGTTTTGACTGGGGTTGGTACGCAGGCATTGACGGTTTTACCGGGAGACAATCTCTGGCGGCAACAAAAATTGCTTACACCAGTTATAAAGTTCCACTTTGAAAGATTGAAAGTGTGATTTACATCACAATTGACTAAGAGGGTCTTAACAGCCTTTGTCGGCCTCACTGAAAGCCCAGAGCTATAGTGTGGAGTATTTGATTGTCCATTCTTACCAAGAACCTATAGAAAAGCGTGCAACCAGTGTCAGCCTCACCAAGAATAAGTGTACAGACTACAGTCTTTGTCAGTCTCACCAGGACCATGAAATATCACCAGCTTTTATTTCACTCGTCATGCTTATGGCAAAGAGTATAGAGATGCTTAAGCATTATCCAGCCGAACCAGGAGATGTTCTGCAGCCTTTACCAGCCTCGCCAGTAGCTGAGAGACATAATATACCACCTTCAGCAGCCTTACCAGTAGACTAGATACCCGACGTATTGCCTCTGTGAGCTCTACTATCAGTAACATAGGCACTGGAGGTACAGCCTTAGTCAGTCGCATATAGAACCTAGGAACAGAGTGTACCTTTGTGAGCCATACCAGTAAACTACTAGTAGTAGAAGACACAGAGAACCGGTGTATATAAGCTTTTGAAATCACTTTTTAGAAATGCTATTCCATGGTTGACAGAAAGAAGGAAATCTGGAGAGGTTGGTCAATTTATGTGTAGGAAATGAACAGTACATGTGTATTTAATACTGTAATCCCTTCCAACAAGTAGTAAATCCTGAAGTAGCATTGCTGCATTGGTTCATCATGCCGACCCTCAGGCAAGTCTCAACCCCGTAGGGTTGGCATGATGCTTGAATGCAGCACTGGCTGCGTTCATGCATCATGACAGCCAAGGGAAGGATACACTAGGCATGTTGCTTCCCTTAAGGGATTAAGGTTATGGCCAGTACCGCCATGAGCCTAGAGACAGGGTGTACTTAGTAGTAGGCACACCACACTGGTCTTGTAGACTAGGGTTAAGGTGAGGGATTGGACGGCCTCCTAAAGAGACAGGTGCAACTGGCTGTGCAGATAGCGTGGCACAGTTCAAGCCTTCATTTCCACCCAATATATGCCAGTCTCAAGGCAGATTTGTCATGGAGGCTCTTTTTCAAAGTTCTTCTTGGGCTAGATTCATATTACTTTGATAGGAACTCAATTGGTTTGATTGTGTGTGGATTGGATATACATATGCAGTTAATAACTCACCTTTTCTTCTTCAAATATCGCCTTAAACATGATAAAGTTCTCCTTGGAATGCTCTGTCTGCAATAGAACAAAAGACATTTTGAGTGTATTTGCCGCCATGGGCATGTATGTGTATGTTGCACTGATGTGCAATATAATATACTTTTGTATATGTGTGTGCTACTGGTCGACACATTTGTCAGTTTTTAAAAGCACAGCATTTTTTTCACAGTTCGGTTTACAGTTTATACCACTTTAGATCTCTGTGCCCCCTGTCAGTTAAAAATTACCACTCCATACGCATATCAAAGCTTCATACCAGAGTCTATGTTGTAGTGCTTTATGCTGGGAGGAGAGATGGATAAGTGATAACTTTAATAAGCAACGGTAATGCCTTAGCACAAACAAATGTCGCTGAGATTATAGTGCAGTACTGTGGGTTAAATCAGATATTATGCCAGTTGAACGACTGCCCAGTAGTCAGCGACTCAGTGCGAAAACCTCGTCTTAAACCTTGTGGGGTAGTGGTTAGGCCTCTTTATTTTTACCAGCATTTTTTTTTTAGTAAAAAAAAAAAAAGAAGCGATTTTGATAGTACACGTAGTAAAAGCGCCAAAATATTCATAAATTTCTAAAAAATGATAAATGTCTTACAACTTTTGTTTTCTTTTAGGCCTTATACAGCATTTATAACCCTGAAGAGGTACATGGATAAAAAGAAGCCATTTAAAGAAAGTAGATTTGACATATAAAATGTGGCATAACTATATAGAGTCTGTATACAGACACACCCATAAGTTTGTCGATACTGTTGATGAAGTGGCTTACAAAATCGATTTGAAAATGTTCAAATTCACTGAAAAAAAGGAGTTTATAAGTTGAATGGATCTAACTCAGCTGCTAATAGGAGTATTTGAAAGATTCTTTCACTGTCGAAAAGCTGAGATCAAGGCCGGCCAATAGTCCTGATATCTGAGGAATCACATCGGCCACTGCTATCCTGCATCGGCAAAGGCCGATGTGCCGATGTCATTTCGGCAACTCTTTTTTCACGCTAATATGTACATACTAGTTAGTACAATGTAGTTAGCACGCGTGTAGATACACATCTGCTAATTTCTGCTGACGTCACACACATGGTTTGAATAGGCGATTGTACCTGTGTCTAGATCAAAAGATTTATTGTGTGATTAACATCACATGTGACCCAGGGCTCTAATAACCATGATTTCAGGACCTCCATAACATACCTCCATGATGGGCCTCCATGATGGACCTCCCACACACAACCTACCCCCCCCCCCCCCCACCCACTCAAGAACCTGACAGCAAAACCGGAACCTCACCACCCTGTTTCGTCACTTGGCCTCTACAAATCACCAGCAACCCACACTTCTTTAAAAGCGTCTCTTTTTTTTTCTTTTTTTTTTTAAATCTCACCTACCGTAGTCTTCACCATTGCAGGTATGAGTCTAGGTGATCTGGATTCAAGGTCACTCTACTATGCTTTAGCATTATTTCACAGAGAGGTGGATTTTAACAATGACTCTTCTTCTTTCACTTTTTTCTCCAGGAAATACATCTATTTTTTTTCAAAACTTTGCACTAAGAGCCAGACAGACATAGTTTGCAAGTTTGTTTCAGTGCTATTCTATATTCAAAATATGCAACAGGTTGGTTGAGACATTAACATGACGCCATGTTGGACTGGTGTGTGGGATATAAATGTGTGCGTTACTGGTTACCTGACACTGTGGCGCCTTATGTGTGGCCTGTTAAACTATTAGGCTGTGACCGACATATCAATGATACTATCAATGGTATTATCATTGAATGATACTTGCACTACTTGCACCATCTTGACAGTACTAATTAACCCAATTTTGAGACGCTATTTAGATTACATATATGCTAACACTTTGCTCTGGCTAGCAGGAGTAGGTACCCATACATCGTCCATTTAGAACGGTTTGTTACCTGTAGCTATTTAATAGTGCAGATGGCACCTAGTACGTGAGTGCACGGACAAATGTTTTGAGTGTGCGTTAATCAAATATTACTCAAATCATCTTAAAAGTCTTAATAATAAGTTTTATAATACATATAATATGTTTATGGTATAACATGATATAAATGGAGTCATAGCCTACATACAATAAAGACCGTCAAAGAACAATGTAATAGTTAGGGGTGCTGGTGGCAGAAGGGCAATGCGCCCGAGCTAGTTTTTGGTACCAACCAATTAGATTAGAGGTTTTGAATAATATGAGAAAACCAGAATATACAACTGCAGACATACTGTTTTGAATAATCCTTTAGTATATGTGACATAAATATGTGAATAAAGTGGTGTTTTTAGCAAAAATAGTAAATCCCTCCAAATACTGAATTGGTCAATGTGTGCTTTCCTCACTTTGCACAAGGGGGCACTGCTGTACATGGTCTGCTGTGAGAGGCCGTTGCTAAGTACATGTGTGAGAGAGAGAGTGTGTGTGTGGGGGGGGGGGGGTGTAGTTTTACCCACATACCCCCCCCCCCCCACCTGCTTGCAGGGAAACTAACAACTGTTAACTACCCATTGTATTGCCCATTGTTACACCCTGTATTGAAGTATGGTGAGTGATCAGGGCCAGTGCTCAGTGATTGGGTGGGGGAGGGACGGCCAGTGGGAGGTAAGTGCTTCAGGCAGACTGACCACTGCAGGGGCCCAGGGGGGGGGGGGGGGGGCACTCCCACAGTTTTGGCTAGCATGTGTGACCATGATTCCAAGGGAAATGGTACTTTCTGGGGCCCTTTATAGATAGGGAATAGGAGGGGTTTCTCATCAAATTAGTGCTAGTTTGTTTATTTACCTCTTGTAATAAGAATACCAGGTTTGAAGTGATATTTGCACATGCATGTAGTTTCTTTAGAAAATATATGGGGTGGCCTCCCCGTTGGGTTGGTTGTCACCCAATATGAGATCACATTGGGTATTTGGGCTGTAGTTCATGTGCTTCTCACTGGGGACAGCACAATCACTGATATTTAGGATATGAGGTCTCATGGATTGGCCCCCAACTAAACCAAGTAATAAATGAATAAATATAGCTCTAGAGGAGTTACCTTTAGATAGGAAGTCAGTTAACATACCTAGGTACCTGATTACAAAAGCGAAATTGCCAATTAAAAACCTCCGGATGTGGTCTTCAAATGGACATTTATAGAACCTACATATCCATGGGTCACGACCAGTAACATTGTATCATGGACCACTGGTACCTGGGTCAGCACTATGCTCGACATCGGCTGAAGTCTATGAGTTACTAATGATGGGTCTTTTTACGTCGGTGTATGACATGTATACATGTATGAAATGTACCGTATACCATGTCTGCTACAACGCTTTCTAACAACATAAAGGTCTTCGTATCTGAAGACTGAAGTAGATCCAGGGTACATACAACTATATTAACTAACATTAATCCGTGAATTACATGAAGCGCACCTCTGTGTAATGCCCTGACGTAGTGTTGCTAAATACTGTATGAAACTAGAGTAGCAGCAGACCGATTATTTCTTTTGCTACCTTTGATTGAATTTAATTGCCGTGCTTTTTACATTGCAATTTTTGTGTTCACCTCACGATTATATTATTACCAGATGATTCGGTTTTGTTTGGTTTTATTGCCTCTGGCGACATATACACAGTAAGACATGGGAGTTTGAGTACCTTCTCCATGATGCTTCTACTAGAAATATCTAATTAGGCCAAAATGATATTCCTGCCGTCTTGTTTATGGGAAAGAAGTGCAGAACTCTAGATGGAGGTTTTGAAAGGCCCACAATAAGTTAGAGCTACATCTTGATTGTGACAGAGAATGAAAGCATGATACATCTGTTCGGAGACAGCACAACAAGAGGACCCTCACTCCTTATACAGCTCGTAAATACCATCCACCTATTTATATGGGCCAGTCAGTGAGACAGTGGGAATTTAGATTCACCCAGTGTATCAAATGGCAGTAGCACACCTCACACTTCTCTGATGGTGTAACACTTGCTCCATTCTACACTGTGAGCCTCCATGATACCTAGATGGGGATTAAAATGAGAATCTCTAAATCTAAGACGACTTAGAGCTGAAATTCTCATAGGATTCTCATAAAAACTTGACTCTAAGCACCGACCCTTAGCAATCATATTTGTGGAACCAAGCAGAAGTTACTTAATTCTATCTATTGATATGATAGATTTTCCTTACCTTAGGTATTTTTCCCAAGTCTATCATCTCTAGTGGTTTCTTATATCCCTGTGAGAGCAGTGGTGTCAACCAGTGCCATGTTGCGTGAGACAAGAAATTAGTGTAGGGGTGCACGTATTGTATATCCTCCTGGTCCATGGCCGGCCGCGCTAGACTTACACGCGCACACACATAACGCTGAAAAAAACACCAAAATAATAACATTTTGTAACAACAATGAAATCATTACAATAACCAAAAAACACCTGTTATTATAGCTGTTATCTTACTCAGATGTAACATGCATGAATGTAGCCCTGGCAAGCAACTCGCCAGGGCTGCATTCAAGCATCATGCCGACCCTACCGGGTTTAGACACCCCCGAAGGGTCGGCATGATGCACCAATGCAGCACCGGTGAGTTCCTTAGCAGGGCTGCATTAGAGCATCATGACGACAAATGTCATCTTTCAGTGACATGCCGTCCTTAAAGAGTTCACTACAGTTTAAAGGGTAGGCCCTGTTTGTGAGTTTTGTTTCTGACAAAGGCGGCTAAATGCTGACACGTGTGGGTGTCGGTGTCAGGTTCAGTCTGTGTGAAATCATTAGGTGTCTCCACGCTAATAACACCGGCCATGGCCAAGATGCTTTTTTTCACGCTTTAACGTTGGCACAGAGGTGCTTTAGTGTGCTGTGGCATTTGTCGTCATGGTGCATGAATGCAGCCCTGGCGTGTAACTCACCAGGGGTGCATTTATGTATCATGCCGACCAGCTGGGGTTGACACTCCCTGAGGGTCTCCATGATGCAGTGCTGACGAGAAACTCATTAGCACTGTGTGGGTACATTATGACGACAATTGTTGCTTGAAGACAACGTGTCGTCCTAAAAGGGTTAAGATTGTGTTACACCATTCTTTGAGAGTACTTTTTTCAGGTGTAGCGGGGTGTGTGTGTCAGCCATTCGAAGTTATCTAACTGCAAGGCCCAACACTGACTGGGTGTGAGGCAAAAGCCTAATATCACATCGTTTAATAACTACTCCCTGACAGATACGTTTGTACATTTCTATCTAATATCTAATAGTGCTGATAGTGATCGTATGAAGACAGCTTTTCAGTATGTCCACACGTGAGTCAGAATGATAATCTGTACTACAGATTCTGTATCATCAATCCGAGAACGTGGCACACTCGTGAGGGTGTGTCAAATACCCATTCTGGTGAATGTAGTAAGGGCGTATCTTCATCCAACTTACATGAACCACAAAAGGTATCCACTATTTAAGAAAACCATAAAGAAGTAAATATTCCGGATGCTATACATATCTCACTGCTGAGTTTAGCGAGCTTCACTATGCGATCTAACATTGATTGCGATGCAAAGGGGATATGGACTGCTAAAAGATTTGCTGTTTTACTAGGCTTTATATTTGTAAATCCAATATGACTTACTTCTTAAAACAAACACATTTCAATTCTGCTTAGAAGAGCATACAGCTATCCATAGAAAACTAATATCAGTCATGAGTTTATTAAATAGTAAACTTACCAGTTTCTTTACAGCATTCAGCTCAATGAGGACAAGTCCCAAGTAGAGTGCTATGGTACACCATGCCAGTACTACCCGCATGTACTCTCCCTCGTATCCAGATTTGTACATAGCCACCAGCTTAAACAGCTTAACAGTCAAAGCACCCATCCAGTATATAGTCGACATCAGCAACAAGCGTGGTAAATTAAACGTCTCGACAAAGTCGTAGAAGGCCAAGCTGAAGACGGCTGAGACGAGTACTATGGTGGGTGGCACGTAGAGGTGGAGCCTGGAGGAGAGGGATCCGGCCTCAGAGAGGGCCCCCTCACACACCTCCAGTGTGTTAATGGTGGCAGCTACCAGGGTCAGCACCCAGCGTAGGTCATGCCCCGGGAAGCGCACCCACGGCTGACGGCTCGTCTCCGTCGTCATATCACACGGCGAACGCGTCTTAAGCCACCGTGCGAGCGACGTCACCCCGGCCACAGCGACAAATATGACGTGGACTCCAATGATGAGGACGTCTGAGAGACACTCGGAGAAGGCCCCGGTGCTCTGGGGCATGGCATAGCCTGCCGTGCCACAGAAACCCATGGTGGTGTGTGGTGGTGGAGCGGGGATGTGGTGAGCGACTCCTGCTCTGGTAGGGAGCTGCTCACAGAGCGGCCAGCGAGCACCTCCTCATCACACAGCCTCACATGACATCTGGAGCTGAAAACAAAACAGACAATCATTAGTCAATGTTATACACAATATTATGAAGCACTCATGACAAGTAATATTCTGTAACATTTCAACTCACATATGGTACCTCAGTAACAGAAGATGGAATTGGTCCTTTTTGTAGATTTTCGTTGCAACTTGTATTTTTTTTAAAATAATACGCCAACGACAACAATAAAGTGACCGTGGCCGTGCCCACTCAGATGGAACGACACATTATCAGTATATTGATGCTCTGTCGCACTCAACATGACTCGGTGATCTGATCTCGCTCAGGTGTGGATCCATCCAAAACGAGAGAAAATTTGCTCAACATTGACTTTTCGCTGACACAGCAATGGCAATCCTCCACACTAGACAACGCAGACTGTGATTCAGACTTGTTTTTATTTTTACTTTTTATGGTCAGTAATTAATGAATATCTACACGTATTACTATCCATTTTAGTAGTTCGGAATTTAATCACTTTCAAAAAGGGATGTGCACTAATTAGCGTCTGGGTGCTTATACCATTAAATATGATATTATAAATTGCATATCCATCTTGGACATATTGGTTTCATTTCATGTTGGTCATTATCTTCCCTTAAACAAACAAAATTCCTGCACAGCGCTTCCAATCTTATTTCTAGATGAATCCACTAAAATTAAAGACGTCCAAAATAATGTCATTTGTCAGCAATGTCTCATAGTGAACAAAATCTTACGCTTTTTCAGATGATAATTTCTTGGGAGGAATTCTACGTCTATCCAGAAGGTACACTTTTTTTTCTCGGCGCCAGGTACTTTTGACAGCGCATTGACAGCTACGTTCTGCCTTTTTAATGGAATTCCCGAGCCACTCGGGCCACTCGGGTTAATTAACTGGTTGTGACTGAGAGAAAGGTCAAAGTGCAGCCGCCTGTAGAGTCTAAACTGCATCCAGACCTGAGGTGCTGTGAGTTACGGTAAGCTGATTTTACACATGGTTTTACTATAGGGACAAGACTCGGGTGGGGTTTGATATGATAGGATGGGAGGAAGCATATTCAGAAGAGGTCCAGGTTGGGATAGGGGCAAAATACATGACTCAGCCCCAAATTGTCCCCAAATTGGGAATCCATAAACACGATCCATAAAATGCACTGACCGTGCAGTATAGATTTCCAGCAAAACATGAACTATGGCAGCATTATCTGAATGGGTTTCCGCGGTCGGATTAACCCTCGCACTACATCCCTGGCCACTCCCATTCCATCTAGACCGACCTGAGGCGACCAGACACAACCAGTCAACTATATACATGTATGGCAAGTTGGGGGTGTATATGATTTATACACGAGAACTTACGGTACCCATATTCAGACCGAGACCCCGGGTGCAGGTTATGTCACTATCGCAAAGTCTAGGGGCGCACTATACGAGGGATGCAGGTCATCTACTAGACGGCACTATTTAAAGTCATTGTCAGTGCCAGCCAGCATGGTCTGACCATTTTTGCAGACTTTGCTCTAAACAGGGTCTAGCTCAGTTATGACATTGGACTCTCTGCTATTTGCATGTGGGCGACTTCCTATGATGAAGGACCATCACACTGCTCATATACGGCTTCATCACACTACTTGGAGACATCCACAAGAACATATGGCTCATAATATCCACAACAGTGGGAGGACACAGAAGATGGAGCTATCTTAACATAGCATTACTAAAAATGATGCCTTAAAAGTCAGAAAATCGGGGACAAAGTTTGCAAATTAATCGCGTCCCTGGTCAGTGGGATTAAAACACGTGCCATAATGAACAGCCATTACGCGCGTAGTGCGTGGGTTTGAAATTCCAATCAGATGGCGCAGACTCCCTCTGCTGCTGCCTTTTTTTCTAGTCCAATTACTATTTAATTGGAAGAAAAAATAGCATCAATTAAAGTGGGGAATGAGTCGAAACATGCAGTTTTACAAAGTCCACTGCTCCTCTTGAGCTTGGCAATCTTCGCACCTTCGATTTTCCGCGACTTAAGCCTTACTTAAAGTTTCAAAACATGCCCTCAGCCATCTTAGCATTTTGCGAGCCTCCCCTCCCCTATTTATGCTGAGGGATTGCCATACAGTGCCTCTTAACAAGAGACAATGACATTTGTTGGCACTCTAATCCTCCACATTCAAATTTGGTGACCTTTTCAAGACCCCAAAACCCATGACCAAATTTTTCCTATACAAATGTATAACCCTGTCAATGATTCATCACTAAAGGGACAGATCTCATCCTCTAGTCGATGACATAATTTGTGAGCGTTCCCTCATAGCCGGTAATAGTCTCTCGGACTCTCTCCTTCTAGTCATACTACCGTAAAACCTCGCATAAAAGTCGCAGCTTGTACGCGAACCAGAACTTTAGTGCAGCGTATAATATTCCCCAGGGTAGGGGTGTGGCTTATACAAGGGTTCCTAGAAGTTTACTACATTGTACAGTGCTAAAGTGGCTTACTAGTATATAGGAGATTCTATCTTACACAAGGTTTTCAGCGAAAACTGTGTGCTACAATATCTATGTCTTAAAAAGAGGAAGAATTTGATTAGGTTAATTAAATACAATTACATCGCATGTAAATGTACCTCAACCTAGCACGGGCGCATTATTAGTCCTTGTCAGCTTCTGTATGAGCTTAAATGTTGCCAGGTCAGATCATTGATGTGGACGCATTATCATGCCTTTCATACATCCTAAGTTTTGATGAATATATATATATATATCCTACCTCTTATTCTATTCATGCCTACATTCAGCAGCACAGTGTGATGACAATGGCACACTCTCACCTCCTCACCATAGACCACCATCGACCCCGGGGCAGCTAACACAGGTGTGCAGAAAGCACACCTTTTAACCCTTGTATGGCCGCATAGTGCGTTAATGGGACTTTGTCATGATGCATGCATGCAGCCCTGGTCAGTGGATGCATCTGAGATGCCGACCCTTTGGTTGGCATGATCCTTGGGTGCAGTCCTGGCAAGTTACCTGCCAGGGCTGTATGCATGCATCATGACGATAACGGGAATAATTAAAGGACTACGTGGGCCTAAAGGTGTAAATTCCTCTTTGACACTAAGTCTTCTTTCTTGCATTATGACGGGTTCTTCATATTTGGTACCAAAAGAATCTCTGTGCAAAGGACCCAAGTGCTATATGCATCAATTATATAGATTAACTTTACGCCGGTATCCAGGGGAGGATACGGGACTATCAAAGCCTAAGGGAGGAGTGCAACATGAAAGATACCTAAAGAGTGCACCAACGATCATGTGCTAATATGGGCCATTTATTGAAAACTAAGCAGCGGGGCCGTAGAAACCGAGAAGTGACCAGAAAAATTGAGTGACCACGAAAGCCAAATGGCCCAGAAAGCCGAGCAGCAACCTCATCTGTGGGTCGCGACATACTGGCCTTTGGCGCAGCTTCGTTAATGTTGTTTGCGACATTTTAATCAGCAGAGCCGCCACTAGTGTGTGACTTATTGGGGATGTCGGTCAGTCACCTCATCGTCACCTTCAACCTATGGCTATCATACAACATAGGGGGCTTGCAGGGGATCTCTCAATATTCAGGCCACTATAGGTTAGGATGGGTAACTAGCATGGCTGGCAGATGCCAGTTCAGCTCCATGGGCCTCATCACGTGAAAGTGAACCAAAAAGGGGATTTTGATCAGCATTAATAATATTACATAATTTAATACATTGTTCAGCAATTGCAGCGGAAATGCAGGAATATCTGCAAAAGCTGGAAAATTGGCATCACCGCCAAACCCATAAATGCACTCATGAGATTAGTTTCCAGCAGATCTGCAAAAAAATATAATCCAAGGACCCAGACCAGAGGGATTGTGGGCAGTCCAAAAAGTGTTTACTGATAGTTTTAAGGGCTTTTGACTTTCTGAGAATTGATTGATTGCGCTGGTGGCTTAGTCACATTAACAAACATTATTTTACGACATAAGAAAGCTATCTTCGCTAAACACAATATGACAGAAGAACTCCCTGGCTTATTGAGTGCGGTTAGGCGGTGAGTACATGGCCTGTAATGTAGACACAAGGCTGGTCTACTGAGTCCCCCGCCCGGTACACACTTATACGTTCTCTCAGAGAACAGCCCTTGTTAAGCCCCGGCAGACATCAAACAATATACTGCGCAAACATGCACCCTGTATAATAGGAAGCTCTTAGTGTTAGTGCTAAAGTACTAACAGAGTAGCTGATGTGGTATATATACCTATGTATGTATGGTGGGGGTATGGGAGCCTGGGGATGGTCGCTCATGCCTTAAAGGTGCTCGCTGCAAAAGTCTGTGCTGGAACCTGGTGTATGTCAGAAAAACAACATTACATTACCTGGCTTGTACTGCCCTCCCATGGCATATGTCTATAAGATATGTATGGTACACTATCCCCCCACCAGCTTCAGACATTTGCACCGGAGTTGGTAGCTATAGCGGTTACCAAGTCTGCCTTCAAATCAGAAGGTTGGGTGTTCAATCCCAGCAGGTCCCAAGAGATTTTCTTTGATAGAAACAAGTTGTTATTCTTTTCCAGAAAAAGGGAGGGGGGGGGGTGCACATCTTGTCTGTATGTATTTTGAATTGTCATATAGGCCTAGACTATAACAGAGGACTATGATATGTAAGTGCGAACTTAAATGGCATGGGTTAGATGTATAGTTCTTGTTTTGCTTCTATATCCAATCTATAGGGAATCTTTTTTTCTTAAAATGAGTATTACAGAAAAATGAGTGCCGTGACATGTGATTTCTTTTCCATTTCCTATTTGATTATATTTTCAACTAGTATAATCCAAAATGATTTCCAGATGGCAATAGAACAACATGTTCAGGTAGAAATTCCGTTTAAGTCTCATGTATACCCTGCATCTAGACGCAGAGTAAACCTGCATCTGGGGGTTGGTTTGGTTGTTGGGTTGCTTTACGCCCTAATTAACAGCTATGGTCATTTCAAGGGCGGTGATGCTGATGAATCTATGAGGCGACTGAAGATAGAGAGCATGTAGTTGTCCCTACACTTTTACCGAGACAATGGTTCTTCTACATCCCACACTATACATAGGCACAGTGTGAGATGGACAGGCCTTTGATATGCTGTATGTCTACCAGCACCTGGGGGTTGGTACTCTCACAACCCATAGGGTATAAAAGCAAGACTTTATGGTAGTTCCTGTGCTATAGTGGGGGCTGGATGTGTGATGGAAAGTGCTCACAGAGTTGTGGTATGATGGGGGAGGGTGTGAGATGGGAAGCCCTTAGTGGTGGTTCTAAAGCACTAACAGTTGTGGTATGGTGGGGCAGGATCTAAGGCAATGGCTGCTGTATCAAATCTTCTTTTTAGTATCAACTTCTAATGGAGGTATCTATGAAGCCGTTTTCAGTCTTCAAACTAGTGATCTAAGTGGAACTAACAGCTGACCAAAACAGGGTCTTTCATCTTTGAAATAACTTTGAAGGAACTGACTCAGTCAGAGATACCAGTCTCTTAGTAGGTGCCGAAAAGAAGGACATCTTAGGATTTTGATATACACTCTGCCGGAAACTAATATAATTTAATAAGAGAACTTTTAGCGAAAAAGCAGAAATTCCTGCAAAAGTAGGAAAAGTGGCATCTCTGCTCAGTCAATGCCACTGAAATCTCTTTGATCCCCTCAAATTAAAAATACCTCGAGATGACCCCATGGTAACACTGCTGCCATGGTATGTGCCTTACTGGTTTTCTCTTCATGTTTCTTTGCTGGCAGCATGCTGCAGTGACGTCATTATGACGTCACCATATGGTGTTTGATCTGAGGCAGCGTCTGATAACGTCATGTGTGCACCTGCGCCGTTGCCAGGTTACAATCTGCTACTATTAGCCATATATAGACACCAATGTCACCATTAAGCATGCCAAGGCTACTGGCAATGACTTTTTATGTTAGCACCTCTTTGATGCTTCGTTAGTTACGGTCTATATAATAGATTAGACATACTCATAATAATGGCCACACCAAATAAAGGTTGGTCTATGGTCCACGCACCATATTTCTGGTAAAGCAACTTTTAATTGAAAAAAAAAGCTGTTGGGTTTCGCTAGCCTCATTTTCTGGCAGTCTTAAAATGGAAAACTGCTAGATTGCACCTTTTTTGTTATAGACATACCGGTACCCATAAACCAAAATGTATTTGATGTTGTCGATCGGTAAGTGTAAGGCAAAACATACATACATATGTCAGACCGATTTAGATGCTCTCTCTGGGATCCAGCGGTGTCGGTTTCCTGACTGTCTACTAAGTAAAGAGGGCCTGAGGTGGATCATCATTGGACATGCTATTTTAGGAAGCTCGACTGAATTCAGGCCTCTGTCTGAGGTCACAGTCCAAGGTATATTGACAACCCAATGGTAAAGAGAGAATAGATTTTGTTACCAGAGCTGAGTTTCAAACCACACACACACACCAGCCAACACACATGGAGCGGTGGGGTTATAGATTTGTAACGGTTAATGGCATTGATTTAGAAATTGACTGAAAAGAAAGAATTTGTTTAAATATAATTTATTTTTCTTTGGCGGTGTCCAAAGCCATTGGCGGAGATTAGACTGGGGGTTTAATGTGACAAGTTGACGCAGTGACTACAATAGACTGCAGCCAGTCTAGAATTGGAGATGTGTGAAGTGGCAGTGCTAGGCCTCCTTGTCTACTATGATAATCCTGTGAGGTTTAGACATGGAGAAGGCGTAAGCTGACTGATGACCAGCCTGTCACCATGGTTACTAGAGCGGTGTAATACTTGATCTGACTACAGTATTACCTGCATATCGTGTATAACCCGCACCCCCAACTCAGGAGAATCACATAACCCGTTTCTGGATTTGAAAATTTATATTAAGTGTCCTACAGTTCTATAGTGATTTTAACCCTCGTATAAAATACCCCATATCAAGTGAAAGCTGAGTTTGGTTTGCGTATAACCCGCGGGTAGTATGTGGTAATTTACATACAGTACTGGGCACGCAGACACTACAACTACTTCACAAGGTGTCAAATGGGTCACTTACAAGTAGAGTCGACTTGCATTATGTAGAATTACAGCTACCCTCAGTGTAACATAATCAAACCATCACAGCCATGGAGGAAACCTCACACACTTAATCATTAGTCAATGTTGGCCCCTCCACCTTTGCCTCTAGGTGGGAGACGGGTGAGCCGACCACCTTAGATCTAGACCTAGAGATATGTCTACCGCCCGGCAGCCAGGTATATTGAACCTAACATAGGTGATAGCCAATACCATTGTATCACAAGACAACGCTTCATGAATGGTTGGATCTTTCCTATGCCCTACTGTACACGTGGCTTGATATGGTCATTGTGCCAGTAGGTCTAAGCTGGTGTATAGTGACATTTCAAAAACGGCATTCTCAAGGAGGGCTTTATGGGCTGAATAGTGGTAAATGTGCTATGCCCTTTGTCATCATGAGGCATAGATGCAACCCTATGCTATGAGAGTGTATAAACCCAGTAGGATTGGCATGATGCTTGAATTTATAAGTTACTCTTCAGGGCTGCATGCATGCATCATAAAGCACTATGTGATGTAGGCTTATACTGGCTGTTGTTTCCTATATACAGTATTTTCCAGCCAATAGTAAAGCTCAGGAGCTTAGGCCTGTATCTTCTTTCTATATGCCTACGTCCCTTGACCTGAGGCCTCTAAAGTAATACAATAGGTATCTCGGTAGGGGGCAACCAGAAGGTGCTACCTGTTACTTAGAAATGAATGGCTATTGACTGAATGAAACCAGCCCCCCCCCCCCCCCCCCCATCGCTCACCCACCCACACATCCCTCATGTTCTAGGCCAACATGGATGGATATCCTTTATTTGCCTAGGCTACATATTATGGTCACAATGTCAGGCCTGAGCTTGACAGGTTACAAATTGCAGTTGTCATTTAGCATGTGAGTTGATGCAATAGTCCACATACTCAATGTAGACCGATATGGCATGTACTCAATATAGGCCTATATAAGTTGCAAATCCATGGTTTCCCTCTAGAACCTGACGAAATCCACCCGTTAACCCTTTAAGGCCGACCAAAAAAAATATTTGCTGGTGTAGGGGCCGGGACATTTTCATAGGAACCCTCCCATGGCCGAGCCTTTGCTGTTTCCCATAGAGTTATGATGACTATAGTCGATGCTCGGCCAGCCATGGCATCGACTATAGTCGATGCTCGGCCAGCCATGGCATCGACTATAGTTGATGCTCGGCCCTATAGGGTTAATTTGCTACGGTTATTTTTTCCGTGACTCTCCATGACACATGGCAATTTTTTTACAAAATTCCATGTCTTTCCAGACAGCTTTCAAATTCCATGACTTTCCATGACACGTGGGAACCCTGATATGGTCTACGAGAGGGGGAAAAGGTCTGAGACGGTAGGCCTATCAATGAGCGTTGGTATAAATAAATTTGTCTAGATATTATTAGTGAAATATAGGCAGGCCCCATGTATCCCTGGTATGTGTCATCAGAGATGTGAGGCCAAAAACAAAAAAATATTTCAATTTTAATTTTTTTTCTCCTTAGACTTGGTTTTGAGATTTTCCAGTTTCTGAAATCGTATCCGAATTTGTTATTTGGGCACTGCAGTACGTGGCCCTGTGGACATGGCTATAGGTAACAAAGGTACCGTATGAACCACTCATACATCCAGAATATAATTATGTTTTATAAGAAAATAGTTTAGAAAAGAGAAATGGAACAGACCTGATATCAGACAAACACTTACATCTTCGTGTAAGCACAATGACTGGATGTGGAACAACTACAGGAATCATAAATGCCTAGGCCAATAGGGCAGGGATATAGGGCAGAACTACGCTAGGCTGTAGGCCCCTACCCTAAACCAGTATAAAACTAAATTCAATCAATCAAAGATAAGAGAGGTTGTTTGTTTGTTTAGTTTAATGTCCCATTGACTAGTGCGGAGGAGACTTTCTCAAGTTTAAGTTTTCACAAGTAAGGCCTATCCAGGATGATCTAATCTATAAGAATGAGCTGATGACAGAAATCCCACTCCTACACATTTACCGAAGCAAGGGCTCTTTAACCTCTGACACCACATAGAAATGGTGTGAGAGGGACAGGTCTTTGATACGCTGTAAGTGTAAGTCTACCACAGCATGGAAGAGGGCAGCCATAGGTGTAGTCTGACACGAAGCAATGAAGACTCCAACTCCAAGCTCATACAACTGTGTCTGTGTGCTATCATCCAGACTCTCCCCCATTTTTCATGTTAGTTTTTTTAAAGTTTTTTTGTAATTTCATATTTTTCGCATAATTGGCTTTCCTTTAAGAATTTCAATGAAGGGAGTGGTACCGTAATCATTTGACAACGGGGGGTAGGGGTAGAATTAAGTCTACCCTAGACACTAACTTTCTCGGGTGTAGGCCTACGCGGGCGTAGCTCCAGAAATCTAGGGATGGGGCCCTCAGGGGCGGATCCAGGAATTTCGGAAGGGGGGGGGGGGGGGCGTAATACATGTACCTACAGCATTGGGGGTGTTAGTAGTGTCGCTGGGATGGCCATGTCCCATGTCGTTTTTAAGAAAAGCCCATATCGCCATATCGATTTCAGGGGTCTAGGGTCGTAGGGCCAGGCCCATGGGGGTTAGTTTCCTTTTTACCCACCTCAACTTAGACTCAGTCTCAGAGGGATCAGCAGAGATCCCTCAAGTTGACAAAAAGTATTTAATGAAGAAACTCAAGCGGAAAAAAGGAGGAATTCCTGTAAAAGTAGGAAAAGTGGAATATCTACTTCACCGGCACCGGGCGACACCCCCCCCCCTTCCCCCATTTCCCATTTATAGCTAGATCTATTTATAAATAGCCTATTTAGTAGGCCTAATAGATATGGCAACTTGCTGATCAAGAAACCCTGCATCTCTTGTCTATTTAGGGCTGGACCAAGAAAACCAAAACTTGGAAACGCTGAGGTAAACCGGGGGGGGGGTGGCTAATATCAAGCTCTGTGCTGAAATCGGGGATGAAATCAAGCCCCTCCCAAGCAAGTTTTAGCAAGGCCAAGGCCCAGCCCCAACTTCCCCAACTGGGCCCAAGCCAAGGCTTGCCCAAGCCATGTTTCAAAGGTGGTTGAGTGAGAACCGTGAGAATCCGATTTTATCGTGGAATAATGATCCGCAACTCATACCCTCTTGCTGTCAACAAAGAACCACCCCCATGGTAGAGTAACGGGACAGAAACACCTGAAATACCGAGCAAGAAAAGCCTTCTGCAACCAGTCTTGTCAAGTCAAAGAGACCGCCTCTGGTCCAACATCCTGACGGCAGCCCCCGCAAGGGCAGCCCGCCGTCTCCTGCCACGGCGCCGGGCAGCCTCCTCCCCGTAGCCGTGGACGTGGTTACATCGCTGTGTTTACAACCCGAATCCAAGGCCACTGACGTTGGCACATGAACAAATCATAATCAAATGAATGAAGAGACCTATCGTCCCACCTGTGCCATACCATAAGGGTCCTTTTTGTAAACTACTAGCATGATAGGAGGAGAGATAAAAGAGATAAGGATGGTTCTCACTGACCTGTGTTATCGCCGATGAAGCAAGACGCGCACGGTGCTCGATCACACTGAGCCTAACAACACCTTCCAAAGATATCAATCCGCCACTGGATAACATTGATATAGACCTTACCTATATGACGTGTATGTACTATGTTCTGTGCAATTCACATGTAACATTTCCCTAAATATCAATGCACAGTGTCATTCAGCATTGTGGAATACATAATTTATCGGATTGGAAATGTTTATTTAGGCGTATGAATATATGGCATTTTGATACGAAATGCAGATTTCCCGCCTTCATCCGCCCTCACCTCCAGGATTCCAACAGGCTTGCTGCAGCATGATGGCCACGGGATGACCATGAGGCCAAATTAAAAAAAAGTTTTGTTTCAGGTAACATGGGGAGAAACACTAGGGTCGGTAGGTCGGATTTTTTTTTTTTTTTACTTTTTTTTTTTTTTTAAATTTCCCTCTAAGGGAGTGATCATTTTTTATCAACAGGGGGGGGGTTGGTTTGGGGGGGGGGCAAAATTTGGACCCCTTGACCGGGGGGTGTAAAAAATTTGGACCCCTCTTGGGGGGGGGGGTCAAAAAAATTTAACCTGTTTTGGGCCAAAAAGCCCGCGCGTTACTATGCTTCAAAGGGCCTGCGCGCGCGCCGATTTCCGACCCGTAGGGGGGGGGGGTAAAAAATTTTGACCCGTTGACCGGGGGGGGTGAAAAAAATTTCGCGCGCTCCGCGCGGAAAACCACCCCCCCCCCCCCCGTTGTTAAAAAATGATCACTCCCTAAAATTGACCCAAAAAAGTGTAAAAATGGGGAATTTTTTTTCCAAAATTGTGTAAACCTAAAATGACCCCAAAAATATATAAAAAGATAAAAATTCCTTCAAAATTGCATAAAAAAACGTAGGGTCGGCCCTGTTTAGATAGGGTCGGTCGGGTGACCTGAAACAAACATTTTTTTTTTTTGGCCTGATGTGATGGTGATTGATTGATGGTTCTCAATCTTTGCAGCAGGTATACATAGAGTGCCCATTACGTAGGGAGTCCTCATTTACCGTAGTAACAAAGGAGGTGGTGAGATTTCGCGGGTCCATATCAGAAAAAAATTCAAATACCCCCCCCCCCCCCGGGTCTAGATCGGGGGGGGGGGGTCCCTACGTATGTTAAAAAAGTTTTAATATGATAATATACAACCAGAGAATATGATCAAATCAAGAAATCACTCTTTACCTCCATTTTCTGCCTTTTCTGGGGTATTAAAGTGATGTAACGCTGAGGTAACCCTTTGCTCCTATAATTTCTAATCACCGTAATATTAGGGTATTTCTTTTTATAAAAAGGAAAGTCACTAACATTTACAGAAGGAAGACTTGGATATGGATGAACAACACCCATGTGTCATGGGTGAATATCATTACAAAATAAAAGTAGGCCCTATGTGGGAAATTGAACTGTTTCTCAAAATATTTTCGTGGAATGTGGGTGTAGGCCTACAAAGGACGATGCATGCTATGACCCTATATGCATGATATAAACGCTGTGGTGTGTGATATAACCGGGATATAACCCTAATAAAAAGATAAATAGAACCTATCTTCCCCATGAACAAGTAGACTATATAAATATGGTGTTTACTTTTATCAGATATAATTGGACATAAGATGTCTGCAAAAATTGAAAAAAATAGTTACCAGATTGTTTTCTATTATTCCAACCAATAATTAGGCTTATTTTTAGGGTTAGATGCGCGATGAATTCACCAACTCTAACTTTTAACTAACCAGCTACGCACAGGACTTTAACACCAGGTAACAGCACACGTAAATTATAAGACATTCATCTATAGTTCATATGCCTAGGCCCGGGGCCTATAGTGCTATTGATTGGTAAATATCCAGGGACGGACCGTCATACAGGAATATGACAAATATGGTTAGGGAGTGGAAATGGTAGGGGGAAGGGTCGATTATAATAGACAAATTATTTTCTTCAATGTAGCCTTTATATGCAGGCACCCCCTGTATTTAATGAATGAGGGGTGGGGGGGGGGGGGTAGAATCTAAGTGTTGCGATGTTGGACGAATTGAGTTGCTCCACCAGAATAAGGGGCAAGTCAATTGCTTGGTGTAGGGGGGCTTGATGGATTTAGGTGACCATAATTTAAAAGCAAGGCCATTATCACTATACTACGTGTATACCGGGCGTGTAATATACCATATTATGGTGGTGAGTAAAAGAAACCTCAAAATGATAAATGTCCCCGGAGATAAATGTCTTAAAAGGGCCCTCAAGAGCAGCTCTCGATGCCCTAGATAATGTTGACCCCCTACAGGAAGTAAGGGGGTGTGGCCATGCGCAGTGTAGTGTGCTGCCAGCACTGGGCAGCAGCAGCAGCAGCAGCAGCAGCAGCAGCAGCAGCAGGTGAGACCAGGGAGCAGCTTTAGGGTGGTGGTGGGGAGAGTGGAGCAGTACAGCAGAGACGGCACGAGAGGTGGCAGACAGCCAGGCAGCACACATTGAGGCTGTCCGAGCCACTGCCGACACTGCAGTAGCAGCCTTACTGTGCTGTAGGCCTTCAGTAAGGCAGAGGTAAACACACCTTATTTGTGATGGGATTACTGCTTCCTGCTGTGTGTGGGGACCACAGAGGGTAGGTCTGGGCTTGGGGAGGTGGGTGTGCTGTGTGTACAGGGGGAGTAGTAACTGGTAGTACTGTAAGCCTCAATAGGCTTAGCTTACTAGGTACTGGAGTAAGGACTCATTGACAGCTTATTTTCTGACAGCTAGTGCACTGTCAATGCGTTAGTCCCATACTCAAATATTAGAGTTCATCTAGCTCTTCTACATACATGTACCTTGGAACATATGCAATGTATACATGTATGTAGGCCTTTATGATCTGTACTCTTCGCATAAGGCTATCAATATAGGTATAATATACATATATGTCCACAGTCCCATTTCCAGAACCATCAACATGTATCAACCTAGCTTAGTATCACTCCCCCATTCAATTGCTCTCAAGTGTATGTCGGATGCATGTATACAAAAGGGCCCGAACATGCATGTCTAGGCACGAGGAGAGCAGTCTATTGCAGTTATGCAATTAAATACAAATCTAATAATAATTGGCTTATACGTAGAATACTATTATGTCTGCAACTATGCACACGAAGATGTTCTATACTATATCATACGGCGAGAAATGTTGTATCCACCATCATCCATCCAATGCCCGTACTGTATCAAATATGGACAGAGCAAATGGTCTAATTGTAAGTAGTATATGAAAACGGTCATTTCAGTCAGGGAAGGAGTTATATTTCTCTATATGACTAGTGTTCAGAATCCGAGCTATGACAAGGGAACTCTTTTGCAAACGAAAACTTTCGTAAAGTTTGCCTCCATACGTTTTTGTTGGCTGGGTTGCTTTTGTTTTAAACGAGGGTGTCAGAACAGATATGGGGGTAGGGGGTGGGCATAGTATCATTTGACCACCCTAATATTTTGCTAAGGAATTTCTGTGGAAGCCACCATTTATGTTGACATAGCGAACTTAGTTATTTACCAACAAATTATCCTTGAAATGCATCAAATTGTTTCTGTTTTTCACACAGGTGTTTAGAAACGATTGTTTAATCCAGTAGGCCTCAATTCAGTTGGCTATAGACATCACAATTAACTCTGCCATTTCTTCTATTTCAGTTCAAATGGACTAAACCCTTGGCCAGCCTTCACAGATGTCTCAGGGAATCTCTTTATATAGGGTCTACTGCTGACACTTACTCTAAACATGTTTGACAATACAAGGCTGCCCTAAATAGATAACCTGTAATGGATACTACTTTACCACTGCCGTGGATCATAACTATAAAAAGTGAAGAAATACCTATATTTTGTATACTGATTAACCAGCATCCCTTTGTTTACGAAAGTACGAGTGGCCTGCCAAAGTTGAGTTGACTGGGAATTAATCTCTGACTGATCCTACTACAAGTGTAGAAACTGGGAAATGTTTGACTTGATGAGGAGTTGATTAAACCTATGTCCAATGCTATTTGACGACAGAACACTGCTGCCGCTACTACTGCTATGGGGTACTATGACTCGCATGGGCCACATCAGGGCGTATTGAGGGTTATCTTTCAGCGTCTTCCCCGGGTGGTGCTGCGCCGCGGGACAAGAGCCATCCTGCTCGGTATCCGGAACCACCTCCGAGCTGCTCTCCTACTGCTCGGGCTACTTCTTGTCATCATGACCATCCTTGGGAGCCGCTCCTCAGCCGACAACTGGGACACCTTTAGCTATGTCACCTGCATGTTAGGGGTGCGACAGCTCCTAGCTAGGAGGCAGTCTAACATGGATATCCCAGGTGGCATCAACATCTACCCACTGGAGCGGTCCTGGTCAGACTCATCCGAGTGTATCCCACTACCGACGATGCCCTCGCCAATCATTTGTGTTCACCGAGTGGAGATCGACCGCTTCATATCGGGCGCTATTAAGGACGGCACCGTATGGGAGGTGCAGACCGTGGAGCTCTTTCAGGAGCTCCTCCGGGCTAACCCTGGTGTGGGTGTCGTCGATATAGGAGCAAACATAGGACAATACAGTCTACTCGCGGCTAGGATGGGGCACCGAGTCATGGCTGTGGAACCTTATATAAAGCATGTCCGCATGATTCATAAGGCTGTGCTGCTGAACGGCTTCCACGCAGATAATTTCACTCTTGTACAGAACGCGGTCTCCGACTCAAGTCGAACCGTGTACCTGCAGTTCAAAAAAGACAATCGCGGAGCAATCCGCATTGTGGAATCCAACTTCCGGATACAAAAGTTACAGAAGAACGCAGAGGAGAACTGCAATCCCTCCGAGACGTCTGTTGAAACAATCACAATGAATGACCTGGTCCCTCATATAAACTTCAAACAGGTCATTCTGAAAATAGATATCGAAGGTCACGAGTGCATGGCCATGTTGCGCTCGGGACTTTTCATGGAGAAGCTCCATATTCCATTCGTCATTATGGAGTGGGTGTTTATGAGCCAAGCGAATGATGAGTATAAAATAAAAAGTGTTCAGGAGCTCGTAGATTACATGAAGAATTATCATTATCAAGCATTCACAACAAGAAAGCGCGCGCTTATCATGACCGGGAAAGCATGGCTAAAGTGGCCACAGGATGTTGTCTGGAAACTTTCCACAGCAAACTTCACCTGAATCTTATGGTATATAATTCCAGTCTTCCCTTTTGAAGGACGTTTGTTATTTTATTCTACCAATTGTATTCAGTATTACATATGTTGCTATCATTATCATGACGATAATTTTTCTTTATTACATATATTTTACATATATATTTAATCCTGATCTCCATTTAACACCAAGATGTGTGCTGTCTTGCCAAAATGGACTGTCTTCATGAAAGCAGAAATGCATCTATTTTGGGCATATTTTCTAAATTATAGAGAAGCCAAATGTGCCATGTCAAACCGCTGAAAAACAAAGAGTAATTTTCTAAACGATCCACCTATTACCACTGTGTATCGTATTCTCTTTAAACAAATTCTATTCTAGAATTTTGTGAAATAAAAGGGTACATTTTCTACTAATTTCATGTAATTACAAGCATCCATAAGGAAAAAAATGCAGCTAACTGCTGGATAATCATATTGGTGCACCATAGTTTATGATATTAATGGACACTGCCAGGTATAGAAATTTGGCCATAGTTAAAGAGGGTGATCTACTGCTGCGGTTTTGCTGCGAGATTGCTCGTGCGACACAGGTACTTGCAAATATTATGAAAACTTGATGGTCTAGTCGCATGACATACGTCCATTACAGGGACTTTGTCGAAAACACCCGCAGCAGGAGATCCACTGATAACATGATGTTCTGGTGCGATGTTATTCGCCAACTGTTATTTACCGGCTAAAGAAGAGTGATATATTATATTCATTCAACTAATTTAGGTCAACTGATCTGAGATTACGTATACATAATGTAGTGGTTTTTGCCCTTCTTTCTACCTCAACTGCTTCATAGTATGTTGTCTCGTGTAGATGTATGTACAAGGTGACTTAATAATTCATCATACTTAGATGTTCACGGCAGTATAAAGAATTTATTTCTTATCATGATGGGTTGTACATGAGCAAATAATGTGGTCGACTACCGAAAAGTCCCTCGTGCAACCTGCGGGTAGTGCGATGAAGCAATTTCTCAGTGAAGGCTATTTGGTTCTCTCAAAGTCTAGGCGCAAGTTTTATGAGGGAACGGGTAGTACGTGAGACTTTACGGTAATGACCCATCAGTCAGTTAAAATTTCATTCAAAGTGCTTTATGTTCTTTGTGCCTGTCAGTTAATTCTATCTTGAGTCATTACCGAAACTCACTGCTATTGTTAAAATGCATGGTAGTCTTTTACATATATTAGTCTGGGGAACTTGTTGAAAGAACATGGAATGATCCAAATCTTATCTTCAAAAGGTAGCTTGTAATTATCTGTCTAAATCCATTTGCCAAAAGAGATTGTGCATTAGTATACATGGTATCAAAGTGTGACTTTGGCAATATACGTGGGATATCTCGAGGTGTGGGTTACATATATCTGCAGTGTGACCAGTACTGCAGTATAACCGTAAAGGGACAGTTCTGTAATATCGTTAACCCTTTATGGGCAACATGGTGCTTTAATACAATGTACATTTCTGTCATCATGATGCAAGTAATTCACCAGTGTTGTATCCATGCATGATGCCGACTCAATGGGGTTGGGAATCCCCAAAGGGTCAGCATAATGTATGAATGCAGCCCTGTCAAGTAGATTCGCGGTACCAGGACTGCATCACGACGATAAAGGGCATAGCCCTATGCGGCCATTAAAGGGTTAACTCGAGGTCTATATATGTGGTGAGTTGACGGACGTAGATGACGTGTTACTGCTGGAGGTATCAAGCTGTGAATGTACCCTTCTGCTGATAGTGTTTGTACAAAATAAAGAATCGTCACTTCTATTTGGAGGCATCTCTGTTCATCGGCTCTCTGTTGTTGGTTTGTCTTAACAATATATGCCTTGTACTTATTGCTAGCTGGGTGAGAGTGGGGGTCGGCTGCTAAATTATTGTTCATAAATACCGCTCATTGAATTAGAAATACTATATTAGAATACAAAACTGCACCATAGCAGGGTCCCCAGCTAAATTTCATTTTCAAATCCCCTGGGTTGTTCCTATCAAAAACGGATATATATTTGTTTAAGTTTTCCCCGTGCGGGGGAACCGTTTATTGTCTTGGAATTGAGAAACTGCAACTAAAGAAGGGAACTTGTAAACTGAACTTTTAACCTCTAGGTGAAATACAGCTAAGAATTACGATGACTCAAAAAAGGACTTGGCACGAAATTTATGACATTCAGTTTTATTTTACACGACTGTTTGGTATGTTTATCGCAACCTTGAAAAATAACCTTAAACATAGATTAAATAATCTTTACTGGGTACAGCAAGAAATATAGGTTTTGATAAGTAGTCGAAATAAAATATGTCTTGAATTACGCCTGAACTAAATGTCATTAATTTATACCGACATCTATCATAGTTATCAATAATACGCATACACTATTTACAAACTAATTCAACTCTCATTGAACAAATAGAACACCTTAACAGAATAACGACTTTATATTATGCCCCACTGTTGTTCGGCGGCACAGCAGAGTTTGGCGCAGGTGAGTGCGGCGGAGAGTGGGTAGTTACTGAAGGATGCGTCCTGCTCCGTGTAATCAGTATCCACCTGTAAGTAATATAGGAGATACTCTGAGTAAGTAAAACCTAGCTGTTATTATCTATAATAAACCAGATAAAGTAGACTGGAATGGGACTGTATCAAATATGGACAGAGCAAATGGTCTAGCTGTAAGTAGTATGTGAAAATGGTAATTTCGGCCAGGCAAGTAGTTATACGTGTCTATATGACCTGTGTTCAGAATCCAGCTATTACAAGCAAACTCTTTTCCGAATGTTGGTTTGGATGAACACTTTTGTAAAGTTTGCATTCATACGTTTTTGTTAGCTGGGTTGCTTCTTTTGTTTGGTACTACTATATAAATTGAACAGTTTTAGTACAAATGACAAATATAAACACGAATTGTTTCTTGTTCGTTCTTTAGCTTAGTCCAATTAGGAAATTTGTTTTTCTGGGAATCTAGCCTAACTGATGCTTTTATATACATGGTATAAAATAGAGCAAAAATTTATTTCATTTCCATGATTTCTTAGTTGTATCCCCCCCCCCCCCCAGTGATATTCATACAAGACTTACACTGCCATGTGCCAATGATCCTACAACAAAGACGATGGGACGGTCGTCCGGTATAAGTGTCTTTATATCGGCAGTGACGGGGGCCTTGAAGGACGTCTTTATCTTAGTGCAGCCCGTGGGGAGGTGGTCTGTGATGGGGTTCTTGATGACCTATACATGGGGAGACAGGAAAAGTCCTGGTTAGTCGCAATACTTTTTTTGTATCTTTTTTTTGTATTTTTATTCGTCGTCCATGTACAAGTTTAAATAATTTATAATATGTCCGAATGCCAAATAATAATATAATGGTGGCCTAAAAAGTGCACCCTATTATCTTCATAGGGAAAAGGTTGCAACTATTTTTTAAACATTATTTTATTCAATAGACCGAAATGTTTAGAACAACGATGCATCATTACCAGGGTTAATGAATTCGATTACTCAAATTTAATAACAGTCCAGGTTATTTCCCACATGTATCCGTAACTTACCTTGAGTAGTCGTTGAGGTCCGTCAGAGGCGTGGATACTTAGTTTGTGAAGTAGCTGGACTGCAAGGTGAATGGCAAACATGGATCATACAACTGTAAATGAATTAGCACAACAAGTAGAAACTGTAGGACAGTCTCTTTCAATTATTTATTTGTTAGGTAACTGTTAAAATATACACGATTCGATTACCTACAATGAATACACACGATTAATTGAGTGTGATAAATATGCTGTATGACAAAAAGTCCCTACCCATTAATCCGCAGAATCTTTCAAATGTTCTCGGTATGCGCGTCTGTGGGTTGATTTCTATGAGGACGCCCTTCTCGGTACGGATGTAGACTTGTAGCAGACCCGCTCTGTTTAGTGGACTGTCCATCAACATCAACAGGCACTGGGGGGGGGGGGGGGGGGGGGGGGGAGACAAGAGCAAGTCAAGTATGATGTTTGAACAAGCAATCAGGAGTAGTTTTATACATTGTATTAAAGTATTGTACTCCGAAGTAAACGTAAATACTTAAACCCCTCATGTGCTCTGATTAGGCCCCCCCCCCCCAAAAAAAAAAGTTGTGTTCAGGTATCCCTAGCGAACCTTTTTTTGGGGGCCCTACCCAATTTTTTAAATTTTTTTTTGGAAGGCATTTTTGTGGGTTTTTTTCTGCCAAAAAAATACATTTCTTTCCTGAAATATTTTTTTTCTCGAAAAATTATACGAAAATGGGAGGAAAATTGTCTCAAAATCCTTAAAAAATGTTGGTTGAAAAAAAAATCGACCTACCTACCCTATTTTTTTTGGGCCATGTTACCTGAACACGACTATTATTTTTTTGGCCTTACCTATCATATTACATGTATCAATGGTTGCTACATTTAGTAGTTTTTATAACTGACCTAATTGCACCCCACTCCCTAAATTACAAAAACGGGATTGAATTGTTGTTAACGCGCCTGGGCGGTAATAAAGTTGAATACTAGTATGGTAGTTCAACATGTGCAAGCAAGGTCCATGTTGTAGTGCTGGGGCCTACTATTATTACATTTCAGGGGAAGTGTAACTATGTAGCGTAATACTGACCTGGTGTGTGATGTCAGGACGGCATTCTGACGGGTCCTTCTTGTACTTCTTCATCAAGTGTTTGTGTTTGTCACAGTTCAGCAACTCGAACACTTTACCCACCTACAAACACATGTCAAGCCGTCAAGTATCGGTATTTCTTTTACTCATCGATATAATAATAATATTATGTATGACATAGATCAGAAATCAACTATCAGTTTCAAAAGAGAAATACTATACTCATAGTATGCCTACTAATTGACTAGACCGGGATCACAATGCGGATAGATCAATAATACAATGTATACCATAAATATTCAAATACAGTTAATTCCCGCGTATAACGACATAATACGAAATCTTGAGCCCCTTCTCTCAGACTCGGTGTGGGTGTGCGGGTTGTGCACAAAAAATTGTATCACAATATTTATAATTATCACAATATTTTATATTTTATCAAGTACATGTATCGTATTCGACGTAATAAGCGCACAGTGCGCTCAAAAAAATGATTATGGACACCTTTTAGTAGTTAAGAGTTAAATTGGGGTAAAAGAAATGAGAGATTTTGGTTATTTGTAGTATAAAAATTGGCCAAAAAGCCATGAACTTGATGAGGCCCCTCCCCCCTAAATCTAGTAAACTCACCCTACACTTTAATTAAACTTTGAATTAAGTTTAATGCCAATATTAAAGTTGAATAGGCCTATTTTACATTTTAGATTTTAATTGGTAGCATTTTAGGTCCAAATATCAAACCAAATACAGCCGGCAAAAAGTCTGCCGGTCCGACACAAAGAGGGATACTGCTGGCCCAAATAGTTGGCTGTATTCCAGAGATCCTTGCATACATGACATTTTTTACGGCTTGTAAATCGGACCATCATTAAGGTTTCTGCAGCATGAAACAGATAGCTTGAATATTTTCTGTAATGTTCTTCAGTAATTTACATATTGAAATGGTTAATAAAATTTGTTACATATTGGGGAGCCCTATTCATCAGTGTTCATTATCATTGTCAGTACAACATTTTGCTTTACATTCTATTTTTAAATAGCAAGGTTGTACTCAGATATCAGAAAAGGTTCTCATATAGATTGCCCCCTACTGAGAGCCTTTTTCACTATGACCCCTAGCCCCTCCCCCGCCCCCCCCCCTCGGTGGCAATATTTAACTCGGCCATAAGCTTGACCGGCCCACTCCCTCAACCTCGTAATATAATTTTGACAAAATCCTCCGCCCCTCTCTCCCTATCAAAAGATCCAGACCCCCAGAAATGTTTGCAGACCAAAGGAAAATCTTGTGTGTGAGGGAGGGTGGGACATAACTGAAAGTGTTAAAAAGTGTTAAATAAATTGTACATAAAAAAAGTGTTAAATAAATTGTACATAATATATGTAAAACAGTTTTAACCAACATGTATAGGCCTACATGTAACTCTAAACGATTTCATTAACTCCATAGATTTAGCAATGACTCCCTCCAGTGCAGCCACCTCGCTAATGCGGCCACTTATGGATAGTCCCATGGGTGGCCATAATAGAGGGAGTTGACTGTAGTATAATTTTGACAAAATCCTCCGCCCCTCTCTCTCTATTAAAAGATCCAGATCCCCAGAAATGAAGTCCTCCCCGTTCCTCCCTCTACATGCGCACCTATTAACACTGAAGTTCCTGAATAAATTTGATAAGATTCCTTTATTTTATCAGTGGTGGGGGGGGGGGGGGGGGTAAAAGCTAAATGTGTATGTACGCATTAGGGGGCGGGGGGTAGTCCAAATGCGTACATGGTGCAACAGAGGGGGGGGGGGGGGTCTAGTTTGCCCAAAATGTGATTAAAGGATGGCCCCAAAGTGAAAGAAAGAGTGAAAACTCCTGGCCCTGGGAACCTCGCAAGGTTGCCTAAGGGAGTGATCATTTATTATCAACAGGGGGGGGGGGTGGTGGGTTTGGGGGGGGGGCGAAAAAATTTGGACCCCTCGACCGGGGGGGGGGGGGGCAAAAAAATGTGGACCCCTCGACCGGGGGGGGGGGGGGGGCAAAAAAATTTAACCTGTTTTGAGCCAAAAAGCCCGTGCGTTACTATGCTTCAAAGGGCCCGCGCGCGAGCCGATTTTCGACCCTAAGGGGGGTGGGTAAAAAATTTTGACCCCTTGACCGGGGGGAGGGGGGGTAAAAAATTGTGCCCGCTCCGCGCGGAAACCCACCACCCCCCCCCCTGTTGTTAAAAAATGATCACTCCCTAAGGCTATTTTAAAGCTCCGGGATAGGCAGACTTCGTTGGATAATGGATTGCTTCCAACCTTACATTGACAGTACCTTGGTACTGTCGCTGTATGGTTTGAAGCATTCCAACAAGGCAGACTCTGCATCATGTGAAATCGCAATTTCTGGATTAGAGGGGCGTATATTTACGTCAATACACAACCGTACACAAACGAGTCACTGGGCGGGACCCCGGTCCCTGCACTTGGAGTTAGAAACTACACCATCCACGTTACGAAAACCCCGAGAAAGGGGTGCTTTTTAACCCACTCAGCATGTCTGTGAAATTCAGAAAAAGGGGGTGTTTTTCCGCCAAAAGTCAGTGAAAAATAGGAAAGGGGGGTAAAATTCTATTAGGTCATTGGAAATGGCAAAGACTGAGCAGAATTCTGACCCCACTATGTTTGTGTGAGGGCCTCTTAAGGTTGATCGCTACTCATTGAATATGGACCACTGCGCAGGTCTCTGCGCATATAACTTATATGTATCAGATTAAGCTAATATTAACTAACTAGAAACATATATATGCTGACTAAGCCATATTAAAAAATCGGACGATTTCGAGCAAAATTGAGCATTTTATTGGACTTTACATATTTGATGTGTTTATTGCCAAAAATATTTGCTATTTTTAATATAAGTTAGAACATTGGACCTATTAATCAATAAACCATTGTCTAGATATATATAGATCTCATCAGGTTCTTTGAAACAACCAAGGGTAGGAGATACAGCCATTTTACATGCCGATTTTTGCCCGTTAACCTATTTTTTTAGGCTCTAAATATGAGATTTAGACCATTTTTGCACCATTTTTTAACTTCAAAGGCCCAAAACCATAAAAATATGCCCGGGACCACCTATCAAAAGTCCTCTAGAATGTTAGCTATTGATCTGAAGAAATTTTTGAAAAAAAAAAAAAAAAAGTTTATGGATTTTTTTCAGTGATATTCTGATTTTGCTGAAGAATTATGTATTAAATTTGAATAATCGTCGTAAAACCATCACGTTTTTTCATACAAAGGTACATTTTTGGACCATAATTAAATTTTTCCCATTAAAGGACATAACCTAGGATTATTTATGTGCAATACAAAATTAATGTGGGCATTGGTTGACTACGAAAAAAAATCATTAAAATTTCCCATTTTTTTGTATTTTTTGGCAAAAATAGAGAATACTTTTTTTTTTCAAAAATCTGTATCAAAAAAAGTAGCTCGGGACCCCCCTATTTTCCCATTTTCCATTTCTTAATGATCTAAACTAACCTGAGGCAAAAAATTAGGAAATTCTATGGATGAAAAGTTAAGAGTAGCGATCAACCTTAAGTCTTAACATATATTTAGAGGGCAGTTTTGGCAACCTTTGCATCAGCATAGTAGAAAATGGGGGTGTTCCTTGGGAGTGTTTTTTTTTAATAGAAAAAGGGGGTGTTCATACTCTGAAAAGGTCAGTGTTTTGAGAAAAGGGGGTCTTCTTAGGGAGCAAAAAGTCTGCGTTTTTATCCTTAAAGGGGGATATTTTACACCCAAAAGTCGGTGGTAGTGGTAGGGGGGTATATTTCAAACCCCATAACACGGATGGTGTTGTTTAGGTATCAGAGTGCAGGGATCGGGGGCGGGACAGTGCCTGAATTAGACTCGGGCCCCGTCTCTCTCTACTGATAGCCAGTGTTTGCTCTGGAGACAAGGAGACTATGCCTGAATGTGAGTCAGTGTGACACACGTGGGGGTATACATGAGCGATAATAAGAGACTACTGAAACAAATATCCCTACTACTCATCTACACACACTCGTACACACATAGACTTTAACTCACCTTCACCGTCTCGAGTGATGCCCTCTCTAAAATGACAATTAAACGTCTAGATTGGTCTCTCTCATGTAAAGTTTGCAAATGTTTTGATCGCTTTGCGGGCGGACCATCTTCTCCGGTAGCCATTTTGACCGATTTTTGCGACAGGTGGCGCCGCGAATCGATCGCTGCTGCCGTCTAGCGGCAAAGATGGAAAACGGGTGTTTCCTCAAAACAATGTTGACAGCTCAGAAATTATTGTCTTTCATGCGTTGTGGCTTCTGTATTTAGACATCGACGTAGCTGCACATTCTACAATGTACCTGGATCACACATGGAAAGTCTGAGTAAGTCTGAAATCAAGTAAAACTGATTTTGAAGGAGTTCAACTTTGGATGATTCGAGCGATAATAAGTGTATACGGCCACCCCTAGCCTAGACTAGCCTCTAGACTAGTTTATATGTATTCTCGGGAGCAGTTGTCTGGTAACTAATGAAGTCACAAAGGGTCTAGCTACGTAGGCAATGTACTAAGAAAAGTGACCTTTTTGCTATTTTCTCTTCAGATAATAGCATTAGATCATAGTGCATCTCGAATCTGGAGCATATTTTCAATATCTTTCAGAACTTGCAATGCATTTTGATGTAGGTACACTAAATCTCTTGCGATAAGGGTTTTAACACCTTTTTCTAGTACATTGCCTATGTATCTAGACCCCTTTGGGGAGGTGTTATCTAAAGGGAGATAAGCCTGATAAGGGCCACGCTGGACTGTGTGACGTAGGTTCTGCTCCCAAGAATTGTTTTCAACAAATGTAGACCCATTTCTGCTAACATATGTTCATACATTATCATTCTATTTCATTCTTTATTTTATGTTTACAAGACTGACCTAGTTTGGATGTTTGTTGACCCGGCTGTTGAGAAGATTCCAGTGATAATATTAAATCAGAATACCTCAACGCTCAAGGCCAAGGGGGGGGGGGGCTGAAAAATGATGCCCCTTTTTAGCAAAAAAGCCAGCGCGATACTATAGTTCAAAGGGGATGGCGTAAATTTATCGTTGCCTCTGGCGAGGGGGGAGGGGCACAAAATATTCCATGCGCTCTCGAGGGGGGCGTAACATGGTACTTTTTTACAACATGGTCCATGGGAGGTGGGCGGAGGAGTAGATGCAATTAATTTGCCTACCGTAAAACCTCGTATAAACCGCGGTTAGTACCCGGTAAGCGAGTCAGATCGGCGGTGTTGCTTATATCATCGGCTCAGGGTCACGGTGAGGCCATGGGGTATAATATATCACTGGTGAGGATTAAACGCGGGTTTTTGTTACTATGGTACAGCACTAAAAGTCACCATAATGAGATCTCTGTTGCGGCTTATAGGATCGGCCCAAAGTCAGAGTGTGGCTTATACACGAGTTAGATGCAAGGTTTTACGGTAATGTGCGAAAATCTCAACATTCCACTCCCTGTGACAAGGCTTAGGGTCCACACTTCCTACTGACTTTTTCACTAAAGATGGATGCCCCCCCCCCCCTCAGACACACAAATGCAGAAATCCCCTGCCATGTTTAAAAAAAATACCCCTCCCTAATGAACACATGAACAAAGTCATTCACTTAAATCATTTAATTTTACTTCAGACCAAAGATACGCTTCTTCAGACCAGCAACATAAACGATGAGCCATGTCAGTGATTAGCGTTCCGTGAAGTCTGCAAACTTTGGATTCAGAGCGAGAAACCTGAAAACGAACATGGAGCTGATAAGCGACAATGAAGAAGACCAAGTCATAACCGTACCGGTCAAGGTCGAGGACATCCATCCGCTGGCACCGGTCATTGAAGTGGATAAGTCAGGGTTGACTTCATACTTTCAGGACACCATCTACATTCCTGAAGGATATAATGAAATTAAAGATGAGCCTGGTTTGCCCCATAGCATTCCCTCTCAACTCTCTTGTAGCGAGCCAAGTAACAGCGATTTGGGAAACTCCAGCTTTGAAAAAGACCTTCCAGAATGTATGTTTGAATGCTACTACTGTAAGATTCTCTTTCACAATCGCCAAACACTCGCGGAACACTTAGAGGATGTCCACCCGGGGATGGCCGATATCGACAGCATCCTCGAAGAACTTGCCAGCAACACAGAGTTGTACAAAATCAAAGTCCATCCCAAGGTTGAAGTAGAGGATGAAGGAACTGAAGGCAGTGTGTCGGGCAAGAAGAAAAGACGCATCAAATATTCAGAATACGCATGCAATTATCCAGGATGTGGGAAGAAGTTTATCCGAAGAGGAGCTCTCGGGACGCATCAAGTAACTCATGAGCTATCGAAAGAGTGTCCGCACTGTGGGGCATCATCTAAAACCGTGACCGCACTTATTCGTCATATTGAACGTAGACACAAAGTAGTGATTTCCCAACAAGTCGACTGTACCTACCCGGGTTGTAATAAAACATTCAGTGACCCACAAACTCTTAAAGACCACCAGCTGGTCCATGCCAGGAGTAGGACATGTAGCGAGTGTGATTTGCTTTTCTGTACAAGTGCCAGCCTTCGTCGACACATTGAGAACAAACATGGCACCGGTTTAAACCTCACAGAATGTGATGCATGCGGCCAAACTATGACTTACGGAGCGGTGAATCAACACAAACAGCGTTCCTGTGTCGGCCGCGATGGCCTCTTTTGTTCATTTCCCGACTGTGGGCGGAAGATGTATAGCAAAGCTGCGTGTGATAACCATAAACGCATTCATAAAAACAAAATGTCTCCGGTGGAGAACAGTCTCACGTCAGATGCCGTGCCGGCTGGTGATGATGTAAAAGTAGAAACCGTTTACAAATGTTCTGAGGGAGAGTGCTCATTGACTTTTGAATCCAAGGAGAAACTTGATTGGCATTTAAAATACACACTTCATCATGACAGTTTATACTGTCCAAATCCATTTCACTGTCCATACAAATCATGTGACATGCTGTTTGCGAATAAGACACAGCTGTGTGACCATATGCGAGCTGAACATTGGGGCATGAAGAAGAAAAATATGATCGCTGCAGCGAAACTTGCCAAGGAGGTCCGAGAAGCGAAACCAAAACCAGACGGTCCAAGCACGCAGCGAAGGTGTCCAACATGTTATGAAAATTTCCCCACGGAAGCCAAAATGAAGATCCATCTGAAAACAAAGCACGGAAATCCAGATGCTAAAGTTGGAGACGAGGGAGTGCCAGAGCCTGTGGCATCAACAACTCGAGGAGTATCGGAAGACGTGGCATCAGAAACGATAAGTAAGGCGGCTGATGATTGTCCAGCCCCAGTGAAGAAACATAAGAAACATGTATTCGACCTCAAAATGCACAAATGTCCAATATGCCAGGCACCCTATCACATACTTAACGCATTGAAGTACCACCTCCAGCACCACCATAAGCACTGTGATGTCGCCTTAGACTATCTCTGTCAACTTGAAGGTGACCGCATGGCTTTTCTTGACGTTGTCCCCGCGACTCTCTACGGAGACAGTTTTGACCGGAAAGACAAGCCCCGGAAAACCCGCCCACAAAAACAGGTGAAAAATAAAGCGCGGCCCAAAATACTGATTACTCAGCCTCTCAAAAAGCGTGTAAGAAAGAAAGCTGGGGCAGCGGATAAATATTCTACCCCAAAAGAAGGTAGTAAACTCTGCAATAATTCTAGTGAGAATGACTTAGAAGTGCCATCTCAGGCAGGATTGATTGAAAATGATAATTTAGACACACCACAAAGCAATGCAGAAAACGACAAGATGTCTGTGGAGGAAAGTGAATCAATCCATGACTCAAATGACATAGAGAATGATGATATAGTAGATGATGCTAACAGTAATTCTGGAAACAAGCCCAGAAAGATGAACAAACTTATGTGCCGCTACCCTTCCTGCTTCAAGGTCTACAAGAGCCGGTTTGAGCTCATGGTTCATCAGCGCACTCACGAGAAGCTCCTGAAGTGTCCCACAGAGGGGTGCGAACATGAGTTTTTTAACTCGAACAACCTGCGTCTCCATATTCAGATGGTGCACGCCGAGCCCGGCGACACCCAATGTAAGGACTGTGGCATCCTCGGTAAACGCAGCTACATTATATACCGCCATCCCAAATTCTGTCCAAAGCGCATGGACCTAACCTGCCCTGAGTGTGGGAAAATGTTTAAGAAGGTGTCATCTTACAAAAACCATGTCCGCTCCCACAATAAGAAAGTACGCCTCAACTATCTGTGTGAGTATGAGGGATGCGGTAAGAAGTTCCGAACCCAGCAGGACCGCATGCGCCACCATAACGTCCACAGCGGGGCCCGTCCGTATAAATGTCCGTACGCAAACTGCGACAAAACCTACAAACAGCAGCCTCATCTGCTGGTGCACATACGCAGCGCTCACACAATCGTACCTGAGTCGGACAAGCGGATTTACACATGTCAGTACTGCGGCTCTGAGTTTAAACATTCTTGTGGCCGCATGAAACACATCCGCAAGAGCTGCTTACAAGGCCCCAATAAAGACGACATCTTGGCCAGCAGACGGCGGAAGCCACGGACCGTAAGCACAACCAGTGATTTGACGGATGATTAAAATTGAAGTGGTCAGATAGCTCTATATAGGTTTGATTAAGTCTTGCCCATTGTGTCAGAAGTTATTTCTTATTTTCCTGTTATAGTTGATAAATATACTCTTGTTTTATTGTTACTCTTATACCTTTATCATAAGTACATTGTGAATAGTTAATACTAATAGCATACTAGGTCCATTCATGAAATTCAAAGATGCTCTATGACTATGAAAATGAGACCCATGGTCTATATGGATCAAAGGAAGTACCTCACTGTATGACTGTGTCGTTGTATGTATCATAATGAGTTTCCAACCTTTATGTGATAAAAGCATGGCCGCAATTATGAATAAGGGTGAGCTATTGTCCTTAATACTGATTCAGACAGCTACTGTATACTACTTTGATAGTGCAATGTATGTAATTGTTATATGTGTTTATTTCTGTGTTTTCTGTATGTCATAATATAAACTATATTATTTTGGGAAAAAGATGTCTAGATATTAAAGATATCATCGTTGTTCTTTAAATATCGATGCAGTCCAACCATCTAAGGCACATTTGTACAGAAATGTACCCGACTAGAGATGGCTTTAGACTAGGATCTGCATGATCAGTATCACTCTGATATCTATACTGAGACATTGGAATGTGTTCTAATATATATATGTGTTTATTACGATAGCGTATACTTGTTGTGGTTAATATGCTACTTATCAAACAAACCATATGGTAAGTGACAAAACTTTATCTGGGCTATCAGTAAAACTAGATAGATGGTGTAAACTTAACGGTCCTGGAGTGACACGATACACGTCCTTTCAGCTGACATGTTCCCATATTAACGGTAGTAGATAAACTATATATACAGTCTGTATATATATTTGGTAGCTGCAAATGAATGTATGGCAGTGCTTGTGATATTATTAAATATAAAGTGCTTGATAGGGATGAATTCATATTTGTATCGTTTATAGCACGTGATAGATAACTACATGTAATACAAATCAGAGACTATTGCTTTTGTCTCTTGTTTCATTGGTGCATATATAAAATTTCCAGGAAGAAATATAAATGTGAAGTAAATGAGTGCAACTAAAACAGGAATTTGTGACTGTATAAAATACAGATACAACGCTAGTTATAGTATTACTTCATGATACACTGTTACATCAGGTACTACTATTTACGACCAGAATGATGGCCCTGCTTCTTTACTAGTTGCTCGTCTCCACTCCCTGATTATTAATGTTATACTAGTGTGCTACTTTTGAACATCTGTGAGGTACGAAAAGTATGTCTAGTAGTTGTAAGAGGATGACATGCTGTCCTAAAAGGAACCAATAATAATAAATTATGAACAGCCAAGCAGAAGCTTTTAGAATGGAGCATGTCGGGTGGGGGGGGGGGGGGATGCGCATGAACCGCACGTTGCTCTCTGCCCACATGCTGATATGGCCCTAAGTTGAGTACATGACATTTGTAGGGTAGATTCACCTTAAGTCGGACACATACCTTGAGACGGACACTTGATTTTGTGGTCATTTATGCATTTTAAGCTCTTCATTTTTGAACTAGGGTAAAGTATAGGTGTTATTCTTTCCAAAAAACATCAGAAGAAGTCGTAGTTTACATGAATACCCTTAAATTTTACTGTCCGTCTCAGGGTATGTGTCCGACTCATGGTGAATCTACCCTAAGCCCCGCTTGTTTCCTGTGGGAGCAGCCGTGTAAAAAGGATAGTCTCTGCACTGGTGCACTGAATCTCTTTTCTACACGGCTACCACTGCGCACATTATTGTTCGTCTACATGAACGAGCATAGTGCCCCTAATGAATGAAGCATCATCACGGGGGTCAGACCGTTTGTAAAATCATATCCCACCAAGAAATGCGAATCAAGTGTATTTCATTATTTTGAAACCACCAATGCCCTTTAATGCTTAATGTTCGTTTTGGAATGTTGTTTGTCGATCTAAATGAATGCAAGTCTATATGATTTTTTTTGATTTTTTTTGATTTTTTTGAAATATTATATATCATGCTTATGGTCACGTTGAGATAAAGAGGTATGGCGTGATATTGTATTTTGGCCCTTTCAAGACATCATAATATCTGAAGGCTTCATGATCATTTATCGTCATGATGCGCCAACACAGCTCCGCAAGCGATGCATTAGTGCATCATGCTGATCTTTCGGGAATGTATGGTAGCAGCTGCTGCTGCATTAAGGTATTAAAGTATGCTGACAAAAAGACGTACCGAATTTACACACTATGCTGCCATTAAAGTGTTAAGTCCAAAGTTCTCAGCCGGTTGTACATATACTAGGGGCATACCCGATGTACCTAGATTAAGAACTTTGACCGACCTTAATATAAGCCATAAAGTTATATGTCTTGTCTTTTCATTTTCTTTTCATCGTAGAAAGGCCAAAAAAAGAATGAACCAGATGTTTTACTCTACTATTTTGTTTAACTTGATTGTGGTGGGTCAGAGACAAATTGTTTGAGAATTTGGTGGCATATATAGACCCATGTATAAAAGTATAGATCATATTTATGAATAGGCGCGATATTATATTTCACAAATCTTAATCATACCTGTACTTATTCTACTATTAAAAGGATATATAGTATCTATACTATAAGATTACAGCAGAAGGATGAGGTAACATTTTTGTTCTCACCGTTCCATTTTCTATTTGAACGATGGTGATTGTTAAAAGGATCCTTAATTAATATATTTATTTCCATTATTGATTATTTTATCGTACTATAATTATCTACCATGGGGAACAGGATATCTATTAATTTCTTCAAATCGTAATGAGATGTTTTCAGATCTACACGTTGTCATACGTATAGGCATGTGCAGGCAACTATTTATATCACTGTATGCTATTGAATCTAATATAAAAAAAGAAGAACATCTATTTACTGATTTTCATTTTTTCATTCGTGACGTTTGTTATGGCATGATTGTGTATGATGTATGAACTATGATGTTGATGACGAAATAAAAGTTGTCTGAATATTATTACTGTTCAGTTTCTTTCTACCTGGGACATGACAAAGAGATAGAGATGGGAGTAGAAACTAAAAGTGGTTAATCAAGGTCAAGGAGTCCACAGACAATCCTGGTTGGCTAGTAATGAAGTCAACCCGTTTAGATGTATTTTAATTTAAAAAAAACCCAGTACTGATGGCAGATAAGCCACCAACAATTTCACTTCTGTAAAATAACCCTACTAATTTTGTTTACTGGGGTAGGTTCACTCTACATGTGTGCCTTGATGCTGTAGCGGGTACACGTACACCTGCCACGCCCCCTTTCCCAAGGTAGTGCCCCCTGGAGGGAGTGCGGAGTGCAGCTCGACCGTTAGACGCCTGAGACGTTACCCCAGGTACACAAGCCACAGGCTACCTCAGGTACACAATAAAATATCAGCCAATCAGGAGTCACCTGCTGCTGCAGCAGCAGATGCAGCTGCTATGTTGGGTTTGTTTGACTGTGCTGTGTACCTGAGGTACAGTAGACTACTAGTGGGCCTAATTGAGTAATTACACTAAGTTACAGAAACCACAACTCAAGTTTTCATTCTGTACCTCAGGTACACAGTGGGCATCCTAGCTACTGTACCTCAGGTACACAGTGGTCACCTTCCATACCTCAGGTACACAGTGAGCATGCTAGCTACTGTACCTCAGGTAGACAGTGGTTGTACTGTACCTCAGGTACACAGTGTCCTACTGTACCACAGGTACACAGTGATAATCCTATGTGTACCTGAGGTACGCAAGGTGACCACTGTGTACCTGAGGTACACATCCCTACTGTACCCCAGGTACACATCCACACTCCTAGGGCTACTACACATGTGTTTCTCTTCTAAACTTTGATTGCAAGGAATGCTCTTGTATGACATGCTGTGTACCTAGGGTACAGAAGGATGTGTACCTGGGGTACAGAAGGATGGCCACTGTGTACCTGGGGTACAGAAGCCTACTCTACCCCAGGTACACAGCAGCCAACCAAACCCAACCACTAAGAGACACAACACATGCATCTGCTGCAGCAGCAGGTCGATTCTGATTGGCTGATTATTTCCTGTGTACCTGAGGTAGACTGTGGCTTGTGTACCTGAGGTAACGTCTCAGGCGTCTAACGGTCGAGCTGCGTCTGGCATACTAAGTTCACAAGCAGCCGGTGACAACTTGCTCCATTTCCTCTGTGCCGGTGTTTATTGACATTTCTCATTGCCATGTGTGCTTTGAGGTATCTATTTTATCTGTGATATCTAGGTAAGTATGCATCGCAATCAGTTGTGGTAGTGTCTTTGATATGGCTTGCCATTGCTGCACATCTATCTAATAAATCAAACATCATAGCACAGCCCTGATAGTGCTGTCAGTTTTGACAGTTTGCTGTGTTGTGGGTGTGTTGTATAGTGGACAGCTACATGGAGGCTGGACTGCAGTGTCAAACTTGCTGCCCTTGGCCTGGAAAGATTTGATCACATAGAATATAGGCCTACCCATCTCTGATCCAGCATTAAGAGATGTTAGATATTGGTGACAGACAATTATAATATCGCTGAGCTGTTCTCCTCCCCCAAATACTTTGATTATTAGGGGGTGTTTATTGTTTTCAAACCCTAACAGGGTGAGGAAAGGGAGGGCCATTTCGACCAGCTGGATAGGTTCAGGGAGTGGTCATTATTTACGACAGGGGGATTGGTCGATTTTCTGCCACCCCTCGTGGAGGGGGGGGGGGGATCTGCCTTATAACACATATAGGCCTAACCACCATCAAATGTAGACTTTTTGGCACCTACCCAACACCAATGTTCCTGTTGGCCTATTTATTGGCTAGATTTGAATAAAGTTATCGGCTAGACACAATAATTCCGTATGGTCAAAGATAAATAGTTCAAAATGAAACAATAGCCAGTCAGCTGAATAGCAGAGCCAGCCCCCTCCCCTCTAGTCTCTGGGTTCACCGAGATACTGATAACAAACCCTCCCATCAGCTGATCCTAATACTAGGTCACATAATCTCCTTTAAGGATAATATCACGCCACAGGCAGCTATACTCTGTCCAGTGGGCGACCACAGGGTAACAGCGCTTTGTTACATAACCTATGGAGATTTTTCTTTATTCGAATAAAATAAAGTGTTCAATTCATGGATTAGTTGTAGGCTCCACATAATATTGTGGGTGTATTGGAAAGTTTGCAATATTGAACACAATCAATGGCAATTAATCAACTATGTAAATTGTTTGGTCACAATTAAATAAGGCAATTGTATGCCCATTATCATGATAAGGGTAACTTAGAGTGGTACAAGGTATATTAGTCTCAGCGGTACAGCTTTTAGCTTTTGTGAAGCATTCTGCCAGTCTACCAACTGAAGTTCTGCGAACTGTACCAGTTGTATCGGCTGCTGCCGTTGGAATTGGGAATTGATAATTTCACTTTTCTTTGATTAGTTAAGCAGGTAAGGATTGAGATTTAAGGTAGCCTTTGGAACTGACAGCGCATTATCTATTGAGGGGGTTCAACCCATAAAGACCTGATGCAAATTTTGAATGAAAATCCAACTAAACTGTACCATAATCTTTGAGAATTTCTCAGGTTATTGTCATATGTAGCCAATTTTATACTGAGGGAATTATCATTTCTACACATCTCATATTTTGAGACATTCATATAATATTTAATCAACTGTAGAATATTGAATTTTTACATGATTATTATTTTCTATAGCATTGAAACCCACATCATATCCGTTACTATGTTAGTTCCTTGACTATCATTGTGTCATGGATTTTAAAGCATAAACCATCTACGTTTCAGAACACAGAAGCAGGATGTTCTCCTTGGTGCGACAGAGCTCTGTTAAATGTGGAATTCGGACAATAACAACCAAACTCTGGCCAAAACCAGCACCTATTCCTTTATGCCATACACCCCGCAAAGATAAAAGCTTATTAAGCTCAGCCAGTTTCCAAAGACAAACTATCGCCTCAAATGATGCTAGATGGGCATCTACTGCTACCCATGGTACATCTGCTTCATTTAAACAGAGTGAGAGTTCTCTGTCATTAAGTACGGGCTCGTCCACACTCGAGCTGCCGTACATCTGGTTACGAGACCACTGTCGCTGTGATGTGTGCTACAACCACAGCACCAACCAGAAGAACATCCTGGCACAGGACCTTGATCATAATATCAAGCCCTCAGAGATTACTTTGAACAATGACAGTTTGACTGTGACCTGGCCAGATGGTCATGTCAGCTCTTTCCCCTTTTCATGGCTGGGGACTAATGCCTACCCTGGTCCTGCGGCCGATAAAGTGGAAAAATACCTTTGGGATGCAACGACACTTGGACCAGATGACATTCCACGAGTGGAGTTTGAACACTTTTTGGAGAAAGATGAAGGATTGAAGGAGCTGCTACATAGTTTACTTAAATATGGTGTTGGTCTGGTGACTGGGGTACCAGCCAATATAGAGGGGACTCAGCGAGCAAGTGAACGGGTCTCCTTTATACAGGTAAGTAAGGTTAAATCTTATCAAGTATACAAAATCATCCACATAATTGCAAACGTTATACTGTTGTGTCCTATAGAGAATACAAAAAAAAATCATTCATCTCTATAACAATGGAGAGCTTCTTCTCGTTAAGCAGGGTTTAATATAGCCTAGACAACATTTTCCTGAAAATCAAATTATCTTCTTATTCATGCGTACCTCTTTCTCAGTTTTAGATTCATGTCTCAAATGGTTGAAAGAATGTTGCTATACTTGTCTCTCTTGTTGCTGATAGAGAACCATGTTTGGAGACATGTGGAGTTTCACGGCTGATGCTGCTCGGGGTGATACAGCATACACCAATATCGCACTGGGCGCTCACAATGACATGACATACTACTCCATACCAGTGGGCATACAGGTAAAACAAAACACACAAAAAAATCATTGTCAACTTGTAGTGTTAAAATGTTTTTTATTTCACTTTAATGTGATAGCATGCAGGTAAAACTTCACAGATAAAATGAACAGTACTTATTATATGATAGACTATTGTATATTAAATAGATGTGTTAAATAATGTTCATATTCCCCATTTTGCAGGTGTTCCACTGTGTACATCATGATGGGGATGGGGGGAAGACTCTACTGGTGGACGGATTCAAGGTGGGCCTCTTATGTATGGTCAATAATAATTATGCAAATAGTTATTCAAAAACTGATGTCAGGTGAAAATTATTATTTGTCCTGCACCCTTGGCAATATCATTTATACAACCTGCTTTCCCTCTATCCTATGTCAAAGGGTGACTAATTTGAAACCTTTGAAAGAATAATCAATAATCATTATAGTAAAAGAAAAATTCAAAGCACATGGGGTAAGAAAATAATTCTTTTATTGCCAGGCAGCAGAGGACCTTCGTGTGGCTGACCCGGCTGCGTTTGACACTCTAACCCAAGTTAGTCTGCAGCATGAAAATGCTGAGCCTGGTCATCATGTCCGCAGCCTGGACCCAATCCTCAAAGTCCACCCAGTGACTGGTACCATGGAAGTGATCCGCTACAACCAGTACGACCGGGCTCCCATGGCCACTGTCCCACCTGCCCTACAACCCGCGGTGTACCATGCCTTAGCCAGGTTAGGGGAGACGCTCCAGCGGCCGGAGGGAGAACTATGGCTGAAGTTACGGCCAGGGATGGTTCTGTTTGTAGATAACTGGAGGGTGATGCACGGCCGGTCGTCTTTCACAGGGAACAGGAGAGTGACCGGGTGTTACCTACCTCGGGACGACTGGGTGGGGAAGGCACGACTCATGGGTCTTGTGTGGAGCTGAGTGGGGAATAGAGCAGATAGAAGATAAGATAAGAAGGGGCTGTTGATATATAAAGACACAGCTACAACATATTTCACTTGCTTTGACATTTACATAATGAAAGTTGAATTTAGAGATATATATTTAAGATCCTGTTATATGGGGATCGAGTGGGTCTAATTGCACAATGTGTATGCCTATTTTAAAAAAGTTTTTTTTTGTGTGTATGCCCGTATATGACATATAATTGGAGTGGGCTATGTTCGCTGTAACGCTATGAAACTAGGTCAAGCCCACTCTTATATAGTCACCCTGTTTTTTTGTGCAGACATGTTTTGCATGATCTGTTACAACTTGATGAAATATCCTGTGGACTATTTGAGCTATATCATTCTTTTGCAAAACACCTCAGGTATCTATATCTGTAAAAGGAAATGGGAAAAAAAGAAGTTAAATCACCTAAAATAAGAGATTTCTTTAAAAAACTGAAAAAAAACTCAGATTCTGCCAAAAAAAAGTGAATGTTGGGAGAATGTAATTTTCTACATGATTTCAGTATTGTACCATTTCAAGTATTGTTCTGTTGTATTCCCTACTAAAAATGGTGATAACTCATGTCCTTACTTTGATGAAAATACTTTGCATGAAAACAGTATTTTGATGTGAAGTTTGCATTTGCTTCGCGTATTTCTCATATCTGCGGTCGATTCGAGGAGACGAGACGCAAACGAAATCCAACATGGCGGGCGTCAACTCGCATCGATTCGAATCGATAAAATTGCTCAAATTGGTCCAAATAGCCACCATTCCACCCCCCAGCACATTTTTTCGGCCTAGAATTCGAAAATAAAGACAATGGGACAGGTCTGAGCCTCCAAAACGAAGTAATTCATCACATATCGACTCGTCGGCGCGCCGAAAATTGTCAAAACAACAACAATTTTCGAATATCACGTGACCCCAGTCCTGACTTCTGATTGGTCGAGAGCTAAATCACGCCAGAGCCGCCGTCTTTGGCGGCAGGCGGCAAGCAAACTGGCATCGATTCGAATCGATAAATATGCTCTAAATGACCTAAATATTCATCATTTTAACCCCCCAGCACATGTTTTCGGCCTAGAATTCGAAAATAAAGACAATGGGACAGGTCGCAACCCTGAAAATGAAGTAGATCCGGAGATATTGATATGGAGAGATTCGGAAATTGTTTTGAAATTTCGCTCACGGCAGTATCAAAAAATCACCTATAACTCAGTTTCTACTGCTCTGATCGTAATTTCGATGACAGCATCATGACCGCGCAAAAATTCTGCTATAGAGAGATTACTTGAAAAGGGATTTTGGAGAAAAAAATAATTTCCCGAAAATTCAGAAATGTGAAATTTCGCTCACGGCCGTATCAGATAATCGCCTATAACTCAGTTTCTACTGCTCCTGATTAGTCTTTAGCCGTCTCAATTTAGCTCCTAGGGGCAATATTTAGAGGTGGAATCAATCAACAATGACCGATATTGGCCAATACAGGTCGATATTTGTTAGTATTGGCGAGTATTTCGCCTTTGCAAGGTTGAATCGTAAATTTATTTATCTTCTTTATTTCCTTGCCGCCTGCCGCCCGAACTCGTAGAAACCTACCCGGTCCACATACTTTTTGAGAAGGCCGCTTCTATCATTAAAAATATATTATTTTTAAAAATTATTTTTTCGAGCTTTTTCGGCTATAGTAGTTATACGGCGTAGGGGCAGTATCCTTAGGGTTGTTGTTTTTGTAGTTATATTAGATCTTGAAGGATGTTATCTTGGTTTTAACCGTTTTTATAGTTACTTATTTTCATGATCATAAGCGGCCCTCACGACTGATGTACGTAGAGTGGGTTGGTTTGTAGGCTCTCCCCTGCCGCCACAAAGACGTCGTCTCCTGCGTGATTTGCTTTTGACCAATCAGAAGTCAGGACTGAGGTCACATGACTTTGCGCCGCTACCAAGATGTATCAATTTTCAGCCGCTACTAAGATGTATCAATTTGCAGCCGCTACTAAAATGTATCAATTTGCTGCCGCTACTAAAATGTATCAATTTGCTGCCGCTACTAAAATGTATCAATTTGACCTAGGCTAGGCTATTGAAAACAAAGAGGGGGGGGGGGGGGGCACCGGGACTATAATCAATTCTCTCAATGTAGGCCTACTAACTATAGCTTGGCCTATTTTATTGACTCAGGTTTACTCTGAGTCTTGTGCGACGGGTAGCAGGGGGTCTCTCAGCCTAAAATTTAAAACAGCTGTCATTCCTTCAAAATTGGAGCTTTTTCTCTCAATTTTGTGTCATTAGATGCGGTACAATGATGTCCTTCCTATGTAATCGCGCTTTAATCCATTTTCAAACGCTTCCCCCTGAAAAGCATGATTTTAATTTTGTGTCTAAAATGGTGGTAATTTGCTTCAGCATAGAGCCCTATGGGAGCCTGTAGATAACCCTTGACATTTAACAGTTACATATTGAACGGGCTCAGTGCTAAGTCAATGGGACAGATCTCGGCAGCCGACCAAACCGGGGTGAGACACTTTTTTTCAGCAAGCTTTGACTGGATCCAATGGTAATTTAACACAGGGAAGTACTACACTACTTCCCAAAGGAGATGCCATCCTATATCATATACTAGGCCCAACATACGCTGCAGTATGTTAGATACCGGTATGGTAATTTAATGGTAATTTAATATATATGTTGCTGTCCAGTGTTGTTCAATACATGACAAATATTTTGAGAACAAAAACAGACAACCCTGTAGTAGGATATAGCTCAGACCCTACTAAGCACTATTCGCTGTTACTTACAATATGGACATGGGAGCTTTTTATTCAGTGTGTGTCTGACATAGACGTGAGAGGACAAAAGACATAGATAGCCAAGATCGGGGAACATGAAAATTTGAATTTGGGCCTAAGTACCCCCCCAAAAGAAAGTCAATGTCCACATTTTTTTTGAGTATACCCTTCTTTTGCGCGGCTTGCCCCACTCGGTGTGGCTTTCTTAGGGCACCTGCGTCATGCGACCTATAGGTTGTGTGGTGCAGGCCTATAGGTAGTTGTGAGTTCCTGACTTGTGACGCACAATTTGGGTATGCTATCCGAAACAGTCCAGCCAGGATATAATAGGGGGAGCAATGGATGGATATGGATAGTGGACTAGGGTAAACCAAAGGTGCTGAATTCATTTCTGTTATGTGTAGGATGATATCTAGGTCGGAAAAAGGTCAAAATCAAGGTCAAATGTCACATCTTTAAGAATCCCATTAATACAAGAGTGCACCCTTTCTCTTTCTTACTATGATAAATGATACATTTCCCTTCACACCTCTACCTGACCCTGAGTCTAGTTAACGGGGGAAGGGGAAGGGGAAGGGACTCGGGGTTGGGACTCGGGGGTGAGACTCGGGGGTGGGACTCGGGGTTGGGACTCAGGGGTGGAACTCGGGGGTGGGACTAGGGGTTGGGACTCGGGGTTGGGACTCGGGGTTGGGACTCGGGGTTGGGACTCGGGGGAGGGACTCGGGGTTGGGACTCGGGGGTGAGACTCGGGGGTGGGACTCGGGGGTGAGACTCGGGGGTTGGGACATAGGGTTGGGACATTAGCTTGGGACATTAGCTTGGGATTTGGGGATGAACAATATTATTATATGTATACTCCTATATGATGATACTACATTTCCCCCCGAACCTGAGTCATTTGTGATGCAGTCACACGTTCGATTTTTTATAGCCCCCCTACCCTTGCTGAAGCCAAAAAAAAAACACAAAAAAAAATTAATTATTTAGCACCTTTTCTGCCCGAGATCCTCTTTTATAGCACCTTTCCTCCCCATATTCCTCTTTATTAGGACCTTTCCTGCCCCTAATCCTCTTTTATAAGGCTAGGCCTACTTTTAGCTTGAGGGGATACCGCTTTTGTCATTAGAAAGTCAAATGGATTATCTAATTTGAGTACAGTACGTTATTTCTCATTTCTGACAGCAGAATCGTAATCGCCAGAAGAAGCTACCCTAATTTCATATATTGGAAGTCATGTATAATCGAATTCCAGGTGGTAGCTGTAGGTGAGCAGGTGGCTGTGGGAAAGTAGGTGGCTGGGGGCGAGCAGGTGGCTGTGGGCGTCAGCGCCCGGCAGCGCGTAACCGCTGTTTTACGTCTCGGCCGAAAAAGCGAGTCGATCAGAGCGTCAGCAGCGACACCATCTTCGTTGCAGCTTCGCTTCGAGTTCGACGTGTCGGGTTGGCCGGGGGGGGGGGGGCGGCGTGAGCTGCAGATGATGTTGCCTCCAAAACCGATTTTGCCCCCAAAACCGATTTTGAGCCCCAAAACGATTTGAACCAAAAACGATTTTGAAGTTCTACCCTTCCGAAAATCGGGCCAATCGGAGCGTAAACAGCGAAGATATTTGCGATTTTCGTTTTGTCGGATTATATTGGTACTCCGTTTATCCCGTTCTCCCTTTCTCCCTTTCTCCGTTTATCCCGTTCTCCGTTTATCCCGTTCTCCGTTTATCCCGTTCTCCCTTTCCCCGTTTATACCTTTCCCCGTTTATCGTTTATCCTGTTATCCGTTTGTCGTTTATCACGTTCTTCGTTTATCGCGTTTGCCGTTTATCGCGTTCGCCGTTGATAGCGTTCTCTGTTTATCCCTTTCTCCATTTATCCCGTTCTCCTTTCATCCCGTTCTTCGTTCATCCCGTTCTCCGTTCATCCCCTTCTCCCTTTATCCCGTTCTCTCTTGATCCATTCATCCGCTTTCCGTTTGTCCCATTCTCCCTTTATCCCGTTCTCCCTTTCTCCGTTTATCCCGTTCTCTTCCTAAAATCTTCCTATATAAATTCAATTCCTATTGGGACTAGGCCTACTTTTAGCTTGAGGGGATGATAAAATCTTCCTACATAAATTCAATTCCTATTGGGACTAGGCCTACATTTTAGCTTGAGGGGATAATAAAATCTTCCTATATAAATTCAATTCCTATTGGGACTAGGCCTACTTTTAGCTTGAGGGGATAATAAAATCTTCCTATATAAATTCAATTCCTATTGGGACTAGGCCTACTTTTAGCTTGAGGGGATAATAAAATCTTCCTACATAAATTCAATTCCTATTGGGACTAGGCCTACTTTTAGCTTGAGGGGATAATAAAATCTTCCTACATAAATTCAATTCCTATTGGGACTAGGCCTACTTTTAGCTTGAGGGGATAATAAAATCTTCCTACATAAATTCAATTCCTATTGGGACTAGGCCTACTTTTAGCTTGAGGGGATAATAAAATCTTCCTACATAAATTCAATTCCTATTGGGACTAGGCCTACATTTTAGCTTGAGGGGATAATAAAATCTTCCTACATAAATTCAATTCCTATTGGGACTAGGCCTACTTTTAGCTTGAGGGGATAATAAAATCTTCCTACATAAATTCAATTCCTATTGGGACTAGGCCTACTTTTAGCTTGAGGGGATAATAAAATCTTCCTACATAAATTCAATTCCTATTGGGACTAGGCCTACTTTTAGCTTGAGGGGATAATAAAATCTTCCTACATAAATTCAATTCCTATTGGGACTAGGCCTACATTTTAGCTTGAGGGGATAATAAAATCTTCCTACATAAATTCAATTCCTATTGGGACTAGGTCTACTTTTAGCTTGAGGGCATAATAAAATCTTCCTATATAAATTCAATTCCTATTGGGACTAGGCCTACTTTTAGCTTGAGGGGATAATAAAATCTTCCTACATAAATTCAATTCCTATTGGGACTAGGCCTACTTTTAGCTTGAGGGGATAATAAAATCTTCCTACATAAAGTCAATTCCTATTGGGACTAGGCCTACTTTTAGCTTGAGGGGATAATAAAATCTTCCTACATAAATTCAGTTCCTATTGGGACTAGGCCTACTTTTAGCTTGAGGGGATAATAAAATCTTCCTACATAAATTCAATTCCTATTGGGACTAGGCCTACTTTTAGCTTGAGGGGATAATAAAATCTTCCTACATAAATTCAATTCCTATTGGGACTAGGCCTACTTTTAGCTTGAGGGGATAATAAAATCTTCCTACATAAATTCAATTCCTATTGGGACTAGGCCTACTTTTAGCTTGAGGGGATAATAAAATCTTCCTACATAAATTCAATTCCTATTGGGACTAGGCCTACTTTTAGCTTGAGGGGATAATAAAATCTTCCTATATAAATTCAATTCCTATTGGGACTAGGCCTACTTTTAGCTGGAGGGGATAATAAAATCTTCCTACATAAATTCAATTCCTATTGGGACTAGGCCTACTTTTAGCTTGAGGGGATAACAAAATCTTCCTACATAAATTCAATTCCTATTGGGACTAGGCCTACTTTTAGCTTGAGGGGATAATAAAATCTTCCTACATAAATTCAATTCCTATTGGGACTAGGCCTACTTTTTTAGGCCTACTTTTAGCTTGAGGGGATAATAAAAGTCCGAAAAAAGTCGAAAAAAGAGGATCCACTCTCGACGAGATTATTTATGTCCCGCGACATTCGACTAAGAACACTACATTTTAGCCCTCAAGCCCTTCCTTGTTTTGGATCAAAATTACAATTAGGAAAATTCCAAGATGGCTGCCAAGATGGCCACCAAAAACTCAAGATTGTCTGATTTCCTTGTGTGATACATGGATTTTAGGGTTATCTAGGGTGTAGAATCCATATTTTGGGTCAAAATCACAATTTGGAAAATTCCAAGATGGCTGCCAAGATGGCCGCCAAAAAGTCAAGGTTGTCTGATTTCCTTGTGTGATACATGGATTTCATGGTTATCTAGGGTGTAGAATCCATATTTTGGGTCAAAATTACAATTTGGAAAATTCCAAGATGGCTGCCAAGATGGCCGCCAAAAAGTCAAGATTGTTTGATTTCCTTGTGTGATACATGGATTTCATGGTTATCTAGGGTGTAGAATCCATATTTTGGGTCAAAAGTACAATTTGGAAAATTCCAAGATGGCTGGCAAGATGGCCACCAAAAACTCATGATTGTCTGATTTCCTTGTGTGATACATGGATTTTAGGGTTAACAAGGGTATAGAATCCATATTTTGGGTCAAAATTACAATTTGGAAAATTCCAAGATGGCCGCCAAAAAGTCAAGATTGTCTGATTTCCTTGTGCGATACATGGATTTTAGGGTTATCTAGGGTGTAGAATCCATGTTTTGGGTCAAAATTACAATTTGGAAAATTCCAAGATGGCCACCAAAAAGTCAGGATTGTTTGATTTCCTTGTGTGATACATGGATTTCATGGTTATCTGAGGTGTAGAATCCATATTTTGGATCAAAAATACAATTTGGAAAATTCCAAGATGGCTGCCAAGCTGGCCACCAAAAACTCACGATTGTCTGATTTCCTTGTGTGATACATGGATTTTAGGGTTATCTAGGGTGTAGAATCCATATTTTGGGTCAAAATTACTATTTGGAAAATTCCAAGATGGCTGCCAACATGGCTGCCAAAAAGTCAAGATTGTCTGATTTCCTTGTGCGATACATGGATTTTAGGGTTATCTAGGGTGTAGAATCCATATTTTGGGTCAAAATTACAATTTGGAAAATTCCAAGATGGCCGCCAAAAACTTAAGATTCTCTGATTTCCTTGTGCGATACATGGATTTCATGGTTATCTAGCGTGTAGAATCCATATTTTGGATCAAAATTACAATTAGGAAAATTCCAAGAAGGCTGCCAAGATGGCCACCAAAAAGTCAAGATTGTCTGATTTCCTTGTGTGATACATGGATTTTAGGGTTATCTAGGGTGTAGAATCCATATTTTGGGTCAAAATTACAATAGCTCTCTAACAACATAGCCCACTCCTTTAGTTAACATTAGTGTTACTCTATAGTAGCTATAGTTTTAAACCACTATATATTTATATCATATTGACCAAGATTGGAGAAGTAAGTCTTAAAGACACTTCAGTGCCAAATACAGTAGCATGTTGCTCCCAGATATCCTGATATGAATAACACTATAATCTTAAGTATCTTACCCGTCATGCAATGTCTGTATGGTATTAATAACTACGTTCAGTATTACAAAATTATAAATATTTACAAGATACATTATTCCTAAACATGCTTTCTCTGTGAGATATTTATTTTCTTAGTGCAAAATAGTTCTTGTGGTTTGCAACCTTTAGCACAATTATACATGAATATACCTTATCTGTGTAAGGCCACAGCTTTTTTTTTAAATTTGGGTTACGGGTTAAGGATGTCTTATTCAACACAAGAATGAAACCTGTCCAAAAACTTATCTGCGCCTATCATTGGTACATTGGTAGCCCGCTTGGGGCCACACCATTGCCCAGTGCCCTAAACCAACGGGCGCCCGTCGGTTATCCCACTCTGGGCCACATTGCCAAACATGGTGTGGCCCCGGCTCGTGCTACACTGTGTTTGCTACTAGGGAATTGTTACCTGAAGCTGGAGTGTAATTTAATCAATATGTCATTGAAGTGTTCAATTTCCTGGTGCTCCGTGGTGTCATTGTAATTAAACATCAATGTTTTAAATAAAGAGAATACCATTTCTGTTGTTTTATGAACTCAACTTCAGCAGTTACTGTTTAACAGCAAAAGCATGCACTAGCTACACTTCAAAAGAAGGCCATACCACAGAGGAGTCAAGGTTCAGAATGTAAAAGGCGTAGACATATTCAAATCAAGATAATGCATGATGAATACCCTCTTGGACCAGAGTTACTTGGGTAATCAATCCACTAAGAGGCATATACACAATCATAGACCAAAATAGCCACTTCATCAGCTTATATAATAATTACGTGTAATAACATTATATCGAATCACCCAATCTCACCACCCAGCATAACCAGATTGGCCGGGTGACTAGACATAACTAGACATAACAGAATACTTGCCAAGTCATATTGTAGTAACCAAAACATAATGTATCTAACCATGCTGCATGCGAAGCTATACAGATCAGATAATAACTCGGTAGGGAACTCATTCTGTGCTACACAAATAATCAGTGGAGCACCTCCATTTATAATCACCCTACAAACATAATATCCAAAATGTGAAGACCACAGCGTAAATTAAATATTCGCTGGTATTATCGTGAATTGTAAAATATCAACGTAAATAACAACGCAAATTTTATTTTGTCACAGCCCCCTGCTGAGCAGCTCTGTGAGCCACTCTGTGAGTCCTACCCTTGAGGACTTTGACCTTCTCCCATTACCTGTAATACATCTGACAGCCTGGAGGCAGATGGAAGGACATGTCAGCCCCATTGTGTACAAAGTAGCCACATGAAAGGTACCTAAACACCTGCCAAACACTGCCCACCCGACCCCCATTCACCCAACCTCCACACCAGCCTCAGGGTAAACATAGGCATCAAGGCCACAGGCATACAGCTACTGCAGCCACCTAGATATAGATAGATAGATATAGATATTTATTGGCACGATCATTCTAAAAGAACGTTTTTCATCGCACTCGAAAGGGTCCTCACAAACATCTTAGGCTCCTCTTCCGATGCTGAACATTCGTGATTCATGATCCGATTAATATATGAAAGATGTTTTTTTCGCATTGTTCATATGAACTAGGGCTGACATTACACAAGATTATTTATTATACAAAAGGAATGACCTTTATGCTAGCTGCTAGTGCCATGTGGCCAGACGGGGAGCGTTTATCATTGACGAGGCAAAAGCAATGGAAGAGTAGCAATCTTTGCTTTAAACGAATCCTTAGAGGTTATGCGCTGGACATCTTTATCAAGGGTGTCCCAGAGACTCACACCACGATAGTAGGGAGATTTTTGGTAAAAACTACTTTTTGCCCTCCGTTTCCTGAATTTGATTTTTAAGTCTCCCCTGGTGCGGACATTTTGTTGCTCTAGGGCCTCGCCACCATGTCCCTTCTTCCACATAAGTATCAGCAGTTGGATCTTTCGATTAAGCTCTAGCAAACCAATGCTAGCTTCAGCATGAAGGTCTATTACACTTATGGACCTAATTCCAGTACGTAGACATATTCGTAATGCATGATTTTGCATGCGTTGCAACTTCTGCAACTCTCCCAAGTGGGCGCTGCCAATATAGAACGAGCAATATTCTAACGTGGGGACTATCATTACCTTGTATATTTGGAGACTAATTTTTACAGATATAGGCTTATTCTAACTACAGAATCAAGGAAGGATGCATAATGTACCATATGGAAAATGGCTTCTAACGCATAGCATGATAGAATCCGATCCTAAAATGTCACACCGCCCACAGTTGTGCTTATACCCGTAGTCTAGAACATAGTTTATCCTTTGTGTGGAACGATCTAGTTCCTGAAGACAGGAAGATTGAGACTCTCGACAAGTTTAAGCTTGAACTGTACAAGTTCTTACATTTAAAGAAGCCTAAGTTACAATGAAAGATTGTAAATGTGACCCTGGGTTTTTCTTCGCCCTATATGGACCGGCCTACCCTCCCAAGGAGTGGTTTGATTGTTTAAAATATTACATGGTATATGTAACATTGTTCTCCTACCACAATCTGTAAACTGAGTATTTTCTTTATTATTTTTTCTTTTTAACTTGTCATTCATGTATTTCATTAATGGATCTCACTTGTTGGAGACAAAATAATATCATGATAGTTTAAGGAAACTAGTATTTAGTACACCAGGGTAAATGTAATATGATTATAAGTTGATAGCATTCGGAATTTTCCGGACTACAGTGTTAATATACAAAAGGAAAAGGCTGCCGCCCTCGAATTAGCAGAAATGCTAAAACGCAGCCCCTCTTAATTGTGTCGTAGAATTCTATATTTTCTTTTCACAGAGATATTAGTAATTGTATATGAACAATAATTAAAAATAGTTGTTTGTCATGAAGGATAAAACTATTTTTGAAACAAAGTTGGAGATTGGTACATGTTTATTTGACGAACATCTATACCTATACCTGTTAACCTGTGGACTTGTCATGAAGGATAAGCCAATTATAGACACAAAATAAAGACAAATCTAATCAAAATACTAGTTTCATGATTATTTTTATGAAATATCCTGTATATGGAAACATTTTCAGAGCCTATTAGACACTCAAGAAGGTCAAGTATCTTTTATAATGTTTTGCTCAGATCCTAAGCATAGACATCGTGATAGATCAGTCAATGCATCAGTACAAACAGAATAAACTGGCATCACAGTGACAATGCTTGCCTGATAAAGTCATATGCAGTCACATCCTGGCGGCGGATGATTTTAGATATTTTTAAAATCATTATAGAAAAAATACAAAATTTAATAGGGAAAGGCAATGATACAGACAGAGGACAGGTGAGAAAAAGAGATGAAGGGCAAGATGATAGAGGGATGAGGAAAAAGATAATGAGGTACAGTGAAGAAAATGAGGACAGAAGAGACAACATATCTATGAAACTTTGGCTGATTCTGTGAGGGACCTATAAGAGAGGATTCTCAATGAGAGGGTTAGTTATTGATTTAGACTTCGCTTCTGCTTTCAACCCCCCCCCCCCCCTTACAATATTCGTGGATTTACATGTTGGTTTTCTAGTGTACTGTTCTAATCAGATGATGAAGGGCGTGTTAGTGAGAATGAAGCTTTAAGTGAGAATTGCTGGTAATGGTATGACGTCTGGAGGCAGCACACCTGACGTACCACCTACGTCATTAGGTGTATCTGTATACACCTGAAGGACACACACCACAAAGTTTCTACCAATATATATATATATAAAGGTGTGACCTTGTATAAAACCTATATATATACATCAATTGGCCTTCTTCTTGCTATTCATGAAATGGATGCTATTATATGTACCTTCCTTTCCCTCATGGCATTCACATATATATGTATTAGATAGACAACACCTGGACACGGTTCTTCCATATACCCACTGCCCCACCAGGTCGAGACAATTAAGGTGTTATACACCGAGTCGCTGACCAGTGGGCAGTGGGTATGTGGAAGGACCCTGGCCAGGTGTCGTCGATCTGACTTTACCCTCGGGTATGCAATATAACCAAGGTGCGAACTCCTTTGTCTAAGCCTTCCCCCGTGGGTTAATGTGTAATATACCAGCAGCTTCGCTACTGTCGATACTGTGAACATTTGGTCTCTTGGCTGGTGCCGTGAGAAGAAACTTGCAGTAACAACATGGCGGCGGGCGGGAACGTAACTACCGACCAGGACCCAACAAAATCGCCTCGGGTGAACTGCATCATGGGAGCAATACCGATATTGATATGGTCCTAATAATAATCATGTATAAAATTCAAAACCGAATATTTAGAAGATGTATAATATCATTATGGGAATTATAACACGTACTGACCACAGGACGGTTATGCGTGTAAAGCAGTACAAATGAAATCATGCTTAGACATATGGCCCGAGATAAATCTACCTGTGATTGGTAGTACATTGATATCAGCAGGCATGTAACATGTGACAGTACATATATACTATACACATAGCAGTTGAGTACCTTTACCATACCCCCTATATATCCTTTGATTTATGCAAGCAAGAACCATTAATCCCTTCCTATCTACCCAATGCTAATACCTAGCATGGGTTTTATCCCCTCTCTCCTCTTCTTCATGAAGAAATTATTATTATAATGTATAATAACCTACTACTGACCTATGGCGATTATGATAAATTTCTGTCCCACTAATCTAAATAGACGCCAAGTAAGGTGTCGATAACAGGTACATGCTTGTCACATGCTTGTCACATGCTAGTCAAATGCTTGTCATATGCTTGTAACACTTGTCACACACTTGTCACATGCTTGTCACATACTTGTCACACACTTGTCACATGCTTGTCACATGCTGGTCACATGCTTGTCATATGCTGGTCACATGCTTGTCAAATGCTTGTCACATGCTTGTCATACACTTGTCACACACTTGTCACACTTGTCACACACTTGTCACACTTGTCACACACTTGTCACACACTTGTCAAATGCTTGTCACATGCTTGCCACATGCATGTCACATGCTCTCATATACTTGTCACATATGTATGTATAATACTTGTCACACACTTGCGTACCACTTTTCACTCACTTGTCATATGCTTGTCACACTCGTCACAAACTTGTCACACACTGGTATGAAACTTGTCACACACTGTGTGGCAGAACCCTTTGCAGAACCCTTTGCAGCATACCATAGGACACATTGAGTGACCTACAGTGCTAAAAGATACCTGTCACAAGCTGTTGTTCCTGAATTGACAGTTGACACTTGACAGTAAGTGACTGAAGTTGGAGTTTTCACTTTCAACTTTGACATTTGCATTGTTTTTGGTTTGATGTAGTGTTGAAAGATAGCAGTCACAAGTTGCTTTAATTGAGTTGACAGTTGACAGGTGACAGTAAATGGTTGAAGTTAGAGTTTTCACTTTCAACTCAAGTTGATTTTTTGCAAGTTGAAGTGAATTTGCAATTTCAAAATTTACAAAAATATTTGACCCTCCTGGGCCACTGTAGTACTCCCAACTTGAACCATCTCAGATTTGTATACATGTACATACGTGTTATACAGGTGAGGCTGAGCAGATCGATCTCCTCAGGAAGTTGTATTTAGCCTCCACCTCTCATCAATGAGCAGACCACCTGTCTGTCTAACCTCCGTACTAACAGACCCCATACATCCCATTCTGCCTGAGCAATTCCATTAATTATGTAAGCAATACTATTTTTGGAAGCCACCCCTCTGTGAATTACAACAATAACAGATAACAGATCATCCGACTTTCCTGATATATAAGAAAGATAAGGGGCTTCCTCTACTCCTGACATCTCATCCTCCTGCCTTCTGTTTCACCTTTGTTTTTATTCACTCCACAAAATACGGAACATTTTGTCCGCATTATGTGGAGAAACAGCACCGGGGGGGGGGGACTTTTGGAGTACATGTATAGACATAACTAGTTTGGGCAACTACAGGTAGATAATTGCCAGGTGCAACTGGTTAGCGGCAGGAATGTGTAAAGAGACAGTGTGTGGGGAGATGCCAAGTAGGCAGAGGAATGGTGGGAGGGAGACAGTGAGGAAGAAATGAAAGAATACAGGGAGACAGGGATGGGCAGATGAATTGACGGAGAGAGAGGGGAAGGAGGATGGAAAGCGGAGAAAGTGAAGTGGATTTAGATAAAAGGATGTACTGAGACAATGGCTAGGCCAGAGATGTGTGAACGGAGGGTTTTTAATCCAAGTAACTTTATGAGAGAGGGAGAGAGAGAGAGAGAGGGGGGAATCATGGAAATAGCCAGCGTTATTAGATGACGATCAATACCATCTCATGCAGGTAGAGACGGTGGTGCAGGTGATGTGACAATCCCTAGGATACCTGTACATGCACTGTGCAAACCCCATTTACAATATTTATAGTCAGTCCCTGTTGCCCCATTTGCCCCAGTTGGCCATGTTGGCCATGTTGGCCATGTTGGCCATGTTGGCCATGTTGGCCATGTTGGCCATGTTGGCCATGTTGGCCATGTTGGCCATGTTGTCCATGTTGCTCCTGTTGTCCCTGTTGCCCCTATATTAAGCAATGACTGATATAATATTATGTACATAATTAATAGTGAATGGTGATAATGCAAGGTGACATGGTGGCCACCGCACTTTCATGTACAAACTATTGCTAAGAAAGTATTGTGGCATTATATCTTCTCTACCATTTTACGAAACAACAATGAAATGAATGGCATTCAAAAAGTTTGGCAAGAAGCCATTCCCATTTATGACACCATACTGGAAAGTTGTCAGTCCTGAGGTGCGGCAGGTTGAGGAGGGTAATTGTCATGAAAAGGCCGGCAAAAAACACAGGTGAATTTCATGGATAACGTGGTGTGATCACCACATAGAAATGAATAGAGGTTGTGTGGGTGCGGGAGAAGAGGATGACAATGGCAGGGGAGTGTACAGTGGATGGCAATCTAATATGCATTATCCAAGGGAACTTCTACTACACAGTTTTGTTGATAATCAGGCCCCAAATCCTTGTTCCACCACCGGACTATAAAGGTAAATGGATTTGGTTAGAACTATCATTGCGTTGTCAGTTTCAAAGAAGCCAATAACATTATCAACAATAATCCTAAAACCTAGCTGAGAGGCATCTACCATAGCCCAAGACTACGCAAGGTATGTAATTTAGGAATATGTGAGGTATGTAAATGTCCAGGCACCTGGCTCAGTCCATCCCGAGCTAAGTGAAGCTGTATAGAGTGTAAGTGCTCCCCAGGAGCTGCTCGTCCTGAGGGACAGGTCTGGTATTCAAAGTGGTGAGCAGCTCCACTTAAAGGTATTCAGTGGAGAACCTATACATCCCCCAAGGAGATCCATAGTTCATTCATCGCAGTATAGGCATATTCTTCTTAATGAAAATAAAGGGAATCACAGTGACTCTCTTCCCAGGCTCAGATAGAGTCAGTCATTCCCTGGCTCCATTGGTAGTCAGGTCAGGTAATGTTGTACTCTGAGGGGGGAGGGGGCGTGCATGGAGCAGTCTAGTCTGAATCGCTCCCAAAGGGAGTACACTATACTCCCAGGAGTTGCTTGTGGAAAGACAGTACAAATTACTCTGGTATAAGGGAGTTATTTTGGTGACATGGCTGACTGAGAAAGGAGTCACTGTAAACCCCTTTCTCTTCTGTGTGTATTTAAAAATTCCAAATGCAAATGTACTAAAAGGGCCGAGGGGCGGAAATGTAGGTAAGGAAAGAAGGACTTGGAAGGTAGGAAGGATGAGTGCACTGATGTATTGTAACAAATCCAAATTTTTCCGATGTGCTCTTGAAGTAAGCAACAACTAAGTCACTAGCACAATACTATATGATTGTATTATCATAAAAATAGAGATGTGCAATGCTCTTGTTGTACATTTCTACTATGGAGTCCTGCCTTCCATGTGTTAGGAGGTATACTTTTAGTTAGTACATGTATATCTATTAGATGACATCTAGATGACTAAACCTCAAGGCCACATTTGGACATCAATTTTACCGTTGTTTGTGTAACCAGTTTATAATTAACATTCAGGAATAGCACAGGAGAAAAAAAGAAAACAAAAACTATTATACATATATACTCAAGGTCGTGCTGACTTGTATTAATAGCATGACGGTTACAGGAGGGATCTGCTGCTGATAATTATACATAAGATAGTCAGCGATCTATCCTCCATTACCTGTAGAGAGTCCCCCTAGACGCTACAGCACAGAAAGCTGTCCTCTTAGCGGGAGGTAGGAGGCGAGTCATGGAGCTGGGGAGCAGTGGTATTAAGTTCCGACCTTTAACAATTATACCTGTCTTCATCCTGCCTAGGGGGGTCTGTTAGCAGGGTCTGCATGATGTGGGCTTTGGTACCCGCCTTTGTGCACGATGCAGCCCTATACAGTCTACAATAATGGGGCTTGATTACAAAGGTTATATACCACGTTATATCATTATCTAATAGATTTTCTAAATGTTATACTGGTATCTGGTATGACGCATACGTGACCTCTACTGCCTCGACGATGCTCATACTACTCTATATAAGAGAAAATCAGCTATTGCCGCAGGGGTTTTAATTAATTAACTACCATTAAAATATCATCCTTTATTCCAGTATGTATTCAGGCGTTATGACACATCACTGAACAACGAACATAGAAAATAGATATTTACAGTTTATTGAGAATCGTAAGTATACACATTTATAAGGCACAGTGGCAGAACACATAGTCTCTTGACAGCATCGAGAGCCTATATCCATTGCCTGGTAACACATGTACACACCTTGATAAACACAACCTATGTCACTATTTCCAGGTGCTACGTTAAATATCCTGAAGTCTATGAGTACTGTGGGTAATCCCTGGCAGTGCTGTTGCAGTATGTACACAATGACAAACCGAATTGTTCATACCTGTTACTTTTTTCCTTGGACAATTCAATGACCAGATGATGACTATGGGCACCATGTACATTTGTTAACGTGATGCACCAATTCAGCAGTGGTTAGTTGCTCTATTGCGCTGCCGATTGCGCTGCAGATGTGAGTGCATCTCACGGGATGCAGTGAACAGTCATGTATCATGTTGACAAAAATGCATAGTGTACTAACGCATAATGCTGTCCTAAAAGAGTTAGTATAGTAACTAAGGGTACATGCTGCTAAAATTGCCGGTTTTTTTTATTAGGCCCTGCCTAGCCAGCATAGCTGGCAGACAGTGCTTAAAGACACCATTCAAGACACTCGACACATGGAGTAGAACACTTACACTTTGTCACCTTCCATCATAATCTCCGATTAAACCAAGTCATTGTATTGCTTGTCCATTTCATCGATCTGCTTCTCATTCTTATCAAAACTGATGATACTATTTACACTTCAATTGATTTAGAATGCGGTATGCAGGAGGGGGATTTAAGACATATCACTAGAAGGAAAAAGGTGTTTCGATTGGTTGCACAAATCTGTATAGTTATGAAAGCGAGAGGGAAAGATCAAGAACCGTCTTTAAAAACGATGATTCCCGTGGGCGTCATCTCGCCACGGTATTGTTTTGATTATTAAATGTTATCTTTTCACGGAGATGTGTCCAGTCATTCATTGTAGTAATCTGATAACATTCTCAAGTCACTTGGCACATGGACCCACTAAAACGTGGGGGATTTGAAACCCTCACAAATGGTCCCATATATTTACAACTTCTTCTAATAAGTATGTCAACACTGAATACCCTTCACAATACAATTATTACACACATTTGTAGGAAGATTAAAATTTGATGCATTTCTGATATGCATTGAATATATATATATATATATATATATATATATATATATATATATATATATATATATATATATATAGTGAGTCCAGAATCATAGTAGATGATCGGTCATATTTTCTACACCATATTACATACTTAACAAATCAGTCCATGCATTTGTAAACTCAACGTAGCACATGGGAGAATGCTGAAATGGGCCTTCCATAATAGGCCCTCTGCTACTAAACCCGTCTTATATCATCTCAGCTAACTCTTCCATCAAATTGGCCTATCTGGTGTGACGCTTCGTCCTTCCTCATCCAAACTTGGCATGAAATAATTCCTCACTAACACAGTGACAACAAAAAGTAAGTTCAGCGCCGCGAAGCTGAATCCCACAGCGGTGCCGCCTCCTATCGGTGGGGCGTCAGAGCACTTCCTGCTAGGGGCAGACCACTTCCCATCCTCCCTACAGGTCTGGACAATGGAGCCATGGCCAACCGATTCAGAACAGAAGTGGACAATGATCTCCCCAGTGGTGAAGTTGTCCTTGATTTCCTGTCTGATGAAGCTGGTGCCTGCAAAAGGAATGGTGTATTTGTTAAGGTTAAACAGTCTTGACACTGCTGGTCTGCTTACCCAAGGTAAGGCATTATTGTTTTTTTAAATTCAAATCAGTTCTTTTTATATGGATGTGGATAACCTAAGTTCTATTATATTTCATAGAGATTCGGATATTCAATGTTGTAGTGAACAAAGTCCCCTAGGAGCGTGCACACGATTTTTTGCGTAATCTTAAATCCTATCCATGAATTTTGATAAAATGATCATCTTAATTTTCCGATTATTGAACTATATGATTTATGTTGTACCATAGTAGCTTATCTGAATTAAACACTAGCATCAATACAACACATATTCCTGTACTATATAGTAGACTCAATAGGCTGACGTGCTATCTAACCCTGTCTATGCAACAAAGGTCACCGTAATACAATAGGCAGCACTGCCTTTAGCGTCGTCCATGATGAAACTACCTGCTGAGCTGCTCGGTGAGCTACTCAGAGTTTTACCCTTGAGGACTTTGACATTCTCCAGTTACCTGTAATCACATCAGACCACCTGGAGGCAGATGGAGGGACACATCAGCCCCATTATGTACAAGGTAGCCACATGAAAGGAACCCAAACACCTGCCAACTGTAGCCAACCGCCCCATCCCCGCACCCAAGGGCAAACCGACCAACAAGCCCATGGGCACAAAGGTAGGCCTACTGCAGCCAGATTGTAGTATAATGGCTATTTCTGATGGGATCCAAGATTCCTATATAGATACACTGGGTAGCACATGATATGTTTTAGGATATTTGATAGATGATCCTTTGCATCTATATTTAAGCAAGTTTGTTTGATTCCTATTACTTACTTTTAACTCAAGTACACCTATCTATTTCAGGTGATATTTTACATTATGAGAGCCCTATGAAGCTCAAGATGACAGTACGATAACGAATTAGAGACAAAGGAGAAGGACAGATATACAGTATCTTTAAGACAGAGTCTATTGCGTATTTTGCAGCACATCTCATGGAATGGCTATCAAGAATTCACTGATATTCTTTGGCTCTCTATACGACCAATCACTCAGTCACTATAGTGCCTAACCAAGTTAGTAATTTTTTGGCTCCCTATATCACCAACCTATATAGGTTAGTTAATACTGTCAGCTAGGCTTGTCAGTACTGACCAGCTCAAATTAGCCTTCTCCATTTCAAGGAGTATTAGTCCTTTTGAGTAGGCCCTTATTGTTGTTTTGCACCAGTCATTCTTGAATAGATCATGCCTGACCAATATCCCAATGACAACCTGGGATAGCTACTACACACTAGGGGCTTTAAGATTATCTGTGAAGGGTGGATTATTGATTTAAACCTTGGGGCTGCTTTCCAAAGTAGCCTCACATTATTGGTGGTTTGGCGGGACTATTTGGTGAGAGCTACCTATATACTGTAAATAGAGAACCCCAAAATACTACCCATGTACACTAATACTGCAGTAAATATACATAATGTTATGTGGCTAAACACGTGAGAAGGTACCTTCATGTTTAAAAAAAAATTCTGTTTTCCAACCAGGGGGCATCAGAATGGCTGAATAATGAAATACATGCCTTCAGGATATTTCTTTTTTATGAAGAACACAGTAGTCTTCTCAGAATCATTCAATCTTTGGCGCTAATTAACATTCCATATTTGGAATGTAAATGGGACGTTTTCTTGGCACATATTGCAGTTCCTGGTTGCCATGGAAACCATTCCATGTTTTCTGAATGGAACATGATTATAATTATACCGCAGTACCAGGTAGGTTCAACTGCTTAGCTACATTTACTTGCAACAGTTCTACTTAAGAGGCAGCGTTCCTCTGTTACCAGCTACATCGTTACTCGTATGTATATATGCCTGAAGGACACGAAGAAGGCGGAAGAAGGAAAGGAGTGCATGGCCTACATTTACTAATATGACCTTGTAAGGGACCCTCATACATCAGTAGGTATCCCCTTGTCCTGAATGCTATAAAAAGACATTGCCTTGACTCTATTCCCTCTCCCCCTTTTAAAGGAAGTCCACAGGACATACAACTTTGGTTTATACACTTTGTGTCATACAAAGAGAAGACTTTATATTAATTATGATATATTAAAGGTCGTTGAACCCGCAGTTCTTACTGCACGTGCAGTAACAGTCAGAGTGCCGTCGGGACAGGTACTCAGCTCTATATATAGGGGCCCTGGTCCTTTGAAGGAACAAATGGAACTCGTTCATTTGTGATATGATGGGATAGGCTAACCATATCTACAATGTTCATTTCCCCAACTGTTTTTCTTAATAAGAACTGTTTATCTATTTAATGTTGGACCTACTTCAAAGAAGAAGGTCAGCTACTGAGACTATAGTGTACACAAGGTGAAGGTGACTACAAACATCAGTTGTCACTGACTCCTGATCACATATGTTAGATGGTACATCCTTGTTCTAACCTAGCTTAGATGTTTGTAATGTTGTTTGCAGCTTTAATCCTCATATAGCACATGTGCTAGGCATCCATATCAAACAGCCTGCCAGGTAGTGGGCTGGATTGACAAATCGATCCCGTACAAGCTGTTACATCTGATCCAACAAAGGTATGTTCATCTAAAGTCATCCAGTAAGGAGGGGTATGCATGCACATCCAGAATGACACCTCTCTACCAAGACAATGAACCTTATATACACTATATGCTAAAAAGAACACTGCTATAGTGTAGATCTCTATATAGAACGAACGACCATATTAAATGCAGTACACATTTCCTATATGTTCATTCACTTTGGCGAAGGAGGCTTTGTATTTGAAAGGTGGTAGGGTGGTATAGGGATCCTTTAAATAGTACTAGGGTGGTACCTTCTGCACAGAAATGGGACATGAGGCTGCATGCCATCAGTATCTTTTATACCTTATCACCAGTCAACCACCCAAGTCCTATTGAAGCACTTTAAAGGTACGGTGATAAACTAACAGAATAATGGATGTCACCTTTGTCATCTATCCTTATTTTACACAGCTGGCTCTGACTCTGGACAAATACAATTCTATGAGAGCAGATTTGATCAATACTACACTATTTACAATGTCATAAAGATGGCACGATATACATCCCCATTATTAGATATTATGTTCAAATGGTATCCTTTCCTCTTGCAGTTGTACTTTCTTCCACATATTCAAGATTGTTTGCTTCTGTATAATTAGCGCCATTGATTTTAGCATTTCTGTGTTGTTCAGTTATGAATAAAGGCACCACTGTAACTCATCCCCATTCTGCATTCACAGACATGGACATATATATATATACCAGCATAGAAGATATGGTATGAGTTTACAGGTAGAATCTCCAAGCAAGTATGAGATAGCAAGGTTGATTCAGACGAGGAGTATTTCTGGTACAAGCGGATGGTGACTTCCTCTATTAATGTGAACAACAAAGGTAAAATGTTCAGACAAGAAAGATTCCCTGTAGGCCTAACTCTTACTTTAGCTTCTCGAATGTGCTTTTAACAAGAGAGACCTGAAAGGAAATCAACTTCCGCCATTATTCCCACCTCACCTTCACTGTTCTTCACTTTGATCAGAAACCATGTATTATGGCCATGACTCTTTCTTTTGGCTGTTGGTCAGCCAATACTAAGGCTGACCAACAGCCAAAAGAGCTTGATAATTATAGGCCTTATGTCATATATTAGCTGACATTTTAACTTGAACCATCTGGAGTTTGTCCACCTAAATGTGATATCACAGGTGAGGCTGAGCAGATCGATCTGCTCAAGAAGCCTTGTATATAGCCCCCACCTTTAATCAATGAGCAGACCACCTGCCTGTCTAACCTCCGTACTAACAGACCCCATACAGGCATTTCCGCCTGGACAAACTGATCAATTATTAAAGCGATGATATACATTTGGAAGCCTATACTAATATGATCACAATAATACGATTACCAGATCATCCATGTACTGACTGAAAGTCTATTTATACACACAGAAACAGAATCAAAAGAGAGTCCAGGTTGCCTCCAGAATGACTCTCCTTTATGGAGAGTCCAGGTTACATTAAGGGATGCCTAGGTGACTCTCTGGTTGACCTCCAGGGGACTCCCATAAGTCAGCTAGAGAGTCACCTAGGCTCCCTTAGGCGACATGGACTTCCCTAGAGAGCGGAGTCATTCTGGAGGCAACATGGACTCCCTTTTGACGCTGTTTCTTTTCTCTGTGCGGCAGGTGTGGGAGTCAGACATATAAAAGAGTGGTCCATCAGCTTGCTTCCCTCCCCACCTTAGAACTACTCCCTCCCACATCTCATCTTCATATTCTCCTTCCGCTAATGCTTGCTTTAACTAAGCCAATCATTGTTCCTATACACTTACCTTTATATTCTATGAACCTATGTCATATAAGTACAAACTACAGAAAATGCTCACTTGATAAAAGAGGGGCAAAATTCTTGCAGTTGTACGAATAATCTCATTAATCTAATTGGATGGGGAGTTATAGTCATAATACAATAATTTGCTGTATGGAAATGTAGGTTGATAATTGTCAGGTGAATATGATTAAACACAGGTACAGGTATGCAGGCAGTGGAATAGGGGAGGTTGACGAAGGTGGTAGAAGGAGAAAGGGAGTGAGGGATGGGGAAGAGGATGGAGAGAGAATGCGGAATAGGAGCAGTTGGGTAGGGAGAGAGAAGAACGGGAAAGAGAAACAAAGGTGACTAGACACATGGAAAGGGGTATTCAGGGGGGAATTGATGATTAGAGTTTGTGTCATGATCTTTAAAATGAGATATCATTAGCTAAGATACTCCTTGTAGTTTTGTGGGAATCACATCTCAAACATGTGTTGTTACTCATCACTGAAAATGATAAATGAGCTCTAAATGCACTGTCTCCCATAATAACCACTAAAATGATGAAAATGTCAGATTTCCTGAAAAAATATGGTAATTAAATGTGAATATCTAATGTAAATTTGATTTTAGGAGGAATTTTCAAGATCTGTTTTCAGTTTTGAGCTATTTATGGAATTCTCAAGAGACTAGGATCAAAATGTCCCATTTAGAAACCATGGAATGGTTTCCATGGCAACCAGAAAGTGTGATTTGTGCCAATTTCCCGTAGAAAACGTTCCATTTACATTCCAAATTTAGAATGTTAGCACTAAAGATGGAATAATTCTAAGATGACTACTGTATTCTCCATAAAAAAGTACCCTAAAGCATTTTTGGGCATATCTTTCACTATTTTGCCATTCTGGTGGCCCCTGGTGGCCAAAACCAGAACTAAAAATCCCCCGCGAAGGTACCTTCCCACGTGTTGAGCCACATAATTTAAGGGTTAGAAAGAGGAAATATGCCATGAATATCTACTTGATGAAAAAATACTGTAATAGTCTCCTATTTTTGGCAGCATCCACAGTTTAGCACAACACCAAGCTGCTAGCTGGTGGGCGGCCCTGAGTGGAAGAGAGGAGCAGGACTGAGGAGGGTAATTGAGATGAAAGGGCCAGCAATAGACACAGGTAAAACCCACCGATTTAACATTATGTGATCACTACACAGCACAGCATCTGTAGAGATTGTGTGGGTGTATAGGAAGGGGATGCCAACGCCACTGACAGCAGAGATAACAAGGTCGCGTGGCGGACAAATGAAATTCGAATTTTGGCGACTTAATACTAATAGGCCAGGAAATTGGGGCTCAAAACGTCAATCTTTAAAAAGACTGACCAAGGTGTTCAATGAGAGAGCACTGCTACCTATTACATTTACTTTCTTGCTCATTTTCCATGATTTGGCCTATCATTTGATGTAATTGTGCTATTTCTGGGGTGCCCTCCTATACTCAACACATTGTGATTATACTGCCAGAGACCTTGCCTATACCTGATCTCCAAGGTAACCTCATCTGTGTTCTTAGTGGAGAGTAGCCCGCACTCTAACACAAAGCCTCTGTAATTATGTATTATAATGTGTGACAGTCACGGCTGAGAACACTCGTCTTGGACTCGTGATCAGCCTTGACTCTCACCAATATAATGCATACAGAGCTGTGGCTGTTCTATAATAACTATCACGTAGAGATATGCCTTGTAGCAGTATAACATGTTGGATGGTTTACACCATAAGTACTGAGGGATATTCCGAGGGAGTCATACTACAGGCAGAGTGTCATATGTAGTGCTGAGTACGCACAGCAACACGAGGGGAATGTGAAGGGCAGAAATGATGCACTACACTGGCAGTCTGTGTTTTCCACCTCACTGGAGACAGGGGAGTGTGCAGCAACCAGAGCCGATTTTATCTCTAGACTTTCTGTGCTTTCATATATCCATTTGGGAACATAGCCAAAGTCTGACATAAAAAGCCAAAGCTTCCAGCAATGTTTAGTGCATGCAGAGAGAATAGCCAAGTAGGATGTTATTTATTCAAATCTCCATTATCTCAAGGGTGGATAGTGAATTCAAGGAAAAGGGATGAATGCATCTTCCAAGGATGCCTTGTTTTTTTAGGAAATAGTAGCACCCGTATCTTTTCAAATCTGGGAGGTAGATTGTAGGAAAAAGCTTAAAAGTGAGATTATGGTGTTGCCAAAGACCTGTATCATATATAAAGATAATCTACTTTATAGTATCATAGTGCCACATAAATACTGCTTCCCTATTTGTGTACTTTAAGGTGAGTGGTCCACTACTTACTCCAACTGACCACAAACGCTCTCCTGCTCCTCCAACTAAGCTATAGACTGCCCACTCAGCTACTACTGATAATAGCTTTCCTCTTACACAGATAAGGAGGGGGAGATAGCAGGGAGCATGGGAAAAGAGTGTGTGTGTTAAGGAGAGAGGATTTAGTGGGAGAGATAGAGGGGGGCACATAGGTTTTCCATTGGATATTATATAGTGGTAACTCCACTCAGGCCCTATTTAACGTGAGCTACTCATCACTTTAAATACCAGACCTGTCCCTCATGACGAGCAGCTCCTGGGGAGCACTTCACTCGGTAAGTAACACGAGCCGTAGAGGAGCCATGGGGGGCACAGGTATACCTCCATCACAGCAGTTACATGGACAGGGTTGTAGGGAGGGATGTAGTGGAGAACCAATGTGAACAAGGAAGAAAGGAAAAGGGGCAGTACACTGCAAAAAAGGTGTTTAGATCATAAACACAATCCTGCCCCGTATTTGTCCACACAATATGTTCCTAAACATGTTTAGATCAATAATATATGTGACATGTACTGGGAAAAGGGACCTGAGTGCATCCTGCACTAAGGGCCTTTTTCACAGATCGTGTCACATATGCTTAGCTCAGTGTTTAGACATTGATGTGTTTAAATCAATGTGTTTAGAAGAATGAAGTGTTTAGAATTCAAGAGTTTAGCATATTATTGTGTTTATATGTCAAGTGTTTAAGGATGAAAGTGGTGTGTCTGGAGACATGTAGATTATTATTATGTTTAGATACTGATATATGAATAAATTCCTAATTTATTGTATTTCCATATATATATATAGTGTCTCGAAGAGACTTCTAGCAACCCCCCCCCCCATGAGCCAATGTACATGCATCACTATTTCACATAGCCCTCTACTTTAACAGAGACACAACCTTGAGTCAATACAACAGACCTTTAGGGAAAACAATGCTTTATCCGTTCTTAGAGTTCTTAAAAGAGGTGTCTATGTAGCAGATGTAGCTTTATTGCATTGTTATCATTGTGAAGCATTCTACCCTTGAATCCTACAATGTGTATTATTATCCTTTTGTATCCCATGAAATTTGAATTAATTTACTCAGATTTAAGCATTTTTAGAACAGCAATAATGTTGGTTATGGTTGTAGAATCTACAGTCAACCACAGAGCTGCCATCTGGTATGTGTTTAATATACTATGATCTAAACACTACATGTTTACATCCTAAACACCAATTCTCCATACTGTTTAAATACTAAACATCTAAACATATTCAACATAAATGTTTAGGTGTTTAGAGTAAAAGTATTTAATTCCTAAACAGAAGGATTCAAACACACAAACCTTGTAAAATGTTTAGACGTAAGCACCTAAGCACCTTTTTTGCAGTGTAGGCCTAAGGGAGAAATATGGAAGAGGAGCGATTAGAAAAGAAGTAGGGAGGGAGGGAGGGAGGGAGGGAGGGAGGGAGGGAGGGATAGAATGGTGGGAGGCGGGAGGACGTCAGGAGAATGTAGTAACCTATACTACTGCACACATACATGTACGTCTACCTTTATGCCGTGATCGTGCAGGGACAATTCATGGTGCCACTGCAAGAGGAAGGCTTAATTGAAGCAACATGGATCCAGAAATTTGAAAGGGAGGGGTGCACCAAAGTACCAAAAATCGTCGTGCAGTGAGTCGAGGCACAATATCATTAGAAAAATCTAATTTATCTCTTTCCAAAATGAGTCGTCAGGACCCCCAGGATCTGTACCTGGAGAAGGAATACTGGGAATAGAAGGAGAGTCAGAACCGATAAAACTCCACATACCTTAAGGCTACCTATACTAGGCTATAGCATTAGGCCTACATGAACCTGCTATAGACGTCTAGTATATACTCCCAGGGAGACGCTCCCTGGGTACCCCACGTGACCAGTCATGTGACTGGGGGTTGGGGTATCAGGCTTCACCCTTTAACATTTACCTCTTCCATGCCTGCCTCCAGGGTATCTACACAAGGGGTTTGGTGCCAACTGCTCTGATTCTTATCTATGCCCATGTATAGTCTACTGTTAGCACATATTTACCCATCCCCATATTGCCATATGCCTGTACCTACTGCGGCCACCCTTCCTGCAGCTATGCCCTCCTCTTTACCAACTTAAATTCAGGTTGTATAAAGGTATGCTTACAGGGATACTTGCATTTAAATTTGCATGATTAATAAATAAATAAATATATATATATATGAGATTAAACATACAGGTATAGATGATAACCAGAACTAGGCTTTGTGATATTGATCAATGCAGCGTGTATACACGACGACATGGAATCCCCTAAATGTGAATGCTGGGTATTTATTAACTTCTACACACGTACACTATTGTAATACACATCGTACCAGAAAGTTTTATAATGAAAGTATTTTTAGACACATAGGGGCTCATTTCCGTGATCCATTCATTGCATTCTCTCGTGCGTATGTTGCCAATGAACTCATACTCGGTAGCCAATGTTTTTATAGTGTGCCACTTCAATATTTCGATGGACCAACATACTTATAATCTGTTTGAAATACAGAATTAAATAAAGTGTGTCTTCCCAGATACCATAGTACCTACACCACCAATATTACACTGTTCGTGTGGTAAAGGCGCTTAATTCGGGGCAGCACCAATTTCTGGACGCCCATCCTCTATCTATATTATCTGATTACACATTCTGGTATTTTTTGTTTAAAGGTAAAAGGACACAATTACCCTTTGTTTGGAGAGGTCAATTCATTAACTATTCAGGTTTCTAGTATCCACTAGATCACCCTGTCCAGCAAAAGGTACTGTCCGGAATAAGGTGACTTTACTCTATACCCTATAATTATGCACTTCCTAATAGGCCTGTGTCCACTATAAATTTATAAGACTGTTTTGATGCCGAAAGACATGTTTTGGTGCCGACAAAACAGTTTTGTCGGCGCCAAAACGTGTTTTTCGGGGTCCAAACAGTCGTATAAGTCCGAGTGGACACAGGCCTAAAAATACAGAGACTAACGTCAGAGTTTACCCTTCAGTTAAGTGGAGTGTGACAGAGGTCGGGTTGCCTGAAGATACCCCCTCCCCTCCCCTCCTCTGACGCACACACCGCTTAACAATAACAACTATAGTCTCAGAAAAGAACTTTACATATATATTATTATTAAGTATATAAACTTCAGGACTGTACATCAAAGCAGCAGGGGTGTCGGAAGCAACTTGACTTCGGGGGGGGGGGGGGTACGGCCAAACCAAATGAAGTTCAGAAGGGTGCACGATTCCGAGCGTTAAAAGTGACACATTGACAAATGTATTGGTGGTCAGGGGGCATGGCCCCCAAGGACAATTTAGAAAAATCGGACACAATTTGGTGCATTTTAAGGTCAATTTTGGGGGTATTTCTTTATACAATTATAGAGTAATGAATATGATTCATTAGCATTTCCAAAATTTCCCCCCCCATGTCTAAGATTGGGGGGGGGGGGGGCATGGCCCCCCTGCCCCCCCCCCTGTTCCGACACCCCTGAAGCAGTATCATATAATATGCTTAGGTCTCTCTCCCCGACAACACATTCGTCGTTGATGATATTTCTTTCATGTTTAATAATACATGTACCTATATGTGCTAGGCTGGAAGCAGATACCGTACCGTCGCGATAAAGCGCCGGTTTCGAAAGAGCGCCGGTCTTGTATAAGCGCCGGGGGTACAGGGGTGTTGAAATGTTCCTTAACCCTTTAAGGGCCGCTGCTGCCTCTGGGCAGCATCTGAAATACCCTTGAAAAACCGCTGCTGCCATAGGGCAGCAAAATTGATACCCTAGGGCATCAATACAACTAAATTACAGCTCCTGCTATGAAACAAAGAATAAGAATTTTTGAATCAATCCAAAAATATTTAACATTCATACTACATCCCCTTGTCAAAAAAGTGTCAATTATGTCTCCAATACAATTAATTTCACTCCTTAGCCACTATCCCAGGGAGCACATGCTTGCAAAGTTGCATATTCCCATGGCATAGGGCCGGTGGTTAAGTCCCAAATGACATTTTTCAAGGCCAGCAGGGAAAGGGTTAAGCACTGAAATAGGATCTCGAATAAGCGCCTATCTTGGGTTTAATGGCCCCTCCAAATTGAAGAGCGCCCCGGCGCTAAATCGCGACGATACGGTAGCTGAATACAATGTCATGTATATACACACTGAACTCATCAGATTTAATCTCTATTGACCCTTGGGCTTCCTCGGTGCTATATATAGAGAAGAGGGTCAACAAAAATGCTAAATGCAAAAGTAGGCCTTATTTCTAAAGGATCATACCATCTATACAGTTACACCGCACGTATAGAGACACAGAAAAGTAAATGAGTCAACCGTGTCTCCCACGTGGCTCTGTTAGAATAGAGAGTCGAACAGCTAATGACTCTGCTTACATGAAGGGCCAATTTGAGTAGACTCTCTACTATCAGTGTCAACTTGCGTTCTGTGGCTACTGGCAAACGGTTTTGTCGGACAAAACGTGCTTTTTCGGCGACAAAACAGTCTTATATATGCTAGTGGACACAGGCCTATTAACTGCATGTTGTAATCATGCATGATAGGATCGTGACTATGGAGATCTGGATAGTAATAATATTTGAATACATATAATTTAATGTAATCAAATGAAGGCTAAAATTGGTCCTCAATCACCCAAGGACCTCAATAGATCTAGAATATATACTCCCAATGTACCCACCATGGTAGGAGAAGGCATTTTCTTCCACATTCAAGGCCAATAGGCCTGTGTCCACTCGGATATACAACACTGTTTTTATTTCCCGCCGCAAAACACGTTTTGGCGCCGACAAATAGGCCTAATAGCCTGATAGAATGATTGAGAAGAATGTGAAAACGTGAATAAAAATTAGAGAAGAAACAAGGCAATTAAAATATGAAAACAAAACTCAAGGGTAACATCTGTTGTACGTACCCTCTATAGGTTCTGGCAGGAAGCATACCCCATGCACGTAGTTGGCAGCACATAGCAGGACCAGCATACACGTCCAGCAGGTCAGCTTCCACCCTGGAGGAACCTCACCCATCTTAATACTATAACTGTTATACTATATACTACGGTACAGACACAGGGGTAATACTGATTATATCACAAAGAGATATCGTAGTTCTTATCCTGGTTCCTTTCCTTTTCCACAGATGACTTAAAATGCCTTTAGGCCTGTCTTGTATACTAGTCCTTCTATCGACAGTCACATTGATTCCTCTGTCAGTATCCACAGAGGCTCTTGCATAGATATATTGACTGCTGGTGTGATTGGTGATTGGAGATAAGGGTATGTGTTACAATGTGGTATTGCTTCTGTTTTGTCTTTACCTCTGGGTTAACTGGGCCCAGTGAACATCTCCCACATTATCCCTCAGCTCTTGTCTAGCAACGCCTCTTTTATCCTATCTCTTCCCCAAAGAGCAATATCGTCCCACACTCCTAGGCGATCCTTGCATAGATAGATGTATCCCAGGAAATCTATATGTGCTTATAGTTCATGTATAGAATATAGATGCATAGGGGTAAACTGAATGCTGCTAGTAAGAGCTAGGCGAATATATATGTAGTTGTGATGTCGTATATATGTCCTTGCTTTGTGTCTGTGCTATATTACTGTGCTGACAATTTGCGGCTGGAGTTGGCGTGCTATTAACACTCCTCACTCCTCCCTTACCAAATGACAACAGTTACAGACATATCAATGTCTGTACAGATCACTGATGCTTCCTAGCAGTCAGGTGATCAATGGATGTATACTTCCTCCTACATAGATCTTCCTCCTGGCTAGAGCACAGCAGATCTCCCCGCCTCCCTGAGTAATGCTCTTCCCTCTCAGACTGAGAAGGTGTTCCTGTCTTGCTAAGACTGCCTCTCTGTTTATTGCCTCCCTGTTGTCTCCAACTCTGCGGGTCTCTGCCTGTCCCTGCCTCCCCACTGTCCCTGCTGCAGTCAGCTGTGCCCCCACTATAGTAGGCCCTACACTGATCACTCTGTGTGGGTGGCTGCTCCGTCCGTCTACCTGCTGCACTGCGCCGCTCATCCACCTCCCCCAACCCATCCACATACACACAGGTGATCTCCCTAGGTACTGAGTCGTGTTTAAGGTAGTCGGGGGTCTATGTAACGCTGACAGGGGTGTGAAGGCAGACAGAGGATGGAGGGGGCTGTCTACAAAACACGGTAATAGGGGTGTGAAGGTAGACAGATGATGGAGGGGGTCGTCTACATAACACTGTAACAGGGGTGTGAAGGTAGACAGAGGATGGAGGGGTCTACATAACACTGTATCAACAGGGGTGTGAAGGTAGACAGAGAATGGAGGGGGTCGTCTACATAACACTGTATTAACAGAGGTGTGAAGGTAGACAGAGGATGGAGGATCTGTCTACATAACACTTTAACAGGGGTGTGAAGGTAGACAAAGGATGGAGGGGGTCGTCTACATAACACTGTAACAGGGGTGTGAAGGTAGACAGAGGTTGGAGGGGCCTGTCTACAAACCACTGTAACAGGGGTGTGAAGGTAGACAGAGGTTGGAGGGGCCTGTCTACAAAACGCTGTAACAGGGGTGTGAAGATAGACAGAGGTTGGAGGGGCCTATCTACAAAACACTGTAACAGGGGACCAATGGTTATAATTGGCATTTAATACAATGTCAAGTTACTATTGTAAATGGTCTCGGATATAATGTTCACTGTTAAATAGCATCATTGATTGGAGCATATTTTGTTTCTCCTTATACATATTGTGCATACATCCCTGTAATCATATGCTGGTCCTGGTGGGTACACACAGAAAAGTAAAGGTGTCAACTGTGTCTCCCACGTGGCTCTGGCAAAAATGGAGTGTCAAACAGCTATTGACTCTGCTATTGACACTGATAGCAGAGAGTCAACTCAAGTTGACACTGATAATAGAGAGTCAACTCAAGTTGACCCTTCATATAAGCAGCGTCATTAGCTGTTTGACTCTCTATTCTACCAGAGCCACGTGGGAGACACAGTTGACACCTTTACTTCTCTCTGTGTAGGTAGGTGAGGGTGGGGATCTCGGATGGGGGTTCTTGACGTCAGTGATCTAAGGTTCATTCTTGGTATAGGTCATATAAGGCCATTTCTACGGTTCATCTCCCAACCGTGTATCTAGGGTAGCACCGATGTGGTCACTGGTTCAAGTGCATGTCAGGTGTGAAGGGGGTGGTTATACAGTTAGAAACATTTTTAGGTTCAAGGCTAGAGATATAGAAGCCAGTGAGAGATTTGACTTTTTTTTTTTGCAAAATGCCAAAAGCCCCGGCGGCGGATCCGTATTCCAAGTTATCAAAAGAAGACGGCCTAAGGGTATCCTTCCTTCCTCATCATGTGAGCCCCTCACTTTAGAAAAAGAAGTGTACATAAGTTCTTCCTTTACGCCCCATAGTAGGGGGGGGTGATAAATCTACTTTGCTTTGGGGACAGGCTCAAACTATGCATTTGGGTCCAAAAACATGGGAAATCACAAAAATATTTTTTTCTGACCCCCGTGACCCCCCCGTACATATGGTCCGAAGATCGGCCAAATAGTGAGAAAACAGCCCAAATTCAGGCTTTCAGATTCCTTCTAAAATCAAGTCATGACTTCATGAAAATGGTCAGAAACCTTCATATGGGACCCAAAGAGACCATTTAAAGTCATATTGTTGTGATCATAGAGGTGTTTCCCCCTCTGGGGAGGTGGTTAGTCCTCGGTAAAGTACCGATAAATCAGCTATTTTGAAGGCATTTGCTCCCTTACAATCACATCCCTATACTGCCATAAAAGATACTCAGGACACCTAATCAGGCAGATTAAAACCTTCTGGAGGATCCCCTCTTTCTGTCAACTCCCCTCTATGACCCCCCCCCCCCCCCTCCCAGCATGCACCAATAGCCATCAGATAACTCTCCCCCCCTTCGCCTCTATAATTACCCTATACTGAAATAATGTATTAACATAAGACCTGTCTGATAGTTTGAACCTTTCTTGAGGGCTCCCTGTTCCTGTTAACCACCCCTTATGACCCACCTCCACCCCATCCCCACCCTCACCCCTCACTAATAGCCATGAAATAACCCCCCCCCCCTCGGCTCCATATCACACAGTATAACCATCAGCCCAACCCTCCCTCCATGTGGCACAGTGCACAGCATTGCCTCTCATGGTATGTATCATGCCTGGGAGTGGGACAGTGGTGTGGTTAAAAGAGGGCCCCCCTCCAAATAAAAAAAGAATGAGTGAGCTGGGTCCTTGAGATCACCCTGGTAGGTGTATCTACTACAGCTGGTAGAGGGATACTGTACTTCAAGTCAAATTTGGGTTCAATATTTGGTTTAATATCAAGATATGTATTCATCTGTCCTCAAAGTTTGATATGAGATTCTACCCTTTACCCCATATAGGGGTAGGCATAGGTCTACCAAGAACCATGCCTATGTTATATTTTCATATATCTGAATATTATAGCAGCACCCTAAGATGTTGCATGTATGCCCGTCTTTGACAAAATCTGATCTTTAGCATTGCAAATGAGGTATCAGGGTTACCTACCCCTCCCTATAATATAATTGCAAGGTTTATTATTGGCTTCAATAATATTTAGGGTTCAGAGTAATAAATTTTATTTAACACCTCAGAGAATTGAATTAAATAATTATCTCTTGTCTTATGTCTAGGATACTAACCATGCTAGGTGTAGACAAAGAGATATGGACACCAGTCCTTATTTGGAGTCATTTGCAGGCTCCCCCACCCCATCACCCCTCTACCATCCATCATTCTATGCATTTAACCACTTGGTTAAGGAGGAGAGTCAGGGTTTTTATTTATCGTTGTATCAGGTTATTAGTGATGTTAATATTAGATCTCTGCTATAACTATCATAGAATTACTATGTATAATAAGTGTAACAACACGAAACAGTCATCTTGACCATGAATACACATGGGGTGAGGTACTAGGCATAGAATGGAGGGGGGGATGTGATCATTGGTAGGGTAACTCAAAATGAATATAGAGACCTTTGAAAAGGGTATAATCTATCTGATCTAAACTCATTTTAATTTGTTGACAATTCAAATACATTGAAGCAAAGGCCCTCCAAGATTTGGGTTATATTCATGCAATCACAAGAATATGACCTGTAATAGTTTCTTTGGTCCCTTATCAGTTTTCTGTTGAGGTGGCAAAGCCATTCATGCATGTATGATAAATAGATTATAAGAGGTCTGATGGTTGGAGTTCTTAGATGGACTGAGGTAGCCCTCCTCTTATGTCTGTATAGGGTAAGGGAGGAGGTCTGGGCCCCCTCCATATCCCCCACCCCTCTTTTAAACACACCACTGTCTTACTCCAAAGACAGGCTAAGGTGTCTGTGAATGACTATTAATGTTCAAAGATCCTGATATTCCGAGTACAGTGTAATATAGAGGCGAGGGCGGAGGGGGGAAGGGAGTTATCTGATGGCTATTGGTGCATGCTATGGGGGGGGGGGGGGGGGGTTGTAAGGGGTCATAGGGGGTAGTTAACAGAAACAGGGGGTCCTTCAGAATGGTTCAAGATGATGTTTTATGGCAGTATAGGGACCTGATTGTATAGGAGCAAATGCCTTCAAAAAAGCTGATTTATCGGTATTTTACCATGGACGCACCCCCTCCCGAGAGGGGGAAACACCCCTATAATCACAACAATATGACTTCAAATGGTCTCTTTGGGTCCCACATGAAGGTTTCTGACCATTTTCATGAAGGCATGGTGAGGTTTGAGTAGGAATCTGAAAGCCTGAATTTGGGCTGTTTTCTAACTATTTGGCCGATCTTCGGACCCCATGTACGGGGGGGTCACAGGGGTCCGAAAAAAATATTTTTGTGATTTCCCGAGTTTTGGGTCCCAAATGCATAGTTTGAGCCTGTCCCTGGAACCGTGCGACAAAATTAGCGATTTAACACCCCCCCCTACCCATAGTGATTTAACGTCCTTTGCTGTCATTGGTGCATAATGCAGACCATAATTATGAGGTTGATACACTCCCGGAGGGTCGGCATGATGCATGAATGCAGCCCTGGCGAGTAGACCTTCACACCAGTATTACAACGTTACAGTTTACTGAGTATTTGTCTACCAAACAAGGGTCTTGAAACTAACATTTTATTTTACAGGTAGGCCTATATAATAGATACACATCATTAAGATGCGTTGTGACTAAGTCTGCTCTTCATAACATAAACGATAGGAAAAGGACCGAGCAAACGTGCTCCTTGTATAAACAGATTTAAACTGATTTCTTCTAAGCAACCATGTATCGTAGAATGCATGATGTGGACAGAGTAGTGACTCCCACCTATTACCCAGCACAGTGCTGCCACCACCTGGATCTCTGCTGAACTGAATCAGGCTTCTGGACCTGAACAACTTGTGCGGGGTATTTCTCTTGTACACAACAATTAAAATGTGGATTTATTTCAAAAGAATTGTATCCTTGTACCTAATTTATAATATCTATAAAGAATTTCTTGAATGCCATCTTTAAAAATACAGAACAAAGGTAAAGGAATTTTGTAAATGAGTCTACAGATGAGTCGATTATAAAATAATACTTCATTGATGTTTTGAATATCTATTATGACATTTAATCGATGTTTCAAAAGCTATTTAGATTTTTCGCTCGTATCACATATATTCCAGATAAACTCCCCTAGCGCCTAGCATGCATGATAGCACAGATGAACAGATTAACTGAACAGCATTCTACATAAGACCAAAAAAAAGAAAGTGTGTTTCAGGTTACATAGTCTGAAAATCTAGGTAGAGTAGATCGAATTATTTTTTTAAATTATTTTATTACTTTTGCCTGTAAAGTACCCAAAGTTGACTTGCAAACTTCAGCTCCGACTCGCTGACAACGGGGTAGACTTGTGACCTATCAAATGGACTCTGAAATAGCCCCAAAATTACTTAAATTAAAAACATTTTTTCAAAATTGGATAAAAACTTCTAGTGTCCGCCCTGTTTCCTAGGTAGGGTCGGGTAACCTGAAACACACCTCTTTTTTGGCCCTTTTAGGTGACAATGCCTACGCTATATTTCGTTCTTTTCCTATATATGCTCTCTAGAACCGCACACATCACCCCCTACACCGCAGTAAGGATCAATAACAATAGACCAACAAGACCAAAGAGTCGCTCATGTAGATACTTATTGTCTGTCATTTTGTCCAATATTCCTGCCTGCTATCAAAATGTCCACATCATTCTAATGGAGGCTCATTATTTATTAGTAATAAGAAAGTAAATGCCAAAAGGGAGTATCGAACAGACCAGTGCTGTGCATTAAAAGGGGTCTACCTCACTGCTCCCCTTCCACAGGTATCCATGGACTATACACAAAGGCCTATTATAGTCGTGTACCGGAAGAAGTGACGACTAGTGTACGTCTCCCACCCATTTCTATCACATAATCATTATGATACAGAAGAACAGACAGTAGTAAAACGCTTAGACCATTAAGATCCGGGTGATGGGATGACCATTATTACTTCTTAGGGGGAACCCCCGGGAAAGGATATCACTGGTTGCTGATATTATACAAATTTGGCAATAATTGTATGGATAGAATTTATCACGTAATTTGTATTTCAGTGCTCAGACCTACTTGTTTCCGCCCTTATAATAATATTTCATATATAAAAGTTTCTGTTCCATACCTTAAATGGACAGACCGATTATCTTGGTGTGTTTATGAATGCATCAACTGCTACAGCACATCTATATCAAGGGTCCAGGCATTGGCAAGAAGGGTGTCGGGCTGAAGCCATATGATGGAGTTCCTGAAATGTTTACTCTTGTTAATACCCTTTATAACCAGCTCTCTTAGTTCACAATGTAGGAGGTTTGTGAAAACTTCCCAGAGAGGTTTCAGCCATATGGAAAACCTGAGTTGTGAGCAGCTCGCAGGGAGTCATACCCTGTCTACCTGTGTGTACACGGCTCAGTTACCAGTCACTGGATACATACACTTTAAATGGGATGATCATGGATTTGGACACTGCATGAGATGTGGGCCCGACATTAATGGGATACCTGCTGAGATATCTGAGGAGGATGTGTGGACAACTGAGGGCATGGTAGCATTGAGGGATCAACTGAGAGAGGAAAGTGAGCAGGTGACAGCTGAAAGTACCTTTGCAACGACTACTATGACAATTACTAAACCAACTACTATGATGTTGACTGAAGCTGAATCAACAGCTTATAGTCTAGGACCTATCAATCCAGGTAAAGTAAAAGCCTTTAAAAAGAAGAAATCGTCCAAATTTTGAAATCAAATTAGAAAATGATCTGATGATTTACAAACACGATCTAAAGTGCTATAAGTGATAGCAAGCACTTATGGTATGCGCAATATCGAATTGGTGCAAAATTTAAGCTTCTACAAAATGTGTATTTTAAAACAAGTCAGTATACAGGCATAACGATATGATGTCAATATGATAGCATCCAGGGGATATGCCGCATATATATATATATATATATATATATATATATATATATATATATATATATATATATATACATCTTACATACTACATTATAAAAAGTAGACCTGTCCTGCATGGAATGCATTTTGAGCTGCAGCTATACCCTGTGCAAATTTTGATAAAATTTGCTAAAGCAGCTCTAGTTGATACCGGAGCACTCAATAATCACTATATCGCGGATTTAACGCTGTGCCCTATTTTTCTCCTCTATGAATGTTGCATGGCTAGATGGAAAAATAACTTGGTCTTCAACTTATATTGTGAAATGACATTTCACTGTATATTCAGTGGCCAGAAAATTGCTCTAATAACAGCACATCTTGGTGCACACATGTTGATTGCTTTTTATATTTTCCTTTCACATTTGCAGATATATACCTCTCGATGAGAGTCACAGATATTCCTCAAATCAATGATGCATTAGGCGTTTCCTCGGTTAGTGTTGAAGAGAGACTGGGCTATGTGACTCTCCATTCTGGTCAGGATGGGTGCCTCCTCATAGGGCAACCTGTGGCTAATTTTATGGGGATCACTGTTGCATTCTGGAATAAATTGGTGGACTTAACAAGTGGTACTGCTTTCTCTATGATCACTAGTGCTATGAATGGAGGGTTCATCATTCAGGCTCGCTATGAGAGTACTATAAATAGCCGTTTTAGGTACCTAGTGCGCCACTATGGAAACAACTATATGGTATCTAAGAATACATTTAATTTCGATGATTGGCATCATGTGGCAATGACCTGGGATACTAGCAATGGCTTGACCGTATACTTGAATGGGGAGTTGATAGCAACTCACCAGGGCACACCTGATAATCCTGTTGTTTCTACTGGACATGCTGTTCTAATGCTTGGTTGCACTTACAATGGTGCTAACGCTTATACTGGATACCTGGATGAATTTTACATCTGGAAAGAAGTTAAAAGTTCGCAATTCCTGAATGCTGTGAAGGATGTGGCAGAAAGTGCAGTTCATTCAGTGACAATTAGACCATCCAATAGTGAGACTGTAGTGGACACAGTTAATCCAGTTTCAACTACAGCAACCGAGAGTCAGACTGTAGTGGACACAGTTAATCCAGTTACAACTACAGCAACTGAGAGTGCGACTGTAGTGGACACAGTTAATCCAGTTTCAACTACAGCAACCGAGAGTGTGACTGTAGTGGACACAGTTAATCCAGCTACGACTACAGCAACCGAGAGTCAGACTGTAGTGGACACAGTTAATCCAGTTACAACTACCGCAACCGAGAGTGAGACTGTAGTGGACACAGTTAATCCAGTTACGACTACAGCAACTGAGAGTGCAACTGTAGTGGACACAGTTAATCCAGTTACAACTACAGCAACCGAGAGTCAGACTGTAGTGGACACAGTTAATCCAGTTACAACCACAGCAACCGAGAGTGCGACTGTAGTGGACACAGTTAGTCCAGTTACAACTACAGCAACCGAGAGTGCGACTGTAGTGGACACAGTTAATCCAGTTACAACTACAGCAACCGAGAGTGAGACTGTAGTGGACACAGTTAATCCAGTTACGACTACAGCAACTGAGAGTGCGACTGTAGTGGACACAGTTAATCCAGTTACAACTACAGCAACCGAGAGTCAGACTGTAGTGGACACAGTTAATCCAGTTACAACCACAGCAACCGAGAGTGCGACTGTAGTGGACACAGTTAATCCAGTTACAACCACAGCAACCGAGAGTGCGACTGTAGTGGACACAGTTAATCCAGTTACAACTACAGCAACCGAGACTGAGACTGTAGTGGACACAGTTAATCCAGTTACAACTACAGCAACTGATAGTGAGACAGATGGGGACACAGATCCGTCAGTGACAAATATAGCAACAAGTTTTAAGACAGCAGAAGAAACAGTTGATTCAGTGACAATTACAGCAACCAATAGTGAGACTGTAGAAGATACAGCTTTTTCCGTCTCAACGACAGCAACCAGTGGTGAGACAGCCGGGTACACTGATCCCTCAGTACCTATTATACCAACCAATAGTGAGACAGAAGAGCACACAGTTAATCCAGTATCTACTGTTCTCACCCCACCTACCATAATGCTGACTGTACCCGACCCAACAACATATGTTCTAGGACCTATTAATCCAGGTAAACTCCATTTATCAAGATATTTTTATATTCAACCTATAACGTTCCAATTTATTAATATAAAACTAACTGATGATAAACGATATAATGAAACAGATTTACAACCACTGTCTATGTAATGGGAAATTATACCAGTGCAGTGGGCAGGTCAGTCCATACTCAAGGTTTGTTATAGATTGTGCATTTTCTGCATAGGATATCGACGCAAGCCCTTGTTGAAAATGTTTGGTTTCTTAAAAAAATATCCATTAAATAATGTACTCCAATAGTACTCACATAAATGATTACTTCGTTATGTTTTTGTCTTTTACAGATATATACCTTTCAATGAAAACATCAGATGTTCCTGAAATTATCACAACTTCTAATGTTTCGTCAGTCACAGTTACAGAAAGAGGGGGCTATGTATCTCACCATTTATATGGTGGGTGCCTTCAGCCAGAGCCAACTGTAGCTGATTTTGTGGGGATCACCGTGGCATTTTGGAATAAATTGGAAAACTCAGGGACTGGTAGCCTATTCTCTATGATCACTAACACAATGAATAAAGAATTCCTCATTCAAGTTCGCTACATAGTTAGTAATGACCGCTTTAAATACCTAGTGCGTCACAATGAAATGATTTATGCATTGTTTAAGAGTGGTTTTGACTTTAGTGTGTGGCACCACATGGCAATGACCTGGGATATCAGTAATGGTTTAACAGTGTACTTTAATGGAGAACTAGTTGGTGCAGATGCTGGTTCCTCCTCATCAAATAGTCTCAATGCAATGGAGCCTGTTCTGATGCTTGGCTGCAGCTATGCTGGTAGTGATATTGGTTATATTGGGTATCTGGATGAGGTTTATGTCTGGAAAGAAGTTAAAAGTTCACAATTTTTGAATGCGGTGAAGGATGTGGCTGAAAGTGCAGTTCACCCAGTGACAATTAGACCAACCAATAGTGAGACTGTAGAAGACACATTTCATTCAGTTATAACTACAGCAACCAATAGTGAGACTGTAGAGGACACAATTAATCCAGTTGAAACTACAGCAACCGATAGTGAAACTGGAGAGGGCACAGTTCATTTAGTTATAACTACAGCAACTGATAGTAAGACAGATGGGGACACGAATCCGTCAGTGACAAATATAGCAACAAGTTCTCAGACACCAGAAGAAACAGTTGATTCAGTGAAAATTACAGCAACTAATAGTGAGACTGTAGAAGATACAGTTCTTTCAATTTCAACTACAGCAACCAATGGTGAGACAGCCGGGTACACTGATCCTTCAGTACCTATTATACCAACCAATAGTGAGACAGAAGAGCACACAGTTAATCCAGTATCTACTGTTCTCACCCCACCTACCATAATGCTGACTGTACCCGACCCAACAACATATGTTCTAGGACCTATTAATCCAGGTAAACTCCATTTATCAAGATATTTTTATATTCAACCTATAACGTTCCAATTTATTAATATAAAACTAACTGATGATAAACGATATAATGAAACAGATTTACAACCACTGTCTATGTAATGGGAAATTATACCAGTGCAGTGGGCAGGTCAGTCCATACTCAAGGTTTGTTATAGATTGTGCATTTTCTGCATAGGATATCGACGCAAGCCCTTGTTGAAAATGTTTGGTTTCTTAAAAAAATATCCATTAAATAATGTACTCCAATAGTACTCACATAAATGATTACTTCGTTATGTTTTTGTCTTTTACAGATATATACCTTTCAATGAAAACATCAGATGTTCCTGAAATTATCACAACTTCTAATGTTTCGTCAGTCACAGTTACAGAAAGAGGGGGCTATGTATCTCACCATTTATATGGTGGGTGCCTTCAGCCAGAGCCAACTGTAGCTGATTTTGTGGGGATCACCGTGGCATTTTGGAATAAATTGGAAAACTCAGGGACTGGTAGCCTATTCTCTATGATCACTAACACAATGAATAAAGAATTCCTCATTCAAGTTCGCTACATAGTTAGTAATGACCGCTTTAAATACCTAGTGCGTCACAATGAAATGATTTATGCATTGTTTAAGAGTGGTTTTGACTTTAGTGTGTGGCACCACATGGCAATGACCTGGGATGTCAGTAACGGGTTGACAGTGTACTTTAATGGAGAACTAGTTAGTGCAGATGCTGGCTCCTCCTCTCCAACTAGTCTCAATGCAGATTCACCTGTTCTGATGCTTGGCTGCAACTATGCTGGTAGTGATATTGGTTATATTGGGTATCTGGATGAGGTTTATGTGTGGAAAGAAGTTAAAAGTTCACAATTTTTGAATGCGGTGAAGGATGTGGCTGAAAGTGCAGTTACAATTACACCAACCAATAGTGAAGCAGTGGAGGAAACAGTTCACCCAGTGACAATTACAGCAACCAATAGTGAGACGGATGGGAACACTGCTCCTTCATTGACAAATATGCTAACCAGTAGTCAGACAGCAAAACAAACAGTTGATCCAGTGACAACTACAGCAATCAATAGTGAGACTATAGAGGACACAGTTCATTCAGTTACAAATACAGTAACCAGTAGTCTGACAGACGGGAACACTGATCCTTCAGGGACAACTACAGCAACCAATAGTGAGACTCTAAAGGACACAGTTCATTCAGTTACAAATACAGCAACCAATAGTGAGCCAGTTGGAGCCGATACTTCCTCAGTGCAATTTACGCCAGTCAATAGTGAAACAGTTCATCCCTTAGCAATAACCAATAGTGAGACTGTAGAGGACACAGTTCTTTCTGTTACTACTATTGCAACCAATACTGAAACTGTAGAGGAAACAGTTTCTTCAGTTACTAGTACAGCAACTAATGGTGAGACTCTAGAGGACACAGTTCCTTCAGTTACTACTACATTAACCAATACTGAAACTGTAGAGGACACAGTTCCTTCCGTCACTACTACAGCAACTAATAGTGAGACTCTAGAGGCCACAGTTCCTTCAGCTACTAGTACAGCAACTAATAGTGAGACTCTAGAGGACACAGTTCCTTCAGTTACTAGTACAGCAACTAATAGTGAGACTCTAGAGGGCATAGTTCCTTCAGTTACTACTACAGCAACTAATAGTGAGACTCTAGAGGCCACAGTTCCTTCAGCTACTACTACAGCAACTAATAGTGAGACTCTGGAGGCCACAGTTCCTTCAGCGACTAGTACAGCAACTAATAGTGAGACTCTAGAGGCCACAGTTCCTTCAGCTACTACTACAGAAACTAATAGTGAGACTCTGGAGGACACAGTTCCTTCAGTTACTACTACAGCAACCAATACTGAAACTGTAGAGGACACAGTTCCTTCAGTTACTACTACAGCAACTGATACTGCGACTCTGGATGACACAGTTCCTTCAGTTACTACTACTGCAACCAATACTGAAACTGTAGAGGCCACAGTTCCTTCAGCTACTAGTACAGCAACTAATAGTGAGACTCTAGAGGGCATAGTTCCTTCAGTTGCTACTACAGCAACTAATAGTGAGACTCTAGAGGCCACAGTTCCTTCAGCTACTACTACAGCAACTAATAGTGAGACTCTAGAGTCCACAGTTCCTTCAGCTACTAGTACAGCAACTCATAGTGAGACTCTAGAGGCCACAGTTCCTTCAGCTACTACTACAGCAACTAATAGTGAGACTCTAGAGGCCACAGTTCCTTCAGCTACTAGTACAGCAACTAATAGTGAGACTCTAGAGGCCACAGTTCCTTCAGCTACTAGTACAGCAACTAATATTGAGACTCTAGAGGCCACAGTTCCTTCAGCTACTACTACAGCAACTGATAGTGAGACTCTGGAGGACACAGTTCCTTCAGTTACTACTACAGCAACCAATACTGAAACTGTACAGGACACATTTCCTTCAGTCACTACTACAGCAACTAATAGTGGGACTTTAGAGGACACTGTTCCTTCGGTGGCAATTACACAAACCAATATTGAGACTATAGAGGACACAGTTCACCCATTGACAACTACAGCCGCCAATAGTGAGACAGAGGGGGACACCAGTTCTTCAGTCACAAATATACCAACCAATAGCGACACAGTCGAGGACACTGGTCATTCAGTGTTTACTGTTCTGACCTCGCCTACTACAATGCTGACAACACCTGACCCAACAACATCTATTCTAGGATCTTTCAATCCAGGTAAACTCTACTTCTTGTAGATATTTCTATATACAATTAATATGGTTCAAATTGTCCGAAAACGAAATTTAAATTCAATAGAGAATTCAGAAAACAACTTGTACTTAGTCCAGATGTCAGACTATCAGAAAGGCTGGTAGTTAAATTTGCAACAGACCTACAGAGAGAGGTTTTCTTTTATTTGAGAGGTTTATCCAGAATCAAGCAACGCAAAACTGTATAAATAGGGATTTAAATTTCCGTTGTTGTGCACACCACAATGTGATTCATTTGAGGCCTCTATGTACATTGTAAGATATGTAAGAATCTTTATTCAAACAAGATCACTGCACACAATGCGATTTTCAGGAGTTGAATCGTAACTATGTACACACATATTACTGTATCATGTACCATAATTGATATCTCAATATCATAGGTGCATTGGTTAAGCCACCGTCCATGAACTATCAATTTCTCTTTTTTGATTTAGCTTTGTGAAACTTTGTAATTTAGGGATTTAAAATTCCGTTCAGGGGCACACAATGTGATTCATTTGAGGCCTTTATGGACATGAACTGATAATTTAGTCCATGAACTAATAATTTAACTAGTTATTCTTTTCTTTTTACAGATATATACTTCTCAATGAAAGTATCGGATGTTCCTGAAATTGATGTGACCTCTGGGGTTGACTCAGTGGATGATGGGGAAAGAGGGGGCAATGTATCCCACCATTTAGGACAAGGGTGCCTCCAGCCAGGGACACAAGCTGTGGCTGATTTTGATGGGATCACTGTTGCCTTCTGGACTAAATTAGAAAACTTTACGAATGGTTGTGCATTTTCTATGCAAACCAATGCAACAAATACAGGGTTCATCATTCAGGCTCGCTACAACAGTTCTACTAACCGTTTCTTTTACATAGCACGCCACTCTGTAAACAAGTATAAAGTGTCTGTGCGGAGATCAGATTTTATTTTTGGTGAGTGGCATCACGTGGCAATGACATGGGATACTAGTAATGGTTTGACTCTATACTTGAATGGTGAGTTAATTGGAGCTCATGGGGGCAATGATAATAATAATGTTCTTCCTACTGGAGAGTTCGTTCTAATGCTTGGTTGCAATTACAACGGCAATGATCATTATATTGGGTATCTGGATGAGGTTTACATTTGGAAGGAAGTGAAGACCCTTCAATTCATCAATGCTGTTAAAGATTTAGCTGAAGAACCTTGACCTGCACATATATACTTTTATCATGGACAGAAGTAGATACCATATTTTGTGTGACATTAAAGTAAGAATCATCCCCAAAGATTGACTAATTGTTTATCCTCATAGGATTATTACCAACAGAGCTCGATGATCAGTTATTCTTAATTTAGTCATTCTCACAATGTAATATCTCAGGAAAATAAAGAAGACATTTGGCAATACAACCAGAAGATTTGTGTCTTCTCGCAGAGTTGATAGTCAGTTTATTTGCTTCACACCACTTGCCGATGTTGTCCAAGTCAGACTGGAGTAGTGCTTTGACTATTGGTTTATGTAAACCACAAACAGTCCGAGGACAGATCCCTAAGGCACTCCCATTGTGATAAGTTGGGTGGGGGAGGTCTTGTCGTTTGTTCTGGTTTGCTGCAGTCTCAGTGTCAGATAGTCGTTCAGCCACCAACATGAGTTTTTGTCAACCCCAAAGCTGTGTAATTTGTGCAGTAGCCTAGGATGGAGCGGTCGACCTGGTCAAAGCCTTCCTAAGGTTAAGAAAGACCACGGCCGACTGCTCATGCCTATTTCTGGTGTGGTAGAAAGTGTTAAGCAGCCCGAAGATTGCATCACAGGTAGAGTGTCTGGACTGATGATGTTGTTGCCAATCAGGCGGTCCACCAATTGATGATGAGGCTCAGTCTCATGAGTGTGTAACAATTCAAATGTCTTTGACCGGATGTAGTCTTTGACGTTGAAATACTGTAATAAGACGTCTTTGACCGGGGAGAGGGAAATAATAACATTATGTTCTACTATTCATAGTATGCTCAGTATTATGAAAATAACAAAATTGACTTATATATAATTATGTTTGCTAGAAAGGTGTATCAATATAGGGATTATTTCCCCGCTTTCTTAATTACATAGCCTTATATCTGCCATTTTAATGCTGCCTGGTCAAAGACTTACACCCGGTCAAAGACTACACCCGGTCAAAGACTACACCTGGTCAAAGACTACACCCGGTCAAAGACTACACCCGGTCAAAGACGTTTGAATTGTTACAAACTCATGAGACTAAGCCATGAACTGCATTTTCTGCCATTTTAGTGGACCAGTTCAGGGGACAGATCGGTCTCTGGTTGCCCACGTTTGCCAAACTCTAAAACATGGACTTTGGCCAGGTATTATGTATAGAGTGAAATATAATTTTCTACTTATTAAAAGCAGTCAAATCTACAGAGCTAAATCAAAAAGAAATTACTCAAAAATAATGAAAATATTTTATTACTAACTAGTCAAAGCACCCCATGTTTGATATCATATCAAAGCGTATGACATCCACTGTCACATCCAACACTCCACTTGTTCACCTGAATACTTTTGCCAGCATAGATGTTTTTCTGGGCCTTGGGGTTATTTGCAGAGGGTCCAATGTGTAAATGTAAGTAAGTTTGCGTGGTGAAATGTGCGGGTATTCCTACTGAATTCTTACTGAATTTACTTTGACGTTGCATGTAGGTCATGTAAATAGTATATTTACATTTGACTAGAGACCTATATGGCAATATAGGGTGACTGCCCTGGCCAGAAATGAAAAGAGTACTTATGGTGCCAACTATAAAATAAGCCAACAGTTTGACTCATTTTCTAAGGTATAAATATAAACACAAATTACATTATATGCTAAAAGAATGACGATGTAAATGTGTCATCACTCCTGTTCACTGGTATAGTTTATGTAGGGGGAACAACACCAACTTTCAACAGAGATGTCCATGTGAACAGGGATATTTACAATGTTATTGAGCGGTCAAACTAGTCAACTAAATGAAACCCCCTTTAATTCACAATTGCTTCTGTTTCCATTATTGTGAGTTCCCGAAGAAAGTTTATTTTACAATTATTTTAGAAGAATGCACCCTACTTGACAGGAGACTTCTCCCACAGATAATGCATTTAATGATTTATCATACTTGTATTTTAGGTTTGTGCTAGAATAACACAGATTTATCATTTATGTTTCCCAAAGGTTTGGTGTTTGCAAACTGTAGCAAACCTCATCAACTATTTCTATGAGAGCCACTGTATTCTGCCCGGATTCCGCCTCACGTGTCTATAGAATCCCAAAAAACAGCAGCCTGCCACATCATATACCCCAGTACCACCGGGTCTTTAGCCTCACTCCTCACATAGCCCCTGAGCTCACATAGACATAGACATCTTATTCTGAAGACAAGATGGGCACCAGGTATTTATTGGAGGTATCCAGTAGTGATTGCTACCTTACAGAAGATCATGTTAAGGCATCTCTGGTGAAGGGTGTAGAGCACAGATTCAAGGTAGGTATGGATATATATAATGTATATATAATATATTATTTTTTAATTTATTATAATATAATATTATAATTATGATGTTAAGGTGGTTTCACTAAATGATAGTGAACTTTCTGCGACTCATCAACTCTGGCCGTCTCGTTTCTAGTTCAAGCAGCGTTTTCTGTTTTGTTTCTTTTATTTTGAGTTTAGCTAGATAAAAGGATTTAGACTCAAGATTCAGCTTCTATCTCGCATAGGTGCATATGATAAACCTGCATTCCATGTGTCACATATTTATCTGTGTGCCGCTAAATCTAAGAAACGTAGGGGATATTTGGCTCCAACTCGATAGCTATTCAAAGAGAACAAATAGCATGTGGTAAGATGGATATAAAGACTAGATTAATGAAATCAAATTTTGAATTTGAAACTAAAAACTGTAATAACACGTTCTTTTTTTTATACAATTTATGCTCAGATCCTAGGCGAAAGTCGTGTAGTAGCAGTCGTGGGTAGCAGTGAGTTCTTTTAATCTCATTTAAATCATATGTAGGGGTTTCATATGCGTATAACTCGAACACAGGTTCCAAATTCGGTTTGAATGCAATAGGTTTTTATTCGATCACAGCCTCAAAAGTACACGAAGGTTTATACTCGGTTCACTTGGTCTTTCAACCATTCGAAGACACACAGGATTCTATCGATAGTTCGAAGCATTAGCAATACCGGACAGTCAAGCCCTGTGCCAGCATGGCTGGTGCAGGAACCATAATGTGGGAGGGGTGTAGGTGCCCTTGTCAAAGCGAAGGTACAAAGGTGTGGGTCAGAGCTCGTCCTGGGACGAACTCCCTGAGGTAGCCAACCTCGGCCTCTTATATACCCTGAGCGCGGACCAAGCAGTGTCGACGTGGCACTCCTCCGTAGCGCCGTCTGGAGTACCCTGCTTGGCTCCGCTACCGGATAACCGAAAGGACATGGCTTAGGTGTTGCCACCTAGTGTCCGTTGGAGGCACTTGCCGCTCTGACTCCACGGACCTTATATGTACACGTATTATTCGTGCCCCTACATCACCCCCACCAGATTATAACAAGGGTCGAAATACATCTGATATAATATAATATACTCGAATATAGGAGAATAATATCAGTGTACATGATGACAATACCGGGGTTTAAAGGTACGATATATACGTTTTATACATACATGTAGAAAGTACAATTTTAGATTTAGACTGACCTGTTACACCAAACAACACTTACATTTTTATGTACATAACAGGGATCCTACAGATCCAACACTATAACGACAAGATAGATACGTGAGTATCCATCTCTAATAAAGATATGAATATATACGAATATATATGTCCTATACTATTTCTAGCTACAGTGATCACAGATCTGTATGGTTTTTGTTGAGATACAATATTGATTACTACATTAATCATATTAAGGTAGGTTAAGAATGCACGATATGTGACTTTCTAGGACGGAATGACACAGAAGTAATGGCTCGAAAATATTTATGTGGGCGAACCGTCCCTGGAGAGGTAATTACGTGAACTATTAGAATTATGAAATACTTGGAACCAACATAGGTGTGACATTAACTCTTATAATCAAGGAATGTAGTAATATTGGCCTCCACATGAGGCAACCGGTATATGACTCTATAGATATACTCTCGAAATCCGAATACCAGTTGTTATGTCCAAAAAGAAAATTTTTGGAGATAAAGGTAGGTATCGAACATTATGTACAGTTTTGGTTCGAATCATAGTATATAGCATAAGTGATACTCCTTAAAGTATGAACAACGAAGACATTTCTTGACAATTATGCATTTTACACCTGGCTTATGGTTCTTTTCGAATCATGACCTTAATCATGGACGTTTTTTTTAATTTTTTATAATAACAACACAATTATTACAATCTCATCGAAACATCATATGCACAAGTCATCAAACACACAACTGAACAATCGAACACCCAAGTTATCTTATGAGTCCTTCACCAAGCTCAAGAGCTCTTCAAGGGACCCACTCCATTGGGTGAGTCCTATCCCGAATACTCGAATGAACTTAACGTTCAGCGCCTTCATAGTATTGGCCTGATCGTTCAAAGTGTCTTCCGCAGCTTTTTGGAAGGCACGAGCTGTTGAGAGTTCCTTCTTTGATTGTGCCAGCTGCTTGGTGAGTTCGGTCACCCTATCTGGCTCCGATTGTTCGTCAATCCGTTGTCGTTCGAAGATATTCCTCAGCCTTTCGACCTCCTTGCCCTGCATGGTGATGGCGTAGTCGGCTGATGCCCTTGCCACACCGGCGGCATATTGCTGCATGCCAGCTAAGTGCTCCTGCAACCATCGTTCGTATAGCTCCTTATGCAACACTGCATCCGGAGCCTTCACAGGCTCGAAGTAGTCTTTTGGAAACTGTACCCTCGGCCGAATGTTCTCACCACTTATCATCAGGTCATACCACCTGTCAGGATCAACTGCCGATTCTTCACGAACGTTCGGCTTATAGGGCACGGTGGCTGCAGTGGTAGTGGTGGTGAACATGGTGGCAGCAACAGTTGCTGCTTTCCCTCCTCCAGTGGTTGTCGTTGGTGTGGTGGTAACTGGGTTCGAAGTGGTCACTGGAACCGGGTCCACCACAGGCTCAGTCTTCATGGATGATGAATTCGCACTAGTGGCAGGGGTTTTATGCCCCACCGACTTTGTAGAACTGTCAGCCTTTGGTTTCACCTCATCTACTGCCCGAGGAGTGAGGATGGTGGTCGTCACCACCAAGTCCTTCTTTCCAGGCAGCACAAAGTGATCCGAATCCCCCATTTCCACGTTCCGGGAGTCCGGTTGGCGAAGGGCATCCCCTACAGAGACACCCGTGGGAAGATTTTTGTACGGATCCTTCTCAGTCTGTACTTCCGGACCAGGAAAGGCCATTGAAGGGTACTCAGCCCTGCTAGCCAGGTTACCAGGGGTCAGTGGACGAAGGGTTTGTAGTTGGGAACGACCCTTGGGGGCTGAGAAGTCCGGACCATAGTCAGGACGCAAGTCCTGCAGTGGGGACCGGTGCTCAATCGTTGTCGCGTGACCTCGAGCTGCAGTTGGAGCTCTCGGAGCCGGAACCTCCGATTTGACCTTTTTACAGTCAGGTTCGGAAGTGGCTGGACTCCTGGTTTCACTTCGTTTCCCCGGAAGGGGGTTGGCCGCTCTCCAGTCGTACAACTCCTTGTACAAGGTGCTGTTCAAGTCCAGTCGACCACGTCGATCCGTACGCTGGAAGACAGCTGACTGCTACGAATTCCTGGTCAACTGGACCTTTCCGAATTGGAAGGTCTCAATCGTGATAGTGTCGAACTTTACTTTGTCCAAGCCGGCCACCAGCGATGCATGGAGGTCTCCCACGTTCTTTCTGGCTAACATCATGGCTTGGCCATGACATTGTATCAGGTGTTCGATCATTCTGCCTCTTCGGGTGGTCCACTCTCCCGAACACTTTTTGTTTGCTTTGCCAGTATCAGCGCAGACGTACATCGCACGGTGGTGCATGTGGCATTCAACCAGATGCCGCATAAATCGAAGACGAGTAGGCATGGGGCGGTTCTCGTGTTTGGGGTAGCTGCGACAGGAATCGAATGGACAATCCTCCCTTACCCCTTTCTTGTACCGGGCCATCGCCCATCGAATTTTGGGGCGTCCCTCATGGTTGTAGTAGGTTTCGGGGAACTGTTTTCGATCCAGCAGCCGATTGAACCAGTTTTCCGTCCATGTCCAGGAACTGGGTGAAGTCATATTGGACCTCATCCATTCTTCGTCATCCGACAACCCTTCATAGTCCGTTTCTTTGGGACACGAATACATCTCCCTCGATCGTTTGCAGTGTTCCATGCACTCGGGCCTAAATTTCTTGAAGCCCCCGCTGGCATTGCGCCAGATCATCTCTTCCACCCGAGAACTCGGAACGTCTGCTGAGGCGTTTGCCCCTGTAGCTGGAGGGGGCGACGAAACCACAGGTGGTGTGTTCGAATGTCCCGACTCGGAGGACGTAGACGTAGACGGAGATACAGGCATGGCAACCTGCACTGGAGTCTTGGTCGGAGTTGCTGGAGGGGTCGAAGGCGTCCTGGGGGGTGCCCTAGGAGGCGTCGAAGGAGTAGAGGCAGTACCGGATACTACGTCCACCAACCTTACAGTTGGGGACATATTAATTGCAGTAGTTTGGGGAGGCGAAGGGTGAGGGAGACAGGGCTGTCGTGCCTCACTCTTCTTTGCCTTCCGTTTCTGGCTTTTAGTCAGTTCGAATGGGACCTCCTCCACATCCGAAGCGTCGGACAAGGACCGTCCCTTTTGCTGTGGATTGGGGTTTTATGGGACTGGGCTCGAGTCATTGGAGTTCTGGGGGTAGCTTGCATAGCTTCCAGAGTTATCCGTAACTGTTCATTGGCTGCCCTGAGTTCATCGGATTCTCTGACCACCTGAGCATAACGAGCTTCCTGCTCAACTGATCCTGAGGTATCCGAATGGATCTCCATCGGAGTCATCTCCACGATAGCTGGTTCTTTTTCGAATGGGACTGGTGAAGGTCCCGGGGCTTTCGGAAGAGATTCGGATTGAGACTCAGTAATCCCGGTGGTAGTGGTTGGGTCTTCGAATGACGTTGAAGCCGAATGGGAAGTACTCGAAGAGCACTCGGCCTGAGCTGAGGCAGGTTCGGATACTTCGGACATAGCCGGAGCAGCTGGAGGAGTACTAGTTTTGGAAGTTTTACGACTACCTCTGGTTTTGGTGAGTTTCTTTTTCTTCCCCTTCGTACTGGTTGTGCTCCCATCACTTGAGGGCACTGATTCCTCCATTGATTTAGCTTGTTGGAGATTCCGAAAGTTCGTACCACATTCTAACAGAATGTCACTGAAGACTCCGTTCTTAAAAGCTCCTCGAATCGCCCCTCCGTAACTGTCTAACCAGGTGGGATCGTAACGATAGAAGCCCTCCTCTCCCAGCCTGTCCAACATCATCGACATCAGTGTGGGATGTAGTTTCAGCGAGGAATCGAATGGCGAATCGCAAGACAGCACTTCCATAAGTTGTTGCTGGGCCAGCGATGTTCGCACAACGTCTTCCATCTCTTCGTCAGACACTGCGTGGATAGGCAATTTCTGACTTACCTCCTCCAACCCTGGCATCTCATCTTCCTCCTCATCACCGGCTGCGTTGAGCCGGGTTGGCGTCGAATTGTCTATGTCTTTCGAAGCAACTGGTTTGGGGCATTGCGCCACGGCAACGGCCCCAGGTTGACTGTAGCCGGGGGTGGCATGGCCATGATGTCCCGTTCAGCAGTCGAATAGGAGCCAATCCCCGCCACACGGACGGTAACTGTACTCCCGGTGGTTTCAGAGGCGGATTCATAATCCGATTGCTCCTCCATCGAAGTCGAATGTTCTCACCGAAAACGAAGTTTAAAAATCGAAGATTTGCGGAGTACGAAGCTCCGCGTGTCCTAATGACACTATGAGCGGGAACTAACCAGGTTGGCGCGTATTATGATGTGGTTTTAGAGACTTTTGGTCGACTACAAGACCCTTCTTCCTCCTCCTTTGCCCTGCAGCGTCCGCGCGTCTTCTTGGCACCGGTCCAATATGGCGACCGCCCTTCTTGTCTCGTGATGCCACGCCCGCCGCGGGAGCGAAGGTCAACCAATCAGCGTTCACGCTTCACCGGATAGCCCTTTTCTGACGGATAACACGGCGGGAGACGCTCGCATTTCCCGCCACTAATCGAACGGGTAGCTCACCGGAGTGTAATCCTTATTGAGTCAGTTCCACAGAACCAGGGGTACCGCTAATCATGAATTCTTCAGGAGTGTAGGCAAATGTCATTACGGGTAACATAAGAATACCCGCCGGATAAATCCGTCTGCCACCCTCGGGGACGTTCATGATCAACACCCGCCCTAGTTCTGCTCGCTCGACAGCAATAAGGTCTGTACTACCATCATGGAATCGAAACTTCTTGTTGTGTATACAAATTAGGTCACAGCAGTCCCCTGGTTATGCCGTGGACTGCGCCTTAACCCGACCTTGGGTTCTTTAGACCTGGTCGTCCGGGAAGATTCGACAGGATGTCCAGTAGTCAATTGGACAGCCCTCCTCCCCTTCAGACCTTCATTTGCCGAGACTTTTTTTACGCACTTTTTATCCTTCTTGCTAGAAGCTCGAATTGGTAAATTTTTTTTAGGCCTACCCCGGCACCGCTTTAATTTACCAATACCAGGAGGCATAGGTTTCTTCTCATCTGAGGGTATCACTAGTTTCCTAGGTCTACCAGGACCACGTCGTTCCGGGGTGGTCGCTCTCCGCTCAGTGTTATCTGGCTTCGAATGCTCTCCTGACTTCGAATGCGCTGAAGCGTCACCCTGCCACCGACGTAGGCGAGCTACATTGGATTTATACAAGCGTCCCAACAAGGATTTGATCACCACTGTGGATTCTGAAACAATCCGAACCACAGTAAATGGACCGTCCCAGTTGGGTGACAACTTCAACTGCTGCAGGGGGTCGTGTAGCCTAACTACCTCGTCCCCTACTCGAAAGGACCTAAGTTTCAAACCTACGTCATAGCCCACTTTTTGCCATGAAGCAGATTTGCTTAGCTCACATCGAACCATCTCGTATGCGGACTTGAATTGATCCCTCAATGCCTCCACGAACATCACCTGACAGGGTGTTTCAGTGTTTATCCCAGCTACGCCAAACACCAAGTCAGCAGGCATAATCAAGTCCTCTCCGAATACTAACAGATTGGGGGAACAACCGGTGGAAGCATGCACCGTACTATTATAAGCATGCACCACAAACTCGCATTGTTCGTCCCAATCATCCATCTGACTGTTGACCAGAGGCTTCAGGACTTGTATCAAGGTTCTGTTAAACCTTTCTACCTGACCATCAGACTGAGGCCTGTACGGATTCGTTCTGGTTTTGCATATAGCAAGGTTATGGCACATTGCTGCCCATAACTCGGATTCGAATTCTCTGCCTTGATCACTATGCAACATCAAGGGTACGCCTAGATGAAGCACCCAACCCTTTACAAATGCACGAGCACATGTATGAGCCTTATGATCTTTCAGAGGAAACACTCTAGTGTACTTCGAATAGTAGTCGGAGATCACCATCATGCACGTGTTTCCATCAGGAGTGGTTTTTAGGCCACTAATGATATCAACCGCTATGCGTGCAAATCTAACTCCCCAAAGCTCTTGAGTTAGTGGCAACTTACCCAGGCCTTCACCTGGTTTGCTCAGACAACAATCTGGACAAGTAGAGATCCACCTAAGCAGGTCTTTACTCATCCCAGGCCAGTAATACCTTCTGGAGAGTCGCGCAAGGGAGCGCTTCTTTCCAAAATGCCCACTGGTCTGGTGTCCATGTACGAAATACATGATATTCCTTCGCATAGCTGTGGGTATCACGATTTGCCGAATTTTGGTCTTGTACGGTGTTATCTTCCACCTACATAAGATACCGTCAACAACAGTTAGCTCAGACCATTGAGCAAGTAGTTGTCTCATTTCCCGGTTCTCAATCGAAATGGCTGGTCTTTGTGGTTGGGCACCACTGGAGACCTGTTCTATTAGTCTTGATATGATAGCATCACCCTTCTGGAATTGCCTGATGGTTTCGGTGGACCATTCCATTGCTTTAGAATGTCCTACATCATACGGCATTCGAACTCCAGCTATTACAGCGTTATGGGCTCCACAATCATCACAATCCATTCTAGAACATTTCCGTATGGGTCTTCTCGAAAGGGCGTCAGCATTGATATGCTTGCTCCCTGCTCTATGTTGGATTTGGCTATTTTCCAACCCGAACTCGGACAAATGGGTCAGCCATCGACCGATCATTCCTTCTGCTTCCTTAAAGTTCAACAGCCACCTTAAGGAGGAGTGATCTGTCCGTAAAGTAAAGTCACCTCCCCAAAGGAAGTGCTTAAACTTCTTCGTATACACCACTACCGCCAACAATTCGCGCTTAGTGGTACAGTAATTCCTCTGAGCCTTATTGAGGGTATTACTAGCGAAAGCCAGTGGCACTTCCATCCCCTCTTGCATCTGGGACAGAGCAGCACCTATGCTGTCGTTACTGGCGTCTGTGTCCAGTATGAAATGTCCATCAGCTGTTGGATATTTCAAAACTGGCGTGGTTCGAAATAGGTTCTTCACGGCTTCGAATGCTAGATCTTGTTCCGGACCCCATGGGAAAGGCTCCTTCCTTCTACCCGGAGTCCAGTGAGCTAGAGCCTGCATAGGCTGAGCTATTCTGGCATACCCCGGTAGGAAGTCCCTGTAGTAACTACAGAAGCCCAGAAAGGACCGTATGTCTTTAGGTCCCTCTGGCTTTTCCCATTCCGACACAACATCTAGTTTCTCAGGATCCGCTTTAACTCCCTCAGTGGATATTATCCGACCGAGATAGTTAATGGAAGTCCTAAACAGGTGACACTTCTTTGGTTTCAATTTCAAACCATGGGTTATCAATCTCTCGAAAATTTTGACTAGCAGTAGTATAGTATGTATCGGAACGGGACTATAGTTAAGTACTGTTTATTACTCAATCGACATGCAGCCAATCAGAGGCCTCCATTGGGTCACGTGACCCGTTGCCATGGTAACGTGACCTACTTAGGGCTCTCAGCCAATCAGAAGCCAGCATTCTGGGTGACCTACTGACCTACTTAGAAGCTCTCAGCCAATCAGAGGCCGGCATTCTGGTAACCATGGTAACGTGACCTGCTTACGTCACGTGACCTACTTAGGCTCAGCCAATCAGAAGCCGGCATTCTGGTAACTAGGGTAACGTGACCTACTTAGGGTTTGTTTGTAAACAACACCACGTGGCTCTCTTGTTTGTAAACAACACCACGTGACACGTGACTGTTTGTAAACAAACAACTTATATATAGAAAATAAACACAACAAGTTCCATGTTATGTTAAAATTATATTTTCAAAAAAAAAGCACATCTGTTACAGCGTCTATGTGTAACTACGCGCGTTCTCATTCAAACACTATAACACTATCATACCGTAGCAGCAGCAGGTAGGACTGGAAGAAAAGCAAGCGCACGAGCAGAAGCGACGACACCAGTTGCACCATCCGGCCGTCGCGTTGGTAGCCCTACTACTCGTCGCGCGTTCAACTGGAGGTTTAAGAGTGACAAATGACGATTCTTTGTCGACGCGACTGCTAACATCAGCATCGGCAGCAGCATCGGCAGCATCGGCAGCAGCATCGGCAGCAGCGGCAGCAGCCTCGGCAGCAGCGGTAGCAGCAGTAGCAGCAGCTGTAGCAGCAGTAGCGTGAGCATTAGCAACAACAGCAGCAGCGACAGTAGCAAGGGCGGCAGAGCGGGCACTAGCAGCGTTATCAGCGGCGTCATCGGCAGCCGCAACAGCATCAGCAGCAGCAGCGTCGGCATCGGTGGCATGAGTAGCTGCATCGGCGGCAGCAACAGCAGCAGTCACAGCCGCAGCGGCAACAACAACAACGTCATCACAACCAGCGTCACTAACAGCCGCAGTAAATGCAGCAGTAGCACGCTGAGCAGCACTAGCAGCAGCAGTAGCAGAGGCTACAGCATCAGCTTCACATTCGCGCGCCGCTTCGTCATTCCGCTTCATGTCACGGTAGCAACTTTCCATCATGGGGATCTGCAAATTGAGGCGCGGTGCTGGTGGTGGTAGTAGTAGTAGTAGTGGTAGTAGTAGTAGTAGTAGTAGTAGTAGTAGTAGCGTGAACGATGATGACGATGCCGAATACGGTTTCACTCCCCCTTATATACTCTTACTCCCCTCCCCCCCCCTTTTTTTTTCAAGCTACTGGCCAGCTGCCCCCTCACGGCAGGTCTTTAGATCAGCCTTAAGTCGCTTACTACGCGGCTCATCATCCCTCTAATCGCATTTTCCAGCCGCCGGCCGGCTGACTGCTGACGACAGGAGAGGGTGATTTGTTTTTCTTTAGATTTAAGCCGCTTACCACACGCACACCCTCTAGTCACAGACAGAGTGACAGAAAGGGAGGGGGTCGCTTTGTTCACGCTACCTGTAGTTGTTTTTCTATACACACGCTGAGCCCATGACCCGCTAATCCTTTATACAGGTAACACGCGTTCAACTAATTACTCTATTGTATGACAGTCGGTACACGGATTTAATTTTAAACCACCTTCCCATCTGGATCCATGTCTGGCGGGGTGGAAGGATCCAGCTGAAAAGCGTGATTAGGGCTTTTGTTTCTCTTATGATAGCAGCAGGTCAGCATGCGACAGCTGAAAATGTCAGACTCGCCGCTCCTATAAAAGACTGAGATGCGTCTCTCTTTCCACACACCCTTCTACCATCGCCGCCGACACCGCCACCGCCGGCCAGCCGACCGCCGCCACCGCCTGCAGTCACCGCCATCACGCCAGCAGGGAATTTCGAGCTGAGTCTGCTTATTGCTTATTTTTTTTCTTTGAGCTTTTTGTTTTCTTAAATTTTTATTTTCACTCAGTCTTTTTTGTTTCGGAGGAAAGAAATATGGCGCTGCAGAGGGCGCGAGTTTCTAAAAGACGGTCGCGCGAACAAAGTGCTCTCCTCAACTGCCCGGCTATTTTTTTATCTCAAAGGAGAGAGCGTCACGTAGTTGAGGTTCACGCTTCTCTTGAAGCGTACCGAATTCTCGAGAAATGCAAAGCTGAGCGCCATCGTCGTTATACAAGAGCGGAAAAGGAAACCGTAGCGACATGGCCGAGAGCCGTCTTCTCAGAACAGCATTTACTCTACTATTGCATAACAGCTGCTCTCAGCGCCCCCACTCGTTGGGCGTTTCATGAAAAGAAAGAGCGCCGCTACTCTCCTCACCCTGCCTCCTCTTATAAAGTGAGAATAAGTGCTATGAAACGATTCGACAAGCCGATCGGTTTCTTGGGAGCGACTGCAGCTCCCACTCGGTGGGCGCGCGTTGTGGCCGACGTGAACACGGTCTCTAAACGTTTCGACGTCGTCACTTGTTATCCCGCATATTGCAACGCAGCCGAATTGAAGAAGATAGGGACGCACTATTTTAAACCATCCGCTCCAATATGTATTTGTCACCGCCGCGCTCACACGCCTTATTGCTTTTTCGAGACGATCGTGTCACAACACAGAAATAGAAAAAAAAACGGCAAAGCGACGAGCTTTGCCTAAATGATCAAAAAAAAAAAAAAAAAAAAAATTAATCTCCTCCTCCTCCTCCTCCTCCTCTTCTTCTTCTTTTTTAAAAAAAAAATAAATATTTGTATCAGACTCCTCTGGAGTCTGATACAAACATTTATGACTATTGAGTGAAAATAGAATTTTATCGCAAAAAAAGTCACTTCTGCCGCCGCTACTGTGACACCGGCCGGTATCAATAAAAAGGTCGGCTGACTTTTCTCCACAACCATTCACTACCGACCGTTCGAGTGAGAAACACAGCAGACAGTCAGACACACAACCGCTCTCTGACGCGTCCTGAAAAAAAACAAAAAAAAATGTCCAGTAGTAAAAGCAAACTCTTCACAGAAATTCATTTCGACGCTCGACTACAAGGACCCTTTAGTTGTATCATTAGCGGTCCGTCGGGTTGTGGAAAATCGCGCTTGGTGGATCAATTTCTGAGCGACGTGAACAATTTGGTCACGCCGCCGGTGGAAAAGACTTTTTACCATTACGGCGAGTGGCAACCTCTGTTTGAAAAAATGCAAAATCAGTACGGTGTGGAATTCAGAGAAGGTCTTCCTAGCAAAGAGTCTATAGCGGGAGACGTGGAAGTAGCAGAAGACGCTTTACGACCCCACACTCTACTGATATTGGACGATCTGATGAGCAGTTCCAATCAGCAAGTGGTAGCCGACATCTTTACTAAATACTCGCATCACTGGAACGTGAGCGTCATATACATCACTCAGAACCTATTCCAGAAATCACCCGACTTTCGAACTATGAGTCTGAACGCTCACTACATGATCGTTTTCAAGAACCCGCGCGACATGGGGCAAATAGCTAGTCTGTCTCGCCAGGTGTTTCCGTCCAACGCGGCGGCCCTCTCTAGTATATTTACCCATGAACTCAAGCGACCTCACTCATACCTCCTTCTGGACTTCAAGCAGTCAACACCTGACGATCTGAGAATACGCTCCTCTTTGACGTCCATACACTCTCAGCTAGTGTTCGTACCGCTAGACAAAAAAAAGAACAAGAGAAAGCAGTAGCAAAAAAAATGTCTTCTCATCTACTCGAAAGACACTTTGGTACTCTCAAGCACTTAGCTAAGTGCTCGCCAAAGGACTGCTCGCATCTAATAGACTCTGGAAGCGACGATCTGATCGCAGCGTTAAGTGAGATCTGTCACAATTTACTGGTAGGGAACATCCCGCTCAGCGACAAACAACTGGACAAGCTTCGAGAATCGGCTGACGTGTTGAGGGAGGTCGGCAAAAAATCTACGCCCATCAAAAAAAAGAGACGCGTCTTGGTACAAGAGGGAGGTTTCCTCATTCCGGCTCTCATAGGGATGGCCTTACCGCTTATAAAGAGCATTCTCCGTATATGAGACACCTCATTCGACACCTACTCGCCGACAGCACCACCACCACCACCACCACCACTACCGCCACCACCAGCGTCATTGCCACCGTCATCCCCATGACGGACTCAGAGCAGCAACAACACTACAAACGTTTAGCGCTCGTGGATCCTGAGACGCTCTACAAATCATCACGAGCAGGTCTACTTCATCATGTGCCCGCTGCTGCTGCTACTACTAGCGCTGCTACTACTGCAGTCGCTGCTGCTAGTACTTCTACTGCTCCAAACCTTCCTCCTCTTCCTGATGAGCGCACTGAAAAGAACGAGAGTTCCGCTCCTGCCACCGCCGCCCGCCTACCTGCCGACATGGCCTATTACCACAAGCAGGCAGAGCAGTCCCTTCATCCCGACGCGGCCTTGCACCAGGTGCTACAGTTTATCTACAGGGACTTGGATTTAGTGTTGAACGACCCCACTTTGGAATCGCGCGAGAAAATGTTGAAATACCGAAGGTTGTTGAATAGATTGCAATTTTTTCTCGCGAATCCCCACAACAGCAACATCTCTTCGTCCTACTCTTCTTCGCCCCCGGCTCACCTCCGTCAGTCTGCTGAAGAGGCCAGCGCGTCCCTACTCGAGCGGTTGGTGAACCAAGTTCCCAAGAGGAATCGCACCCGGACCGTGGCGCTGTACAAACAATTGGAGAAATCCGGAGTGATCAAGTGGAACGAGGACGGTGCGGTGCGCGAGATGTCGGGTCGGAGAATACCACCTGAGCGTCGCATCAACATAGTGGACTTACTGAACGACGCCGCCAGGTTCAGGAAGACGGCGCCCAGACCGGCGGGCTACTCGCCGTTCACGAAAGCGCTGCGCGAAGCAGTTCCCACAGACTCCTTGATCGGAAACCATCTGTATAAAGCGAGCGGACCTGGCCAAAGTTTGGACACACGGCTTGCTGACAGAGGTCGGAAACGACCGAGCTTCGACTCGGAAGAAGGAGAAGCAGCAGCAGCAGCAGCAGCAGCAGCAGTAGCAGCAGCAGACTCTTCTCTCCAGGTGGTGGACGATCAATCCTCTGAAGACGAGGAGGACGACCGTGAACTTTTCCAAACTCCGACTTCCTATAGGAGCGTGCCGCGTAAGAAAAGGAAAGGGCGCAACCGCCTAGCGGCGAGCTCGTCGTTCACGCCCTCAACAAGCCCACCATGGGCAAACCAGTGAAGAGACTGACCAAGAAGGAAAAAGAAAAGAAGCGCGTAGTAGCTAGATATACCGACGTCAAAGCGCCCTCCAGTTTCACTAGCGTGACTAAACTCCAGAAACATCATTTTCGCCACCTGAACCCGGCCGTCATCCGAGATGCTTTAGTGTCGCTGGACGCCTACACTAAACATAAACCCATTCGGAGAAAATTCGCAAGGAACAAGACTATAACCGGCGCAATCGATCAGCAGTGGCAGATAGATCTGATGGACATGCAAGCTTTGGCGTCTCACAACGACCGCTTCCGGTACGTGGTGACGGCGATCGACGTTTTCTCTAGGTACGCGTGGGCCGTTCCCATTAAATCCAAGAGCGGCGCTGATGTCACCGAGGCCTTCCGAGAGATGACAGGCACTGGCGAGAGACGACCGCGCACTGTTCAGACAGACAAGGGGAAAGAGTTTTTGAACAAGATCTTTCAAGATCACTTGAAGAGCGAGGGCATAGAGTTCTTCACTGGCGAGAACGACGACATCAAAGCTAGTCTAGTGGAGCGCTTGAACCGCAGTCTGAAGGAGAAGCTGTGGCGTTATTTCACACACAAGCGCACGTATCGCTACGTAGACGTACTGCACCATGTAGTGTCTTCTTACAATCGCACTCACCACAAGACGTTGAAAATGGCGCCGGCTCAAGTCAGCTCGGAAAACAGCGAAACAGTTTTCTACCGACAAGATCTCCCAACTAACAAACAAATCGACGAAATATGGAAAAAGAAGAAAAAAACAAAGACGTCCGCCGTCGACGTCATCGCTCCGGGTGACAGAGTGAGGATGTTGAGAACTAAAGGCGCCTTCGACAAAGGGTACGAGGGAAACTGGCGCGAGGAAGTGGTCGACGTTGCTAAGACGTTGGGAAGCAGAGGGTTCGAGCTGAAAGACGACAAGGGCGAGGAGATAAAAGGCGTCTTCTACCCGGAAGAGGTTCAGAAGGTGTACAAGAGTCGTTACGACAACAACTACCTGATAGACGAGGTGTTGCGCCGCAAGACCGTCGACGGTAAAGAGTTAGCTTTCGTACGTTGGTTAGGTTACGACGACAAGTTCAACGAGTGGATCCCCGTCAAAAAAATAACGTAGAAAAAAAAAAAAAAAAAATGAACATCACTCTACCTAGCAACAGCTCTATGGAGTATTATCCTGACAACAGCTTGACGTCTTTCCGAACTCACTTCGACTCGCCGCTCCTTCTGCCCGAAGCGTACGAAGCGGCTCTGACTGAGATCATCCTCCCTACAGAATGGACTAACGTGCACGACGACGACTTGATCATCGTTGTTCCTCTGCGCACCAAAGGTTCGCTAGAGGAGGCGATCCAGGTTTTAAAAGAAACTAAATTCTCCGAAGGAAAAAAACCACAGGTAGACTGGAGGGGAATGAAAAACGCGAACGGTCTGAGCAAGCTAACGTTCAGCTCAAAATTCCCGCTGAGCTGGAAGGAAGCGAGCTATGTAACGGTGGAAGAGATATCAGACACGTCGGAAGAGCAGCAATTGAAACCGGAAACAAAAAGGTTCAAGAGAGAGGTCGACTTGAGACAGACGAATGCCGTATACAAGCAGTTCTTGTCCCCGGCGGTGAAGAAGAAGGCGATCAGCGATCAAGCAAGACAAATGATCGAAAAGATGGAGAAAGACATGGGAGTGCGCAGTTTCATGCCAAACATATTCGAGATACCTCCTATTTTCACCGGAAGCAACCACACCCTAATCGAGCGCTTGAGTGAGACGTTGCGAGATGACAGACTAGAGGGCGACAGCTTCTTGCTCAAACCGATGCGGATCTTATCGCACGACGCCAAGACGAAACGCGTCACCATCAAACCGCCGAGACACTGTGCTGTCCTGCTGAGTCAGCATCTCGCATGCGTTCTAGGCTTCGGAGAGAAGACGTGTTTCGCGTCGCCGACTACCGGCGCCTACTCGATGGATGTTTACGGGGACGTGCACTCTGTGTACATATACACCGACATGATCCAGGAGAGACGTGTGGGCGACATGCAAGTGCCGCTGTTGCGCTGCGTGGCGGTGGACAGAGGCGGAAAGCGTCGAGGTGGCGTGCAAGCTATCAGTTTTCCCCATTTGGATTATTTCCCCTTGAAATCCAAGAGGTTTACCGAGGTCGGCATCTATTTAAGAGACCGATCCGGTCATTCCATCCCATTCGGTAGAGGCGAGGTGACCGTGACACTTCATCTGAGACCTATTGAGCGCTGAAAGAGAGAAAAATGATGCGTCAACGCGTTCCGTACTTTCCACCCAGGCGCACCGTCGGCAGAGGGTACAGCGATTACTACAACGCGCAGCTGGGCAACGGCGTCAACGTGTACAGCGGGCGCTCTTTCCAGAGCGGGCACGGTTTGGGCGGCGCTCTGTTAGGTCTGATGCGCTCGGCTACCCCGCTATTGAAGTCGGTGGGAAAAACGCTGCTCCGCGCCGGTGTGGGCGTAGCTAAAGATGTGCTGGCGGGTCGGACTTTAAAGAGCAGCGTGAAAGACCGAGGCGCAGGCGCTCTGAAGAGACTGGCGAGTACGGCGTTCTCGGGAGGAAAGACGTCTGTCGCGTCTAAGAAAGGGTCGAAACGTCGCCGGCATTCTCCTCAGACGGGCGGTGGCTCTTGCAAGAGACGTAGAGGGGATGTATTCGACCGGTAAGCGCCTAGGCGTTCAGGTATAAATAAAAAGACTGGAGGCGGCCGGCGTCAGTCTGTCGGCCGCATGAAGAGAGAACACAATGGCTTACGTACACGAGAGCAGTAACGAGTGCGCGCTCTCTGAGCTCGACCTGCACACCGTAGCGCCGACTCAGACTACTATCTTAAAGTCGTCTTTCCTGGGGATAGAAACAAAAAACTCTTTAGAGGATGGAGGTAACATAAATTTCACCATCAACAAGTCGCAAGAGTACACAGACCTGAACGAGAATTACCTTCATCTGGAATGTCAAGTGCTTAAGGACGGAGCGGCGATCGAGGACACCGACGCGGTAGCTCCGGTGAACAACTTGGCTCACTCGCTCTTCAAAGACGTCCAAGTCTCCATCGGCGGTTTCAAAGTGTCTGGCAACACCGAGACCTACCCTTACCGAGCTTACTTGGAAGGGTTACTCAACTACAACAAAGACGTGAAGGACGGCGTCATGAGCGCCCAGGGGTGGCATGAAGATACGCCCGGTCAGTTTGACACGTTGACTGACGCGAATGCGGGGTACAAAGCGCGCAAGAAGCTAATCTCCAACAAGCGCTTTTCGCTGATGGCGCGACTGCACTTTGACCTGGCTCATCAACCGAAGCTCATCGTTGGAGAGACAGAAATCAATCTCACTCTGAAACAAGCGGCGCCCTCTTTCTATCTGATGTGCGCTGCTGACGGAGGCTACAGCTTGAAGATCTACAAAGCAAAGCTCTACGTGCGACGCGTGCTGGTGGCGGACGCTGTAGCGGAAACGCACGAGAGAGCGGTGATAGAACACGGGCCCTTCGACTACCCGGTGAACAGAGTGGAGGTGACGACCTACGCCATCCCTCAAGGTAACAGAGATCACAGCTACACGCACTCCAACACAGGCCAGCTTCCCAAGTCGATGATGATTTGCTTCCTTGACCACGACGCCTTCAACGGTAGCTACACCAAGAACCCGTTCGAGATGAAGCATTACGACATCAGCTCGCTTCAAGTGATAGTGAACGATCAGAAAGTGCCGAACGACGCCTACGTGCCCGACTTTAAGACCAAAGCGGCCGTGAGAGAGTACTTGGCGCTACACACGGAAACGGGGATGTACGAGGGCGCGCGCTCCTGCGGTATTTCATACGATCAATTCCTGAACGGTTACACGGTGTTCCCCCTCGACTTAACCCCAGACAGATCGCACGACGGGTGTCGCGTGAACCTTATAAGAGCGGGTCAGCTGAGGGTGGAAGTCAGTTTCCGCTCGGCGCTACAAGCGACAACAACGGTGCTACTCTACTTGGTGTACGACAACGTCGTCGAGCTGACCCGAGATCGACACCCCGTCACCGACTACCACATGAACTGAAGACAAGACGGCGGTACTCGGCGTATCGTATGAACACGCTTGAAATAAGCAGAGTGTTGAAGGAAAACGTTCACACAAAACATCGTTTCCTGGGCGTTTTCTCTTGTGACACTATTCCGAAGCACCCTATCAAAGACACTTGTTTCGTGAGCAACACAGATCCGCAACATTTACCAGGTCAGCATTGGGTGGCGTTTTACGTGTCGAGCACGGGTGAAGTGTACTACTTTGATTCCTTCGGCTTACCGCCGCTGAGTGCGGAGTTCTTGTCTTTCGTGGAACGCTCTGCTCCGTTCAAGTGGCAAAGAAACCGCATTCAACTACAAGACACTTCTGCTGACACCTGTGGACCTCATTGCGTTCATTTCCTAATTGAAGCATGTCGAACAAGAAACCCCAAGAAGTGCGTCATGCGCATGAGCAAAATCCCAAAGCTGAGCGACCGGGCCGTGAGTCAGAAGCTATCGATGATGCTGTTGTGACGGGTTGTTGCGATGGCGGCCGTTTCATGGAGGCAAAGATTCTCTGCCTTGCCGAAATGGTGTTGGATTTATCCAAAGTCGTGCAATGTCTATTGGAGAGAAGTCGTCCGGGGTGTGGTGGTGCGAGTGACGGCGGCGTGAGACTTTGCGGCCTGTTGAGTTGCTGCAAATCGAAGAAGCAAGCTAAAAAAGCATAAACTTGTGTGTTTTTTCTGATTGAAATGAAAATAAAGAATAAAATGAAAAGAAAAGAAATTATCTTGTTGTGTTTTTATTTCTATATATAAGTTACATAACTTTTTTTTGTTTGTTTGTTTACAAACAGTCACGTGTCACGTGGTGTTGTTTACAAACAAGAGAGCCACGTGGTGTTGTTTACAAACAAACCCTAAGTAGGTCACGTTACCCTAGTTACCAGAATGCCGGCTTCTGATTGGCTGAGCCTAAGTAGGTCACGTGACGTAAGTAGGTCACGTTACCATGGTTACCAGAATGCCGGCCTCTGATTGGCTGAGAGCTTCTAAGTAGGTCAGTAGGTCACCCAGAATGCTGGCTTCTGATTGGCTGAGAGCCCTAAGTAGGTCACGTTACCATGGCAACGGGTCACGTGACCAAATGGAGGCCTCTGATTGGCTGCATGTCGATTGAGTAATAAACAGTACTTAACTATAGTCCCGTTCCGATACATACTATACTACTACTAGCGTAGCCAGGCACGATTCGAAGGTCTTCCCAAAGACAATTACGTCGTCCAGGTACACCAAACACTCCTTCCACAACAGATCACTCAACAGAGATTCCATCATGTTGCAGGGGCGTTACACAATCCGAATGGCATCACATTGTACTGGAAAAGACCGACATGGCTCGAAAAAGCTGTCTTTTCCTGATCCTCTTCCTTCATTCCAACTTGCCAGTATCCGGATTGCAAATCCAGCGTACAGAACCATTGGTTTCCGCCCAGGGAATCAATAGTCTCGTCTATACGGGGAAGAGGATAGGAGTTTTTCTTCGTACAACCATTTAATTTTCGATAATCGATGCAGAAGCGAATTGTGCCGTCTTTCTTAGTCACCATCTGAACAGGACTGGACCAGGGGCTAGTGCTGGGAACAATCACCCCTAATCTCAGCTGATCAGCGATTTCCTTCTCGGCCATCAACTTCTTCTTCAAAGGTAGGCGTCTATAAGGGATTTTGAAAGGTACAGCGTCCTCTGTAGTGATGGAATGTAGCACCTTATCAGTTCGCCCCAACCCAGTGGGCTCCCCGAAGGCTGCATCATATTTCACCAATACCTGTCTCAACTGATCTTTCTGGTCCCCCGTCACCAAGCTCGAATCGTCCACCAACTTCTGAAGTTCCGGACGCAAATCGAACATCCCTTCAAGGTTCGGTTTGGTATCTTCTGAGAGTATACTGGTGCTTGCCTGTGCAACGATCACCTGCCCCACGGGAGTACCTTTCATCAGATAACGGACTTCACCACCAGGATTCGAAATAGGAATTAAATTCCTGCTGCCACTGCCTACGAAAGTATCTGCACTCTCGAGTCCAATTGATGCAAGTCTCACCACATCGGGTTCAACCACCGCCATCTGGTCTCGGAAGATACTGTCACTCGAAAACAGCACATCACATGTCTGTCCTGGGGGTATCTTAACCGTCTGTACCACCGAGGCTTCAGAAGATACCTTTCTCAAAACGCATTGCACGGCCACCTTGTACGGATGTTCTATCTTTAACATCCCCCTACAAGGTTCCAACATTGCTCCGTACAACGCAGCGAAATCTAATCCGATGATGCCATCATCACTCAGATCAGCAATAGTAGGGGACAGGAGATAATCCTGTCCACCTATATTGATTTCGAAAAATGCTTTACCAAACGTCTGCATGCAGCTACCGTCGGCCGAATGAGCTTTTACCCTCGTTGTGAAGTTATCTGGCTCATCGGCTACAAGGTCATGGAATCTCTTGGAGATAATGGAGTGACTAGCTCCAGTATCCACTAGAAATTCCGCAGTCCTTCCCTTCACTGCTACAGTCAAATACCACCTCTTCCCAGCCAGTGGTGATGGGTTAACGGTGAACCGTTCGAAATCCTTAGTGACACCAAGATCTACTCCCCGTCGTTTCAAGTGCTTCAGACAGGGATGATCCGGGGACAATCCGGCACTGCTGACTACTTCCAGCTCCTGTATCCAATTCGTCGCTTCCCCAGTACTTCCTCCTCGGACGTCTACTTTTCTGGGTTCATTGGACATACTTAGAAGGGACTGATCAGGCCCCTCCTCTAAGCTTCCAATCTCTACTGCACCTCGGACTTCCTCGCTTGCACCGCTGGCGATAAGCTGGCTTTCCTTCACCTTAGGGGTCACTACTTTGCCATCCCGAGCAACCCCCTCTAGTTTTCCGTTTTCTTCTCCTCAGGCTTTGGTACCGGCTTCTCAGCTGGGCATTCTGCAGCAAAGTGTCCCAGGGCCTGACACCTGTAACACTTCCTAGTGGTCTTGTCCACTCTCGGCTTCGAATTCCTCCCTGTTGGTTGCTGGTTTCCAGACATCAAGTCAGTCAACCTTAACAGAAGTTCTTCTATCGAACTGGGAGTTGGGGATGTAGTCGAAGGTGCGCTTGTAGTTCCTGGGGTCACAGGTGGTGTTTTCCTGTCAGCCTTCGGATAGCGCTTCGAATTCGAATTGGAATAAGATTTGCCGCTGTTCTTTTGAGCAACCGCGCCAATCTCCTCCTCCCTTCCAGAATCACCTTCCTCTGAATCAGAGGCTGGTGGGTCTTGTACCATACTGGAAGTTCTCGAAAGTACTCTCGAAGATAGCAGATGCCGTTTCCTGTCATAGTCTTCTATGGCCATGAACAAATCAGTGAGAGAAGTTCCAGCCTTCCAACTATCACATGCTGCGGTCCGTTCATCAGAATCCCTTAATCCCTCAATGAATTGCGAGAACAAATCATCTAGGAACTGTGGGTCATCTAACTGCCATCTTGGTCTAGCCCTTTGCAAGAGAGATTGCAATTCTAGACCGAACACACGGTGCGACTCGTTTGGTTTTTGAGTCCGTTTCCGAAACAATCGAAGTGGATCCTCATTACCCACATTCCCTATCAGATAACTGGCGCATTCCACCAATTGGGTAAACGATCCGGCACCATGCATAGTTCTCCATCTCGCAACAGCTAGCTTGCCGGGGCCATTTCTCAATGCCCGTAAAAGCTCGTCCAATGACTCCTCCTCTGACCACCGATTATACCTCATATCGTCCATGAAGTCTGCGAACCAGTCCTGCCATGGCTGTCTGCCTGTGAACGGAGTCGGAGTGCTTGCAGTGCGTCTAGCAGCGTTGTGGTTGTCTCTGTGCAACAAAAAAGACTGCTCGATGCTCCAGTCAACGATATCAGCATTATCGGCTTGTCTGCTAACACAGTCCACTCCCATTTCAGCAATGCAGGGGTTCGTATCATAAATCAATTTCATCCCAGGGGACATTGACTCGCGGCGAGATACTCGTCTACCTGCATTCGTAGGAGATCTTCCTGACCTCCTTGAGGGCCCACTCGAACGCTCGTTCGGATCAGATCTCGAAGATCTATAATTCGAACCCGGACGGCTTGGTCTCTCTCGAGAACTAGAACGACTGGGAGGGTTCGAATAGTCGTCATCATATGACGTTGGGCGTTGGTCACGCCGTGAAGATCTTCCATCCGAATCACCTGTATCAATGGTCACCCGTTTTGGTCTTCCTCCGGTTGAGGCAGAGGCACCACCCCCACCAGATGATGAGTTGTATATGCCACCACTGACATGACCGAACCCCGAATGGCTACTTCGAGTTGACTCCTCATCTCTTCTCTTCTGTAAATCTTCCACTTCCCGAATCAGACGATCCTTCTCTTCCATCATCGCCTTGGTTTCTTCTCGGATCGTATCATGGAGCTCGTCCGAATCATGTATGGTCTTATCTTGACGTTGTTCAAGAGCTTCAGTACGTCGCCGCAAGACATTCTGCTGGTGAGAGAACTGGTCCTCCATATGTTCCAGTTCCGCTTTCGCTGTGTCCAAGCGATTCTGTTTCTCTCTTGTTTCCCCGTCTAAATCTTCATTCCTGTTTCGGAGCTGTACCAACCGATGACTCAAAGCTTCAAACTCTTCATTCATCCTGTCCATCTCTGCAATTCTTGCTCCTTCGAATCGATTCTTCTCTTCTTCGAAATGACGACGTGTCACCTCCTGCCGCTGGTGTCGTTCAGCATGCAGCATGCTCATGCCCTGTGTTGGCATAGGAGCAATGTGCCTCTTCGAACCGCCAGTTTCAAACATATAGCATTCTCAGCTATGTCAACGACTCAGCAAACATGTAGGGTAAACTCAGTATCTAAAGAATAATAAATAGTTTTACTCACAATATGAAGGTAAATTTATTAGTTAGAACTAAGATATATGGTCAACTCTCACCCTAGGGTCACCGGTGGTCCTATACAGGTGACATTGAAATTTCATGTCAATATAACTATCACATTTAGGGACAAAACCAAAGGTTGGGAATACCAATTATGAATAATTGTGTATTTTAGCTCAAAATCAAGTACATAGCACTAAATCCTATGAGAATTTAGTTGATATAGCTCAGATAATTAGGACAAAATAATATTATTTCTGTCTAAAAGCTACTGCTCATATTATTTACTAACATTTGAAATGAAAAAGATAGTGCCAAACTCATACTCAAAGCCTAAAATAATGGCAAGGTTCAGGTTATATTTTATACCCTTAAATTGGTTATTTTAAGCAATATGATGAGATCTATATCATGATTCTAGATCATGTTTTCTTGGTAAATAATTCAAAGGTTCTAACTTATGTTAAAAATCGCAATTTTTTTTGGTACAAGTATATTAAATATTCAAAGTCTTACAAAATGCTCAATTTGGCTCAAAATCACCCAATTTCTTAATATGGCTCAGGTAGCATACATATGTACTTGGTCTTGTAATGTCAGCTAATTCTGATACATTTACAGGTAAGCTGTATGCACAGAGACCTGCGCAGTGTGTCCATATTCAATACGTAGCGGTCAACCTTAAAGTAGATGCGTGAGCTATTGTAAATTTGAATATGATTTCTTTAATATATTTTTGAATGCTACAATACAATACAATACAAAGTGAGGCACGTTTGGTCCTATTCCATTGAGGAAAAGTAGATGTGACCCCATCTGGTGAAAGTTGACCATATTATGTATTTTCCACAGATTAATCAGTTTGATGTCAATGAATTCTACTTGGCTTTGATGTTTCAAGCTCTGGCTCTGTTCTTTCCACAGCTGTTAATAGCTGTGTAGATGCAGTAGCCGCCAATGTAGTGAAAGGCATTCCCGGGACAGCACACTCCAAATGTACCCCACTCATCCCGTATGAGGCCTTTGCCAAGGCTTCTCTGGGATTGACAGATGGGGAGGTGGAGAAGAAAGCAGCGCCACTAGCCTTCAACCCTGAGAAGGAGATTTACTGGATAGAAATCAACCTTGGATATGAAGGTTTGAATATGTTGTCTCTCCCCCTAACCCATAAATTATTTAATATTACCCAAATATCTAACGATATCCAAAGGGGGAAGACGTGATAGTCAGATATAGACGTTTTTATATTCTGGTCTCAAAATGCAATGTGATAAGGACTCAGAGGCCGATATATCAATTCATAATAATTGTTTGGTTATGTCATCAAGATCATTATATTTTAATACAAATAGGCCAGTTTGGCATTTCTAGTGATATATGTATGATATCAGTCCGACCGGATAACATTAATATATTTGGGAGCAGCGGCAACTGGTGGTTCTCTATGCCTGTTCCAGGGGGCGCCCCTAGCTGGCCCCACCTGTCCATTTCCGCCCACCGCTTGCTCAGTCTGTTTGAAGTAGCCGTTGGATAAGGTCAATTTTTTCTCTCTGTGCGTCAATCATCTGTCAGTATGCCGAAGTTCTGTGACGGATGTAAAGAAGAGTTTGACGGACGCAGGGCAGATTGTCCTTATTGCAAGGATGATCGTGAGTACAGGGAGCAAAGGGAAAGGAGAAAAAGTGAACTTGATGACCGAGGAAAGGAGGAGGAAAAGGAGACTCCGCCGGCGGCTACAGGTGGTACAGGTGGTGCTCCAGGGAGCTCAGGGGGTGCTTCAGGAGGCTCTAAGCCTAAGACCACCAAGGGTACCACCAAGACTGATCTAGATCAATCCTTGCACGAACTGGAGGACTTATCCGCAGTCCTAGAGGAGTTCAACAAACTTTCTCTTGATCTGAACGCAAGGATGTCTAAAATGGAGGGCATGATGGTCCAAATGATGGCTCGTATGCCCGAGAAACAAGATGGCGCCCACCCTGGCCGGCGCCCTTTCAACTTCAGGACCCCGCACCCTGGAGCCCAGCCTGAGGTGCCTCCAAGGGTGCCTGAACCGGAGGAGTCTGGTGAGGAGGGAATCGACCCGGCAATCATGGACGGTGCGGAAATCGACGCTGGAATCGACAACCTGGGTGGTAGATCCATGCAAAGTCTGAGTAAGTTCGATTTGCACAGATTTTTACCAGTTGCTGAAAGGAGACGTCCACTTCAGGTGGATAACCCTGAAAAACTGATATATCTTTTAACCAGACTGATGGAGGACTTATCCATGAGGGGCTTTAACATCACAGGCCTTCTCCAGCACATCTCGTATATTTCTTGGATGGCATCTACGGGGATATATGCCACCGAGGCCCTCGTCGAATAAGACTATGAGATGCGTGATAGGGCCAGAGAGTTTGGCTGCAAGGCCTTTGTGGGGGGTGACACTCACTTATCCAATATGTATTTGGGTACCAGTGGTACAAAGGCACACAGGTACCAATCTAGCAAGGGCCCCAGCCCTCGAGGAGGCGGGAGTCAGGGATATAACCAGGGATCAGGGTCAGGGAGACGTCAGCCCCTGACAGGGTGGAGGAGGATTGCATCAGAGAGAGGGATCTGCTTTGATCACGCCCAAGGCCATAGATGTGATGGTTGTAGGTACAGACACAGTTGCACCTGTGGATCCAACGACCATGGTATGCTGAATTGCCCCAATTATCGTCGGGGTGGTGACAGGAACGGCGACCAGGGCGGCTCAGCGTGACTTTCCAAGCCAAACAAAGACGTAAGCCGGATTACAAGCTGTGATTTTAATCCATGTACGTGTGTTGTTGACGGGATTAGCCCTTGTGCACGGGAAAATGACTTGTTTGTCACACCAGTGACAGCGTGTGATAACTTTGTTGATTTTGATGGGGGCCACCATGTTTTACGAGGCCCGCGGCGCGACTCTGAATTCTGTGTACTTGACGATGAAAAATGTGTTGAAAATTGTAGAAGTTCGCCCGTAAGCTCAAACGATACTCAATGTGAGGGGAATAATGTCGCCAGTAAACCTGCCGACATTATTTTTCAGGATGGTTGCAGTTATGGAATTTCTGGCGAAAATTGTACGGGAAATATTGAAGTTGTGGGAATCGCGTCGAGCCGGGTTGACGAGCCGCGCGATTCAGGTTTCGTGGTACATAGTCAAATTAATTGTGACGAAAATGTGGAGGTTTATCCGGGAGCTCTGTACAACGGGTGGTGCGAAGAGAATTTTGTCGCCAATCAAGCTGGCGACAATATTGCTCGGGAAGATTTGGCGAGAATGGGTTTGGACAATGTTTGGGCGACTAAATGCAACAAATTGGGAGTCGCGCCGATCCGTCTACTTGAAATCCAAGATGGCGGCGCACGGGTGGAAATTTCTTGCGTTCACGATTCGCTATGGGAAAGTTTGCCCGAATTTGTGAGTATTACTACGGAATTTACGGTATTGAACAGATGTGTTGATAGTTATAATTGTACCCGACCTGTGGCCGCAGTAGAAGTGGTCCCGGGGGGTTGGTTGCCCGTTTGGCAAGCATGTATTAGTGGTACCTGTCACTGTATGTACATTGTAGAAGGAGTAGAGTGTCAACTAAGACCCTGCAGGTTTGCAGCAAAAGTGTTAGACTTCAAGGGAAGAGTGTGTACCAATGATATGAAGGTGTTGACAGGTGTGTACCGTGGTTTCCGCATAGTTGACCATGGCTGTGTTTGTAAATATTCATGTACAAATTATCAATCATTGTTGGGGTCCAAGTTCAAGGGGGACATGGGTAGAAAAATCAAACAGGAACTAGTTGAGGGCAAGGTTCGTATGGTCAATAAAAGACCTCGATGTGTTCACGCTATGGGGGGGGGGGGGTAGAGAAGGCTGATGGGTCACTCAGGCCTATAACTGACTGCTCTATGCCGGATGGTGAAAGTATCAATAATTTCATGGGGGAAACTTGTGAGAAATTTCACTATAAGTCTCTTGATGATGTTGTTGAGTTGATTACAATTGACAGTGCTTGTGCAGTTACAGATATTGACAGCGCGTACCGTTCGGTAACTGTCCTCCCCTCCCACAGAAAATTTCAGGGTTTCTGCTGGGATTTGGGGCAGGGTAACCGGCATTTTGAAGACCTTCGCTTGTGCTTTGGGTTGGCTTGTGCACCGTATCTGTTTACTTTGTTATCCGACTTTGTTGTTAAAGTAGGTAGCTTAGGACCATTTGTCAGTTGTGTCAACTACTTAGATGATTTCCTTGTGACTGACAGTACTATTCAGGGATGTCAGCAGGCTCAAGGTTTCTCAAAAGAAGCTAGTCCCCCCCGCCACAACTGTCAAATATCTCGGTATTATAGTTAATACCGTGGATATGACCCTGTCCATTGGTCAGGACAAATTGGACAGGGTATCTAAGGAGGTAGCTGAACTGCAAAGTGTCACTAAATGCAAGCGCAAGCGTTTGGAGCAACTTGCAGGTCTGTTGGCTCACTGTGCGACCGTAGTAAAGGGTGGTCGTACGTACACGAGGCGCATCTACGACCTACTTAAATGCACGGAGGGTCAGGTTGAAGTAGTATTGGAGGAACTAGTCAAGCTAGATTTGAGCTGGTGGGCTCATTTCATGGTGTACTTCAATGGTAAGGCCCGGGTCTTAAATGGCGAAAGTCCAAGTTTTGAGGTCTTTACTGATGCGTCCTCTAAAGTAGGCTTCGGTGCCCATTGGGCCCATGGGTACACATGGGTTTTTTGGGATGGTCTTGGTCATAGATGTGACCATGAATATCATCCCCCCAAGGAGGCCTATGACGACCATATAAACGAGAAAGAGTTATGGCCAGTCTTGGTTAGTTTGTCTAAATGGGGAGGTAACTGGCGTAACTCGACAGTCCAAGTACCACTGACAATACTCAGGTCCTTGGGGTTCTCCGCACGGGTAAGAGTAGCAATGCCACAGCAATGGCTTGGGCTCGGGAATTATTCTGGTCATGCTGTTTCTATAGCATCAATATCCGCTGTAACTGGATCCCGGGAGTCGACAACGTGGTAGCTGACTCGTTGTCCCGACTCAACAATCCAGATTGTGTAACTATTTGTTCAGCTACATTACCTGACTTCACCGAATGTTGTTGTAGGATTGTCAGATCTGATCCATGACTGGGAAGTCCTGAGGGAGAACGCGGCCGCTGATAACTCACGTAGGGCTTATAAATCAAGGTGGAACCGATTCAGGACTTTCTGTGAGGATCACTACCTGTGCCCCCTCCCAGCTACTGTGACAACCATGTGTTTGTATGTGACACACCTGGCTAAGACACTGACTTATTCTACTATTAAGAACTATGTTTCTTCAGTTTGGTTACTACATGACATTCAAGGAGTACCACATATAGACCCAAACTGTTATTTGATGAAGGAGACATTGGCCGGCGCAAAAAGGTCATTAGGTTGTCAGGTTCGCCAGGTAGACCCCTTATCTCCAGAGGACTTACTGCTGATTTATCGTACCTTGGATTTGTCAGTTGGGTCGGACCTAATGCTCTGGTGTGCCATAACTTTATGCTATAGATGTCTGTTGAGAGCAGGTCATGTGACCGCATCACCCCATACCCTCAGGGTCAAAGACTTATTATTCAGGGGTCAGGACATGGATGTTTTCATTACTAGTTCCAAGACAATCCAGTTTAAGGAGAGTGTCCTCCTCATCCCAGTATTGAACTCAGGGAACTCGCCATTGTGTCCGGTGGGTCACATCAAATCCTACTTGAATAGTACGGTGTTATCTAAGGATGACCCTCTGTTCCCATATTCATACCGTGCCTTCTGCACTGAACTACAGTCTAAGTGTAAGCGAGCAGGTCTCACAGGAGATTATGCTACGCATAGTTTAAGGAGGGGGGCGGCTACTTATTTAGCCTCCTTTCTTCCTCTTCATGAGGTCAAGCGTTATGGAGATTGGAAGTCTCTTGCTGTATTATATTACATATCTGATAATTATAAATGTCGTAGGATCAAGGATGCATTAGTATCTGACCATTGGGGTTCCTGGTAAATTGGCAAAAGTGTTCTTTGTTTGGGCTTTTGGCCTTTATCTTGTCAGATTGTACGTCAGGAATTTAGGCAAAAGTGTATCTATGTCTTTGTCATCCATGTCTATGTCATCTCATTCTAGCGCTCCAGTAATATATGTATGATATCAGTCCGACCGGATAACATTAATATATTTGGGAGCAGCGGCAACTGGTGGTTCTCTATGCCTGTTCCAGGGGGCGCCCCAAGCTGGCCCCACCTGTCCATTTCCGCCCACCGCTTGCTCAGTCTGTTTGAAGTAGCCGTTGGATAAGGTCAATTTTTTCTTTTTTGTTATAATAAAGAGGCCTTTATTTTGTCAGATTGTACGTCAGGAATTTAGGCAAAAGTGTATCTATGTCTTTGTCATCCATGTCTATGTCATCTCATTCTAGCGCTCCAGTAATATATATATATATATGGCCAAATTATACTTTGTGGTGGACGGTGGCCATTATAGCCATAAAGAATGAGACGCACTTTGTGAACAATGGCCGTTCTACCAGTGAAACAAATTTGATCTATCCCCATTTTTTAAAACGAAGTCCTGAATATGTTATATTTGGAAACAATGGTATAATATACACGTCATGGTGAATCATGTCCAAGCCTTATGAAAAGCTTGCAGAAAATTCTATTAGTTTATACCTAATCTGCAATAGCCAACGCGTTAAAGGCAACATAGTTTTTGAACATAGTTAGTTAATTGTCCTCTTTCTTGTAGGACACTCTGTGGAGGATGTGCTGAAGGTATGGCATGAGGAGGTGGTGATAGCCATGCAGCTTCTGTATGGTGGGGAGGTGCCGCTCAGAATGTACAAAGGTGTCTTCATGAAACAGGTTGGTAGGGCTTCACAAAGTATATAGAGGTAGCAAAGCATAGGGTGATTGCTCATTGTTGCTAGATACATAGTGAGATTTGTGAACTATAAAAAGAACAACTATATCAAGCTTCAGTAGTTGACTATTTATACATGGAAGGTGTATTTACACAAGCAATGCCCTAATTTTTTATGTAACCTTGCATACATTTGATTGCTTACTTACGCCCAGAACCAGATACAGTCACCCACATTAAATCCATCTTATGAAGATTCATATTCCAAAGGAATTGGGTATAATGAAGTTAAATGCATCTAGTTGGGCGACATGTTAGCAGAAAGTAAAAGGTATTCTCATGAAGTATTTTATTTTATATAGTTGCCAAGAACTTCGAGATAAATCTGATACTAGGATTATGGTATAGAAAAAAAAAGGATATTCACAATGAAACATGTGAAGAACTCCTGGACAATTTCATGGATACCTGAAAGGGATTTAAAGATATGATAGAAAAGGAAATCATAGTTGTATTTCTAATATCAATGTTTTACCTTTTGTAGGTTCACATGTTTATCCAGATGGATGGCGCTGCATTTGATCCGCTGTTCTTCAAGCTCCCTCTGTTTAAGGCTCTGGGGGCCAACACACAAACCACTACCAGACGACTGAAGCCTTTCTAAATACTCAAATTTGAAAGCTCCTGCCTGCTAGAATTATTCTTTAAAATAAATCATAAATATTGAATGCAGAGTAGCTCCGTTCATTTTGTGAGATTTTTCCTTAGCGAGCAGTATTTGTAATTTCAGCATTAGTGATCATATGAAAACCTTCTTTCTTAGAGAAAAAATGGTATGTTCTCTTGAAATCCACCAATATTGATCATAACACGTTTAATGTGACGAATTACCTCTAAGCATACCACAACTGTAAAAGCGTATAATAAATAAATCATATCCACACAAATTAAAGGACCTTTATCTAATTTCAATTACCATGGCCACATTGACTTCTGTTGTTCTTACGTAGGTTATTCCAATAAGATTGGTGCTAGAACAACAAGCTGATAGCTAGTTATAGTGGACATGGCCGCCAGGATGACAGCTATCCTGACAGGGGGCTAACCTTTCAATTAGCCGCTCTTCAGGTAAACTACTGAACCCAGAGGAGATGACACTCTCCTCTGGTGTGCTTGGTCTTGTTGAAGGCTAAGACTTCTTAAACCAAATCGTAAAATCCTTTGCCAGGGTCGTTGAGTTTATATAACACCTCAGTTAAATTTAGAATCGCCCAAGCACAATCCCTGAGATCCAGGCATGTCCTAGCCCTGTAGGATTGTTTTCCCTAGCAAAGTACACCAAAAATAATGGCTCAGGCAACCAAGAAATAGGATGCTGGTTGTTCCCTTCCAGCAATTCACTGCTCTACATAAGTTGCACTGGCGTGACCAGCAGTTAGACTATGCCAGTGGTAGTATACAATACTATTGATACCCACCAGTGTACTGACTGTCTAGACTACCACTTGTGTGTCCACAGAAAATGGTATACTACCCCTTGAATAGACCACATCCCATGGATTTGGTTAAAAATAACACTTAAATACACAAGGATTCCTTTCTGCAGTGTGTATCCCTAGAAGCCTAGTTCAATGATTAATTTAAGGAGGTTATGATAGCTGTGTCCTGGTTTTATAGATTGTTTCATACCAAGCCAAGCCTGATTCATGGTCCCCCTACCAATTTCACCTGACCAGGCCGGGTCAACTGGTTGTGCAGTTGTGCTATTTATGGCTGATTGGGGATCAAACAAACACAGTGCCCTGTGCTGGGTGCAGTCAGTAGGGCTTGTAAACTACAAGTGCACAGTTAAACCCACAGTTCTTACTGCACGTCCAGTAACAGTCAGAGTGCAGTCGGGACAGGTACTCAGCTCTATATATAGGGGCACTGGGCCTTTAAGAACTACATGATCCACTCTCCTCCAGTCTCAGAGATCGGCCCCTTTGAGCTGTATTAGGCTGTGTCTCACGGCCTTGAGCCAATGTTTTTGTCTCTGACCGGGTGCCGTCTCTGACCAGGTGTCGTCTCTGACCTGGTGTCAGAAAAAAGTGTTTTTTAAATTTTAACTCATATATATATATAAGGATTTGTAAAAATTGGTCTAATACATTTCAGGTAAACATGGATCTAGGAAAATCATGGGAACACATTGTATTACTTATTTTTCAAGGAATAGATAGGATAAGATCTAAAGTCCAAACATTGCGTTCTAACACAATAACGTACCTATGTTAATTGAAAATAATGTTTAGATCCAACTACAGAAATGAAGAATATGTTGATCCTACTCCATTGCCATCAGTGTTATATCTAGTTCCTCTGCCTCTCATGGGGGGTCACTATAGTGTGTCACCCTGGGCACAGAATAGTGCCCTGTGCCTTGTAAAACAGAGCACAGGGAACCAGTTTCGCCTCCATTTCCCACAAGATGGCGATACTTTTGATTCCCCCTGTACTGAAACAAATCATGTTTTGTATTGCCACAAGGGGGAGGGGAGGAGCCACACCATCTGCTGAGAAGGAGAGACATGAAACGATCCCCGATGATCTTTCAGGATTCCAGTGTAGGTCCTATCAAGGGATATCTCGCAGAAAAAACGAGTCATATACCTCTAAAAACAGGTATTGTGTTATGGAAATACATGTAACAATTTTAGTCAATATATGAAGACATCCCACTAATAGTAGCAGTAAAATCCATGTTTAGTGGAGCATAGGTAACACCTTATGGGAACTAGGGGAAACTGAATCCCATAAGATTGGCATTGCATTGGATTTCACAAGGAGTCAGACCACTATATTATATAATAATGAGTGGGCACATTTTCACGTAAAACACTTTAGCTTCCTCACGCTCCACATTCATTATACATTATTCCAGTCATATCCAACGATAGGTTCACTAGCCATTCCAGTTATACTTTGTAGTAACAGTTTAATGTTTGTGATTTAAGGCATCATGGACATGGGCCACCCGGTGTCAGGTGGTCAACTAGCATTGGTTTCTTTATTGTCGCACATTGTCATATCTCTAATATGTATCAGAAATGCAGGGGGAAGTCTTTTTGATGTGCATGGAAGTAGCATCGAATACTTGTCACATGTGGTAGTATTAGGGTATTATGGCAATGTGCAGTGGCGGATCCAGGATTTTTTAGAGGGGGGCCCAAACTTGGCCAACCTGGAGTGACTGACTGTTCCTATGTGCACCCCAAGAGAAGCGGGCACAGCGCACACATCAGCCATACTAGGGGTTTTTGGTTGGACCCAACAAATTTTGAGAAATAGACTTGAAATGGTGCCTTCTCACACATTTTGGGACACAATAATGTCTCGGGTCTGTGTCTAGCCCTTATCGTTTAGCTTGGAAAATGTCTCCTTCTCTTTTCTTCTCTCCTCTTCCCCCTTTTTTCTTTTTTTTGGGGGAGTGTGGGGGGGGGGGGGAAGGCCCGTCGCCCCCCCAACTGGATCCGCCAATGATGTGTCAGACAAACTGCCCAAGAGCTAACAGATCAGTATTGTAGTTTCCTATTTTCCCTAAAGATGGCGCCCCAGCAGTTGTCTTCCCAGGCCTCTCCATGTCAGTATGCCTGGATTACATATGGCTGTAATACTATCATGAACGCATGAAATTAGCTTGAGCAGTTGGCGCATTTAATTGTGTTGAGGTCAAATATACCGAAATGTCAAGACAACGATATATATAACAGTTTATGAATTTATTACAAAGAACCAGACCCAGTGTTTGTAGGTGAAATAGAAATAGGAAAAGGATACCAATTGGAGAGTTTAAGTGATTCCCCATATACACACAATGGGTCACACTAGGGACGCATTAGCCATCTACAAAACCCAAAAGTCATTCACAGTGTATAACATCTTTTACTACTATAACATTTTAAAGGATACATAGTAAGAATGAGAAGTGAAACTGTCAAAACATTATCATATTATTCATAAACGCATGTATATTTGATTATAAATGTGACAAACATAATTATAACAATTCACAAAACATGGCACTTTTAAGGCCCCGACCATACACATTGACGTACATTGCACATTTTTCACGATTGAGATATCCTCCCAGGGTTTGCAAAAGGATTAGGCGCAGCCCCTAAAACTGTAACTGGTGTCTAGGGGACCTGACTACGGTGACCTGACAGCAACGACCATTACTTACGAAAAAGCTGCATAATATACTTATTTGTTATCTTTGTATACTATACAAAGGCAATAAACACTGGGTATAGACATATGCTAGTATAACCCATGTTATGAGTTACAGTTCAAAGTTGATGGCAAATTGTGCCTACCCAATAGACACACGCAGCTCTATCAAATTATAGACCAGCCATTCCCATATTTTGTCTTAATTGTTGTTGCGCCTCACCGTGTCAGGCCACATTGTTCTATCTTATGTTTATGAAGATCTAGTGTGACAATACTTGCTGTATTATTGCCTATACACTTGCTGGAGTTTCCCTTGTAATTATTGGCAATTTAGCCCATGTATACGAGCTTGGTATCCTAGGTTAATTCCAAGAATAGGCAAAACCCATATCGATGTATCCACAAAGTTATCTCAAAGATAGGAAAGGAAATCCACTTCCAAAGATCATAATCCACATGACACTGAATATAAATCATCACAGAAGTCACATTACATAGCGTAGTATCTGTTGAACAATGAACCATAGAAACAACAATAATATCACATTGTCCCAGGGTCATCTAAAATAACATTTTAGAGCCCTGGAGAAAGGACTCCTGTATACTGATAACCTGAGACCAAAGGATCCCAGTGGGGACACACCTTCCACAGGGCATTTACACATAATACCATAATGCTTATAGTCATATCCGGCTGGCTGGCCGTCCCATGAGCTTGTATGAGTCGCTGACAGAGCCATGCCTTGACCACAGGCAGCGGTGGACATCATGACTATAGTCCATCTTCTCCCACACGTATCTCCCGTCTCTACCCTCTGTGCGGTTATCATACGAGTAGCTCAGACGAGGGTGCTCAGTCCGGAAGCGTGAGCTGAGAGTTGGGCGGCTCAACCGAGATAATTTTTGTTTGTAGTCCTCAGGTGAGACAATTGAGCCCCCGAGGGGGCGCGTACCTCTCCAGGTGGCGCTACCGACTGAGCGGAGGGTGCTGCGCGCGGCGAGCTCGGTGAGGAAGGCATCGCGCCCTGCCCCGCCCGGATACCGAGGGCTGTTGGTTGGCTTGTAGAACCACTGCGTACCGTTCATCATCTTGGTATTAGCTGCAAGTAATCAAAGAGGGATGCTATGAAATTGAGTTTGAAAAAAGCAAAACTAATAAGCAATGGATGTTTGTAATTCATGATGTGAGTCGAATTCCTTACTGTGCCCCTCATTGCAATGATCCATTTGACCAATGTTGGCCCAATGTATGCAATATAATTGGAGCAATATTGGAATTGGAATTCTTTTCTCCACATGAAATAATGCTGCAATATCAAGCCATTTCCTAAAGAAATCAGTGCAGATTCAAGTGCAGTCAAATGCAGTTGACTCTGCTCACAAGAGAGTCACTTTTAGTTTGACTCTTCATAAAGAGTTAAATAAAGAAATGTCTTGACTCTGATAAATAGTTGTATATGAAACCATCTGATGGGGCAACCAACACTCCTTTGGTACCAGTGACAACCACAAGGCAGAACAACTATCTATTATTTAGACATTGGTTACACGGATACAGTTTTCATCCTTTATAGAAAGGTCCACTTAGTCTAAATAATATGATTAAGGGATGTCAATGGAAACGCTTTTCCAGTTAACTTACCTGAATTCAATGTGATGACATACTATACAATACATTTCAAGAACATTAACAGTATAGAGCTTAGTCACCATATTTGAGAGTAAGGGAAATAACTATAATGCTGGGCACTAACTGTGAGATATAATGTATAGCACTGCTTACTACTTCATATAGATCTGATATTGGCAACTTACATGTGGCCAATGGTCTGCAGTGGGAAGCAGATATGACTCTCTCAAACAGGGAGAAGTGGTGTTATTGACCTCTCTTGTGCAATAACCTCACCTACTCCCTTCTCTCACAGGACTTACATGGCCTTCCACTACACCTGTTGCCCCCACTCTACCTAACATAAATACACAATCCACTTTACCTGTGTACTGCTTATGTATTCAAGTATCGATTTTGGCTCCACACATGTCACATGGGAGACAAACAGTGACTCTGGCTGTCAGAGTCATGGAGACTCCTTTACTTTTCTCTATACAATGTTGATCCAACATCCGAAACAACAACGGACCAACATGAGATTGGTGTTGTTTGCCATCATTGGGCTGGTATTTGAATCAGAGGTGGACCAATATCGGGATTCCAATGTTGTTCCAACATCACATTTTCATTTAAAGCTGGTGTGCCAGCTAAAATTTGATAACTTTTGAATCATGCCATATTATTATTGCATATCCTATCCTATACATACTCCCTAAATTTTAAAAGAATTCGCAGAGTCTAAATCCATAAATCCTATATGTTTATACAGCATGGCTCAGTGCTTTCCCTATTAGCTTAGTTCCCAGTATGCTCACATGGGGGCGGAGGGGCACTGAGTCAGTGAGGTGAATAAGCAACATTGTTTTCTATCTCAAATCATGTATTTATAGACAAATATATTTAACATAGAGCCTTGCATATCAGCTAAAATAATAACAAAACCCTTGACATTACAATTATATCCATTTTGAAGAAAAGGTTTCGGAAGTCTATTAGCTTAAATACCATCTTTAAGTGATTGCCAAGCATGTACCAACAGCTGTTTTTCCGGTATTACTAGTTAATACCTGCATAGCAATTGAGATGGTATTGATCATTTCCGACACTGTATAATTATACTTGCCATCTTGATACAATGTCATATTAAAATAAGATTTCAAATTGAAATTATGGTTGAAAAACTTATAATATGCCTTGCTAAATGAGCTTTCTGCAAATTGGGTGCCAGTTAGTCAGGGTCCAAAGGTCCAAATTATTTTCTTCTAAATATTTGTTATTGACACATTATTCAATAAAGGTATTCTGGCCACAACATAATTTTGAATATGCAAGCATTCGCGACGTGGGTCTATCTATTAGTTTTGCCTGCATTTTCTTGACATCTAAATTGTGAAAATCGTATTTAAACACCATTAATTTTACACAGTACACTATACCCAGTCTAACTGTTCGTCCTTAGAATTCAGTGAACTCAACACTCTGTAACTGCAATCAGTGCACAATCTCCCATCTAAAATGGATTTGAAATTGAGTAACCTATCGATTCAATGGTTTCACTGTTCAAAGAGGGACAATTTAATTGATTTTCTTGGAACTTCTTGGTTACCGAGTGCATTTAACTGGTTTCCCCAATGTAGAATCAATGCTCCTGCAATATTTAGTTACAGAAGTAAGCTATCCACGAGGAAGGAAAACCAAAGCAACTTTGATTTTATAACAGCGATCAAAGCGTATTTTTACTTCAAATCTTAGTACATATATAACAAAATCATAATTGCATATGCCATACTGCATTTCAAAATTCACCAAGTACTCCCACAACCTCCAACCACCAACCGCCATGCACCAGAACCTGCTGTCAGAGAGTTGCTCCAAAATAGTCAGATGGTCCTGCCAGTTGCAATTCTCTCCACACTATATGGATTCTATTGCCTCTGATTCTGTATGTTTGGCGTAATTGTCCTGTCTATAAAGTTTCAGCGCACGGGTCTGCACTAAGGTATTCTAGTATATGACCCCAGCTTGGTTCAACCGACCTGACAGTCCACACGTCATTCTGTCATTCGTCAACCCAGCTACGTCAGGTAGTGTCTACTGTTGAGTCTGATGCAGTCCAGTCAACACGAATAGCACAGATTAATTGTGGCCGAAAATGTATTCAATCTCCATAAGTAAGATCATAATGTGTGTCCATAACAATGTAATATTTATTCATCCGCAGAATTTTAATGCCATGGTAATAGTTGTATGATATCTCATGTATACTCAGATACTGTGCACTAATTATATTTGTCAAATACCCTCACAATGTCACAATCGCTACTTTAACTAATCGTGTATTAAAGAGAAAAATGCCGCGTTTTCTGTAAATACTTTTCTATTTAAGTCCAGCCATACTCATGATTATCTCGAACGATATCATTAAGGATTAGCTAGTAGGCTATATAGATTTGCATAGCTTGTAATGTGCCTTTCCAAAATATATAATATCATATAGCTTATGAACATGTTGTATTGAATAGAAATAAGAAATGTAAATCACCTAAGTTGTAGAATTCAATAAAAGCAATTGATGAAAAACACACACACACAAAGTGATACTAGCGACAATGGTACACCCTCCACTTCTTTGCAGCAGATCTGGTGTAGGCTTGTGTAAGTACAACTATAATGAATGAGGTAGTCATGCACGCAGCATGTATTCCAACTCCCGTTCCCAAAGCCTTCCAAAGGAAGGCTCTGGTAACAGCCAAATGTCCACTGGTTCCAGGAACAGGAAATGGAACCAGAAAGTCAGATGGTAAAACACAGTAAAACTACCATCATACATTCTGATTCCTGTCCACTGGTTCCAGGCTAGCAGCAGGGGTTGCCCAGACCCAGCAAAATCCCAAGTTCAAGGTCATTTGGCTGTTACCAGAGCCTTCCTTCGGAAGGATTTGAGAACGAGAGTGCATGTATTCCCTTCTCTGTGGTATAACACAATCAATATTGAACTCACCACCACCAACTGCTCCCCTCATGGTCTGAGGTCTACTCCCCACTGAGTTGTGGTCCTTGTGCCTGCCCAATGTGATTAAATTGCCTCTTACACTAACAACACTGTATTATTTATATCCCAATGATCGTTCTGCTCTAAAGCCTCATTGTCACCACTAGCATGCCACTCGTTATTTGATTAGAACAACAGTAGAACATTTAGACCATTTACGAGAATGCGCTTTAATAATTGTATGGTTGTGGTTCGGTGGATGGATTTGTGGTACATAGTCTCAGACAGATGTCCATGATTATCTGCCTGAATGACAGGTTTCTATACGAGTGGTACCTTGGATCATATTACACATGGCAGAGCCAAGTGTAATATGATCCAAGGTACCACAAATGGAGAGAACAGGAATTCAGACTGATTAGAGTGGATCTGTGTTTATTTCATGTAATTAATTGATAGATTACATTTAAAAACGACATTTAAATATGGTTTCATAGCTATTTTAGTGAAGTCATCATGGAGAAACACCCCTTGGAAAATTAGCGTCAGTTTCTCCACGGGGGTGTGGAGAACTGCCATTCTAGTACTAAAACATAGAAACTTTGTTTCAGTACTGATAGAGATTTTAAGTATAGCAGTGTGTGGTGGAGGTGATCAAATCTACGGGCACTGGAATGACATTTCAGTGATGTACGTGTGGCAGCAACGGTTAGAACATAGATTGACTGCTGGTAAGCCAGAAATCCACCTAAATTGCAGCTTCATTTCGTTACTGCTTTTATCTGTACCAGTATCGATGACAACTTCATATTTACTGTAGAATAACTGATGAGTTGAAGGCATTGTGGGAATACCAGCCATTTATACCTTGTCGAATAGTTTATTTTGTGAAATTATCAATATCATTAGTTGATTGATATAGAAACACTTCTTGAGGAGATGCATCGATCGAATTTACGACAAACACTTAAGTCTTAACAATTGTACACGTAAGAGATTATGTTTATCAAAATTATTAGGGGGCTGAGTCAGGTTCCACACCAGTGGTTCACCATGATTAATTCTCCCTGGCGTTGGGGAAAACACAAGAGTGGCACCTTTATATGCAAATAATCCTCATGGCAGATCTATCACAAGAACATCACAACAGCAAATTCACAGCGGAATGGTCCAAAGGAAAGATACACTTCCTAAATACAATTGTGGATAAAGATGAAACTGGAAATCTGTATACATACAAGCCTAAACACAAAACCAACAGATACAAACAGCTTTTTACGATATGACTCTGCATATGTACCTTATGTGAAATAAAGACTACAGACAATTCCTACGACTAAAAAAGATTTGCAGAAAGGAATCGGACCGTGCTACTTGTATCCCAATCAAATAAAAACAATTTCTCAGGAAAGGCTATCCTCGAAAATTGTTCGATGAAGTTAGAGAAAAGGTGGCCCTACTAAGAGGGAAATCCAGAATTGGAAGCTGAAAATTCGACTGAGCGAGAAAACCCACAGAAAATGGCCAAAAAGGACAAAGCTCTAGAACAACCAGAACCAGAACAAGAAAAGGTATTCTTGACAACTTTCAGCATAAATTAATTACCATAAATTGGAAAAAAGAGTAAATCAAATTGGGGCTATCCCAATCTTACTCATCCAGGAGAATCCAAAAGGATGCAGCTGGTAACAAGATACAAAATACCTAAAGATCAGAAGAACAACCTCGTGAGAGCCAGGCGCAACATCCAAAAAATTGAGTTTGAAAAGAAAAATACCGGAAAATGTATGCAAAGATTCTGCATGTACAGGCTGCCCCTTGCTAGACAAACTAGGAAAAAAAGTAAATCTCAAGTCAACTACAAAGAGACACGAAACAGAATATTTGTAATTACATAAAAGCTCAAATTTGATCTACTGTATATACTGCAAACACGGTGGAAAAAGATATGTTGGAGAGTCATAATAGGGACGTTGCGTTCAGAATAAAAGAACACATGGGGGATAATAACCCATAAGAGCTAGGTATGGTAACAGGGAAGTAGTTACCACTTCAATCATCAGGGACATCACAAGACAAAATTTATGATGTCAGAGTGTACATCCTAGACTTGATATATGAGCACCCACTGTCAAAAAGAGGCACACAAATCAGAAGTGGTCCATCTTCTGTACGGGGATCCTGAAAGAAGACCCAAATTTGGATACTTTTGAATTCTAAAAATGCAGAATAAGAATAAAAAATAAAAGTAATGCTTGGTAATGCAGGCCACTTTTTTTTCAATAACCAATAAGTGTGCGCAGATTTGGTGCATTTGACCTGTGACTGAGCCAGAAGCGCCAAATACAAACTCACCTTGGTTAGTTGAAATGCAATGTTGGGAGGAACCAGAACGCCTCGTCCCTTTTCCACGAGATTTGATCATGATCATATTCAAAGGAGAACTAAAATTATCAGCCTCTGCTCTCGGCTGCTCCTCCTCTACAACTCTGACACAAACAGTTCCAACTACAATCAACCCCCAGTATGTCCTATACAGCCCCAGGGACACAAGCTGGCGGCCTACAGTCCTGAATTAATTATTCACCATTCTGAATCCCCAGCCAAGAGCCACTATAAACACTGCGCTGCAGAAATGGCATTTGCTACAACAATAAGGTATGAGTGTTTGTAGAACGTACATTAAAAAAAGGAGGTACCACTTGGTGTGTGTCTAACATATTAACATTTATACACTATTTTGTGTTTATAATCTGCCTACCATAGTATTTATCTATTTAGATCTACCCTTCAAACTGTTTGAATGCGAAAATCTATTAAAACTATTTCAACATTTTTGTATATAGACAGTCAAAAATAATTATCTCATTTCAAGAAAATAAGATCATTAAACTCGACTGGCGGACAAACCACTTGTTTTAGGAATATATTTTAATCATCTTATTTTCTTGTAATGAGATACTTATTTTTTACCGTATGTAGAATTATCTAACTAATCAACAGAATCAACTGAACTCCCTAGTCAAATGCTAAGATTTGAAACATGATTATACCAAAACATGTCTAAAATCGGAACATATTTTTACAGTGTGTGCACCTGATGGTTACCTCGTGGTGCATGTGGTAACAACCATAGATACCACGGGCCATATTGAATGTTTAATGGTTTCTATAATACTACCCATACAAACTATGGTATTGGCAGACTAACCTAGCTGTAAATCTATATTATATTGAAACCTTGCCTGCACTCAAAGTTCAAGCAATAAAAGTTTAATGGTTGTTGAATTACAGATTTCCTGTGGGTTGGCAACAAATCACATGGTCAGCATGATGGCGGAATGACATGGCTGTAAACCTAGACAATCATAAATAGTTTAGGCTTCAAGAATGTTGGATTACTTTATGCTTCTTGATTACAGTTCAAACATAAATTCAATGGTTGTAGAAATTGCCATACATATACTGAGGGGTATCAACGTTAATAAACTTTGTGTGGGACATAGAGGTGAGGAGTCCACACAAGGATGGCAACCACTACAAACAATTTTTCATTTATATTGAGCATTTTTCAGTTCAATAAATGGTCCATTTATTATAAGGTTACATAATCTGACAAATGTGCACCAAATATTTCTATCAAAAGGAACATATATATGTATATGAGACACAGCTTATTCAACTTGGTTATTCCTTATCACTGTACAAAACTAAAACATTGAGAAGTCTGTGACCTGGCCGATCCACAAGGGTCACTATGTTTACTTTAGATTTTCATTAATAGTGTGTATAGTTAATGCTCATTTTAATGCACTCGTTCACCACATGATGTATGTGCCTTAGGCTATGCTGTATTCATATATATGTAGTATGTAACTAAGAACCGACCACAATGGTAAGTTATAGGAAGTGGAGTTAGCATGCCTGGTAGGATACCTGAATGTTTGATCTGGTTATATATTGTATTACCCACAGTCCATAACGTCCAACCTATAAGATATAGTACCACGCCTGGAGGGAAATATGCCATATACAAATACAATATACACAATACTTTGGCACAAGTTGACCCATTCCTATCAAGTAGGTAGCTTGACCAAAAATACTAATAGCGGGAATATCTCTATATAATTGATAATGACGAAAATGTATCATGAAAAGAAAAATTTGGTGCTTCTTTTTATATGGGTCATCATAAGGGTTTCCACATATATTCATGCAAATCATATAAGTATTATATAATCATATGTACACATACATGTACTGCCTTATTAATTCGTAGTATGTAGACCTCCACTGTAAGTATGTACTGATTGTTCTTAGCTATGTAAAGTATTAGAAGCGACACAAGACTAAGCCATTTTAGTTCCCTCTTTTAACACAAGAGGTCATAATGGGATTGGCTTTTGCATTGGTGCTTTTCTTTCCCACCACAGGAGGATCAATATCTGTATTATCAACCCTTCCAGTATACTATAGCGAGGCCTGCGGTGCTACATTTTCTTGCTCCACCTTAAAGATGAACCCATAAATGTTAACTTTATGCTTTACTTAGAGGAGGTCTGAGGAGGTAAAGTTGTTGCTTGAAAAAAGCAGCGCATTACTACAGCTCAAAGGTTTAAAAAAAAAGGTGTGTTTCAGGTTACCCGACCCTACCTAGCAAAACAGGGCCGATCCTAGAAATTGTTACCCAATTTTGAAAAAATATTGCAGGGTCAATTTGATAGTCTACGAGTCAACACCGTAATTGGCGTGTCTGCGCTGAAGTTTGTGAGTCAATTTTTGGGTACTTTTCAGTCCAAAGTAAAAAAAATAAAATAAAAAATAAAAATCCGACCTACCCTACCTAGATTTTCAGACTATGTAACCTGAAACACACCTTTTTGTTCTTTTGGCCTGATTAATATGAACCCAGCTGGGAGTGAGTTAAGGAAAAAATTGGGACCCCTCTCGCGGGGGGGGGGGCAGAAAAAGATTCGGCCTGCTTGCGCAAAAATCGACTGACCCACCCTATCTTTAAAAAATGACCACTCCCTTAAGTCTATCATTGATTGCGTCACTCTGATGACATTAAACACCAGGCCATGAAAATTGATCAGAATTACAAATGTCCAATTGAGCCAACAAAGATCACTCTATTTACAGATATTGATCAACCTATTAAAGGGATGCTGGACCCATGCCACCACTAACAGATTTTATGTACATCACTTTACAGGTATGTTTGCACTGAAAGGGTCACAGTGCCACAAATCCGAAAGCTCTGCATGACAGCTGCATTGCTTTAATTGTCGTTTAGGTTTCACTGTCAGGTTTTTAATAACCCTCTATCAGAACAAGATCCGGTTACTCCTGTAGAAATATCATTTACCTCCCCTTGCCCATTGTGACACGCCATGCCTTGCTAATTCCTATGTATTGGTCCATGGACACGATAACATTAGTACATCTCAGTCTGTGATCTACCAGCTTTGCTGCCCTATTTGGTGTTTTTTTTGGTGTTAAATCGTATGCGTTTTCTGTGTATCGCACCTGCAAGCGGTCAGTATTTGTGTATGTATTATCATCATTGGTATACTGATACTGCTGTGTATTAATATTGGCTCTATTTGAGAGACATAGTGTAAATCTGCGGAATTTTGTCCAATAAAAATGTTTTCAAACTCACAAACTCACTCTTGCCACTGTCAACTTTTGGGTTGTCCTTTTACATAGTTTTTGAATTATGTTTAGAACTTTTTACATATAGAATCCAGATTTAACACTCTGCACATATAGGCGTGCCTGACTGTGATCAATGCCAAATATAAAGTCCACCATCTTCATTTCTTACTACCGTTAATGTTACTAGTCTGTGAAAGTTCATGCACCATCCCACATTATAATTATTGGTATCTAACTGCAATAATCATTATCAATATGTTAAATCAATATAAACTACAAAAGAAAAATAGCACTCTCAAATATCATTTTACATATAGGTGTCAATGCGATATATCATGTGAGGCGATATAATATTATATCCTCCTGTTCATATTCCCTATAATACCCAAACAATGATACATTTGCCAACCGACTCTCTGCTAGAGAATATTAATACTAAGTTAGAGACATGGTATATAACTAAATACTCTATACATCTCTACATATGATGTGTAAATACCTGTATGTATTAGTGGTGGTGTGTGTGGTTCCTCCAGTACATACTCCTGTGCTGTATGCTGTTAAGGCCGCCCTCCTCCCGCCCCTCACTGCCGTCTGGGACCTACAAAGTGGTCTAAAGTAACACGCCGTTGTTAACTTAGTCCACACAATCATATGCTGGGCTTAATGTGTAAAATTACTTAAGGTTTTAGGAGTTTTGGTTATATAAATTATTTCATTGTTACTTTATTTATCTGGATTATAGATTTAATTAGCACTGGTAATCCAACCTATTTATAGGCCTAGACTCTAGAGCACTGAGCATTGTTCCTTAGTTTTACATGTGCTTCATATCTCAGGCCTACAACTGTATTGTATTTCTGTTATATAGAGAAAATCAAACTGAAGCCATCCCATAATGATTGCCGTAAACTCACATTTGAAGCAATTTGATACTAAATAATTATATTCACATTAATTAAGTGTAGTGTTAGGAAGTGCAACATGGCTTCCTTGCTATATCAGTAGTTCAGTACTAAATTAATTCAACTGTTCCTGGACACTTCGATCCCCATTGGTTTACATGTTGATCAGCAGCCACCGCAGGCGAAGACGGGCCTTAATCCGTTTAGCAATCAATCTGATTGGAAGCGGCGGCACTGGTAGGTGGGTTGGTGTTGGGGGGGGGGGGGAGGCGGAAGCGACGTTAGAGAAGTAGTTCCGGAAGGTGGTACTGGTATGGCATGATCAGGATTTTGCAGGATGGGATGGGAATGGGAGCCAGGACAACTATGGGGAGCAGGTGTGCGGCTGGCCCTTCAACAACCCCTTACCCTTGGTGGGAGGATTTTTGACAAAAGCAACCCTCATTTGAGGGTGGTTTTAGAAAATCTTCCCGAGGAGTGTTAAACCTCTGTTAAGAGGGATTTTTGGTAAAAAGTGACCTTTGGTGAGGGATTTCGTTCAAAAGCACAGGTTCCTGGTGAGAAGAATCTGCTTAAAGAGTAGGCCTACCAATAAGGTTGGCACAGAGAAGGGCAGACAGGCATGCACACAGGGATCAAGGGGGTATGGGATATGTTGGGACAGATTTCTCACTCTTTAATTGTTCCCAATAAAACACTAAATGGAATCAGGAAATTGGGCATCATAATACAATACAAGGCAATGGTAATTCTTACAGTGACAAAGGCTTAACTAGCCTTTTCCCTGCATGACCTGCTCACCTAGCTCCCACCTTCACAGCACCACCCTCAGGCACCACCTAGGTGGTGGGATCCTGGTGGTCACAGGCTAAAACTGAACAGCATGCCTGATAGCTTGGTACAGGCGTATCTGTAGAACTTTGGGGGATACACACTACTATAATGTGCTATATACCCGATTGGAGGTCATGATGCATTAATGCAGCCCCGGCTAGTTTATTCAACAGAGGTGTATCCCTCATGCGGTATCTGTTCAGGTGTTTATCAACCACATATATAGGGGCGGTATGTTGCCCAGATGCAGCATTAGTGAGTTATTCGCCAGTGATGCATTCAGTCATCATGCTGAGGATACTCCATTAAAGTACTATGCAACCCATGGTGCCACATGCAATATGTCTAAGCTCAATCACACACCTACACCATTCACTCATGCATACTGTTCAGTTAAAGGCTGTGCTGGCGGTGGCATTGGGTGTGGTACAAAATGTATTGGGGCGGGCTTCATGGTGTGAAGTGATCCCCTTAAGACTTATATTGAGGCAGTGGCTGGAGGAATAAGTCTACTCCAGGCCCACTCTTGTCCGTGTTTGTAGGGGACATACACATAAACCACCACATAAACATTCCCGCAGGTATATACTAAGAAGTGTACAGCTTTCTGTAAGTTCACATACACTGCAATATAGTTATACTTCTCTATATACCCTCAAGAATAACTGCCAAATTAATACAGGTAGTCTCCGGCATATAAATAAACCCACATGTCTGAACTCGTTATTATCCTCTATAGTAATTTGATTGTTCTTCGGTTGGTTGGTCGGTGAGGTGTTAGCAAAGGTTATTAGTCATGAGTTTATATGTAATGTTATAGTTGGCCAGCCTGGTGTGTAGGATTAGTATTAGCTGGTACTTAATCACTCCTGTGATAGAACCTGGACCGGAATGGCATAAGCCTATACACAGCTGTATACATGTTTAATTACCCGATCCTCTGATGCTGTAACAGTATATTCATACACGCCCTTTACCAGTCTGTTTACACATCCATGTATATAGCTGTTATAATTTATGTTCATTTATCCGGATTTACTTATAGTGTTAACCCGCACCTTTTCAAATTAGATAATAAGGCCACTCAAAAAAAAAGTGGTTTCTCATCACCAAGGTCTGAAAAATCTGATGAGGGAGGCTTTTTTTTTTTTACTCGCGGGCTAAAATATATGGATGTTTTTCATGACCAAAATTTACATTTTAGTATTTAAGAAATTGTGGGTCTTTAAAGGTAGGGAAAATGTAAGTTATTTCTATCCTACTGCATTACTGGCAGTGTTAGCTTTGATTTGATACCAAATATCCCAATATTTGTCCATTTTTATCATATTTTTCAGCAAGAATTAGCAAAAAGAAAAAAAAAAGTTTTCCTCAAAAGCTGATTTTCATGATGCGCCAGTAGATTACCAGTCGCCAGAGCTCAATGATGTTCATTGGAGCTCTTAGTGTGAGATGATGATGCCCTCCTCCTCCTGACCGGGGGCTTTAGTACAGGTGCCCGCCAGGTGGAGGGGGAGCCCACGTGACTGGTTGTACATGTAACAGTGGTTTTCATTGGATAACAGTGGTTTGACATTTGATTAATTAATTACATTTACATTGCTTTAACAGTTAAGTGTTGATGCACTGGTCTGGAGGTGAGGGAGCCTTGCAGCCGGTGCATTTTGGGTAATGGATTATATCATAGGTGTTGCGTACACCTGGGGGCTTTAGCGCCTGCCTCCTGGTGACACCTAGCCCTTCGAGGTGGACCGGGGTGCCATGCTGGATAGGGGTGTTCCAGTTATATCATTGTTTGTTTGTCTACAGTTAATCCTTGAGCTGCCATATTGTCTTGTTGTCCATGGTTTGAATGTCCGGTCGGCATCTCCATGTCTAGGGTCGACCGTTATGTTTGTATAGGTAGATATGGGTCAGCTTGTGGCATATGGATTAACTATGTATGGGCGATTACTTGGCTTGGCTAAATGAGAAATAAGTGTATTTGACGTCTGGGTGTACTTTGATAGACATATGGATCAGAAATATGTATAAAGTATTGCGCTTATTATATATAATAATAAATATGAATATTAATAATCATAAATCATAATTATGATGTAATATAACGTAATATTAAGTAATACATTGGTTGAAAGTGAAATAAGGGGTTTTGTGGCGTGACACAAGTTAATGAAACTAGATGGCTTTTTTTCTCCGATAGATGAAGTGAAACGAGTGAAATGCTTTATTCTAAGGGAAATCCTTATTTCAATACATCAAGGGATGATAAACAGAGACAAATATTTACAGACGGTTAATTTTCTCACATATAGATCCTAAACAATGGTTTGGGAATAGTGAAATATTATTATTTTTATAACGAATCAGGCACTGCGTCTCCGCCTTTGGAGGAAAGGTTTATCTCTCTACTTACAACAATAATAAACAGTTTCTCAGTTGTGATTTTTCTTTGCATTCGAGTATAAAATTCAATGAACAAAAAGACGATTGATTGAGCTCGCATTTTGGCTCGCAGCTCCCCTCCCCCTCTCAATACACTTTCCCTATACTACTACATTTAGCCCCGTTCTAACTGAAGTGACAGTGAAGTTTGGAGCCAGCATGCGGTATGATTGCCAAAAGTGGTAATAAAGTGTTACACAATATAAGGCGACTGACTGCTCAAACCCCGCCTTCATTATATAAGGCTCAAAGTATCGTTCTTTGTGGCACTGCTGCTCTTGGTGTAACTGTAAGGGCAGCAAGACGTCAGTATCGTAGGTGGTAACAGGTTAAATAAACACAGGCTGGGCTATAAGTGACTTGTACTGTGTACTTAATAGGTGTTATGGGGATGCTGGACTACTGCGTTACTTGGTTTAATATTTCCGTACATAGCAGCATCACAATTATCAAGTATGGTTCACAAATGACCTCCAACGGCTATGTTGCACGCGCATGACATGACATCTTTAGGACAGTAGCAGAAATTATGAAGTTATAGCTTGACTTTTAGTTTTGCCTTCCCGCATGCCAATGTTTATCTAAGAACACTGACCTATTAAAAGAACTGACGTATAATGAACGCCTACAATGAGTGGGTTAGCCAGAATCTAGAGGAGGCGCGGGGAGACCCAGCAGCCTTTTGGCGGGAAATTAATAAAATAGTTAATCCCACAGATAAGAGCATAGGGGTGCAGCTAATTGATAAGGCCACTGGTAACCCAGTCCCTATAGGTGAAACTGCAGATTATATAAATGACTATTTTGCTAGTATTGGGCAGAAGTTGTTTGATGACCTCGAGGGTGACAATGATGTGGGTATTTCTATGCCCCTGATGATTGATGACGATGATGAGCTGCTAATGGATTTGGACCTACTCATTAATGATGAAGTTGTAGCTGGACTTGTCTCTAAGATTAATATTGACAAGTCTTGTGGCTTGGACGGGGTTAACTCTAGAGTAATAAAGGACGCCTTTTGTGTTTTAGTTAAGCAGCTGGTAAGCATGTTCAAGAATTCAATTCACCATGGATCCTTTCCAAGATCATGGTCATCTGGCCTACTGATACCGATCCCTAAGAAAGGTAGCTTGACTGAGATTAAGAATTGGCGTCCCATTACGCTCCTACCACTTCCGGGCAAAATGCTAGAAAGGGTAATCCATAATGTAATTTACCAACACTTAGAAGATAACAAGTTGTTGAATGATAAGCAGTTTGGGTTCAGGAAACAAAGAGGCACTAGTGATGCTGTTTTCGATGTCCTAAAGGACTTGTATGATGCCCTTGATGATGCCAAGGTAACAACTGCTTGTTTTATCGACTACACCAAAGCTTTCGACAGCGTACACCACCCAACATTAATTAGCAAAGTTGATAACCTAAATATTGACCCCCGGCTAAAAAACTGGTTACGTAGTTATCTGAAAAACCGATCACACCGAACAATGGCAAATGGTGCAAAATCCAAACTGGCAAATGTGAAATTCGGGGTGCCACAGGGGTCCATCTTGGGCCCCTTGCTGTTTATTATGTTTATTGATGGTTTATCAGAAACACTGGCTAATGCTAAGTATGTGATGTATGCAGATGATGTGCTGCTGTATGTAATGCACCCTGATAGTCAGACGGCCACAAGGTTGCTACAAGAGGACCTAGTCAGGGTCAACAAATGGTGTCACGATAACTACCTAACTGTAAATACTGACAAGACTATGGTGATGTATTTTGGTTCAGATTCTAAATTAAATGGTGTAGCTGGCCCCAACTTGGTAATGGGAGATAAGGTTCTGCCAATCTGCAAAAGCTATTGTTACCTTGGTGTTGAGCTTGATGGTAGGCTACGTGTTACTTCTCAGATTAATAGGGTCAAGAAATGCTTTGGAAATAAGCTCCTAAAACTTAGGAAATTACGCAAGCGAGTAAAGAAGAATGTCTGCATTGAGATCTATAAAACAATGGTAATGCCAACAGTTGAATACTGTAGCTTCTATACTGGCAGTGGTCATGTAGCTGAGCTGCAGAAGTTGCAACGAATGCAAAATCAGGCACTGCGGGTATGTCTTAATGCAGGGATCCGTGCTACTTCAGTAGCGGACTTACATACAGATTGTGATGTAGCCCTGCTTGGCTCAAGACGCAACCACCAATTATTAGGCATAATGTGGAAGAAATCCAGAAATGGGGAAGCCCTGGAACAGAGAGTAGTCCGCACCAGGGGTGACCGCAAGGTCAAATTTGCAAAGCGAAGAGCTAAAACAGCCTTCTACCAGAAATCCCCTTATTATAGAGGGGTTACCCTCTGGGATAAACTTGACCATACTGTCCAGAAATTAGCAACTAAAGACAGTTTCAAGTTGGCAATATCAAAAATGAATTTTGGCTGAGTATAGGAATGCGATGCATTGATTATGGCACATGCTGCCATACTTCATTATCTCATTATTTCACTATTTCATCTTTTTCATCTTTAATAATTATGGCTGCAGCAAATCAACAGTACTATCGTGACCAGGCATGTAACACGAGTAGTACATGGAAGACCACTTCTTGGAGTGATTGTACAATAAACTTAAACTTAAAACTTATAATAAGGCTTGAAGACTGGTTTGGGGAGTGCTCGTTTTACAACAACAGGGGGTGGGGGAACATTTTACGGCGGCACACTGCGGGGGGGGGGCAGTTAATGTATTGTACATTACATTAAATTACATGCAATATATGGTTGTGTCTCACCAGATTGGGCCAATGTGAACGTCTTTGACTGTGTGCCATCTTTGACAAAAAAGGAAAGCTATGTAATTGTGGAGATATAACCACTGCCAGTTTCTCTATTTATTGCTTAGATATCAAAAAGAGTGTTTTTTTCTTTTTTCATGGGGGTCAGTCAAAGATGTCACCCGGTCAAAGATGGCACCCAGTCAAAGACGGCTTTCACATTGGTCCAATCTGGTGAGACACAGCCATATGCGTTGGCAATTGTACTCTGTATTCTAACCTGAACAATGTTCTATAATATATAGGAGGAGGGGCAGTGTCGAGTTAATAGTATACTTACTTAGGCCACTCAAAAAAAAGTGTCTGAAAAATCTGACGAGGGAGGCATTTTTTTTTGTTTTTTACTCGCGGGCTAAAATGTATGGGATGAAATACGTTTTTCATGACCAAAATTTACATTTTAGTAGTTAAGAAATATGGATCTTTAAAAGTAGGGAAAATGTAAGTTATTTCTATCCTACTGCCTTGTGTTAGCTTTGATTTGATACCAAATATCTCAAAATTTGTCCATTTTTATCATATTCTTTATCAAAAATTTGCGAAAAAAAAAAAAAAGTTTTCCTCAAAAGCTGATTTTCATGATGCGCGCGGTGATGAGAAACCATTTTATTGTTTTGAATGGCCTTACTTACTGGGCGGCAGAATTGAGTGCCATATAATATAGAGTAACATGATAACAATCCTAAGATTACAGGTTCACACCATTACTACACGGTACTTATAAGAAAGGCTGTCCTTAACGTCCTAACACTCAAAAATACACTGATACAGCTTAATTGAATTTACAATATCGGCACAGTGCTGCATTGAGTTGGAGTGAACTCCAAAACTTGGCATGTGACTTTAACTATACAGTGCCAGGCCAAAGTTGAACAAAAGGCTCTGGGTGGTTCCATACTGTGGCAACTGGCATACTCATTTCACAGATTAAGAGCATTACGTAAGGCACTTGGGCAGATTATGTCTCCTCAAAGGGCTGACAAAGGTGCACGGGAATTGAATAGGACTACTTAGGCCTCTCCCTCACTCCCTTTCCTGTGTCTGTCAGTGTATCTCTGCTTCACTCCGTCGCTATCTTATACATTAACTATCCTGTAAATACAATTGATTAAATTAAGCTGCTGTACCACCTCAGATATGTGGATAGTTCAACTTCTGCATAGTTGTTAAGTGTCTCCTTGTTGGAGTGTACTGGTAGCATACCAACACATTTTGTGTCTTTTAAGCACGCTAAATTTAAGGAAATAGATGATGAAAAATAAAATGCTTCCAGCATTCTATTCAGCACTTAAATACATCTACAAGATAGTGCAGTCTAGAGGGATACACCAGGTACTAGTAGACTGTGTTTGTGAGTTAAGCAGTGGAAGTTCAGGTGCCTCTCTACTCAGTATTGCCACCTGATGGCTTCTGTCAACACTAAATTTACAAACCCCACCAGAACATAAATAGTAGTTGAGATTGGAGTCCTGTCTAGCATGATATTAAGACTTTATTGTCAGAATAAACAACAAATTATAAGAGGGAAAGGACTATGATGTTCTGAGAATCAAATGAGCAAAACATAGTTTTGAGTATAGGAGGAGATATAGCAGCTTTAAGAAAGGATGATGTTCACACAACACACTGGTAACTGCTCTGACTGTGTTTAATTTGGCTACAGTTAAGTAGAGTAGGTCTTGCTTAATTAATAAATCCATTGACCATCTCAAATCCCTTAAAGTTCCTCTTGATGATTATGTTATGAAAAGATTAAAGACTCCAGACTAGACAATGACAGTTTCCGTGTTTGTTCATGCATCTGTATTCTAGTGGAGAGCTGATATTCTGATCATACCATGGGACCACTAGTTCAGCACTGAACATGGAATGTTACTTGGAAAACTAAGATTACATCCATCCACATATGCATTTGTGAGTAGGGAGCTTATCTTTTGCTATTGTTCAAGTTATAACTCATCTTACATTACGGTCAAACACATTATAGCTCAGTCTCATGACTTTGTAACAATTGGATCATCTTTGACCGGGTGACATCTTTGACTGGGTGACGTCTTTGACTGGGAAGCGTTATTATAGCATAAATTAGACCTATATATAATAATAATAATAATAATAATAATAATAGTAAGAAATGGGTGGCAAAGTCAAAGGATATTTACACACTATATGAAAGGAAATTCATCTAAAGTTTGTTACATTTACATGTAGGCCCTTTTACATGCATTATAAGATTATGCTGTTTTCTTTCCTCTGCCCAGTCAAAAACGTCACTTTCTATATCATGTGGACTTTGAAGGGCTATACTGTGCAAAGTATTATACAAAAAACCATTGGCATACACTGTCATGGAAGCGTTTAGGAATGAAACATGTTTAGCATCTTCATGTGTTTAGGATGTGGTTGATCTCTAATCACATGGCATTTTTTTGTGTTTAAAACCTAAGCACATAGGGGTCCTAAACACAATGATGGACTTTTTCTAGCCTCTAAACACCATAGTGTTTAGATATATCCCCTCCAACCCCTGCTGCCTACTCCCACCTCAGTGGTAACCTAGGTAACCAATGAGCTTAATGTTGTTGTTTCATTTCTGGGTGTCACTTCCTGGGACCTGTCAGGGATAATCCCATTGGGCACACTGGGGTTAGGCTGAATTGTGTTTATCACTGGTGTCAGGTTACATATACAGACATCAAATTGATCTCCACCTGCCACATGTGCTAAATTTCTGGTCACTCAAGAAGGGAAGCTTCCATGCATTGGACTTTGCAATTTCCATTGGAGCTGTCATGAATTAGGTAAGGTTCTATGGAAGATCTAATTCTGTATTGAAACCACTTAAACCAATAAGATAGTACTAGTTATATGGTTGTAGCTGTGAGTATTCTCATCTAGCACTGACTCAATAGTTAACTACCAGATTAAACTAGCAGTAGTCTGACTTTGTTATATTGTACATGATCACACTGTATAACATTGGATACATGTATCTTACTTCTCTTCCCCAGGTTCCTGTTAGTGAGAGGTGTCTTTTACTACAGAGGATAAACTGAACTACTCTATAACAACTTTAGCATGAAAGGACTTAAGGGAGAGGAATATATTATCACTAATTGATGCTAGCCCAAGCCCACATGATATCTAAACACAATGATAATCTAAACACTTTGGAACCTAAACACCAGCATTTTCTAAACACTTCATGTCTAAACACCTGGATTTCTAAACATGTCTAGCCCCTAAACACATTCCCAAAAGTGGGACAGCGAAGTGCTAAGAAAGTGTTTACAATCTAAACACTTGCCCTGAGAGTGTATTTTTTCAAATCCCAGAGATATGGAAAAAAATATAAAGAAATGAAAAATTGTCTTTTCTAGCCTCAAAGACGTCACCCGGTCAAAGACGTCACCCGGTCAAAGACGTCACCTGGTCAAAGACGTCAGCCGGTCAATGACTATCCAATTGTTACAGAGTCGTAAGACTGAGCCATATTGAGCATTATAAGATTATGTTATCTTCTTTCCTCTGCCCAGTCAAAAACGTCACTTTCTATATCATGTGGACTTTGAAGGGCTAAACTGTGCAAAGTATTCTGCAAAAACCATTGGCATATATTTCAAATAGCAGAGATATGGAAAAAAATATAAAGAAATGAAAAATTGCCTTTTCTAGCCTCAACGACGTCACCCGGTCAAAGACGTCACCCGGTCAAAGACACGGGGTCAAAGACGTCACCCGGTCAAAGACGTCACCCGGTCAATGACTATCCAATTGTTACAAAGTCGTGAGACTGAGCCATATACAATAATTATTTACTAAAGTGATGTGGTTGTTGTAGTAAGATCGCAGTAACTAGTATCATATTGGTTTGTGCAGTAATATCGCAATAACTTGAAACAAAGACGTGTGCAGCACTCGTGGCATTCTTACTGACTCACCACTCACACTTAACCACATAGTAGACTAGAACAGTACTAGAATTGTGAGTGGGATACGCTTGGTAAGAATGCCCTTCGTATTACGGAAGCTAGCTGCTTGGTCAGTATTGAGTAACACCAGGGGGCACACCTGTAGCTTTTACAAAAGACATCCGAGGAGGTGAAGTTAATTGACGTGGTTCCCCCCTTGTTGGACGGATGCCGGGGACGGATGCACATGTCGAGTGCTTCCACGCCAAAGGTAACGAATAAGTAAAACAATGTAACTGTATAATCAGTGGCAGGTGTCACGTTTGGAGTGCAGCGGGTGGGACTACCTGTGGATGAAAGTGACTTTTTTGAGATTTTCAAGGTCATGCTCTTTATTGAGGCTGAAACAGTGTGTGTGAGGGATTGTTATACCATTGTTTACCTAGACTAGGGCTAATACTATGGTCAACAAAACTTGTAGATGGCTGATTTTGTGCATTATGCTATATATAAACATGGAGGAATAATAATTACTTCCACGTGACCCGTAGGGCACTATTCACTTGTGATACCCCGACACCAACTAGTTCCGTAGTTTCCCGAGTCAGGGAGCCCCTGCCGTATATCCCCCCTAGTCTCTCGCAGTCAGACCCGCCCACCCCACCCGTGTCCCCATACAGACGGGGGCCAAGTCTATATGTCCCCCCCCCCATCCCTCCTCATCCCCGGTCCATTGGGATAAGGATTTACCATCAGCACCATCCCATAAACTCATTGTTGGATACATAAAATAAAAGGCAATGCTCGCCTTTATAAGCATGCATCCAGGCTATGGCATCAGAAGTTATATCGGTACAACTATTTCAAAGGGAACTAACATCTATTATCTCATTTTAAAATTTTAATGTCTATATAGCTGTAGCAATTCATGTACATGTGAAATAGAGAAACCGTCGGTTTTATCCGGAACAACTATATACATGCACTTCTTACCTATACAATTTCAGTATGAACAAACGAATATCAATTAATCACTATGATGATGCATAGCAGGGACAGGCACTAAACATCTTCTATATGCTACAGTTAGGAGAACATCTCTAGGGAACTTGGGAGTAAAATGGAGTAGGAGAATGAGCTGGGCTAATGCTAAAATTGTAGATTTAGAACATAATAGCAAGAACCTGCTGGTTGGTTTCATGATGCATAAAATAAGCACGTGTACCAGTCTCCTGAGGCCTCATTAGCTCATCAATAGTTTCCAAAAACTTCTCATGACCATCATTATGAATGTAATAGGCATATTGCTAATTTGGTCCTATTTTGCTTCTATACTATAGTGAGCATATGCATCCCCTAAGCCGTTTGACTTCATGCAGATCATTATTTCTACCATACTTCTTGTAGCTTAGCCAGCTAGCATCTTGACCTTTGGAAATGATCTTTTTAATTGGGCAGACTTGGTCAAGGTACTATAGGATGACTTTCAACGGCATGTCCCATTGTATACCGTATTGTTGCATATTATAGGTTCTGGGGCAGCTATTTATTTGGATACTATTGTACCCCTGGGTCCTAGTCAATGTAGGCAGCTATTCAAGGCCTAGCAGCAGTCTTGCGAAAACATTTTCTTCCCTCAGGAAGGCTCCTTCACTGTATGTCGCGTACAGATTGGTACACGTCCTACAACTACTACTTACTTGTCTACTCTCTCCGAGGTATCCTCTTCAGGTAGAGACCTTTCCCCTTGCTGCTACATTGCATATGACAAAGTGTCCAAAACAAGGGCTTTAAATAGCTGTATATACTGTGTATAATTCTGTGAAAATGAAATTAACGCCCCTGCACCCATCAAATGACATGGAAATGTTTACATTGACAAGACTGGTTCGTGTTACGATAGGTTGTCTCCTCTCTCCAGGAATAGGCCTTTCACCTTGGTAATAATACGTATTAGGGTAAAGGCTCCCTGAGTCGGACAGACACCTTGAGTCGGACACCATTGGACATGATAACTGAAGATGAAACCTAAAGTGTCTTCCCTTCTAGCAAATACAAGATACCAAATATCATGCAACTTATACTTGGTTCTTTGACTGGCTGAACTTTGTGTGTTCGTACTATATTTTCAAAATAAAAGTCAAGAGTAAATGGGGAAATTGGTTTCCTTGTTCAATACAGACTGGCATTTCCTTCATAGTTAGAGTATCCCTTTGGAGGATAATAGCAAGATATACATTTACTGTCATAGTTTAAGTCAATAAGTATAAATAAATTACCCATAATTATTTTTGAGATGGGATCCTTTGTCCATACCAAATTGCACCTAAAGTCGGACAATAATTACACCCAGAGTCGGACACTAAATAAGACATGAATATCAAGGTTTAATATATTATATCATATATTAGATAGAGGATGGTTGACCGATAATATATTGCAATCTTACAGATACTCAGAAAATATTCTGCAAAAGGGGGGGGGGGATTTCCCACACCCAAATGTCACGTTCTCTTTGTGTAGCCCCTTTATGAAGCTTGAAAGGATTATCAAATGTGTATGTACATTTTCACTCACAGCAATAATCTTTCTACAATACGTATACCCCCCTTCTTCCCAGATGTTTTCCCAATAACACTGTAAATATCGAATCACCAGGTATCCCTACTAAAATATTGGCAAGGCATAGTGTCCGACTGGTATGAAGTGTCCGACTTTAGGTTCAGTTCATTATTTTGAATTCGACAGATTATAATATTATGTAGGTTTAAACATATACAAAGGGTGATATTAGATGTAAAATCGTTAGGAATAAAATTAATATAAGCTGTAATATCGCATGATGATGTGTCCAAAGGCTTTAGGTATGGCCTAAACACAGTGTGGTTTTGCCACCTTGGAATATCTTCATATTTAATATCGCATAGATGGAATAGCAGAATATTTAAGCTTCCTGGTGGGAAATGCACCTGGTATTGATAGCGTTGATCCATTGTATCGGTGGGTGGGACAATTTACGCGCACATTTGTGCAATTAAGGTAGCACTGTATGTGTAGGTCTCCCTTTTAAGGGCATTGCAATATGATGGTCCTATTTTAAGGTAGGACTGGGTGTGGGATAAGGACCAAACCCTGTCTTCAAAGATCTTCAGGACTGAATGTCCTGTGCACATGATGAAACACATTTCTTAAGACTAGACTGGTTGGGGTTTCACAAAACTCCAGGTAGGTAAACTCCGCACTTTTTTAATGTGCATGGAAAAGGATTAGAGAGAAGAGGGACGGGAGACCTGAAACGCGTTCTCAGAGTGTGTCCATATATGAACAGAGCCAAAGAAGATGCTGGCAAATATTGACAAGGGACCGTTATTGGATTCGAGTCCAGGGGGCGTGGCAACCGGGGGGACGGGGGGGACATGTCCCCCCCCCCCCCATTTTTGACCACCCCAAAAAAAAGGTCAAACAAAAGAGTCTAGTAAAAAGGGGCCAAAAAGGGTAAAAGATACCCCTCAGTCCCCCGTACTTTGAAACTGCTTGCCACGCCCCTGATTAATTCCACAGAGTAAAACCTGTTTTATATGTAGGATATATAATTAGCATAGCCTTTGGTCATAGTTCAAAAACACAATAATCCAAAACTCCATGATTGAGATCATCGGAATGAATTATGATAATCTAGCTCTAGTCGTCTTTACCTATTTGATTTAGAGATCAATGGTTCTAAAAAGTATTCTATCTATGCGCATGTGTACCAATCCATGCAATTTGCGTTTAATATAAACGAGTAAATGAAATTATCGTCCAAGTCTTTTCATTTAATAGTGTACACATAATTGCCAACCCGTGCCTAGATATATCATTAGTGCAGTGTCCACATTAGTAAAATGAATGAGGGATTCTAATAGGATAAAGGGCATATCAAACATGCTAGACATTCAATGCGACGCCGACTTTTGTCGCCCGCTGCATGGTGTTCAACTTTTGAATTTGAATATTTGGTTGTCCACCTGTGTCCACAGCGAAATAAAACATATATATTTCAACTTAGTGCTCAATAAATGCTGCTGGACACAGGGCTATAGCCAATAACATGCCAGGTATGTATGTAAGATTGTTTAAAGAGGAGTATTATTCCTAGTCCGTCGAGGAAAGTGTATATTTGAGGCAGAACAATACGCTGAATAGGTCCCTGTTTTTATTGTCATTAATATTGGATTAAGGGCAGCCGACTTTGCTTTCCTGGAAAGCCCATGGTGTGGTTATTAGGTGCAAGTCAACGCCCTATGAGTGAAAATATCAGATTATACATACAATGTCATGTGCATGCGATGTTGGGTCGGTCAGCACGCGGCACCGACTGGTCACTGTGGCCCCCCCTGGGGTCAAACAGGCGCATTAAAATATAAATCCTACACAGGTAAATAATTTGCATATATGTAAATCTACCAACTTCCTATACATCACTTCCTGTCGCACCTGTAGCGGCCATACTTATTCCTTTCCATATCTCCATATACGCCACATGTATTAATTTTGATAGTGTTATCCATCCATTAATATAGGCCTACACAGACAATTTTATACTGTAAACGGACTACACAAACCCGTATTTTACGTGTAAGGTAACAATACCAATGGATGCCGGATATTTACTGTGATATTTGGAGATTACGAGCACCACAAAGGAATGCCTACAACGAGGTCCAACATGGACGCTGTTTCCCCGAAGGGCAAGAAGAAGGATAAGAAATCTTCAAAGCCTAAATCGGGGGACAGAGTCAAACCGAAGAGGCCCACTCAAGCAGTGAGAGTCGCCACGCTGGAAAATGACATGTACGAGGTGAAAGCCAACGTCTTAGGCATGTCTGACCGCCTCGGCCAACTCATCAAGATCCTCGATCCAAAGTCTGTCAATCCCAAGATGTCCGACCCGCAGGATGGTGAGGGAGAAGGGGGAGGTCCATCTGGCTCTGGCGAGGGTAGACCAGACCAGGCCAACCCCCCCAAAGACAAGACTAAGGATGTGAACGTCACGTCACAGTCAAATAAGACTGGGATGTCCAACACGTCCCAATCCAATAAGACCAAGACGACCAGCACGTCCAAGTCGGTCAATAAGACCAAAGCGTCAACCAAGTCCAGCACATCCAGAGTTGCCAACAAGACCAAAGTATCCACAAAAAGGTCTTACTCCACACTCGAACTCTCCTCGACGTCCGACGACGAGTCTGATGACCCATCAGATTCATCACCGCAGCCATCCCCCAAGAAGAAGAAGGGCCCCCTAAAGGCCTCCACCCCTATCAGGAAGAAGAGGCCAGTATCGACCTCAGCGATAAGGGACAAGGCCCGGCATCGCCGCAGGACCAGCGACGACAGGTCCAGGTACAGGGATGATGGCCGGAGACACCACTCCGACAGGCACAGGAGGAGGGCGCACAGGCGCTCACACAGCTACACATCCAGTGATCAGTCGGCGCTCACACCCCCAAAGCGCCCCCGGCTCGACAGGAGGAAGCCGGGGCAACTCCCAGACGATGTCTTCGTAGAAGGCTACCTACAAAGAGAGGATTACGAAAAACGTCACTCAGAGGGTAAGGCACACTTTCTCACAAACCTTAAGGGGAAGCTGATACACAAGCCCTATATGTTCATGCAGAGGGAGGGATGTGCCACCCTTAAGCAAAAGCTTGATGCCAGAAACACCATGACGGCCATGGAGTATGTCAACTGCACCCTCAGGCTTATACGCCACCCCGAGGCCTCAGACCCCAAAGACAAAGACGGCATTCTTGACCACCTCATTGACGTAACCAGGGATCTACAAGTTAGAAAGTGGCCCCCAGTTAAGAGGTGGACCATGGCGGTCTGGGACGGAGTGGAGAACGACGACTACAAGTGGTCCCACACTCAGGCCATCCAGAACACCAGGTTCTGCCAGGCAATCCTGGGTGCCACACCCTTAGGAGAGGCACAGAGTAGTAACCCCCAAAGTACCGGTAACCAGGGCGTAGTATGCAGGGATTACAACTCCGAGCGGGGATGTAGATTCAAGTCCGCACACTCACACAACAATACCAACTTTGTACACTTCTGTGAGATATGCTGGAGGACGGGAAAGCGCCGTTCACATCCCAAGTTCATCTGTGACTTTCGCCCGAAAGACGAACAAGAAGTGCCACGCCCACACGGCACACAACAACAACAGCAGCAGCAGTGGGGACCACCACCGCCCCACAATTATCAGCCCCAGTATCCAAAAAACGGACAATAGACGCCCCCTCCACGTGTACCGGGGTCGAGGCGTCTATAATACATAATCGGCATGATCCATCACCAATAGCAGTCCCATATTTTGTGAGTAATAGTCACTTTCAGCACTGTACTGTTCCAAACGATCGCCAAAAGGCCGACCAGCGCCGCCATCTTGGCCCACAAAGCACCGCGCAGCGCGATGACGTCACTGCGCCGCCCGCTGAAGCTGGCCCACGGCGAGCTGCGGCGGCCCCAGCGGAACGGCCGGAGCACGACCGGCACCAGCGAAACCAAGATGGCGGCCCCCACGCCAAGCCGAGCAAGGCGCTCGGTCACAACAAAATCATCGCCCCTGCGAGGATTAATACAACAATGCCGACCAAAATTAATGATGAATCGATGCTTCAACCCTCCCCCGACGTGGTGGTGGCAAGAAATTACGCGGATGGCGCCAACCCCACGGGCGCTGACCGAGAACCACCCACAGCCGGGCAAACAAAACAAGGTAAACACACCGAAGCACTTCAAACTGGTCAACCTGACTTCGTCGCTATACGAAATATGTGCGACAAAGACGTGTGGGATGAAGGCATAGATGGATCCCCATCGGCCTTCAGACACCACCGTCTGTCAGAATGGCCCGTTGTCCCAGATGTCTTACATAAACAGGACTTTGCAGAATTGTATTCGGCGGTGCGGGCCACGGGCCTTCCCAACGCGATGTCGGCCCGCATACCCATCCCCACAAAGCTTAATGTTGACAATTGGAAAGAACTCCTCCCAACATCAGACGACAACGACCAGTTGCTTAAATTTATCGAATTTGGGTTCCCTATGGGATACATGGGCCCGGCGTCCCACACAGACGGGGTTAAAAACCACCCCAGCGCCACCCAGTACCCAACCCACATTGATGAATTTATACTTACAGAACTGGAATTGGGGGCAATGAAGGGCCCGTTCCACATACCCCCCTTCACCCCTTGGGCACACACTTCACCCCTAATGACCAGGGAGAAGGCAGACCCAAAGAAAAGGCGTATTATCACAGACTTTACGTTCCCGGCCGAGGCGTCAGTTAACGCATACATATATAAGAACTGTGTATACGGACAGCCACGGCAGCACTCCCTTCCCACAGTCGATGCATTTGTGCAGGAACTCATTGACATGGGGCCAAATGCACATATCGCAACCATAGATATCGCAAGGGCCTATCGCAATTTCACGACGGATATCTTAGACTGGCCTTTACTCTGTGTGTCATGGCGAGGCCAATTCTACCTAGACACCTCCATGCCGTTTGGGGCTCGAGCCTCGTCATGCCACATGCAGAGAATCGCAAATGCCATAATATCCGTGTTAAAGTCCCGCGGTATAGTAGCAAAAATGTACCTGGACGATATTATCATTGTCGCAGAATCCAGACGCAAGGCGAAGAAGCACTACAAGATCACCAAGGACATCATTGCTTACCTGGGACTCCCGGAAGCCCTTGACAAGGCTCAGCCACCTACAAGGGTACTAACGTGGCTGGGCATTCAAATTGACACCCAAAAAATGACCCTGTCAATCCCCCAGAAGAAGATAGACGCCACCCTGCGGAAGGTCGTCAATACTCTTAAAAGAAAGTCAATCTCTAAAAAGACTCTACAGAGCCTACTGGGCAGCCTCCTTCACGTTGCCAAATGTGTGCCTCCAGCTCGCCTATTTGTCAGCAGGATACTGGACACACTCAGGAACATGAAGCGCAAACATGTCAATGTAGGAAGTGAAATGAAGAAAGACTTAAGATGGTACCTCGAGTTCTGCTCTGGATGGAACGGCACTGCCATTATCCCCACTACCCTGTTTGACATTGAAATATATGTAGACGCATGTGGATCTGGGATAGGTGCATACGCGGGTCACCAGGGCTACCGCAGACAAGTGTGTGACGTCAAGGATCCAGCTACAAACATTGCTCACCTCGAAGCAGCTAATGTTATTGTAGCACTACACACCCTACTCAAGCCAGAGCATAGGGGTGGTAAAGTCAGGGTGCACTGTGACAATTCAGCGGCCGTCGCGGTGTATTCAAATGGCAAGGGCCAAGACCCTATTCTACTAGATCTAGCCAGAGCTGCATGGATGATCGAGGCAACTCTGTCAGTCGAGATCATCTTTGTACATGTCCCTGGGGTAAAAAACATCATAGCGGATAGGTTAAGCAGGTCTCACTTATCTAGCAGTGCAAAGCAGGAGGCAGATAAAATCATTCATGAAAATGACCTATGTATGATTGACCCATGCATGCATGTATTCTCAAACGTCTCCCCTTGTCTCACATCCAGCGCCGGGCTACAACTCCCTACAACAAAAGGCCGCAGCCCGACAGCACAGGGCAAGAGCCCCGGGCACAGAGAAGGGACGGCGCGCAACAGTGTCTCAATACCTCAGGTTCTGCAGAAACATGAGGGTGGATCCACTCAAACCGGTATATCAGGACATATGTGCATGGGTGGAGCATCTGGTCGACCACGGCCTGTCTCCCCTCACCATCAAGAACAAAATCAGCCATATAAGAGTGTATTGTACCCTGGTGGGGGTGTCACTCGAGCAGCTCAACCATCCCAGAGTAGCTCGAGCAGTGGACGCCCTGCTCAGGGACAAGAACTTTGTCCATCGCACAACCAAGGCAATCCCAACCAGTGCACTCAAGAAAGTGATAGTGGCGCTCCCATTGTCCCCCGAGGGAAAAGCAATCAGGGCGGCAGTGCTGCTCATGTTCCACGCAGCCCTGAGACAATCCGAGATCCTCCCACACACTGTAGTCAGGTGGGAAGGTATCAGGCTCCCCACAAGAGGCGACATGACTATATCCAGGCAAGGTCTTACGCTCAATTTAAAGTGGGCGAAGAACATGCAAGGATACACAGAATCCAAGCAGGTGCAGCTAGGCAGGACCCCGGACGTAATGTTCTGCGTGGTAGCTGCCATGGAGCAGCACATAGCAGATCAGCCGACAGTGAGAGACTCCCAACCCCTCCTGGTCTTCCCAGCATCCACAAGACCCATACCAGTAACATTCGCCAGACGCATGTGGCGCACGGCGAACAACAAGGTGGGTCTTGGAGACAAAGGATATACACTCCACTCAATCAGACGGTCGGCAGCAACTCTGGCCCACGAGGCTGGATGCTCGGAACTGGACATACAAGCATACGGGGGGTGGGCATCAAATGCACACAGGACCTATATAAGATCCCACAGAACAGAACATGTCAACAAGGTCCTCAGGCAGGCTATAAATGCGAACTAGTACCGGGAAGTAACAAAAAACTCCCACCACCACCCCAACCTGCCACATACCCTAGATAGACTTAATTTCTCTTGGCTTCTTGGCCTGTATTTTATTTCTCTTGTTCATAAAATGTTGTGTTATTAATGTACGGTATAAGGTATACGTTCATAAATTATAAATCTCATAAAATCATTTTATTAAAATGAATTTTATCAAACCCAATACATCGTTCTGTTGATCACTGGGGGGAGACGTCACAGTGGTTGGGTCGGTCAGCACGCGGCACCGACTGGTCACTGTGGCCCCCCCTGGGGTCAAACAGGCGCATTAAAATATAAATCCTACACAGGTAAATAATTTGCATATATGTAAATCTACCAACTTCCTATACATCACTTCCTGTCGCACCTGTAGCGGCCATACTTATTCCTTTCCATATCTCCATATACTCCACATGTATTAATTCCCACCCACCCACTCCGGTAATAATTACATTCCACAATATTCATTTCATCTCATATTATTACATTCATAACTCGTAAACTACTCGCGAGTACAACTGTATTTTATTTCTCTTGTTCATAAAATGTTGTGTTATTAATGTACGGTATAAGGTATACGTTCATAAATTATAAATCTCATAAAATCATTTTATTAAAATGAATTTTATCAAACCCAATACATCGTTCTGTTGATCACTGGGGGGAGACGTCACAGTGATACCGTAGTAAGCGCACTTATACAAGACTAATCCCTTATTCAAGATACAAAAATGGCATAGATTGTCATTTCAATGCCCTCATTTGCCCTGCGCTTAGTCAGGACATCCGCTTATTGGAGACCCCAGTGCTTATTTAAGCCACTAGGTTAGGCCTTATATGGACATGATCACAGACAGAAAATTCAGTATGCTGAGACAAAAAAAACACTACTTAACTATTTCAATTGCATAACTGATGACTTTGAAACACAAATAGCCTGCAGCCATCCACCTGTACATGTCTGGCCGTGTATAATGTTTAAATCTGACCCCCATGTCGCCGTGGAATATTCATCAATGTGTTAACCCCTCTACTCACACATCCCTACTCTCATGGGTACTAGTGTCACAGATAAAAGTCTCTTTTCTGTGCTAGTGTAACTCTATCCTAAAGCTATACACCAGGGTGGCCCATTATACCACCAGGTGACGACAGCACCAATGTCAGGGGAAGGGAAGCATGCAGGTGTCAATTCATCTCAAATATACATTTTTTAAATGTAGACAGAAAAGGGAAAGGGTCCCTTGATCACTGATAATTATTCTATCAATGAAAAGGAATGCACAAATAAGTGTATAGATCGTCTTTCATGATCTGATCGTCTCGCCTCTTTGTAATTGGCATTATCAACATTTAAACCTTCAACTGGGATATTAATAATTGGGGTATACGTGCCCTTGATCCATTTCAACTCTTACTGGACCGGAAGTGGGATGTCCCCCTTTAACAGGGCAACACTGTATCTAATTAAATTATCTTATAATATGGAACATTTAGAAAATAGCCGGTAATCGATATTTTTGGGGGTATCCATGTATGCGAGACCATGGTTGTGTGATGAATTCTACATGAGTAAGTTTGTGATAATACAGTTAACTGTCAAAAAGCTATGGTTATTGCGGCATTTCATCCCATGTACATGTATCATGAACTAATTCCGGAATAATAATACTCATATTTCAAACTGTGAAATACTGTGCAAACGACAGTAGCTGAAATCAGTGAAAGCACATAATTTTACAGTCTCATTATCGCATTACATTGTAGTTCTCGGCGTGGACATAAAACAAAGAATGCATAAATCATCCTAGAGGGAACAAGAGAGAACTAGTCTAGAAAGAACAGGGTGGTGTTGTTGCCAGGTGCAGGTCCAACATTTGGCAAGAGGGGTGGGGTGTTTCATCCATCAGACAAACACTCATCCCCCATATATCAGCTGTATATCCACCCCACTTCTATACTAGAGTAATAAGATACTATTTACTACATGTATCCCCTGCCACCACCACCCCCTCCCAACCCACAGTGGTGGACAAATAGTGGCTAGTGACTGAGCATGCTTGTATTCTGCATGTATATATATGTGTGTAGATTGGGGATGGGAGGGTGATGGGGTGGGGATGGGAGGGTGAGGGGTGGGGGTGGGGGTGGGGGTGGGGGTAATGTGTGAAGGAGGTGACTGGGATTCCATCACCAGATGGCACGACTGCCAGTACGCATGCGTGGCTGTCACATCCTGGATTCCTGACACATTATATAGTGGGCACTATCAGGGGGTACAAGGATCACCACCTCTCTGACCACCACATTAAAGGGACAAAAGGGCGACCACCACCTCTCTGACCAAGACCTTACAGGGTCACAAGGATCATCACCTGAAAGGTATCTGCCACACCTGTCACCATGGCACCACAGTGGGTACCTCAGTGGTTTAAGAGGAAGGTAAGATTTAAGATTTATAAACTCATCATTCTGTTCTGGGACTTAATGCACTGTACAAAAGGTATTTTAGTATAGAATCCATGCTAACCCTTTAAGGACAGCATGATATCTCCAGGATTGTCGTCATGATGCACCAAAGCAGTGCTAGCACCTATAGGTAACCCACCGGTACTGCATTGGTGCATCATGCCAGCAAGAGTGTATCAAAACTGTATGGTCGGCATGGTGCAAGAAAAGAACAATGGTAAGCAGCTGGTAAGATAGTCACCAGGGCTGCATTCATGCATCATGACAAAAAAGGGTATGGAGGGGTGCACGTACGCAATAATGTTTAAAAGGGCCAATGTTGCAGGGGACAACTAGTTGTGGGACACAAGGCACATGTATACTGCATAGACGATTTATAATGGTATACTCTAGGACATAGAACGTTATTCAAATACAACCTCAAACCACCAAAGGATGTCAAGAGTATGTTTTATGAACAGGTAAACTATTTTGTTGATGCAGTCTTTCTTATATTATGGCTCCTCATTTTTAATGCTCAAATGAAATTACAGTCAGAAGGCTCTGACTCTGAACTTAAGGCGAGAGGATGGAGGGGACGGTAGTAGGTGCGCGAGGAGGAGGAGAGCGGGATGTATATTGTATTATGGATACCTTATATTTACTTTTATTTGTTTGAAGTAAAAAGGTATACCGTAGTGGCCTGTATACGCGCCAGGTCTTTGAATAGGCGACACTTTTTGGTAAGCGCCGGGGGAGATTAGTATTGATTTTAGAGATGCACTACAAACTTAGTCTTGAATAAGGACCGATCCTGTGTGAGCGCCGGGGGAAGAATCTAGTTGAAATCACAGACGTTAATAGGAAAACTATATTTATGTCTATGTTGAAATTGAAGAGTGCCCCGGCGCTTATACAGACCACTTATAAAGCGTATGTAGTATATGTATCTGTGCAGATGGTGGTTGGGATTCCATAAGTCTAAGAAGAGCAATATCTGAGGTAAGGGGAAAAGTAAAAACGTGCAGCTTTTAAAGTAGAGGATTAATGTAATTTGCCACTGATTAAGGAAGATAAGAGAAATATAGAGGATAAATAGAAGCAAGGGATAAGGGGTGTGGTAAACGAGTAAGCATAGAAACCCCTAGGCGTTCTAGGCATAAGATTATAAACATGTGAGCATGCCAACCAGAAAGGATGATCCGTGCACCCCAATGAATGAAATCATTCATATAGGACAGAGTCAGTTAACTTTGGGATAAAACGAATTGCACAAAGGAGACTAGAATCCAAGGCATTATCCCGTGACAAACAGAGGGGAAAGCCCAGGTAAATAATTGGCTTGGAACCAATATACCTGAGGGGCAGAGACTATTGGGATCACAGGTACTGGTAGGGTCACAATACCACTCTCAAATTCTGACCTAGTTTAATTTGTGAGGTTACTCAGCAGGTGACCGTAAGGGAGTGGTCATTTTTAACAAGAGGGGGAGGGGTTGGTGGATTTTCACACCAGCGGGCTGAAACCTTTTCGTGCCCTCGACAATCTAAAGGGGTCTAAATGTTTTCTGTGTCTCCCCAGCCAGGGCTCAAATGTGCGCTCGACGGGACAGACTCACGCGGGAGCGTCAACAAGAAAATCTGTGCAGTCTTAAAGTTATCTTAAAGTGTCCAATCTTTAAAGATAATCAGTTTCTGCCACTATCCCCCAGATGGCGCTAGTAAGATGGCACTACTTGTGGCTACTAGTGCTAGTATTATTATTATAGACATCAGGGGCTCTGCCCCCCAACCCACATTTCCCTTTTCTCTATTTTTTTTGTGGTCACCAAGAAAATATGTCCAATCTTAAAGACCTTAAAATGGCCACCCTTAAACATTACACTCTTTAATTCAATGGACTATCTTAAAGATTGGACACTTTAAGATAGTTTAAGACTGGACAGATTTTCTTGTTGACGCTCCCACGTGAGTCCATCCACTAGTGCCAAATGCATCGTGACCGACCCCTTTAAGCTATAGTAACATGCAGTCTTTCTCGCCAAAAAGGAGGTAACTTTTTTGGTCCCCCTTCTAAAGGGGTCCGAATTTTGTTGGTCCCCTTCTTCAAGGGGTCTGAATTCATTGCCCCCCCCCCCCAATCCACCAACGCCCTGTTGTTAAAAAATGACCACTCTCTAACAACGACGTAAATATCAAAACGAACTATCCATGGAAGAAAATGCTTAGACGGATCGAATGTGCCATATGCCCAGATTCAGAGTAACAATGCCCGATTGCAATGGTTAGACATTCATGAATTATGAAACATGTCAGGTACCTCAATATTACTGACATATATACTGAAACACAGACTGAAACATGGTTGGCATTATCTACATTGCTACCGCAAAATTAATTCATCTGGAAGGATTTGTAGATAGGAAGGTACAGTCAGATATGTTTTAGCTATTCTTTGGAATAGTACCAATAGTTAAAAGACGAAAACCGCAACAATAAAATTTGATACACCTCCATACTTCTATACTCTAAAGTTGTATCGATATGATGCTTTTAATCTAAAATCGCATCCATATGATGTTGTCCTGATTCAGCTATTCACGTTCAAGAATTATTCATGAAAGATCTGCATCAACCAATTGCAATGCTAAAAGCTAAAGTGTGCAACTATACCGTCATGCTGAAAAAGGTGACTATAGAGTACATGGTGATGTATACAATGAAACAACATTATACATTTCACCTGGTTTCCCATGGGGGAGCCTGCCCTACATATCCATGTGAATTTCCTATTTTCACAGCCAAGGCAGAAAGCATAGATACACATAGCATTAATGACGTTGGCTCTTCAAATAACATCAAAGGGAATGGAACATAAACATGAAAGAAACAAGGTCTCAAGGTAGCTTCATTCTCGCGTGAAGTTCTTCTTTTCCCTCATACTAAAGGGGAGATTATAATTGTTTGTGATCTGATGGATGTGACTCAATACATAGCGTCAAAGCAAAGTGGTAGGCACAGTTAGGTGTTATTACCAGCTCTAAATTATTTGCAATATAAATGTGCGCTTGAACTAAAATATAATGCTATAGGCGATCCAAAAAGTGGTTTCTCATCACCAAGCCGAATATGACGCAGTGCCTTTTGAAGCAGCTTTAGTTAAAATATGATGTCATTGAGCAGTTGTTGAGGGCTTGGGGATCCATGTGACAGCCTGGCGATCCGCGATAGATAATGACGTGATGAAATTGTGACCATGAATTATGTTGGTCATTCCTAGTCAATTATTATACCTATGACAACAAAGCATACAGATCCCCTATCCCTTAACTATAGGAGCTGCCGACGGCGTATTTGTGACATAAAATCAGTTGTACGCCACACCTATGCTGTCAGCGTGGCGTACACGTCGTGAGCGTGGCGTACACGTCGTGAGCATGGCGTACACGTCGTGAGCGTGGCATACACGTCGTGAGCGTGGCGTACAGGCCTTCAGGCACCTCTGGGATAAGGGATAACTTTCATGGCCACAATGCCATTCAGGTGCTATTTTAAAATAGTAATCCCGTGAATTGATAAACAATTCAGGCACCGGTGGGTACGTATACATATGTAGTTTCTGAGGCACTAGACCATTAGTAAAGAAAACGATGTTTTGTCATGATAATGTCCAATACAAAAAGTACTTTGTCATCTGGCACCAGTCAGACTTTACTATTCATGGGAAATTTGGCAGAAAGAAACTAGTTTCAGTGAAAATAAAGGTAAAGTTAGGTATAATAAATCCAAAACATCACGCCATTTGCATACTCGTCATTTTATTCAACTTGTGGGTCCAGTGGGGCCCACTCGTGGCCTATAAGGCCACTTGTGGGCCCCACTGACCCACCGTTGAATAAAATGACTTGTATGCAACTGCCGTGTCGTTTTGGGTTATTACACTGCAGCCACTATACGCATTCAACTACCAAATACGTCCACATTCAGGTATTTTATAATTTATATATTTTAAACATTTGATTTTAAACATCAAAATCATTAACGCGATTTTCTTCGTGGCGCGTAGAGTGATGAGAAACATTTGTGGGTCGAATGTTTTCTTGCAAGATAAGGAGATTTCCCCAAGTGGGCTAAAACGAACCTTGATTATAGCTTCCTGAGTTCAGCTATATTACGAGACCAACTGCTGTGGAAGATTATTCGTACTCGGTCTTCAGTTATACATAAAGAACACAATACTGTCACTGGGTACGCTCCATCTTATTATTGCTCTATACAAACAGCCTGAAGTTACCAAGTGTACACAACACACGTGTTATGTAAATGTTTTTCTGTTAATCATAAATACAAACAAACTTGACTCTGTTAAAGTCTACGTGACGTACCCGGTATGTCTTTGACGTGTCTTCCTCACAATATCATAACTATGTTACACATAGGCTAGTCATGGGCTTATTTACTGTTCTGATACTCTAAAAATTGAATAATCGAGCGATCAAGCATGCAGAAAGGATGATCCTGCTCGCTCCCGAGAGGCATTCTTTCTTTGCGATTGCTGATTTAAAGAAAACAACTCTTGCTCGGACAAAATTAAAACGACTTGCCTACACCTCAAATGTTCCTACCAGGTTACCAGAAAGACACTTTCTCCCCTTTCTTTTCATAAAAGCCTTTGCATCGTTATCGCCACCGTCCACAGAGCATAAATCGGCCGTATATCGATAAAATTGCCATACATTCTCCGTGTAAATTGCGTATAGAATGGCCGAATATGGACGGTGACCCTTAGTGAGGTATAAACATAGGCTTTTCAGAGACAATGTCCACGCTTTGCCATAATTCACATCAGCCTATGCTGCTAAAAAGATATATATATATATATATATATATATAAATATATATATATATATATATATATATATATATATATATATATATATATATATATATATATATATATAATGTATATATATATATGGGTATAATTATGCATTGGATTAAGGTGGTGTAGAGTATTCTGCCATTGATAGATGGAAGCTTGGACCATCTGGGATTATTATCACAGTACAGAACAACCGGGCACAACATGTTAATGTAATGGATCGATGAAGTTGTTCTAGCACCAAGCCAGCCCGATGCATTGGATTGCTACAATGTCGAGTGGTGGGCATCATACATGGAACATGTCGTCAAAGGGCATAGCATGCACATCATAGGACTGTCCTTAAATGGTTAAATAGCAACCACTCCCTGAGCCGGTCAGGTGACAGTCACGGTCTGCTGATCAGAGCCACTATGAATATTGTATGGAGGGATCAGTAGATGGGATGGGGCTGCTGAGGCAGGGGTTATGGCAAGCCGAATGGGTAGACATTTGACATTTGAAAAACCTGTTTTTTCACCGACAAACCCTTTCTTTTGGGGGGGGGGGCGGGGGGTCAACCTGTTTTTTTTTCGCCAGAAAGTTTGGTCGAAAAGCCTACTTTTTCGGTTGATAAACCTAGGTTTTCACCAGAAACTATGCCGACTGAGAAAACATGTTTTTCATGTGTTTTAACCCATGAAGAAGCATGTTTTTATGTAGTTTTTTGGCAACTAATGTGTTAAAAAGGCAGAAAAAAAAGATTTTCAACAATTAAACCCTGCCAATCCGAAAAGCCATGTTATTGGGCGAAAATCTGGTTCTTGGGCGAAAAGCCAGGCTCTTGGGCGAAAAGCCAGGTTCCAGGTTTTTTCTGAAAAGCCTAGTTAGCTAAAAAAAACAACAGGTTTTTCGATTGGATATAGCAGGTTTTTCAGAAACTATGCCAATCGGTCGAAAAGCCTGTGTTTTTAAAAGAAAGTTTACCCATTCGGCTTGCCATAAGAGGTACCTCCAGGGATAGGGCAGGAGTATGAACACATGTTAATACAGAGGCATTTAGATATGCACAGTGTTAGTAGTATGTGTGATCAATGTTGGTGGCAATTAAGGGTAAAATGAGATGAGGTTGGTGCAGTTTCAAGGATACACATGGAAGGCCATTTACATACTGACATTCACCATCGAAAGATGCTTGTCAGCAAGGGGGGGGGGGAGGGGGTTAGTAATGTATTAATTGTCTCCCCTGGTTTAGAATGTAATAATAATCTAGGCCCAAAAATGTTGTTTTTACATTCCAAATATGGACGGTCTTCACCAAAGATGGAATTTTCTTAAGTGGCCTATTGTATTCTACATAGAGAATTAGTGTACATGTAGATCATTTTTTGCAATATTTTGCCCCTGGCCAAAGTTGGCACTAAAGATCCCGCACAGAGGTCCCCTTTTCCTTGTTGATGCACGACTATGTACTATGTTTGAAATATCAAAATCACAAGGTATACATACATGTAGCGATATATGAGGATGAGTGCTTTCTGGGATAACGGTGGTTCTTTTTCTTTCTTTAATGTATTCACAGCTAAAACCTCCAAGCCAAACACACGTCCCAGTGGGCACAAAATTCAGTTTAACATTGAATTGATGTTGAATTAACATTGAATCAACACTGGCAGCCATTTATTAATGTTGATTCAAGGTTCTGTGCGCACTGGGGTGGTAATTAATAATGTCAAGGCCATATCACAAGGATTCCCTCTAACCTACAGCCCTGATTCTGGTCCTCAGGAAATCCCCTTGTATATATATGCATGGTTTATAGAGTGAGGTAGGCAAACACTTGAGACGCCCTGTATGTTTGTTATGTATGTATGCCCATGTATCTCCCTACAGTACAATGGTGGGTGCTTCCTCTCCAATCGTAGCACCTTATTCTCTGTTTACATCCTATAATACACTGATAATGTTTATGCTTAAAACCTTAGTCAGTAGAGACTTACCTTGTAAGTTATTCTTTGGATCCTCTTGAGCCCAACCCAGGTTATTCATGTTAGTCAATACCGATTGACCCACCTTAGTTCCGGTCTTAGTCTTTTCTTTTCTCGGAACGAAAGGGTCAGTGATTTTGACTAACCTAACCTTGGTCATTTTGACTAGGCCTACCACAAGTTTTCGCGTACAAGCCATCAGATCACCGGTGCAGCGTGTAGAATCTGCACTCATTGGGAATACGGCTTATATGAAAGTTTTGGATGTATACTAGAGTTAAAAGTCGCCATAATCAGAAACTCTGTGCGGCTTACATGATTTCATAGAAAAGGACTGTAACCCTTCACAGCAGGGTCTTTAGTTCTGGTATTGGCTACAATAGTGCATAATTCAAGTAAAATGCTCTAGGATATTTCTCTTTGTAGAATAATTCTTAGAGTTATTCTATCTTTGCTGCTATCATTCTATATTTTGAATGCAAAAAGAATGTTTTCTATGAATAATTAGCACATATGACACCCTTTTTGGATGCCATGAAAACCATTCCATTTGATATTCAAAATTGTTGTTTTTGCTTAGTATCCCATCCGTTATTTATAACTGAAAACAGACTGCTTCTTCTAGAACCAAATTTAAACTAAAATATACCATTTTATTTGGTAATTATCACTATTTACTATGGGTATGTATTGTATTTAGAGCTTATTCACCATTTTTCTTTACTGATATGAACCATCGTTTGAAAAGTGATTCACACAAAACTACCAGGAATTTTTTAGCACATGATATCTCATTTTAAAAAGTATGACACAATCTTAAATTGCTAATCCCCCACCCCGGATGGGTCTTTTCCTCAGTCTGGTCCCAGCTGTTTATGTTCCTAGAACTACACTCTTTAGAGGATTATCACTTCATCTACATGTTATACTCCCCCTATAGGATCTAGTATAAGTTTGAACTATAACATCTCAGATGGATAAGTAATTAAAGATTATGATTATCTCAACATGACTGTATACATAGACCACTTTAAAGTGTACAGAATGTCATCTGGTGCGTATTTTGTGGGTTAAACAATAGGTCATTTCTGAATATCGGAACTTTATTTTGACCACCGTACCACAAGGGCTTATTCACTATCCATTTATAGTGCTTCTGAGTAATGCCAAAGACCTTCATACTCCCGCGTTTATACAAGAACGGCGCTTATACAAAACAACCTAGCAAACCTAGACGATTGAACCAGCAGCTCCAGGAAGGCGGATGCTCAGTGTCACTGGTTATTTTATCATCTTATGCATTACGTAATTACTATATCAGGTAAAAATTATCCTCGCTACAAAATATTCATGGTTTCCCCATTGTATCAACTTGAAGTAGCTATTAGCAACCCCATCCGACACCTGAAACGTAAATTATATGTACTGCAAATACAAGCTGGGGCTACGTACAGGCTGATTATTATGCAAATATGGGTATTCTTGCGGGGATGTGCGGACATTTATTCTCTGCGTAATCCTAAACTATAATCTTAAATAAATTTTCTGTATAATCTTAAATATGAGCAGTAGAATGTGATCGAGACACGAAATACAAGACACATGCTAATGATATCAACCGATCCCTGCTTTTTTAGGCCTTAATAACATTTTCTGTTTCTATCTGGTTTAATTCTTATATTTGATCTTGGTAGGCTGGCTGTTGTCATGGCAACATTACATACGTTTTACACACTCAAAATGAATAGTTTCCATACACAGAGAGAAGAAACAGCGTCAAAAGGGAGCCCAGGTTGCCTCCAGAATGATTCCCCTCTCTAGGGGAGTCCAGGTCGCATAAGGGATCCTAAGTGACTCTCTGGCTGACCTAAGGGAGTCACCTCGGGGATTCATATGGCCCACAGAGTTTGACCTTGAGGAATATGACCTTGACTTTGTGAGAATAATCAATATTTAGGTTAATTTCTCTCAATAGACGTGGCTTTCATATTTATTTATACAAGTAATACGGAAGGTAGAATCATCGAGTGGAATTTCCGATAGCAAGTCATGGATCGGGTGATCTCAGAGGTCAGAGGTCCATCAGTATAGATACATAGTTAGCAGGGTGTGGGAGTCAGACAAACGCCTGTTGTGGGCGGGTCGGCAGGTTGCCATGACAACAAACCACCATTATGGGTCCAGGTAGGGAGCTGCCAAGGGCACAGGGGCCACCAAGGTCACATGAAGTGTAGGATATCAGTATGGACATTACTATACATCATGATATAGGAATGCTTCCATGCACTTTCATTTGATAATGGCGTCCATTCTGGAGGGAGAGGGGGTGGTGATCAGCACCATCTGCCTTGTTAGGTCAACCTATAGAGTAAAGGTACCCAAAGCCGGACAGACCCTAATTCCGGACACCCTGCAATCATGTGATGATTGTTTAACTAAATATACACATAATGGTCCTGTTACCATACCTAGTCAAGGCCATATATGCTACCTTCCCACAACCAAAGAAACTAGAACGTAACACACAGGAAAATGTGGTTATAATCCTATTTATTTTTGGTATGTACAAGCATAAGTCTATACACCATGTTCCTTAGCAGGGATGCTAAGTAAAATGACAAAGTTTACTGGGTTATATCATGGGTCAAAACTTATGATATATGCATAATTCCACCACATCTGGACACATATAATATTGACCTTTTATGGTGTCCAGTGGCTTTCAAATAAAGTATCCCCTTGATGGAATTCTAGGGTGTCCGGAATTAGGTGCCTATGTCCGGAATTAGGTGCCAAATTGACATCCAATTAATCAAGCCTGACCCATATTGCTGAAGAGATAATTATTTGAAACACAATGCATCTTCATAACAACATGTTTACCTTTCATATGCAACTATTCTGGCCTTAACAGAAAGCTCCTAACCAGAGAAATGAGAAGATGTCCACTAACTGTCCGGAACTGGGGTACTTTACTCTAATGAATTCACTGGAATTGTTATCCAGCTCAGCATGCCCACCGTCGTTACTGACTGAGTTGCAGCATGTACACAGCATCCGGTTCGTGAGGGGTTAACTCTTCCTATACCAGAATGTTTTAGGATAAAAATTTCGCCCTGTAGGGGATGACATGCGCTTTCCTAAAGTTTATTAATCATGTCAATATTCCATCTAGAAGGGAAGGAATGATAGTTTGAGGTAAGGTTGTGCATCAAAAGGACAGAACACTAATTACCAAGAAGGGAGATATGATAGTAGTAAAATTGCGATCATAAATTTGAAAATGAATCTTTAACCAAACTTCAAACTGCTTTATATCAGGATTCTCTTTTCCGATTTTGAATAAATAAATTCTATATTGTATAATTATACGTTCAAGTACTTTTAGAATTTTTGTGTGAAATTCTCATGATGTATATGCTTTATTTAGTTACCATGGCAACTGCAGGTACCAATCATGGTAATTTTGTATCTGTTGCTATGGCAACCAATATTGCATCAAAAACTGCCTAAAGTGAATTTTCATTACAAAAATAATATATAATGACATTTATTATGATTTTTACCTTAACAATCCATTAAATCAGGCAAAAATCCGAGTAATTTCCTCTCAGGTTGCGAAGGCTGCCAAATAAGGGAAATCCAAGGCAGAGACAAATTGTTTGGGTTATAATGGATGGGTTTATTGACCAAAACTCATGAAAATAATCACGCTCCTCCGGTTCAGTCATATACAGAGACACAGAGACAATATAGCAAGTAGTGAGAATCCTGAGAATTGTAGGTGGAACCTACTGTAGAGAAAAGTACAGAATGCTCAAAATCGGTGGGAAAATCGGCTTAATAATTTATTGGTAAAGGAAGAGTTTTAAAGTAAATAGAGGTAGAGTATTAATGTAATGGATTCATCAGTAATTTGAAATGGAGAGAGAAGCTCAGTGGAATTATGGCAGTTCCATGCAGAATTTATCGAGTTCTAAGCTAATGCTTATCATTTCTTTTATACTAGACGTCTCCTGAAAATGGCGAACTCAAAATGGCGGAAGAGATCTCGTCGGATGAGAACGTGGAGCGCGGGAACTGGTCAAGTAAAATCGACTTCCTCCTGTCTGCTATAGGCTTTGCTGTAGGTCTAGGCAACGTGTGGAGGTTTCCCTATCTCTGCTACAGGAATGGAGGCGGTGAGAGAATTGCTATTTTCTAATCTTTATCATCAATGTTAAACAATATTAAGTTTTGGAGGTTACAATAGAATTTATAAAAAAACATTTATTCAAAATTCTAGCCAGAGTTTTCATCTGATTCTACTCCAGATCTGTCATCTATATTGTACAATTTTTACCAAGTGTCAAAATTATAGATTTAGTTTTTAAGCTATGTAAGTACATGTTATTGTGTGTTGCAGGTGCCTTCCTCATTCCCTACACCATCATGCTGGCTGTAGCAGGACTGCCTCTCTTCTTTATGGAGCTGGCTTTTGGGCAGTTTGCCTCGCTAGGACCTATCGCCATCTGGAGGATTGCACCCCTCTTTAAAGGCAAGTCTTCCATTTTGGTAATTGGCAGGTAAAGGTTACACTGCTTGAAGAATTTAAAGGTTCGGTAGTGTCCGCCTGGTGACTTACAACAACGTACACAATTTCCTCCTTTATTGTGTTTTTAAATATGTCATCATGTCTATGTCAGGTTTGGGCTATGTGGTGGTTTGCCTGTCTGCCCTAGTTGCACCCCAGCTTTTAGATGTGTGATGGTGTGCCTGTCTACCCTGTACTTTATACCCTGCATGTTCTTACTTGAACCCCAGGTTTGGGCTATATGATAGTAAGCCTGTACCTTATAAGATGTCATTTACTTGTACCACAGGTTTGGGATGTGTGATGGTGTGCCTGTCTACCCTGTACCTTATAACATATCATTTACTTGTATCCTTGTGTGATGGTGTGCCTGTGTCCTAAACTACCTGAGAGTACCTTATCAAAGGGAAAAAAAGCATGCTTGGTGTTTAGCCTATGTAGTGGTGTGCCTGCAGTCTGCCCGGTCCCGTATAACATGTTCCTCCCCAGGTTTGGGCTATGTGATAGTGGGCATGTTTGCCTTATACCTTATAACATGTTCTTACTTGTACCCCAGGTTTGGGCTATGTGGTGGTATGGTGGTGTGCCTGTGTCCTAAACTACCTGAGAGTACCTTATTAAAGGGGAAATAACATTCTTGGGGTTTAGCCTATGTAGTGGTGTGCCTGTTTGCCCTGTCCCTTATGACATGTTCCTACCCAGGTTTGGGCTATGTGATGGTGTGCATGTATGCCCTGTACCTTATAACATGTTCTTACTTGTTCCCCAGGTTTGGGCTATGTGGTGGTGTGCCTGTACCTTATAACATGTCATTTACTTGTACCTCAGGTGTGGGCTAAGTGATGGTGTGCCTTTACCTTATAACATGTCATTTACTTGTACCTCAGGTGTGGGCTATGTGATGGAGTGCTTGTCTGCCCTGTACCTTGTAACATGTCATTCACTTGTACCTCAGGTTTGGGCTATGTGGTTGTGTGCCTGTACCTTATAACATGTCATTTACTTGTACCTCAGGTGTGGGCTAAGTGATGGTGTGCATTTACCTTATAACATGTCATTTACTTGTACCCCAGGTTTGAGCTATGTGATGGAGTGCTTGTCTGCCCTGTACCGTATAACATGTTCTTAGTTGTTCCCCAGGTTTGGGCTATGTGATGGTGTGCCTGTCTGCCCTGGTAGCCATCTACTACAACATGATTCTGGCCTACACCATATTCTACCTCTGTGCCTCCTTCACGTCACAACTGCCCTGGTCCACCTGCGGCAACCCCTGGAACACACCCCTCTGTAGGGACACCAAGGATAGTAAGTGTTTTTTTCTGTAGTAAAAATCATGTGTTTTTTTAGTAATTTTAGTACAGCCACAACATTATATTACGCTCAGTCAAGACTGATCAGGAATCAAAGAAATTGATAGATCTTCTATTATGCAGGGTTAGCGAATATGACCTGTGATGGTAGTAACCTGACTGCCACCATCCCAGCCTGCATGGTTAACGGCACAATGAACATGACCATGGAGAGACCACGCACACCAGCAGAGGAATACTGGAAGTAGGTATATTTTCAATAGTGAAACCTTTGAAGAGTGAGGTACGCTGATAGTTCTACTAGTAGTAGTAGTATAATTATGTAGTGGACGCGAAAGAAAAGGTCAAACTCAAGTTCCAAATTTGGTTTAAATGCCGTTGGGTTCTAAAATAGTACCTAATCCTGGATAACACAACTTTGGATAATTGATGAAGAACAGACATCCTGATCCCCTCCCAACCAGGAAAAAAAATTGTGTTGGTAACATGTCTAAGCAATGGATAGGCTTACCGCCAATTCATCATGGACTTTACAAAGATAATTGAAGGGACATGGAATAATTAACACACTTCCCCTTTAACAAAGATTGGCGGGACAGATTATGGGTGAACGACTGCATGATTAAAACAGATACAATGTATAGGTCTATTATGAAAACCCTGCCGCAACACGTGTTTATATGTCCAGTATCATTCAACTGTTTTTAAAAGTTTTTTTAAGGCAGCAAATAATGTTTCCCGGTCACGGGAGAATAATAGGGCTAAGTCTGAGGTCTAAGTGTGAAGCCTGTGCGTAATCACAGATAAAAGGACTGTGGCGTAATGAATAAAATATAAAAACTTCGTTATACTATATAGTTCATGGGAGCAAATTGGGTTACAAGCAGCTTCGGGTGGGAGACATATTTTACCCCCCATCATGTTAGTTTTCATCAAGAAGAACCATTATTTATAATATATGTATGATATCAGACAGTAGAATTGGATTCTTGTGGGCTTCCTAACACACTTGTATTTCATATGTTTTAGTAACTACGTGTTAGAGTTGACAGACAGCATAGACGACTTGGGGTATGTAAGATGGCAACTGGTCCTGTGTCTGTTACTGGCCTGGATAGTTGTCTTCCTCTGCCTCATCAAGGGTATCAAGTCCATAGGCAAGGTGAGTACAGTGCCAAGTGTATACATAGATATAAGTATAGTATATATAGTGAGAGTACAGTGCCAAGTGTGTAGATATAAGTATAGTATATAGTGAGAGTACAGTGCCAAGTGTGTAGATATGAACATAGTGAGAGTACAGTGCCAAGTGTATAATTATAAATAGGCATGGAGAGAGTACAGTGCCAAGTGTATGAATAGGCATGGAGAGTACAGTGTCAAGTCTATAAATAGGTAAGGCAAGTTCAGTGTATAGTGCCAGATCTACAGACAAGGTGAAGGTGATCATAATTAAGTCAGCTTGTAAACTCCATATACATACCACAACGTCTTGGTGTCTACCCATGATGTAGTAGGTTGTCAGTGTTTAGCAACAAGCTACATGTTACAAACACTGCGCCAGTATTGCTCAGTACACTATACTGTAATCACCATACTACATTGTAATTATGTATAGCTTAATAGCATGGGTTTTTGAAATTAAATGGGCGCAGAAAATACATGCCATGACATTGTCGTCTTCTATCCCTTAGCTTATCAAATATGGCCTTTCTGTGCAGCGTGGAAGTATTTCGGTGTCTTTTTCATAAATATTACTTTTCTTCAGGTGGTATACTTTACTGCTGTGTTTCCCTACGTCGTGCTAACCATCCTCCTGATACGCGGGGTGACCCTGCCCGGGGCTGGGGATGGCATCCGCTTCTACATCATACCCAAGTTCTCCAAACTAGCCGATGCAAAGGTATAATCATATACTCTTATGTGCATTTCTCTTATACAACATATGTCAATTCCACTCTAAAGGTACAATCTATAAAATTGTCAATTTCTCTGATAAAACATATTATGTGAAGTAAGTCTGTGTAGGAAAGCATTTGCATGACTATTTTACATAAAAAATGCATCTCAATGAATCATGTGTCCAATAAATAGATGAAACGCAAAATAGGAGTTTCCTTTATAATCTTTTTGATTTGGATATTAATTAACAGGAGGGGGGGGGGGCAATATGCTCACCCACCTGCTGCAGGCACAGCGGACCCTTCAGCCGGTCATTCAGCTGCCAATATGGCTTCTATATATGCCACTTGTATTGAAACCTGTCTATGACAGCTCCAATTGAGTCTGTACAGAATAACAAGGTGTTTGTCCACTTCTCATGTCAAATCCAGATGATGGAGATTCAATTATCTGATGGTTTATGAAGACCCCCCACCCACACCCACACCCCCCACACACACTGTGTGCGTGTGGGGGGGGGGGGGGAGTTGTCACACACGCGCACACATTCTCCTTACTGATACAAAGCCCACCAAAAAAGAATGTTCAAATTGCATGACTGGGGGATCGTGGCACTGACTATTGTATACATGGATTACCGCATCAACGTGCAGACCACCTTATCGACCATGAACATGCGTCAAATGACCAAAAATTGTTTTGGCCCTATTTTGCAAAAGACAGGGTCGGGAAGCTATAGACAGGGTCGGTTAACGTACACCCCTTTACCCTGTTATTCTTTGGGCCAGTATTGTTTTATTTATATCATGTTTGTACCGTTTATATTAATATTAATGTGTGTGTCTGACAGTTTGTTTACGTATACGTAGACTCATACGAGTTAAACCAATGCCATGCCCCTGTACGCAGGATAATGGTGACAGTCAAGGCTGATCATGAGACGCAGACGAGTGTGGTCAGTCGTGACTAAGCCATTATCCTCAGTACAGGGGTCTGGCAGTGGTCTAACTAACTTATGCTACACACTGTGACTACTGTTTTCTCTCCTTTTTGTACGTCACATACAGTCAGGCAATTTCTTTTGTTCTGACGACCAAGTGTAAATGACAGGTAAACCAAGTTGTGACAAAATCTCCAGGTTAACTTAATTATTAGGATCATATTTAGGGGGTAGATTTGTGCAACGTATTTTCGGCCGTCTATGGAATTCAAAAAGTATCTAGGCACAAAATATTTCTCGAAAGCTACAGTACATTTATGAAAGGCACTTACACCCTGATTTGCTTAGATGTGGCTAGATGATTATTTGGATAATTATTTGGCCATGTTCGCATATTATACAGGCCAAATTTGATATTGTATAGCTACTAAACATGCGAGATATGGATTGCATTGTGGCAAACATTATGTGGACCAAACTAAATGTATTTCATCATACTTGTGTGCAATAACAAATAACTTGTGTTGCGCGACAGATCTGACTGGTTTACTTTGTGTGTCTCTGTTGCAAGTGGCTGAGTCTCACAAGATCGAGCCAGTGTGAAAGTCTTCGACGAGGTGCCATCTTTGACAGGGTGCTATCTTTGACCGGGTGCAATCTTGGACAGGCTTGATAGAAAACGGTATATTTAGGGCAGATGAAGATATACATGGGCTGAAAAGGTTAATGGATGTTATAACACTTTAAATCAATAATCAGTAATGTATGGAGGGACCTGCCTGGGTTACACCCATAATCAATTAGTCGATTTGGATGCATTATCGGCTGATACATCCACAAAATTATACTACAAAGTACTACATTAGGCCTTTTCTTTTATGGTATATTGACCGATAATGCATCAAAATCGGCTAATTGGTTATGGCCCTTACTGTGTGTTTGTATTGTAGGTGTGGGGAGATGCCGCAGTGCAGATCTTCTACTCTCTGGGACCTGCCTGGGGAGGTCTCATCACAATGGGCAGCTACAACAAGTTCAACAACAATTGCTACAAGTATGTCTTCAGACTTCATTACATTGTATACTCCCCAAAGAGAGTGCTAGATTCGCTGGGCTTACATTAGCAATAATCAATTTATTTTTGCATGGAATTGCAGTTATAAGTGTCCTAAGGGTTTATGTGTCATATAGGTTGATACAGCATGTTATAAAACCCATATGTATAACTGGTATGTTAGGTAATATGCCTTCAGACCTGGCCTCTGAGGTAGGGGGTTGAGTGTGCTCTGATGCTCTTCCTCTTACTCTGTTAATCACATCAACCAACTAGTTGACACATATTATAGAGGGAAAAGGTCCTTCAAATGGCCCAAATATGTTTACATAACTTTTCCCCAAAACTGTCGGAAATCACTAAAAATTGCTTGAAATTACCAAAAAAAAGATATTTCTTTACATAGAGAATGTTTGCAATGGGCGTACCCTCACTTCTGGTACCTCAAAATGACACCCAGAGTGTCCCGCTTATATAGTGGTAACGTTCTGGGGGTTGTATATCTAAGGGTGTGGGATTGAGAGTGGTATTTGGGCTGTGTGTCCTCCAGGTTGGGTGTCTAATAATGATTTCGCTCTTACGCCATGACATGTATCATCTAACTAGTTCATGCATCAGAGGAAAAAAATACCTTTCAAAGGACCCAAAATATGTGCATACACCATTTCAAAAAATTGTCGAAAATTGCCAAAAAGTCCTTATTTTTTAATTAAAAAAAACTTCCAACAGGTCTACCCCCACGTTCTTTACCTTAAAATTAATATAAAGCCCAGAATGTGCTGATAATACTGGAAAAGCTAATATGACCATATCTATGATGGCGTGGGAGCGAAATAGATATATAGACAGTGTGTCTTCCAGGGATGCTTGGCTACTCACTGTCAGAAGGTCCCGTTTTCCAATATTCACTCAACTTTATAGCATCGGCAGTGATACTGAGGATCATGATACAGCTACTTTGATGCATCAGGGCGATGCGGATACATTAGAGCATTCATTAACACACTTTAGATAGGCGATACTCCAAATAGTATGGGAAGGAGAGCATTTTCTAAAGTAGGTGTTTTGGTGACTTTACACGCGAGGACACGGCCAGTGGCTGCCTACTGGGATACCTAGTTGTATTCAAGCATAATCCCTACTCTCCAAAAGTGTGCTTGAATGCAGCACTCGCGAGCTTATTTTGGTACAAAAAGTATAAAATAAAATCCCGTGTTTTATACTATCGTAGTGTAAACCATGACCATGTCTGAAATAAAAATCTTACAAATCTTACAAATCTATACGGCATAGAGCGTTTCCAACTCATAAAGTATTTTAGATGTTTCTAAATTTACCTTGGTATACAGTACATCAGGGAGGGTAGAATATGTATATAATTTGTATTAAACAATGTTTCACGACGCAATGCCACCAGAGCTGCATTCATGCATTATGACGACCTGACATTAATTAATAACCAAATTCCAGATTTAGAAATTCGATAACATTATTAAGGGTTCGCCTAGTCGTATTACAGTACATATAGCTTGAAGAAAACCGTTGAATCACACATAAAAGCTTACTGTTTTGTATTTTCTGTCCCATTTCAGAGATGCAATCATGGTAGCCACTATTAACTGTGCTACCAGTGTGTATGCAGGCTTCGCCATCTTCTCAGTGATAGGGTTCATGGCCAAAAGTCTCAACCTGCCCATAGAGAATGCCACCGCGTCAGGTAGGTATAGGAAGAGAAGAATTCAAATCCATGTATATAACAAACATCTTGCCATGAAAATAGGATTTATGTGGAGTATCGGCCTAAAACCCCAGGAAAATATCATATTTTTATGTTTGCCAACTACCATCAGTCAAATGAGTAGGATAATGTGAAAGGTATCTAGTGTGAAGCCATTAACAGAATTAATGCAGTGCGTTCAACCATTTAACGTAAGATGGCTAATATACAGACTGCCTATGACAGTATTATTACCAGGTACACAACTTCGTATCAATCTCCTTTCCCGTTGACAGGACCAGGCCTGGCGTTCGTAGCCTACCCAGAAGGCATTGCTCTGATGCCGGGTGCCCCGTTCTGGTCCATCATTTTTTTCTTCATGTTGTGGAGTTTGGGACTGGACAGCATGGTGAGGCTTTTTGCTTTATGTTATTAACCCTCCTTTAAACGCTGCATACTGCTTTAATATATTATGCCCTTTGTCATCATGATGCATGGATGCAGTCCTGGTGAGTAACTCGCCAGTGCTGCATTCAATCAGCATTCTGGTCCTACGACTACAAAACTATACAGTATGTGTTTGTTTATATTAAAAGAAGATAGACGTGGTTCAGATATGATATTAATTGATTCAATTCTTGATTCAATTCTTGTCCATTTTTATCATTAGATTTAAATGAATATCAGGCTGAAAAAAACATGTCATCAGGCCCAAAGAAATAAAAGGTGTGTTTCAGGCAACCCGACCCTACTTTCAAAAATGGGCCGACCCTAGCATTTTTTTCCGATTTTGGAGAAAAAATTTTTTTATTGCAAAATATTCATATTTTTTCGGAAATTTTGCCAATTTTTTGGTCAGGATAAACAGATCACATGCCTAATTAACTGTCCAGCCTCAGGAAATTGCTTATTAACAAGAATGTCCAATAATTTCATGATATTCCTGGTTATAGTAAGAATCGATGAGTCGTCTTGATGACCCGCGAGTCGATATGGCAGTCCGCGACTCATTCAACGTACCTCCAACATTTAAAAAAAAAAAAAAAAAAAAAAAAGAATCCGACCTACCTACCCTAAATTTTTGGACCATGTTGCCTGAAACACACCTTCTTTTTTTTGGCCTCATATATTTGTTAATGCAAAATAGAAAATGTAGATTAAACTACGTGACTGATCACGATATGTTGTACATTTGTATATCATTCCCATCTTAGGGATGTGATAAACGAATTCCATTATTGCCATGGCGACAGAATATAGAAGGGTCCCCCATGGCTCAAAGTACAGCCAATCTACGGCAAAGTTTGACAAAAACCTGCAACTGCTTTCAGGAAATGTAATATGAACCCTATGTCAGGACCACAAATCCCACTATTACACATTCACTTTTGGTACACTAATCATGTTGCAGATATCTTACTTTGGTAAAAAAAAGTCCCCTAAGGTTTAGCAGATGGCAAAGGCCTGCAATTACGGATGTGCAATACACCTCCTTGTATGCCCTATTTATCGCTCATTGTAGTTTGCCATGATGGAGACTGTTATTGCGGCCCTTGTGGACGAGTTCCCACAATACTTCCGGAAGTGGAAGTTGCAGCTCACGGCAGCCATGTGCATTGCGTTCTTCCTAATTGGCCTCGTGTTGTGTACTCAGGTGAGTGTCCGGTGATGTGGGGGGGGGGGGGGGCTGGGGAGGCGACAGCAACAGGCGCACACCTGTTACCAAATCAGTATAATGATATATGCTGGCTACTCGGAAAAGAGACCTTAGTACATCCTATAGGGGCTGTTTTCGCAGATTGTGTCATAACTGATTTGGGTGTTGAATATCCCCTTAGTGTCGGGGAAGTTTGTTATAATTGGACTCCCTTGCTCTATATTCCTCATCATGTAAAGTGTAGCAGATAGGGTAAAAATGGATTTGATAGAGGTATATTCGGTCATCTGCTGGATATTTTCCATTTTGAAAAAGAAATCGGTTAAAATGTCCTAATTTTGGAACCTATATACATTTAGATCCTAATTTGAATCAATCAATGTGGATCACTCTTGACTGTTTGCATCACAAAATTATGTTTTTCTTTTAGATTCTATTGATATACATTTTTCAAATCCATTTGTTAAGCAATCAGTATACCTGAATTATGGGGAATAGAGAGCAAATATCTAAGGGGGTCCAATTATGGCAACCTTCCCCTACCAAAAATGCAAATATAGAACTAGTAGAACCCTTTTCATGACTTTTCACGCCACAGTATGAGAGATGCCTAATTTGCGTGTTTCAGGGGGGCATGTATGTCCTCAACCTGATGGACTGGTACAGTGCTTCCTACAGCCTGATGATAACGGCGCTACTAGAGGTGCTAGTCATCACCCATATCTACGGTAAGCACTGACTACCAGCTTAAAGACGTCAGATAGATAGCTGCATACCTGTAGGGGTTATAAGGGGTCCTTTGTAGAACGGGGGGGGGGGGTATTTCGTGGGAATGAAACGACGAGAACGTTAAAACGAAAACGAGTACATCGCAAGAGGCTATAATCTATGAAACGCTTCATGAGGATATTACTAATTCACAACAATAAATGTGCACAATAGATTACATTGATCCACCTAAGCTAATGACAATGCATGTAGTACAAGCACAGAGAAAAGTAACAGTAGCAGGACTACAATAACTCTATAGTGACTCTTATTCTAAGACTACTTAATAACTGGGAGTGACTTTAGAGTGCATCAGTGGGGAGAGTTACCTCAGTGATTGAGTCCAGACTCTCATTTGGGAGTCACCATGATTCTACTTCTTTTCTCTGAGAATCTGAATTTTAACAAGTTTCCCTCTTTCAAGGCTATGACCGGTTTGCCGGGGATATTGAATCGATGATTGGTTTCCGCCCCAATCCCTACTGGAGAATAACGTGGATGCTGTTCACCCCAATGTCCATCATTGTAAGTAATTCACGCATTTCACAATTAGTATTATACACAACATATGAGGTCAATGTTAAATGTATTTGTAAGTTATACATGGCCGGCATTTTTTGCTGGCCAAGTAGCTGTCTATACCGACCTATTCTACATTAAAGGTCATAAATATTAACATAATACTGAAAGCCTAGTTAGGACCGCATAGCTTGATAGATAGAGAGATAGATAGAGAGATAGAGAGAGAGATAGAGAGATATTCCTTTATTCATGGGTTGGCATTGAATATAATTATGCATAACAATACACATCCGATTTAATGGGTTATGATATGACTTAATGCACACTGATATTTGTAGGCCTCATGATTATATGAGTTATAGTTCATGACAAGTGTCATATTTTAGCGACATACCTTAGAGAGTTAACCCAGTCAGTCAGCGTCCACCAATGCAGCCCCGGCGAGTAACTCACCGGTGCTACATCGGTGTGTTATTGATATAATGCATTATGCCGTCCTCAAAGGGTTATCCACATCGGCTATGCTACGCCCTTACTATACTGACAATATCCTTGTCAGTGAGCTATAGAACTATAGTGTCGCGAGAATACCGCTTATATCTTCAATGATCTTGCTTTTGAAATGATACTAAAATTTATACACTTATTTTTCTCCTTCACTGTCTGTCAGTTTATCATCATCTTCCTGATCGTCAACTACACGCCCCTGCAGCTAGATGACTACATCTACCCGGGCTGGGCTAACGGCATTGGATGGGGCCTCGTCCTCATATCCTTCTCCTTCATCCCCATCCTCATGGGGGTCGCACTCTTCAAGGAGATCAAGGCCAATGGGGTAAGACTGGAGGGTGTCGCCTTTAGTTGGGTGATTTATACTCATAGACAATTTCCGATCGCCGTGATCTTCAGAATGTCGCTCTTCCCAGGGTATTGGATTAGCCTTTGTTCTTTCTGGAGGACAGCCGATTGAAAAGTAATGCAGTCTTTACTCTGATCAAATTCGGCAATGTCAAAGTAGTTCATATATTTTTGGAAATCATGGTAGAAAGGCACCATGGGAGAGGTGTGCACCTACCGATTTGACGCTATGACTAGAATTTACCAACTTGAATGGTGGCTTATCTGTTGTGCTTCAAGCCGGAATGGCCATCCATAAACAATCAAAGTAGGTGTGTTTCAGGTAACACAGCCTGATATTCTTTTTCGTGATGTTGACTAGCATATCGCAATGTTGAATTGCTTTCAATCTAATATTTCTTTTAATCTCCCAAAGTTGCCAAATAATGCTAAGGTCGGCCCTGTTTTGTCCAAAACACACCTTTTGATATAGCCCAAGCCTTTATTCGTTGGTGTGAGCATTGTCAAACGCCTTTGTGTGTTCCTTCCATTTGCAGTGGCAGTCTCCGGGCCGGCTGCTGTATTTGACGTCACGCCCTACGGAGGACTGGGGGCCCGCCCTGCCCCAACACTGGAGGATCACTGAGCGCTCCACACAGACTGGGGACAAGGTCACTGAGAGTACCAAGGGCACCCCTCACAGCACTACAGCTGCCTCTCCTACCCCCACCAAGGTGTCCTCCTTTGGCTATGACAATATGGCGTTAGAGGCTGATGTGGCACAGGATTCATACAAAGAGGGCTTACAACAGATGAATACCAAGGTGTAAATTCTATTTGGTGTTTACAAATGTGAAATGTCCTTAGGGAACATTGACAAATGATATCATGGATCTTGGGACCTATTCCGGCGGTATTATAGGATTCCCTTTTCTTTCCATAACAGGAGAAAGGTTAGATACCGATTTTGCATGGGATCAAAATCCATGAAAATCTATTTCAGCAAAGAAATTTAATCGTATATCGGTAAACCTTTCGTTTTTTTTTGTAAACCAGAAAACATATAATTATAGGGTCAGGCCAGCTTTTTTTTCTTATAATGTCTGTTAAGCTGACTTCCATTTGTTTAGCCTTATGTAAGAAGCCGCCCTGTGCAACCATTGTAAATAGTGTATTAATTTTATTCCCCAGCACTAGTTTATTATACCTATTTCCATAACACCTATAAAAACGAATAAAATACAAATATCGTTTTTTTTTTTATCCATAACAAAAGAACACCTATACTAGTATGATGATGCATTTTAAAACCCAACTAAGAGTTAGGCAGGCATATAACGCCGTTCATAGGCTATGCCAACTATACTAGTATATCGACTTCAATTTCACGGAATTGGGTATTCTTCATAACACATACCACTCACGTATGCATTCAAATATGCAGGATGACTCATACAATGCATACAATACAGGAATTGAGGTACGTTGGACTAGGGCACATTTAGTAGACGTATTTCACTACCAAATAAAAAAAGTTTGTTTCAGGTAACATGGGGTGAAAATATAGGGTCAGTAGGTCGTTTTTTTTAGCCGGCCCCTCTACAAACCTCAAAATCTACCAAAAATGCGTAAAGATGTAGGATTTCTTAAAAATTGCATAATGTTCATTTACCATGCTGTATTTCTATATCACACTATATAATAAAGATGAAAACAGTAGCCAGCCTCTTTATAAACCTAAAAATGTCCCCAAAAAGTGTAAAATCCTTTAAAATTGCATAAAAAAAAGTAGGGTCCGCCCTGTTTTGATAGGGTTGGTCGGGTGACCTGAAACAAACTTTTTATTGCATTGTTCCAGTACATCATGAAAACCTCCAGCTTTGATTCTTCGATAAATCTCAGATATTTTCATAAACGATCACCCTCGCCCCAAAATTAGTCAACTCATGTGACTCCTTTAATTTAGAATTATTCATGTTCAAAAAATGTCATTGTACTGATTATCTGGAACATCATGAATATTATCTGGGTTATTTCCTCTGTATCATACTCAGAATTGTAGTACATGTCTAATCCTGCCATGTTTACCAAGTTTATTCTTTGTAAATAAATGAGAACACAACTTATTTCATGCTTCAACAATATTTATTTTAATCAGGTAACAGTGAACGGTGTATGTAGTATCAGTTTGATTTCAATGGACCATCTGCAGCTGAGTTGCTTCACAGAAGCCATTATTTCAAACTTCATTGAGTTAGTGCATGGCTCCATTTTCCATTAACCGATTTCTTAAAATACTATTAGCCGATAAACCAACGACTACACAGAGTGGATTTTCGGTAGTTTGTTGTCATTGCATCGGCCGTGCAAATCTACTAGTGGAAAATGCGCCCAAAGTGGCCTTCACGTTTTAGCTGCCATGCATTTTCCATAAGCCAATTTGGATGTCCTATCCGATAGACCTACATGAATCTATATATGCATGTACCAAATACACCCAAGGTTTACAAACTATATGTAGTTGTAAAGAAAATAATGTATTTTTCGCGAGTGTCAGCAACCGTATATGGGTGAAGTTGTCAGTTTGCATGTGGGCCACAAGTTGTACCATGGGCAGATTACATAAAACAATGTCAGGCACATTTGTAGCGGCGAGAACAGTGTCAAAAACAATGTCTCAAAACTCATGTCACAACAAGTGTAGACCTACAGTCCACTGCCGGTTAGCACCCACGTTGACACACGTTTTTAAAGTGTTATAAACCAGACATATTGATGATTTTATAATAGCAGCCTGTCCAATCATGTTCTAAAACATGAACCTTGTAGACTGTTGACAAAGTTATACAAAGTTAGGATTCCCGTTAACCGGAACATGGCCTCAATTGTGGCCACTTTTCCCTTCACTAAGAAAAATATAAAATGTAGTGGTACTATTTTTAAACTGTAGTACAGAAAAAATCTCGTTATAAGGAGGGTCTTGTGACCAGACAAATAGGCTCGTTATAACCAATACTAAAGTTATAGAGAACCAGGACAATCAGGACATTGGAAACGTGCTCCTTATAATAGGAAGTTCCTTCTATTAGTCCTCCTTATAACGGGATTTCACTGATAATAGTGATATGGAATTATTATAATATTATTATGATACTATATATATATATATATATATATATATATATATATATATATATATATATATATATATATATATATATATTATATATATATATATATATATATATATATATATATATATATGTATAACAGGACGATATCATGACAGTTAATACCATGCAGTCTCTTGGCTTTAAACAATCCTACCACCCATAATCACTCTCTGTATTTCATTATAATGGATGAAAGTCTACTTAAAACTGCTCAAGGGATGTATTCTAACCATCCATTCAGACCAATTGATAACAATATCAAACACCATATATGCACATTGATATAAGATTCATATAGATTCTGATTTTGACAAGATACATTCGTGAGATATATAGGCAACAGCCCAGGAACTTAAGTCCACTACATTTAACTTACAGTACATATGCATTGCCCCCCCCCTCCCATCGTACAACGTGCTTTCTGTCAGCAGTCACACGGAAAGGATAATCCGCCCACGAAAGGCCACATAATAGGCACTTATAACTACTTGATGAATAGCACTGCTAAATACACTTAAAAAGATGAAAGCATCTAATAACATCACAGACATCTTAACATGGTAACAACTGGACTGTGTCCACGACACTACAGTAATAACAAGGCCCCAAAAAAAGGTTTGTTTCCGGTCACCCGACCGACCGACCGACCGTACAAAACCGGGCTGACCCTACGTTTTTTTATGCAATTTTGAAGAAACTTTCACATTTTTACCCTTTTTGGTCAATTTTAGCGTTTTCAAAAACAGTTGGGTAGTACATTCATGTTTAAAAAAAAGAAAAATCCGATCTACCGACCCTACATTTTCCTCCCATGTTACCTGAAACAAACCTTGTTTTTTGGCCCAATTAATAAAGATAATTATTACACTGATAGTAAAACAATCATGAAGGATATCCATCAGTGTTCAATCCTATATGTATATGAGGTCAATATTGTATTGTGTGAACCCCCTCCTAAAACATATCAGATAACTCGTGTTCACGATGGCTCAACAATGTCCCACAATATCTAAAAATATCGAAATGCTTAGGGTAGTTACCAGGTCCCCACACTCAGTATGACAAACTGACACCATCCAGGTTCATCCCTCTACATTTATACTCCCTTTCCACAAATTCGAGCTGTAAAATACTCACTTATTTAGACAAAATCGTGGATTTCTGCCGCACAAGAAACAGCCCTTTTCTGCAAAGACGCGAAATATATTATCTCTCTCTTATATTAATACTGACGTAGCATTACATATTATACTTTCTCATACCCATAATCAGCATCCAAAATTAATAGCTTATGGGAATAAAGTCATTTTGGATCTGTAGCAAAAGGCTAATACCTGCCTTTTGTCACAGATCCAAAATAACACATACATGTGCGTGGAGTAGCTATTATATTATTTATAAAAATGAAGGTCAAAAATGGAACTCAGGTTGAAATAAGACCTCATATTTCTAAATTTCACTAACTTTTTGAAATCTTCACAAATCTTAATACTTAATACGACCTTATTTTCATAAGCTCTGTTGAGCCCCAGTTACAACTTATAAAAACTGTGTCACAGTATATATTCAGTGTGGCTCTTATATTCGTCCTAATATGGATTTTCACTGCTCCGTCATGTCCTTCCCTCTTTTTTTTTTTATGAATAAGCGAGATTAGTCGCTTCCGATGCTAACTGAATCTATCACTCTATGCTGCTAGTTCAGTTACTTGTTCTTAAAGCTTCACTCTCACCATCCACGCTTCATGCATTAATAGAATATAGAACCAGCGTGAGAAAAAACTGTCCTTACACACTTGATGAGAATGTCATTTTAAGTTTGCTGTCCCCAGGCATTTGTTTTTGAAACCTGCATCAATCTTCCTTCCCGACAGTTCATTGGTCAGATTTGGGTTTCGTTGGTCAGATTTGAGTTGCACTCAGCCTACAACCTAATGTAACAAGTTCCACATTGGCCTTGGCCTATTCCCTGCAGTCCCTGCATGTGAAGAGCCGCTTGAGGTCGGAGCGGAAGCGGGTTCCGCTGAGGCAGTAGAGGTAGAAGTTAATAGAGTTGTTGATGAAGAAGATCTTGTTAGTGAGGTTGTAGAAGAGGATGAAGTCGGCGAAGATTTTAGGCGACTGGTTGAAGCTGTAGAGGTTGGTCATCACGTAGCGGATACACTGTGGGCAGGTGAACACCAGCAGTGCCAACGAGACCAGAACCAACATGGCTGTGAGCTGGTGCTCGCGGTTCAGCAACGCCTCGTTCTTTTGCATGCTGGTATCCTGTCTGATGACGCTGACGCTGGTTCCATTCTTGGTGATGTTGCCATTGTGGGGGACATCATTGGCATTCTTGAGACTGTTGGCATTGTCGAGCTCGTGGATGACATGGGTGATGGCCTCAGCGTCCAGATCCTTGAGGCTGGAGGTGTTGAGGGACAGCTCTGTCTGGGTACTCACCTCCATGCTCACGTGACTGACCGAGGTAGTCACACTACTGGCCTTGGTGTCGGAGAAGGCCTTGGACGTGTTGGCTCCGCGTGCCAGACCCATGCGGAAGCGCCTGCTGCGGTGAAGGGACTTGATGATAAGGATGTTGAGGATGAGGATGATGCTGAAGGGCAGGAAGGAGTTGAGGGTCAAGTAGAGCCAGCTGTAGATGGTGCTGAGCAGGTCGGTGTAGGCAAACGCCGCACAGAGGTTGTTAATCATTGTACGCGAGTACACCCACTGCGGAATGCAGAAGACAAACGAGAACACGGCCAGCATGCACAGGACAAGATACGCTCGCTTTGACGACATCATCGCGACAGCTTGGAGAGGATGACGGACGGCCATGAATCGCTCGATGGTCATGACGGTGATGATCAGCACCCCATTTATCGAGAAGACGGAGAAGAAGTAGACACCAGACTTGCATTCTTCCTGTGCTAACGGACGCTTGATGATCTCATGATGCACCCAGCTGTAACCCCCAAGGCCCACCAGCTCGCAGAGGTCGTTTATAGCCAGACCAAACATGTAGATACACAGGGGGTGCTTCTTGTTGTGTTTCTGCTGCATGATAAGCATGCTGAGGATGTTGCCAATCACACCCAGTACCACCACAGTCGGCAGCATGTACGTGTTGAGGGAATTTCCAATCTGGTACGACGAATACTGGGATGCCAGTTGCAGAAACAGCAATGGAGTCATTTGGACCTTGGTGGAGTTGGTGGAAGTCATCATGGTGCTGTTGTCATGGATGGTATCATTACCATCCATGACGTCTATGGTCGGAGTTGTTGGAACTGTAAATGATGTTGTATTGACCTCGCCATTGGCTTCGCATTGGAGTATGCAGTATATAAGGGCGAGTTGGAACATACGCGACATCCTTGTTCCTTAATATCCACTGCAGTTTTTCAGATAACCCTTTGCTTAACTTGCTGCTGACTGCACTTCTCTCTCCCTCTGATGGACTAATTGGAGTGCCTGCAAAGTGAAATGAATTATGCCTGACTTTGATATAATGATCAATAATACAATATATGATAATTACACATTTCTGACCAAATCACCACCGTAGACATTCTATCCGTATTAGGGTGTGGACTTAAATTCCCCATTAGGCAAACATTTTGGACGGAAGATGTCCAACGACTGGCGCCCATATAATCTAATTGCTCCAGCCCTTAGTCTGTAGTTGCTGTCCTCAATGACAACACAATGACTGATTCCATACTCAAAAGGACTTAGCCTGATACTCATTGAACAGTTGAAATGGAGAACACTAAGGTGAGTTGTTGGTCAATACTGACCTGCCTGACAGTATTTACTAACCTAGATTGGTTGTATATGGAGGCAAAAAATGACCAAGGGAGTTGGTCAGTACTGACTAAGATTTTTAGCATGAAGAATATCAGTGTACTTCACACCCAGGTAATCCTACAGACAGTGTGAATGCCTCACACATCTAGAGACCTCCGTTTTTACATGCATTAGATGTTTCTACAGTCAGCCCTCGCTTCCTCGATATTGGAAAACAAAAGGAAAATGCCCTAGGAAGCAAATGAATTCACAGCTTAGATATCTCAGAGCAATCTGTACTACTGCTATTGTATGTGTCTTCTACAACTGGCTTGATTTCATCAGTGTTTGAGCTCATTTATGAGTTACCTAGAGTATGTGAGTCTTTCCCCTCTCCTGCAACTGGCGATTCGCATGGTGCCACTAACGTTTCTATTGTCAAGCCTAGCATACTGTCGCGATAAAGCGCTGGTCTTAAAAGAGCACCGGCCTTGAATAAGCGCCGGGGATATAAAGGCATCCAAATATTTCTTAAGCACTAACACATGGCCTCGTATAACCGCCTGTCTTGTATAAGCGCCAGAAACAGCAATGCAGTAAGAGTCCCTCCAAATTAAAGAGCGCCCCAGCACTTTATCATGACAGCATGGTATAGGGTGTTCACACTATTTTTATCGAGTACGAAAAATGTGCATTTCTAATGTAGGATATATAGATGATATCTTAACTAAGAGAATTCTAGAAGTATTATAACTCTAGCACTGTTATAACATGGTTAAATCGATTTTTCTTTGAAAAAAAGTAAAGTGTTTTGGCAGGACAAGAGCAATGCAGTAGACGGGGCCAGAAATAGCCCTCCCGTGTTGCAGTGCTCTTACTGGGGATCCAATTGAGTGGAGAGTGCCTTACATAGGGAATGTACTACTTCTCAAAGAAGGTACATCCACATACATGTGTAAATCCACTGGCTATTTCTTGGCCAATCACTTTGGAATTCAGGCAAACGACAGTAGACATGCTATTATATGGGATTTTACTGTTTGTTCAGGACTACACTTTAAGGCACCCCCATTTTAAAGGTGATTCCATGTTTTTTACGACACATTTTGATGTAGAATTAACTCTGGTAGTCGGATTAAAATTTAAGATATTATATCTAAATGTAGGTCTGTATTCTAGCAATTTATTGGAATCAATTCTAAAGTTACTGCTCAAGTAACCCAAAGTAAACCAAGTAAGCCTCTGCCGTAAATACATTCCAGTACAGAGTGTGCCTAGGGAGCTATCAATTATTAGTGCCATAATGTGGGCCTACACTGGTGGCACACAACCCCTTCATTTAGCCCCACATTGTATAGAATGAAACCATAGCCCCCACATTGTATAGAATGAAACCATAGCTCTCCACTGGTATGCGCAAATATGTTTTTATTTGAGTTAAATAAATATAAGATTAATTAGATATGGCCAATTCAGGCAGGATTTGGCCGAGTTGGCTGGTACTGGTAGGGGGTGCGTGTCGTCAGCTTTACAGACACAGAATGGTAATGACCGCAAATGAACTGGGTTAGCACTGTTAGCCATCACTCTTATGGTCATTTCCACATAAAGTAGCCTATTGCCGTAAATTCCCGCCTGTGACCCGCATCTCGCGTATAACCCGCACCCCCAACTTAGGAGAACCCTATAACCCGTTTCTGGGTTTGAAAACTTCTATTTTAGGACTGTTCTATAGTAATAAAAAACCTCGTATAACCCGCACCCTATATATAGGCATGTTTGGTATCAAATGAAAGCTGAGGTTGATTCGCGTGTAGTATGCGGGAATTTACGGTATATGCCATAATTATGGTAACTAAAATGGCAACAAAATAGTCTCCAATGTGCTTCAAATAATTCGCACTGGTGACCTGGACATGTAAACATAGTTCAGCAAATCTAAATGTTAAGTTTGGGAATCTAAAGGGTGTGGCCACTATTGCAGATAATTCCTTTTCATATTATTATCATACGTTCTCTTATTTTGAAGAAAAACTTTTTCGGTCATTAATGCATGTTTAGAGTTTTTATAATAATACTAAACTTACCTATGTCCAACAGGTATAGCTCGATCCCTTTGACCGGTCTTCTTCAATGGAGGTAAACTTTTGTCTGATGAGGATCTTCGCCTGATCCTACAGCCTTGCCACACTGCCCAATATAGAAAATTGCTTCTGGGTGAAGTTTTCAGGCATCGGAGGAACTTTGGCAGGCTATGTTACATTGGTCTGCTATATAGACCTTTCCAGCGCATGCGTAGTTGACTAGAACACGCCCTGGTGAGGCGTTCAAGCATTTAGGAGTGTGTGTGTGGGCGTGGGGGTTGGGGTGGGGGGGGGGGGGGGGTTGACAGGTGGGCTGCGCCTTGCAGCATGGTGAAAGTTGATAGGCCCTATCCACCAGGGATGGTTTTGACAGCTGCCTTGTTTGTGCAACGAAACTTTCAGCAGGTAAACTTTGTGTTTCTGACAGGCACACATGAGCACACGTGTGAAGTACGCCACACTTTCCGGGGCTCCTTCTATTAACTTTTTGCATGATTATTATTGCATGTATATATGGAGTGTCATGCCCATTTTTTTAATAAGCCTAAATAATTATGTACAAATGTATTAACTCTGCCTCCCCCCCTCTCTGTTGACAATGTGGCATTCTCGAGTGACTAAAGCTATACATGTACTGCACACAGTAATGGGAATGCAGAGGGGTCCCCCCTCGAGGTCGGAAAGTCGCCGAAATTAAGGGGTCCAGGTCACGAGGTCGCTTTTTTGGACCCCCTAAAGTATTGTCAAATTTCTCCAAAAGTCGCCAGGTCACTTTTATTATTGCAATAGGTCGAAAGTCGCCTCCAAAACAACCCAGGTCGCCAGGTCGCTTTTGACCCATCTGCAGCCACAGTAATTCACATTTTTTGAATCAACAGTAAATTGAGTCTCTCATGAGAGACCGCAGACAGTTATAGACTACTAAGGCTTCGGTGCAGTATATACTGTCCCTCCCACAATGTAGATATGCTAGGACCCAATACATACAGGCTGTCATTTTCACATAATTGTTATAAAATAACATGAGACATGTATATACTTTATTTTCATACGGGATCCCACTTATCTGTCACGAATTTAATGGTTAGGGCATAATGTTGATCTGAAGAAAATGTGATATAATATTCATTTCTATGGATGCGAAGAGATTTGGGTGCCACTATATATATATAGAGGTTGCTTTCTTGGACAAAAATTAGGACTGCTTCAATTTATCGTCACATGAATAGAAACACATTTGAATTAAGTACATGAATATTACTTTGTATATTTTGGGGGGATCATGGAGAGTTAGATTAATCTTAGCGAATGCACACAAAAGGCCAAGTACACAGAGGAAAAGGTGAGAGTCACCTGGACTTACATACCACAGTCAGGCCAATGTCTCCAAAAGCACCCTCATGTAAAAGTTAGGCTGACTTTCACTGCAGAGAATGGGGTGTTTATCTGCACCGCTCAGAACCGTGAATGGGCCGTTTCTGTGCCTTGCCATACATTTTGGCATGTTTCTCAGGAACTAGAATGAATTCAGACTAGATAAAGCCACTTTCCTATACACTGTTAAAAATCCCCCGTAGAAAAAACGGTGATTCACTGGCAACGATGGATGCCAAGCTTTCACCGTTTATTTTAGTGTCACCGTTTTTTGGGAGTCACTGTAATTATATACAGGTTTTCACCATTATTTTTAAACAATGACTTAGGAAGCCTAATTAGCTATTGTAGTGGCTCAAACTTTTAAGGATTATTTCTTTTATATAGTGATTGCAAAGACGGATTATTCTTCTGTCAGAAATATATTCTCAATTCACTACAATTATTCCCCATGTCTGATGTGGTTGCATGTCCAATTCATGAAGACATCTTTGTGACTGGAATTCATATTTATCATGAAATAACCACTAAGAGACATATATAAATGTCTCATATCACATTACCATTACAATCTATAAGCAGAAGTCTGCTAGGATTGTTATAAAACAACAACTACAGTGATATGCATATATATATTTCTCATTACCAAACAAGAGGTGTCAATGGTATCCAAACTACTAAACCATGTCCCACAAAGGTTAATTATCTATTCATTATGAATATTCAATCAAGCTTAGGTTTAGACTAGAATGTTGATGTTATATTGAAAAATGTAATGGAGAACTATTTGATTTCTAACAGATTTAGTCCACTTTTCATAGTTGGAGCTTCAGAGAAATCTCCTCTGGAACTAGGCTGCCACCTAGTTGGAAAGGATTGAACTTCCTATACTACGGAATTTCACTGTAAAGGAAATAACAGGGCTTTACCATAATGGTTTATGGAGGTTCACTGTAAAAGCAATTGGATTGACGCTGCCTCACCGTAATATCGGGCAACGGTGATGTACCGTTAAATTTAACAGTGAATCTCCGTAAAACCAGCGGTAATTTCACATTACACATAAACAGTGTAAAGCTAAGACCCTATACTATAATTCTATATAGGGATTTAATAGATAGCACATTAATATTTAGTTTAGTAACAAACTGTCACCTAAGCAGCAAAACCGGGTGGAGCCAAAAAGTTATCTAAAATTGATAAAGCGTATGTTAAACTATGAGTATCTACTTTACTGGATGGATCACCCCCGCAAAATTAACCGGGAAGACCTTCATGTATCACTTGTTGTATGTGATGATCGGTTAAATTTTTTAAAAATTTAAAAAAAATCACAGCAGGGTGATTGTGTTAATGAAGAATGTCTATCTGCAAGTGTAGACTTTGCATTGTAGGCCCTTCTCAGGGTAAGACACATGTTAGATATTCCTATTTCCATTCTAGATGACTATATAATGTGTAATTCTGATGGCATAGGGGAGTAGAAAACACATTTACCTACATGTGGGGATTTGCTACTATTTTTTTTATTGTTATTATAAGTGTACTTGCTATTAGAACAAGGGATTAACCAGCTCAAATCGCCATGAAAAAATTAAGTAATCAACAAGTAGCATAGCACATCTTGACACCCTAATCATTGGCTTTAGTAAATTTATAAAATGTTAGCTTGTATTTTCAGTAGTTCCAACGGAGATTTGGATATGTGGGCATATACCTAGACCTATACAGTGCTATTGGACTGAATTCCTACCTACTGCAGTAGTGATTACTGAGGCATGCTACTCAATCTGGTTCCCGATTAGCACTTAGCACCTGATCCAAAATGACCACTTCCTTACCCTCAATAGTATAGGAACAATTTCCAGCAAAGCCACCAACCTTGCCTTACATTTAATCATGTCACACAAAATCTATTGTAGATATCAAATTGCCGTTTTTTGCTTAATATTTCAAACATATTTATTTATCAATAAAGGGGATATAGGATTATGTTCGATGTATATTTCATGTAGAGGGTAAACACCCTACAGAGAAGGTCCAGCACAGCCTGACTCAGGGCAGCATGATAGTCAGGCAGTGCTGGACCCTCGCTACAGTCAAAGCCAGGCAATGCTGGACCATGATGTATGAGAGTTCAACACTGCCTGACTTTCACGCTCACGGGTAGTCTGGCAATGCTGGACCGTACCCAGAGCAAGAGTACAGCAATGCCAGATTCTGGCCATCAAGAGTCAAGTAAGGGTGGACTTACATGTGGTTGTGAGTCTAGCAAAGCTGGACTTTCGCCTCAATGAAAGTCAGGCATAGCTGGAATCTCTTCTGTACAGTAAGACTAGTTGCTTATTTGCATTCGGGGATGATGTTTTAAATTATATATATGGGTCACTCTCACCAAATCAGTGCAACTAAAAAAGTGACGTACATGATCGGCGGACGTACATGATCGGCAGACGTACATGATCGGCAGAGTACAAAACCCATCTTTAACCCCCTGCACTACGATGTTCAACTCTCCCAACCATACCTACAGGCTGTAATGTATCTGTGGGGAGTTTATTAGAAAAAAAAACCTCCCAAAATATTTATAGGGGCCGGAGGGGGGGGGTCAATGTGTAACCGATCATGTACGTCACATGACGTACATGATCGGCTTGGAATGTCATGTAACATTTCCTCATTACCCACTGCTTTACATGTCTATGATTATACATATTTAGACCTATAACATATGTACACCTTGCTATGATTGATTTATGTTTTATATATGGTCAGAAAGGGTAATTAAGACAGTCAATAAATAATGGCCGATCATGTACGTCACATGACGTACATGATCGGGATCGAAATGTCATGTAAAATGATTTTAATAGTCGCATCTATACATTTCTAACACATAACATTTCAATACACACATCATATGTACACGTTGGTAAGGTTTATTCATGTTTTATCATGTTCATAAAGGGTAGGGCAGTCAATAATTCACCGATCATGTACGTCACCGATCATGTACGTCACATGACGTACATGATCGGTATTAAAATGCCATGAAAAATGACCTTAATAGTCGCATCTATACATTGCTAACATATTACATTTCAAGAGACACATCGTATGTACACCTTGGTAAGGTTTATTTATGTTTTATCTTCTTCAGAAAGGGTAGGGCAGTCAATAGATCACCGATCATGTACGTCACCGATCATGTACGTCACCGATCATGTACGTCACCGATCATGTACGTCCACTGATCATGTACGTCCACCGATCATGTACGTCACTTTTTTAGTTGCACTGGTTTGGTGAGAGTGAGCCATATGGTCTCCTTGCCATTTATAGAAAAAATATACCATACAAAATAGTTCTGTTGTCCTGAATAGGAAAGGGTGTGCTATCACAGACCACCAGTCATTTAGGTATGTAATAACATAGAGGGACATGTACCAACATATGTCAGAAGTGATCGCAGAATCTCAATGTATATACTTTCCAAGTCCACAAGAATGGTGTCATATACCATACCATTAAGCTCAATACTGTATTGTGTCCCCACCTGGTAGTAAACGAAGAAGGCTCAGGTTAACTGACCCTGTAGATAGAAAGTCAGCCTGACTCTGGTATGAAGAATTTCTTGCCTGACCCTCGTTCAAGGATCAGGCTGACTCTCAAAAGGGAGTAACTTTATGGGGCTATCAAAGGAGGCTCAGCCTGACTGTTGTGAAAGTCCAGCAGACTCTCTTACTTGAGTCAGGCAGTGCCTGACCCTGAGGAGAGTCCAGCTGACGCTCACCTTATTCTCTGTGTAGTATGGAAGCCGACGAGGGCTATAGATATGCACTATGGCTCTTGATGATCTCATATATGTAGGCTCTATAAAGGCAATAGTATACAGAGTAAAATATGTATGTTTGCATTGCTGTCAATAGTGAAAAATGTGCTGTCAGTGTGTCAACTTCTGTATTTTATCTTGCTGTCACGGAGAGATATCTGCTGTCTTACTGTCTCTCTATTTTTAATGAAGTTTCTGACAAGTATCCTTTAAGCTTGGGAAGTGGGAGGGGTATGGACGGGGGAGTGGCAGGGCAGAGTGTAGGAGGGAAGTGCAGCATGTGGAAGGGCAGCGCAGCGTGTGACAGGGCAGGGCAGTGTGTGGCAGGGCAGGGCAGAGCATTGGAGGGCAGGGCAGGGTGTGGTAGGGCAGGGTGCTGCAGGCCAGGCAGGGTGTGGCAAGGCAGGGCAGGGTGTGGCAAGCAGGGCAAGGTGCAGCAGGGCAGGACAGTGTGTGGCAGGGCAGGGCAATACAGGCAGGGCAGGGCAGGGTGTGGTAGGGCAGGGTGTGACAGGACAGGGGAGGGTGTGGCAGGGCAGGGCAGGGTGTGGTAGGGCAGGGTGTGACAGAGCAGGGCAGGGCAGGGTAGGGCAGTGTGTGGTACGGCAGTGTGTGGCAGGGTAGGGCAGTGGAGGGCAGGGCAGTGTGTGGTAGGGCAGTGCAGGGTGGTGTAGGGCAGGGTGTGACAGGGCAGTGCAGGGTATGGCTTGGCAGGGCAGGGCAGGGCTTCGGATGGAAGGGCATGAGATGGGATGGCAGGACAGGGTGTGGTAGGTGTGGCAGCACAGGGTGTGGCAGGGCAATGTGTGGCAGGGCAGGGCACAATGTGGCAGTACAGTAGGGCTTGGCAGGGCAGGGGCATCATATGGGATGAATGGCATGGGGTAGCAGGGCAGGGCAGGGGATGACAGCTAGGGTATAGGATGGCAAGGCAGACCATGGTTTTTCATGATAGGGCAGGGCAGAATGTGATAGGGCATAGCATGGCAGGGCAGGGTGTGGCACCACAAGGCATGACAGAATGCAACATGTGTGGGTCTCTCCCCCTATTTCTCTGTCTGTCTCTATCTCTAAACGTGAGTGTCATCTCTTTTTTTCCCTACACCAATGACTGCTACAAGTCTACATGGATTTGTTTCTTGCCACCAATACGGACGCCAACTTGGGTAGCATAACCCTTCACTGATAGCATGCTGCCTCGTTGCCCTATCATCATGGTGCAAAGCACTGCATTGATGCATCATCCTGCAGGAGTGTATCAATCTCATATGATTTGCATGATTCATAATTGCAGCATTGTCGAGTTACTAACCAGGATTTCGATCAGAATTTATTATCATAATGTCCACAAAAGGTCCTGCTCCTCAAGGCATTATGCAGGCAGTAAAGGGTTAGACGTCACCGGTTGCTATAGCGACCAGCGGTGGTGGCGGCGGTGGCGGCGATCCCGAGCATGGGATGGAAACCTGGGGTGTCATTTGTTCCTAAATTGCGTTTTTGTTTAGTGAACGTTGATTACATAGTAACATTGCCCAATGGTTAACTGGACAAAGTTACCTTTGTTGGAAGACATTGTTTCAGCGTTGATACATTGTTTTTGATTTTATTTAGAAAACATTGGTTTGATGTTGGAATACAGTTTGAAAACAAACGTTTTTTTTACAGATATAAAACTTTCATCATTATTGTTGCTCATCACGGAGGATGCCCCCCCCCCCCCCCCCCAGCACTTCCAAGCCCATGCATCCCCCTGCTCTCACTGGTGAGGGCAGTATGACTGACAGGTGCCCTGTGTTTTGGTGGACTAACCTGTGTTAGAACTATAGGGTGGGTATAGGGGCATGGGGAAAAGAGGATTATGATGCATGGCTAAGTTGTAGATGTGCCTAAAGGGTAACAGGCCTGCCCCCTGATGGACCATGTCTGACCTATACACCTGCAGTATACAGGTGCTGCCTTCTTGTAAAATCACCTTTAAACTAATTAGCCCCTCCCCCTAAATACTGTGAGTGCACTACAGATTGAGCTTCACCATGATTTTATACATCTTCATTGAAGTACTTGGTGGCCAATATGTTGAAAATATTGAGTGCTATATATCCGATAAAACAGTAATAGAGCATAAGCTATAATTGATATGTCATCCCTTTCATGGACAATTTGGAACATGACATTGTATTAATAGCTGGTAGTGTATCTTTACCGAGAACGATGTCACTCTACTGCTACAACACCTAACACCAGCATGCCACCCACACAACTCCCTATTTTTAAAAATAGGGAGCATTGGTGGACTTACTGTCGTTGGCACGCTAATGGATTCTCAAGAAACTCAGGTCATCTGGTACACATCTTTTTTTTAAATTTCATGGTGAATACGTTACTCCCATTGACTTAACCAAAGAAGGCCGTATCTAACACCCCCGTGAAATAACCCTTGCCCGTATTCCACGGCCTGTCAAAGTATCAAAGTTGTTGGATTAACCAGTATGGGTCCCTGGAATTAGTTTTCCCTTCTATTTTGATATCACCAATTGAGAGGTATTTATCTGACCATGAACCAAATGTTGTGCCTTGGTCACGTTTGACCTGAAATGGCCCAAACTTGTTGGCTTTTCAAACTGGATTTGGGCAGTGCATTATGTTTATAGCGGGGTCCAGAAACCGGGAACCACATCAATTAAATATTAAATTTGTTGTGCATGGAGGAGAGGGGCAACTCTAATAGTGTGCATTGCAAGCTATTGCAGTTCGGTGATGGTGCTCATATCAAGCATTTTAAATGTTGCTTTTAGGGAACAGGGGGAACAGGGCTGTTGTATTTGAAGTCACGTGGTAAGGGCCAAAGATATAGGGCAGGTACACTCAAAAAGTAAGCTTGTCTCCAGACTCTTCCAAGACCCACTTGGCATGTGCCAGCCCAAAACCCGTCATTTGCCAGCTCCTAGCCCAAAACCCGTCATTTGCCAGATTCTAGTTGTGGGATGGTAACTTGATAGGTAAGACAACTTTTGACTCGTTTATTTTATGATAGTCACTTCGACGACAAGTTTACTTTTTCAGTGTAGGTCGATTTTTTTTCTCCCTTTTTTATGATTCTTTTAGTACATGTACACGTTTAATAAACCGTCTTTACTCTAAAAAAGGTTCCAAAATCTTTAAGATATAGGACTAAAATGATAGGGTAGGTCGGGTTACCTGAACCTATCATTAGGCCTCATTGAAGGACACTACCATCTATAGTGCCACATTCTATGATACGCCCCTTGACGGCTTTGTGGTTGTTAACGGTGTAATCAACATCCGAGCACCTCATTAGGGGACACTGTAGTCCGCGCTGGAAGTATAAGCCTCTATTATATGGCCACTGCGCATCTGTGTAGGCGGTAAATCTCTGTTAGGGAGCCGGGTTAGGGAGTGATCTTTTTTTTTTTATCAACATTCCTTATGCTAAAAACCTTAGTCAGTACTGAACAACTTCCTTAGTAATTTTTGACACACAATACTGACCAACCCACCTTATTTTTGCATTTCTAGGAATGATTAGTACATCAGGGTTGGTCATCTTGACTAACCTTGTGAGTCAACATGACTAACCCTAGTTAGTCAACATGACAAACCCTGGTTAGTCAACATGCCTGACCTAATTGGTCATAATATTTTGTTTGGAATCAAGGATGTATTGTATAATCCCCAGTTATATAAAACAGGACAACAAACAATTCTATGATGCTGATAATTGATTGTTGGATAGTAATGATAATATGTTGTGTAACAATACAACGAGAGAAAGCTTGTCCCCAATGACTCTAATAACATGGGAGATGTAAAGAATGTGATGAAGTCTGTGACTTGTAGAACATATATGTCTTTACTGTAATCTTAGATGATACTAATACAACATGTAGATAGATCTTATCATGTCCTCGACGTCGCCCATGCGGTCCTCACACAAACTGATGATGTCACAGATGCGCGTACACAATAACCCCCTTTCTTTACGAGAAGTTTGGAAGTTTATGATAATCATAGTTCACTGGGATATTATGTCGCTGGAAGAAAACTGGTTATTACAATAATAAGAACATAGTCATTAAAACAATATGAAATTTTGTTGTCTCTATAGTGTCACTAAAATTGAATATGGATTTTAGTCCTAAGAACTGTGTCTATAGATCCATTCTGTCCCTTGGCCTGGAGATCCTTCCGGCTCTAGTGATATAAGCCGCTGGTGTCAGGGGTTCATCCGCTTTCGCTCCTTCAGGGCCTCTATCCACAGGTTCTGGCTCGGCCACTAGTCCCAATGCCGCCTGATCATCCTTTTCACTGGCTGGGTCGCTGACCGGTGGTGTCTCAGTCGACTGCTTCAATAGGTGCCTCCGATTGCGTCGGTGTGTGTGACCATCCTTGGTCCTTACAACATATGAACGGGGTGATGCTGGGGTGGGTGTCGCCATCACGTTGGCATTATCCCAACAGGGTTTGTGGCCAGTGGTACACATCCGTATCTGCTCCCCACTGTGTAAGGGCGGAAGATCCTTTGCAGCATTGTTATACTGATGTTCCTGAGAGGCATGCTTCGCCTCAAACATTTCCTCTACTGCTGCCGGGCTCACAACCACTGGTCTCAGCTGTCTTTTAGTTTTAGGATCCATGGACCGCAGTCTCCTGGAGTAGAGCAGCTGGGCTGGAGATGCAAGTCCATGTACAGGGGTGGTCCTCAGCTCTAGAATGGCCAGGTATGGATCTTTTTTGTCCTGTTGTGCATTCTTTAGCAAGTTCTTCACAGTTTGCACCGTACGCTCAGCCAAACCATTTGACTATGGATATGTTGGACTTGATGTGACGTGTTCAAAACGCCATTTCGTAGTAAACTCTGCAAATTCACCACTGGAGTACTGCGGGCCATTGTCACTGATCATCCTGTCTGTCCATTCAAAAAGCGTACTGTCCGCACCAGGGATGTTGACTGGATGACAAACGAAATTAGGGAACTGATAACCGATAGGCAGCGCCACATGGCGGAATTGCTGTGCACCCAATTGCTAACTGATTTGCAAATTGCTAAGGATTTAAGGGATAGAATTAATCTCATGATTAAAGAATCCAAAACAGTCCAAATTGACGAGGCCTTCCAAATTAGAGGGGACGGGCACCGTGAATTCTGGCAAAGAATAGCTGACCTAATTAAACCCAAGGACCCTTGTGCTAGGGCTGACTTCATCCACCATGAAACGGGCGATAAAGTGGCGGATCAAGATACCGCCAACTATTTTAATACCTTTTTCGCTGAGGTTGGTGAAAAAATGGCCAACAAAATGAAATTTGATATTGAAAAAAACATTGGTGATGGTCAAAATGTTGAACAACCATGTGGTATGATTGAAATTGACTATGATTGTGTGGAGGAACTAGTCAAAGGCATCAACAAGCACAAGTCAAGTGGTGTTGACGGTGTGAATGCTAAGGTTCTTAAGGATGGGCTGTCTGTTCTCATTCCGCAACTCTTGTCGATCTTTAGAAATTCATTCTCGGAGGGTATCTTCCCTGATGCCTGGTCTACCAGCACTGTCATACCTATCCCCAAAGCAGGGAAGCTAAATGAGATAGGGAATTGGAGACCGATTAACCTCCTACCTGTCCCGGGTAGACTAATTGAAAAAATCGTACATAAACATATCATGAATCATTTGTCACTAAACAAACTTCTTGCTGATAGTCAGTTTGGTTTCTGACCTAGGCTAGGTACTGGAGACGCCATATTTGAATTTGTCAAACATGTGTATGATGAAATCGATAATCAGAAACAGATAAGCGTATGTTACGTGGATGGAACCAAGGCATTCGATTCCGTCCACCATTCCCTACTTATCAAAAAATGTAATAGATTAAAAATCGATAATAAAACGATTGCATGGTTAACTTCCTACCTGGCAAATAGAAGACAGGTGACTCTGCTGAATAATAAGCTGCCCAAGTCAAGTATGGCGTTCCTCAAGGTAGCAGCCTCGGTCCTTTATTATTTTTGATATATGTGAACGACTTCCCGTCTGTCATACAAGAATCAAGAGTATTAATGTACGCTGACGATATTGTGTTAATTGCTAGCGGTGAAAATATGGAAGACTCTGCGGAGAAGTTAAGCAGAGATGTATCTAGAACCAATGATTGGTGTCTAAATAATTGTCTTACAGTTAATAAGAAAAAGACTAAGGTCATGAGGATCTATAGAAATGGGTCCACAAAGGACCCGCCTCCTCTCAATATTAATATTGGTAATAGTCAGCTTGATGAGGTTACTGAGTACAAGTATCTTGGGGCCATCATGGATTCTAGGTTCACCTTTAGGCCACATGTCAATAACTTAATCAGGAAGTTAAGTCATAAAGTGACCTTGCTTGCTAGAATCAGGAAATTTATGGATGAAATTAAGTCTATACTTTTGTACAAACAAATGGTAACCCCCTTCGCTGATTATTCCGGATTTCTAATTGATTGTGCCACCTTGGATTTAGTAGATAAGGTTCAAAAACTTCAAAACCGTGGGCTACGTGTCTGTAAATATGGAAACATGTATGAGCGCTCATCTGCTACTGAGCTTCACAAACATTTCAAATTGAAAACTTTAAAGGAGAGGAGACTATCTCAGCTCTTGTGTATGATGCATAAACTATCCATGACTCTTGGTAATTCGACCCCAGAGGAACAGCGTAGAACACGTGGTGATCAAAAGGTGACATTTGTCAACAATGTACTGAGGTATAAGGTGACTGAAAAAAGCCCGTGCCATAGAGGCATCTGGGAATGGGATCATTTGCCCCCAGAAACCCAAAGAAGCGTGAAGAGGGAAGAATTCAAACATCTTGTCAAGGACAAGAAGGCAAGACCGAAGCTTATATAGGCAGTCTGGGTCTCTAGTCAGTGACGGCCACCAGTGTTAAACATAGGAATGGTTCTCATACTATGTTAGATAAACTCATAGTGGTTCTCACATGGGTTAGGTTGCCTTATTCATTCATTAATACATATGAATGCTTCTCCCCCCACATGAAAACTCTCGGCATCAGGGCTAGGAATGGTTGTCATCCAACCCGATGCTCGTCCACTACCTATCTTCCTCCTCCACCCCCACCCCTTTTTTTTTTTTTTTCTTTTTTTTTTTTTAATTTAAAAAAAAAAGAAAAAATTATTTTATTTTTTATTTCTTTTTATCACAAATAACAAACCAGAAGGCCACATGTGAACAGGGTTTAGTCAGTCTGATACGGTATATGGGCATTCATTAACATGAGATACTCAATTGCTGTTGTATGTATGCTAATGCACCATCCAAGATGGTGACGATAAAGGTGAATTGATGAAAGCTTAGAACATCTATGGGGAAGGGAATGCAACAGGTAAAGCTTGTAGTGAGTCGCAGGTGTGGACCACCAACATTAGTATTAATTGAGTAATAACTGTGTTGTATTAACTAATATATATACTACTAATTTCACGGTTTCTACTATGCTATGTAAAATTGATTATGGAATCTTCTCCTTTCCTTCTAGAGTATTAGACATTGATTAGATTCATTAATTGGTCAAAGAGTAAACGACCTTGACACTTAAATATTTTTATTCTTGTACGATATGACCATGAACCGTCACAGGTCAGGGAGAAACATGTACAATTGTCAAACAGTTGTGAACTGATAGAGGAAAGCTGAGGCTAATTAGATGTAGACTCTAAGTAATTGATTGACATAGTCATAATATTGACATTACGCCAAGATGAAGGCCAGTATTTTCTTTTTACTAATAACTTAGAGATTAAAATCTGATACTGTTACATCAGATTAGAGATCCTGCCCCTATAAATGGAGGGATCAGTACACTCATGAGTGTGTACAAGTTGATTAAAATTAACTATGTCAATGATGTTTATCGGATTGTTGGAAAACAATTGGAAAATGATTGTGATTATCTTTACATATATTTATCTCCGAGGGCTGTCGACCCATTATTGCACTTGAAAAATATATCATGATTTGGAAGCAATAAAAACCTATTGAACTTGAACTTGAACTTGATCCTGAGGCAATGGCCATGACTTGCTAGGACTGCCTTGATTTATTTCTATCATTGATTTGGGGGTAGTGTCTGTTATGTTTTCAACTTCTACAAAGTTACTGTAGTAGTCCACCATAGTCTTGACCATGAAGGGTGAAGAGATCTGTAGCAACCACTTGCCATGGCAAACTAGGGGCTTGGTGGCTGATGAGTGTCTCCTTCTGATTGGCATTACGGTGTTGCTGGCATGTCCCAACCTTAGAGGCATGTCTGACGGTAGTGTCTATATCAGCATTCATTGCCGGCCAGAATATAGCAGATCGTGCCCGGGCTTGACACTTTTCAATGCCAAAATGGCCTTTGTGTATGTTTTCCATCATTTCCATTTGTAGTGCCATGACCATGACGAATAACCATGCGATCGCCCTTGAATGTGATACCATCAGCAAATGCCAGTTGGTCTCTATAGTTCCAGTAATCCAGAACTGCTCCGGGACATTCCTTCCGCTGTGCTGGCCACCCTGTCAAGATGATGTGCTTCAGCACCTGCATGTTCTGGTCACTAGCTGTGGTTGACCTGAGGTCAGTTAGTTTCAGGTCACTGATGGGTAGTGAGGCCACCATGTAGTGAATGACAGCATCCAGTTTCTCATTCAGTCCGTCACTCCGTGGTGGAACGGGCCCAGTTTCTGCTCAAGCAGTCTGTGACTGGGAAATCCTTCCCCGGCTTGTACACCATGTCCATGTCATACATGTACCTCTGGAGCTCTAGAATCATTGTTTGGAGCTGTTTGTGTGCTGCCAAATACGTACTGGTGGACCCGGGAGCATCTGTGCACAATAGCTAGCATCTCACGCTCAATCGGGGCCCAGTTACCCTTGGACGCATCTAATGCTCGGGATCCATATTCAATCGGTCGGCCATCCTGCATAAGTGTCGCTCCTGTGGCTTTCTCAGAGGCTTCTACCTGCAGTGGTAGTGGCTTGTTGGGGTCATAGAATGCCAGGGGCCTTTGCGATGATCTCTTTCATCTTGGCAAATGCTATGTTCTGCTGGGCATCCCACACAAACTCTGTCCTTTCAAAATGATAGTGTAGAATTCTCTTTCTAATGATTTCTAATCCTTGAATGGGATTCAGGGTTGTGTTATCTCTGCCAGGGAGACAAAATTGAAATTTGTTCATGGCTGCTGTCCCTGCTACATGTTGGTGTTACCCTATATCTATTATAAGAGCCACAAATAATCATGGTTGAAATATCTTGAAACTGAGACTTACGGTGCACTTTTACCATCATTTTTGGATTCAGTGACCTCAAATTAGTCTAGTTAGGCAGGTCTGCTCCCGGTTGTTTTTTTGTCCTAGAACAGTGCAATTTATATTGGTAGAAATGTTCTACATCTTCCCTACTTAGAATTACAGCTATGTATAGGTTTTCACCTATCTGACCAGTTAGATTGTGAAATGATTTTGACAGGTCAGATTGCAATGGTTGCCATGCATGTCTACTGCAGACATGTTGAGAAAAAACACCACTGACACAGTAATGTGCCCCCACACCTGTAGCATACCAATATAAAAGGATTTGACCATGGGGATGGCGGGGCTATACCAAATTTACTCTGGCCCTCCGCCCTACCCCAGTTGCGTCACGCCCACGAGACTAAACCTGTGTACACCTGTATTGTTATCATTCTCTCAGTATCAACGATTGTGAGTAAATATGATACACCATCTGCCTAACTGTGTACATGTAAATGTATAGAGGCTATTTAACCCTGGAAGGCCCACAAGATGCTTTAATGTTCTATTCCCTTTGTCATAATGTATGAATTCAGCCCTGGTTAGTAACTCACCAGTACTGCACTCATGCTTCATTCTGACCCTTTTGGATTGTACCAACTATGATTGTGCCTCTACATGGGTACCCACACTTTTGACCGTGTCGGCCGTGTCGTCGTGTCAATTTTTATGTCTATAGAATATACTGGGGCCTTATAACAGTGCAATGTGTCTGTCGATTTTTAAAACAGCCGTGTCGCACGTGTCGATTTTTAAAACGGCTGTGTCGCCGTGTCGCAAGTGTCGATTTTTAACCCATGTAGAGGCACATGATTGGTCTGTATGACGCTTGAATGCAGTGCTGGCAATTTACTTGCCAGCGGTGCATTCATGCATCATCATGAATAAAACATGTAATATGTATTAAAGTACCATGCAATGTTTGACATGAACTGGATGTACATGCTATTCTAACAGATGAATCTATAGTACCACACACTGAAACAATAGGGGTTACATTAGCCAATCATTTTGACCCCACCCTGGCTCACCCATTTATTGTTGACCTGCAGGACTCAGCCTTTACATTAGTGGAATGTAATTTAGAATTTGTCGGGGGGGGGGCACTCCCTACATGATCTATAGTAACCATGTGCGTACACAAAATCCCGGGAAAGGGGTGCCTTCTGGGCCCCACTGGCGGGTCCGGCACATTTTGGGGCAAAAGGGGTATGTTTTTAGGCCAAAAATGTCAAAGCAAAAAGTCCAAAAATTCCTGTTAAAAGGGGTATATTTCCCCTGGAATTTGGGCCAAATTTATGGTGGTGTTCCGCCCAAAGGGTTCCAATTTTGGCCATTTTAGAGTATCCCGTCAAAAGTTTTTTTTTCACATTTTAGGGGGTAATCCCGCCAAAAGGGGGGGGGGGTCTTTTGGTGGGTTTTTGTCCCGGTAAAAGGGGTTGCCATGCAGGGTGATGTAGGCCTACGCAAATGGTATCCATAAATATGAGAGTGGCCCCCCCGGGAGAATTTGTAGTTCAAAGTTGCAAAGATATATATTGGTAAAAGTGCTATTGGCAAATAGTTGGTATGTTGGGCTTACCTTTAGGGTAGATTCACCATAGTCTACCCTTCCCGTCAGTTTTTCGTGACCTTTAGCAGATGCTTACGGAGCCCTGGAAGTGACATCTGAAATAATTTTTGTTATCTGACCACTGTTTCTTTTTTATGCACCTGCACACATTTTTCATCTTCTTTTATTAATTGTTCATACTAATATAGATAGGCTTATATTTTTCCTGCTGTCCACATTAAAACTTTTCACTGAGGAAACATATTTTTCAAGGGCAGAGAGGGCAGGAGGAGAAGGATCTGAAGGTGGGAGGAGAAATACTAGTCAAGTGACCCATGCGCCCTATGACCAAGCTTCTGTCATAGGGGAATCACTTTATTTGTAGTGTTTTCGCACGATCATTTACTGTGACAGTTAGTTTTTTCTTAGGGTTAGGGTTAGGGTTGGGGTTAGGGTTATGGTTGGGGGTAGGGTTAGGGAGTTTTCATTTATTAGTTAGGGTCGATTAAGGTAAACCGAACCAGTTTTTGCTTTACCCTAAAACATTTTTAAAAATATGATCTATTCCATGAATTAACTAGGGCTATGGATGTATGTGATACAATAGACATAATTTTTATAATGTGTGTTGTTTTGATGTCAGGCCAATTCTAAGGGGAAAAAATAGTGGTTCGCTTTATATGAAGAATTAGGTAAAGCGAACCAGAAATTTTGGAAAAGCGAACCAGGGGTCCTACTTAGACCATGAGACAGAAACAGAAACCCTCCCCCTTATGAGGGATTTTGTGAGACCAAATATTTTAATACTTATACCTAAGGCAAATGTTCTTTAATTCTTAGGTAGGGTTGATTCAGGTAAAGTGGGACACCTAAGCCATACTTTGACTTTGTGTACTATTCACACATTTGGTACGGATAGTAGAAAATGTCAAACACATCAAATAGGTTCAATATTTATTCCTTTAAACAAAAATATAAAAAAGATATTAAATACCATAACCATGTTGCCTAAATAGCCCATTTCTTAGAGATGCCATTTCAAAATTGAAGCATCCCACTTTACTTGTATTGTTGGTAAAGTGGGACACTTGCTTCATGTAAAGTGGGACAATTGATAAGAATTGACCCCCATGCTTTATAATCCATATGACAAAAATGGTAAATGTCAATTTTTGAAGGTGAGAAATATATTTTGATGCACTACATCAAAAACACTAAGGAAATTTATGTAGGGTCCTATACATTAAATGGCCTAGGGTCCTATGGCATTAAATATCTACTTTGTAGACTGTCACCCTTGTCTTTTATTGTTCAATCGACAAATATTAGTAATACATCGAGAATTGTAAACATAATCCTTTATTAAATTGTCAAAGTACCGGTATATGAGACACAAGATTATACGCATCGTTATAGTACCGGTATACAAGATGAATTCTCCAAAAAGGATGAGTTACAATTTAAAAATTATTACAATACTCTGATTATTATAATCTACCAGACACATATCCACAACTGAAACAGCTGTTCTCGATGTGAAATCTGTCATTAAGTGTGCTTTAATAGAACAATAAAAGATAAACCAACCTCTTAAACCAACTTCTCACGATGATTATCTAAAATTATGATGGAACTTCCGAAGTCAATGGACCACTGATGGAAGTCAATAGTTTGCTCATCTAAATAATGATCATGAGTTAAGTCACTAGATAAACCACAATCTGGATCCTAGTCCTATTTTGGCTGTTATACTTAATAGTTTGGTATTATCTACACAACTAAGTATTGTAATGATATTTTCTATGATACTTCTTCTGATTATAAATCAAAATATGGGCATATCAGGTAATGATACTCTGAGAAAGGGGATTAATATAGTGTGCCACTTAACCTGAATCTGGCTGTCCCACTTTACCTAACACCTTCAGCTAAAGTGGGACACTCACATTTAAGGTCTCAGTGTACTTCATTTCAATATTTGACTAATAACAAAATATCAAGATGTAAAGAAACAATATATGTATCTAATATGTACATACATTTTGAAATATCATGTTATCATTCTTAGTCCCACTACTAACAAATAATTGTACTATTTCTCTACTTCCGAATTTATAGTGGCAAAAGCTCTCCACCCATATCATGTTGAAATTTAACTTAACTTTGGTGAGATAGGTACAGTTAAGATAGGTCAAACATATAATATTTCTAAGAAAACGACTTAAGTTTTACACTCTCGAAAGAAAATAACCTCTAAAAATGGCCTCACTGAACACTGAAAAATATACCCTAATCACATGGTGACCCTGAGAAAATAGGGTGACCAAGAAATGTTGTAGAAAAATAAAGTAAAAAATACCTTATAAAAAGACATGAAGGTCTGAAAATGTACCCCGTTCCCCGTTAACTAAATACCCAAATCAAAAGTACCGGTACATATTTAACATTTATCGTCGCCCTGGTGGTAGCGTTAAGAACTGTTTTAATCACCTTAAAGCCTGTATGCGGGATGATAGAATTGGGGACCGGGAAGTTTGGATGATGGGGGATATTAATATAATTAGTCAGAGTCGCAATAATGTAAAATTCAGGAGACTTAGTGCTTTTCTAAGAGCAACTAAATTAACGAAACTTTATACCAAGTCTACCTATTATCATAAGTATGGCAAATCAACATTGGATCATATATACACCAACTGTAAGCATGTTTCTACTTGTGGGCTAATTGGGGAAATCATAGGGGATCATGTGCCTGTTTTTGTTGTAAAAAAACAAAAGCGCCACATTAAGTCACACTTTAAAACAATCTCTGGGAGATCATATAGTGTAACGGTATTAGATGTTGGCTTATTACTAAGAAGGAAAACGAGGAGAGGAGGAGTTGTGATATAAGATAGTTCTCTATTGACAGAATGATGATACAGGATAAGAGCTACCGGAGCCTTTCTGGCCAACGCTGCTGGATATCACAATAACGACTTAAGGTCTATTAGAACTCGCCTTGATAAAGGCGGGGAGTCAAGCTCGGCGGGGAGTCTCTTAGGGAGCACAGCACGTCCGTCCCGAACGAGAGCCAAGCAAGACTGGCGGCCCGCGCCGTCGTGCTCGTTTATATAGCACTCCGACGCGGGGCGCCCCCCTGCGGGACGGTGACGCACTATACTCCCCGCGAGACTCCCCGCGACTCCCCGTGGCGGAGGCCCCCTCCGCTACACCCTCCCCTGCTTAGATTATTCCCACCCTTACTCTTAGTGTTTCCCCGGATAACTGACTTATAATAAACAAGCTGTTTACCAAACCTGAGTTTAGTTATTATCTGAACGCCTATGGCACAAGGTGTCGTAAATATATCCTTAATATGATTACACAGTCTGGACTACTCTGTAGCCGGAGATACATCATAACAATTAACAATCATTAACATCATGCAATTTAAAACTAATATGAGAGGGCCCTCCGGGCTGGCTGGTGACTGTTGACGACCCTGGTACTGTCGGCGACGAACAAGGCACTGTCGGCGACGAACAAGGATCCCTGTCTTTAACTCATGGACGGCACAGGTAGGCCCGACGGCGGGCAACAGAACTTGAATAGGTGACCGGATCGATGGATGAAGATGATGCTATGACCCCCTGTGTGGTGTGACGGCCACACAGGGTACCGGCGAGCCAGGCTCCTAGCCGGAGGGGGGTGACGCGTAGGCGCCAACCCCGCGACGAGGCCCCTGCCTACTGCTTCTTCTGCAACACAAAGAGCCAGGTAAGTCATCTCCCTTTTAGGTCCTCCCGCGGCGCACTTGGTCGCCTCTCCCTACGTCCCCTTACCGATCCCCCTCTCTGGCCCGGCTCGGTCCTGTACTGGACCCCGCATCTCTGCTTACGTGTATGATGTACCAGCATCGTATACTTCCCTCCTCCCGTTAAATTGACCCCTCCCGTCATGATGCTTGCCCGCGTACCCCTAGTGGTAGCTCTCTTTTTAACTCACCGGTGGGGGTGGGGGTGCTGCGGTGGCTGCTCGTCTCCGCAGTCTATACCGGGTCCGGACGGACGCCACGACGTCGAAGGTGTCGTCTCCGAGGGCGACCAACCGGGAGTTGACCTCTCCCCCCGTAGCGTCGTAGTCCTCCCCCATGGACAGGGGAGGGAGCAGGAAGGCTGCCCACCGTTCCAGCCGCGTGGGGTCCCGTCCGGACACCAGCCACCAGGGCATCCAGGCGGCAGGGGTATCGGGGGCGGGGGCTGCTGGGTGAGGAGGAACCGGTGGGGTCCTCAGGCTGGGGGAACCCAAGAGGGTAGCTGCGCCGGTCGACCGGGGCCTCCGCGTACTCCTCCGCGCACTGGGTGGGGTACGGCGGAAGGATGTGCCCGGACCCCGCGACGCCGGAGGTGTCCCCCGGAAGAAGGGCGGCCCCCCAGAGGCGGCTGGAGCAGAGACCCGTCCGGGCTGGCTTGCTGTGGTGATCTGCGGGGACCGGTTCTCCGCGGCCGCCTTCTCCGCATACTTTCGTCGCGGCTGTAGTCTTCCCCATGTCCCAGGGTGATTTGGTGCTGCCGGTCCGGCGTCGGTTGGTGGCGGTCCCGTTGCTGATGCCTGCGCACAGGCGGCTCGCGCCGCGCGGGGCTTGGTGGGAGGGGGCGGGGGATGCTCCGGGGACCTCCATTCCTCGGGTAGCACGGTGGGGGGCACTTCGTCGGATACGAAGGAGTCTAACCCCTCGGGGAGTCGTGTGTCACTCTGAGAAACGGTGGCTGAATGCTCAGCTAACCGCGTGACTTCGACTCCCCGGGACTCCTCGTACGGGTAGAAGGTGACTTCTCTCTGGGGGTCGTGGGGGGGTAGCAGAACCGAGAAGGACCGGTCCCACTCGCCAGTCTCGGTGCACCCCGGCGTCACCACCACAGCAGAGGACCCATCGTGGTCCGCTAACATGTGCTGCAGCACCCCGGCCGGCAGAGTCCAAGGGGTGGGACCCCGGCGCCTCTCCTGGGCCTGTACGTACGTAGGGAGGTCATGGGGAGGTATGGCCTCCGTGCTGGTCTCCTCCTCCTCACTCAGCAAGTCGATCACCGCCCCCTTACTGTCCGGATCTGTGTCCGACTCCGTAGCGTCGTCGAAGGAGAGGGGTAGGTATCGGGTGGCTTCGGCAGAGGTAGGTGGGCCTGACTCCCCGACACTCCCCGTGGCGGTAGCGGCCGGGTTGGGGGGAGGCTCCACACACCCGCTGCTGGAGGCCTTCGTGGCGAACTCCCCGCCACTCCCCGGGGTGGCTGAGGTAGGGTGCGGGAGAAGGGCTACCTCACCCCTCCGGGTTGACTCCCCGCTGGAGGCCTTCGTGGCGAACTCCCCGCTACTCCCCGGGGTAGCTGAGGTAGAGTGAGGAGGAAGGGCTGCCTCATCCCTTTGGGTTGCGTCTCCGGCCGCCGTTTCAGCAGGGAGCTCCTCTTCCTCGACCGTCTCCTCGATGGTGACGAGGAAGGAGGGTGTGCCGGGTGGGGGGGGGGGGTAGGGCGGACTTCCGTACTATGGCGACGATGTCTTCCCCGCCGTCTGCTGCCGGTACGCTAGCCACCGTACAATCCATCGCCTCCAGCACGCGGCTCAGGGTGCTAATATTGTCCGCTTGGTCGCGAGCCACCTGGAGCGCACCGCTCACGGGGGCAGGGGCTGCGGTCTCCTCCCCCGCTCTCTGTGGGGCCACTGGCCTGCTAGGGGTTGCCCGGGTTACCGTTTCCTGGAACGGCTCCTCTCTCCCCAGCGTCGGCTCTATCGGAGGCTGGCGGAGTATCTGCTCCCCGGACGTCGTATCTTGGTGCTGCCTCCCGGTTTCCTCCGGAGTGTGGGGGGTGGAGGGTGTCTCCTGCCCCTGCTGGGGTGACATGAGGAGGAGCTGCACTGCCTGCTGGGCGTCCTCCTCACTCACTCCCAGACGCTGCACCTCCAGCAAGGATGGGGTACCCAAACTGAAGGCCGGCGAGGCTCCTAAGGAGGGGAGGGTATCGTGGGTGGAGCCAGATGGGGTGGGCGACCGGTGCAGTGGTAGCCTCTCCAGCCGTACTCTCGGCTCTGGACCTGGTAAGGGGGAGGGAGGCACCTTCCTCTCAGCTTTTGTTGCCACCCGGCACTTTTTAGGTGGTGGGGGCTGCAGCTCCTCCCCGGCTTGCTGCCCTTCCTGCGCGATGCGGGGCGACCGGCGCGGTGTTTGGTGCAGCACCACAACCCTCTTGTCGGGCGGAGGCGCCTTGGAGGCGGCAGCCGACGCTTCCGGTAGAGGTCGCGACCTGGAGGGAGTGGGGGTGATGATGGAGGAGCCATCCACGGACCCGTCTCGTGAGTCCGATGAGGAGGACCGGCTCCGGCTTCGCGCCCTGCAGGTAGGGGTTATGCTCCGCTTCTTGGGGAAGAGGCTACTGTCCCCCACCCATGGATGCTGATCCATGCCATGCGCCTCCTTCAAATGTCTCTGTATCCCGTACTTCCGCACGCTCGCAAAGCGGGAGCCGCTGTCCCCCTCCTTACATTTGAGTAAGGGGCACAGCCAGCCCTGCGGGTATTCCTCGTGGATAGTTTTTATGTGTCTTAACAGGTTACATGTTTTGGTAAAGGTGGTGGCGCAGTGGGGGCAAGGGAACTGCCCTACCGGCGACTTACTTTTCCTCCCTCTGGCGTCCTCCTCCGTGTCCTCCTTCTGCGGGGAGTCTGGGGGGGCGTCCTGTGGTTTCTCTTTCTCCCCCGGGGGCCTCCAGGGGCCGTCTCCTCCCCCTCCCCCCGCACTGCTGGTACTCGCTGAGGCCATAACAGCTTCGCTGACTCCCCGCCGCGGGGAGTTCGGGCTGCCAGCTCGGCCCACGTGTCCTCCTTTTGTAATAGTACGGGACTCTCCCGCGTGCTTCCTCACCTCCGAAGCGCCCTTGTCCTCCCTTCGATGTCTGTCTCGCCGGGGAGGGGTGTCAGACCTCCGTTTGGTACTTGGACGCCTTTCCTTGGACCGGCTTCTATGCGGGGAGTCCTTGTTGTCGTTTTTTTTCAAGATGGCGGCCCGCTCACTCCCCTCTCGCGGCTTCTCGTTCCTCCGCGAGAGGTGGCGAGAGGAGTCGCGATCGTCTGCGCGACTCCCCCCACTCTTTTCCCCTCCCCGGGAAGTTTCGGCTGGCTCCCGCTCCTCCAATGGTGACCGCCGGGGTGCTATGGGGCTCCTTCTAGCTTCCCCCCTTACCTTGGGGATGGTAAACCCCGCCTTACTCCTTTTCTTAGTCATTTTCTGGCCGAGACGCTGCCAGACGCTCATCAGTGAAGTAGTTTGCTGGTGAGTGCCCGTATGTAGCCGGGGAGTCGGCGGGGAGTTATGCCTCCCCCTACCAGGTGGCGCCACCGCTCCAACCTCCCCGTCACGGGGAGTTAGTTTGGCGGTGCTGCCATGGCTCCACACCAGCCTTACGTGTGCTAAGGCTTCCCCCTCCCTCTCGGGCACCCCCAATGGTGCCTCAGGGACCACCTTCAGCTGGTCAAAGGGGACTATCTTGGTAGTGCGGTCCCGTTTTATTTCGTAGATGGATCCGGCCACTTGGTGTGTCACTCGCCACGGGCCGGTCCACAGACGCTGGAACTTGGGGCTCCGCCCAACCTTCTTTCCAGGGTGGTGGTAATACACCACCGCCCCCACTGGTATCTCCCGTAGTACGGCCCGTCCGTCATAATTGCGTCTCTGCCGCTCCACCGAAGTGCCGATGTGCTCCCGGGCCAAGGCGTGTGCCTTGGCCGTCTGCCTCTGGAGTCGGGCCACATACCCCACCTCGCCCTCTCCTACCCTCTCTTCGGGATCGGGGTACAGCAAGGAGAGGGGGGTATTAGTCTCCCGCCCCAACATCATCATATTGGGGGTAACGCCGGTGGTGGAGTGGACAGAGGATCGATAGGCGGACATAACCATGGGTAGATGCTCGTCCCAATCCTTCTGGTCCTCCGCCACCACCGCCGATAGGAGGGCTTCTATCGTCCGGTTGGCCCTCTCCACCAGTCCGTCCGAGCGGGGATTGAAGGCACAAGTCCTAGACTGTTTCACCCCCAAAAGCTCCACCACCCTCCGGAAGAGGTGCGACTGAAAATTTCGTCCCTGGTCCGAGTGGAGGCTGGTGGGGGCTCCGAAGCGGCAGACCACGCTCTCCACAAGCACCTTTGCTACGGTCGCCGCCTCTTGGTTTGGTATGGCTAGGGCTTCCCCCCACTTCGTGAAGTAGTCGATGATGACAACCACGTAGCGGTTGTCTCGTGGGGTTATGGGTAACGGGCCCATCACATCGATGGCCAGTCTTTCCATCGGAAGACCCACCCCTATATGTCCCATGGGGGCGCGCCGTGGGTGGGGAGGGGGCTTCCTCTGCAGACACTTCTGGCAGGTGGCTGTCCAGTAGGTGACGTCCCGACGAAATTCTGGCCAGTACCATTTCTCCTGAACCTTCCTTATAGTCCGGTCCCGACCGAAATGGCCTATCATTCCGCCTCCGTGGGACGACTCCCATGCCTCCTCCCTCCGCTTGTCTGGCACGAGGATCTGGAATGCCCGAACCGTCCCTGGTACAAACCACCATCTCCCCAGGAGACCCTTGCGAAGTTCGATACGGCCTAGCTGGCTGGCCAACGATTTCAAGGCGTATGATCCTTCCGCCAGTTCTGCAGGAGGGGGGGTGGAGCCGGTCTCCACCCACTGGAAAACCCTCCCCAATACTGGGTCATCCCTCTGGTCGCGGATCCAGTCGTCCCGGATTTCCGACGATACCTCTGGATCTGCGGCCCCCTGCCTGGTGACTGCCCTCACGGAGGGTGGCATTTCGTCATCCTCCCCATTCGTGCGTCCGCACTGCCGGCACGGTATACGGGAGAGGCCGTCTGCGTTCCCGTGCAAGCGACCGGGTCTGTGCTCGATGGTATAATCGTAGGTGTCGAGGATTGAGATCCACCGGGCCACCTGGCCCTCCGGCTCCTTGAACGAGGTTACCCACTTCAGCGCAGCGTGGTCGGTACGTACTCGCACATTACGGCCCAGCAAGTAATGTCTGAACTTTTTCAGCCCGAAGATAACTGCCAGGAGCTCCCGTCGGGTGACGCAATAATTGCGCTCCGCTGGGTTCAGCGTCCTGCTACCGTACGAGAGAACGATCTCCGACCCGTCTTGATCTTGGGAGAGTACCGCACCCAGTCCACTGTCTGAAGCGTCTGTGTCGAGGATGATTTGCCCCTCCTCCCGGGGGTACCCGAGGATGGGTGCTTCGATCAGCCTCTTCCTCAGCTCCTCGAAGGACCGTTGGCACCCTTCATGCCACTGGAACATCCGTCCCTTCTCTGCTAAGGAGGTGAGTGGCTTGGCCAGGGTGGCAAATTCGGGGACGAACGAGCGGTAATACCCCGCCAAGCCGATGAAGCTTCTCACCTCCGTCAGACTGTTAGGGATCGGCCAGTTTTGCACCGCCTCTATTTTGGCGGGATCGGTGGAGATACCCCTCTCGTTCACGACGTGACCCAGGAATGCCACCTCTCTTCTTGCCAGGTGACACTTTGAGGGCTTCACCTTGAGTCCCGCCGACTCCAGCCGGTCCAGGACCTCCCCCAGTCGTTTTAAGTGCCCCTCGAAGTCCCTGGAAAACACCACTATGTCGTCCAGGTAAACCAGACAGGATGTCCACTGCAGGCCGCGCATGGCTACCTCCATCAACCGCTCGAACGTCCCCGGGGCATTGCATAAGCCGAAAGGCATTACGGTAAACTGGAAGAGGCCCCGGTGCGTCGAGAAGGCTGTCTTTTCCTTATCCTCAGGAGCCATGGCGACCTGCCAGTAGCCGCTGACCAGATCCATGGTGCTAAACCAGCGGGATCCAGCCAGCGTATCCAGGGAGTCGTCGATTCGGGGCAAGGGGTACGCATCCTTCCTCGTCACATGGTTGAGCCGGCGGTAGTCCACGCAGAATCGCATGCTACCATCCTTCTTCTTCACCAGGACTACCGGGGAGGCCCACGGTCCCTCCCCTGGCTCGATGGTCCCGGACTCCAACATTTTATCCATCTCCATGTCAACCACGGCCCGCCGATGGGGGGCCAGCCTTCTCGGTGGCATCCGCAGTGGGGGACTATGCCCGGTGTCAATCTTGTGCTGCACGGCGGTGGCCCTCCCGGTATCCCCGGGGTTCAGCTGGAATGCCCCCTTGTGCCTCCTCAGCAGCTCACTGAGGGGCTGCTGACATTCCGCCTCCACCCCTTCTGTCAGAAGTCGGATTACTCCCTCGGTTTCCTCTGTCGTGGGTAGGGGTTTATCTCCTACCATCCGGCAGCTCTCTCCCGTCTCCACTCCCCCGGGTGGAGGTGGCAGCGTTACTGGCTCCAGTGAGGCCACCGTCATATCTTTATAAATGATGACCGAGTCTTGCCCCGGGTTGAAGATGCGTAAGGGTGTGGAGCCCTCGTCTCGGACGTCGACCAGGCCCCGCCCTACCAGGAACCCCCGCTTCTTTTCCACCTCCCGGAGCCCTTCCACGAGGCCCTCCTCCTCGCCTTGCCAGTCTCCTACCAAGTACGCGTTTATAACCGCTTCCTCCCCTGCTTCGATCACCGCCGTCCCGCAGCTGATGACTCGGCACACTCGGATGCCCTCCTCCTCCTCGGGAGGATCGTCTAGGACCAACCGTTCTCGAGCGAGGTCCACCAGGAAGCGAGATTGTAACAGGAAGCTAGTTCCCAATATGACGTCAGTTGGAATCTCTGTTAGTTCAAAAATCACAGGCCACGGCCGGTCTCCGATAACCACCTCCGTCCGTACACGTCCGTGCAGCTTCATTGGCCGCCCCTCCACCGAGTAGACAGCTTGCGTGGTGTCCTCCAGGCGGCCTGGCTCCCCGTGGGTCCACCACCATGATAGGGCCAACAGATTGACGGAAGCCCCGGTGTCGACCAAGCACACCGCAACACTCCCTTCTATCTTGCCCTCCACCAGGAGGCCGGACCCTCCCCTTTCCAGGCGGCCCACCACGATCTCTGTTCTCTGCCTCATCCCATCGCCGACCCTACAGTGGCTATCCTGTAGGGTCGTTTCTAGTTTCCCGCCCCCTCTGTCATTGTGGGCGCGAACTGCGCGGATGGAGGTGCCGCGGAGTAGCCGAACTGCCCCGCCTCGGGACCCACGGGTGTGAATGGTATCGGCGCCGGCGGCGCGGAGGGCATGGCCATCATTTGTCCTGCCGCCCGCACGGTTCCGGTGTGACCCGCTGCTCTTGCGTCAGCTGCTGCCATCTGGTCCCTCCATACCGGACAACCTGATCGCTGGTGGCCCAAAGCAGCACAATGGTAGCACCGCATCTCGGATAAGGGAGTCCTGGAAGGATTGCGGGGCCGGTCGGAACGGTCCCCTCCGCCCCTTCTCTCCCCCCCTCGCCCGGCCGAGGAGTGAGAGGGGTTGGCTAGAGCGTTGGTAACCGTCTCCCGGAATCGAGCAGCGGCTTCCCTCTCTTTCGCTGCGTCTTCCCGCAGAACTCGAACCTCTTCTCCCATGGTTTGAGCCGTTGCTCTCACCGTCTGAGAAGGCTGCCCGTGTGGCCGCATACAGGCCTCTGCATGTAACGCTACTTGCACGGCCTCCAACAGCGTAGCGGCCGTGCTCTGGTGTATCCACAGTTGGAGCTGGTGATCTCTGAGGCTATCCACGAAGCGATCTTTAGCCATACAATCGATGGTGGCCAGGTCAGCTTGCGGGTAGGCAAGTCGAGTCACCCGAGCGATATCCTCCGCGTACGACTGCAAACACTCCCCTTTTCCCCTCTCCTTAGAGCGGAGTAGGGCCTTGTACATCGCGCTTTGGTTCGGTGGCTGGAAGCGTGCTACGAGGGCCTCCTTCAGGCGGAGATACCCCTTCTCGGAGTTGGGCTGGATACCTGCTAGCAGGCGGCGTGCCATCCCCGTTAGGCTCAGACCCAGGAAGAGGCCTGCCGTGCTCTCATCCCAGCCGTTCACTTCCGCGCAGAGTTCAAAGTGGGCGAGGTATTCCGTTAGGGAGCCTGTTCCATCGAACTTAGCCGGGGTGTAGACCGGCTTGGCCTTGCGCTCCGCGTTAGACCATTCCTTACCCGTCTCTCCCGCCACAGTGGGTGTTCCCGCCTTCTCCTCCTTCGGCCTACCCAGGAGGGCTGGTGGAGTTCTCCCCAGGTGCAGTGTACTGGGTTGCACCGGAAGCCCCACCGGGGGGTGCGGAGACCAGACGGAGGGGCCGACGGGCCCGTACCCCCCGAAGCTTCCCCCCATTTGCCGGGACTCCGGATTGCGCATGGCCACGGTTGCTGCTGCCGGTAGAGTGGGCGTAGCCCCCTGCCCAAAAGGGTAACGTTCCCCACTCTCCCTAGTTGGTACTTCCCCTCTATTATTGCGGCTCTGAACGGCGTAAGAAGGGAGTGGCCGGGGAAGCTCCCCCTGGGGTGACGGTATGGGGTATGCGCCCCAAGCCTCCTTCTCACCCCTCTGCACCTCGCTGCGGATGGCCTCCCTATACGCCCCTTCCCGGCGGGTCACCTCCGCTCGGGCTGCCTCCACGGCCACGATCTCCCTCTGTACTGAGTCGGCGCGGAGCGCCACCTCCTCAGCCATCTCCCTTCTATCCTCCTCTGCTTCCCGGAGCATCCGTTCTTCCTCCCTGGCCGCGGTCTCGGCTGCCATTCTCAGACTGTTCTCCGCCGCCTTCCGCTCTACTTCCCTCCTGGCTACTTCAAGCTGGTTAACCTGCTCCACCCTCTCAGCTTCCCGGCGGGCCGCCGACTCCCTCACCTGTCGACGGATCACTTCTAGCACAGCGGGATCCACCCCTGCCTCGGTAGCCGGCGTGGTGGGGGCACTACCGGCCCTTATCCCTGACTCCCCGCCCCGGGGAGTCGCCTCCCCGCCGGGGGGAGTTGCTGTCTCTTCGGTTAGACTGCCCCGAGCGGACTCCCCGCCCCGGGGAGTCGCCAATGCTAGTCTGGGTGAGTCTTCTCGGGGGGTTTCCTCTCGAGGTGGCCGGCTGGCCCCTTCCGTCTCTCGCTGACCTCCCCCCGCTCCCCATGGGATGGTATCGGCCTGGCTGGACCCGAGACTGGCGCCGGAGGTAGGCCCGACCTCACCGACGGCCCCCAGACCGCCCAAATTACCCGCGAGCAACTGCCATCTCTCCTCTTGGGCCCTCCTTTCTTCCTCCAGCTTCCGAATCCGCTCTTCCTCGCCGGTGCGCCAGTCTATCACCCACTGTCTCTGTTTCTCAGTTTCCCCTGCATCGCCGGCAGCCACCACGTCCTCTGTTGGCCGTCCCTCTATAGGATTTTCGAACCCCGGCGGTGCCTCCACCTCCGGCAACCTCAAGTAGATGCCATCTCCTGCCGGCACTTCCCTCCTTCTCCCCACTGCCAGGTCTGCCATCCTTCTTTCTACTGCTTCCAGACCTGTATCTAAGGATAAACCATCCATCTTCTACCGGGCGTGTTGTTCGTCTCTAAAATAAACCCGACTGTCACCACTGTAACGGTATTAGATGTTGGCTTATTACTAAGAAGGAAAACGAGGAGAGGAGGAGTTGTGATATAAGATAGTTCTCTATTGACAGAATGATGATACAGGATAAGAGCTACCGGAGCCTTTCTGGCCAACGCTGCTGGATATCACAATAACGACTTAAGGTCTATTAGAACTCGCCTTGATAAAGGCGGGGAGTCAAGCTCGGCGGGGAGTCTCTTAGGGAGCACAGCACGTCCGTCCCGAACGAGAGCCAAGCAAGACTGGCGGCCCGCGCCGTCGTGCTCGTTTATATAGCACTCCGACGCGGGGCGCCCCCCTGCGGGACGGTGACGCACTATACTCCCCGCGAGACTCCCCGCGACTCCCCGTGGCGGAGGCCCCCTCCGCTACAATAGGTACTATAACACTGTGGACTTAAAGAATTTTGTGCATGATACGGACTGGGGAGTATTTCTGGGGTCTGATAATTTAACTGAGACCTATGAATTTCTCATTGATAAAATCATCCAGTACCTGGATGCTACCCACCCGGTCAGGGATTTTAGAATTCGCCAAGACGACCCTGTTTTTGATAATGATGTAATTACACTAATTAATAGAAAGAATGCACTTTTCAGAAGAGCAAAAAAGGTTCCCAGGGGTGTACTTAATCAAGCACTGATTGACTCCAAACCACTAATGTCTCAAATTAAAGTCCTATTGGTGGCCAAGGAGAGGGCGTTGGTGAAACAAAATCTTGAAAAGTACAGGGATGACCCGCACAGATTTTGGCAAGTAATTACGAAAATTTGGAAGGGGGACCGGGTCACCGCTGACATCAGACTTGAGAATGATGCTGGGGAGTCAATATCAGCTGAGAATACAGCTGAGTTTGTAAATGACTATTACATCACCATTGGTGAGACCCTAGCTGCTGAGTTTAACCTTGCCACTGCGCATCAGTTTGTTATAGAGCAGGAGGTAAATGATTTTGGTTTTGGTGCCTGTGATCTAGCAGAGGCCAAGCGATTGTCTAATACTATTAAGGTGGGCAAAAGCTCTGGTATTGCTAATATTAGGGCACATATTGTCAAGGATTTGTTGACTGCAAAGCCAGAGTTACTGCGACACATTATTAATAACTCAGTTAATGGTTCTTTATTGCCCACTAAGCTAAAAACCGGCTGTGTAATTCCCCTGCTGAAGTCAGGCTCTTTGTTGCTAACTGGAGGCCTGTGTGCCTACTGGATATGTTTAGCAAACTCATTGAGAAATTTGTTCATAGACAACTCATCAATTACCTACTTGTTAATAATCTGATTAATCTAAGCCAATTTGGCTTCATGCCCGGCTGTTCCACAACAGACGCTACTTTTGGTTTAATTCAATCACTCTATGAAGCTCGTAATAGGAGTGAATTCTCTGCTGTTATCTTTTTAGACTTAAAAAAAGCGTTTGATACTGTTAATCATGTAATTCTATTAGACAAGTTATCTAAAATTGGTTGTAATGTAAATGTATTAAATTGGTTCAGTGACTATTTAAATGGGCGTCTTCAAAAAACCCTAGCAAATTCTATAACTTCATCAACGAGGCCAGTGACCTGCGGTGTCCCCCAAGGGTCAGTATTGGGGCCATTGTTATTTAATATCTATATAAATGATGTTGTTAAAGTAATAAAAAATTGTGCTTTTTTTCTCTATGCGGATGATCTCGCTATTGTGGTTAGTGGCAAAGATGAACACATAATCATGCAACTTTTTCAGGAGGATATTGATAATATTTATAACTGGTGTTATTCCAATGTATTGACTGTCAACATAAAGAAAACTCAAGTGCTCTGGTGCTATCCTGATAGGAATGTACCCGATTTATTAGACTGTGATATTAGACTGTCAAACACTGTATTAAAACGTGTGTATCAATTTAATTATCTGGGAGTAATTATAGACCATGACCTATCTTTTAGAGCCCAATGTAATAAAGTCTGGTCGATGTCCCGCTCTCGTTTTCCACAGCTATGTGATATTAGGAGAATTACTGGTCAAGACTTGGCACTGCGCATATATAAATCAATGATATTACCTGTTTTTGACTACTGCGACTATATAGTTGACAGTGGCCCCGTCCTGAGTTCTAGACGCCTCCAGACCGTGCAGAACAAAAGCCTGAGGTTGTGTTTGGGTGTGCGGAACCCGCGTGATATTAGAACAACTGAGCTTCATACACTGTGTAACGTTGAGAGGCTGTCGGTCAGACGTAATAGACACATACTTGCTTTTACGTATAATATGTTCAGAATCCAGATAGAGTGATTGTACCTGTCAGAGCCCTTCGTGGTAATGCTTTCATAAAACCATGAGTAAGCCGTCCAGTTTTGGAGACATTTCGGAAAAGCCCACTATACAGGGGCGTCCTGTCCTGGGGCAAGCTAACTGCTGAGGTTCCACACTGCAACAATATAAATGTATTCAGAAACCAACTTAATCAAATTGCCTAGGTTGTACTTCAACTTATTGAGTTTTCCACCGCTAATGTCAATTGTATATGCCACTGTTCGCCCGTAGATTAACTGTTGACCCATCGGTACACATATGGTCGAGATTTATTGGTCTCCCTGTGACGACTTGTCTTAAAATGTTCAGCTCACACGTTCATGCTTAGACACAATTGAATACAAGTTATATAGCTTTGTTGTATTTGCTACTCGATTGAACTCCTCGGATTTATGTGATTGATCATCATACCATTCTTTTGCTCGTGGAAACCATTTTATCCCGACTCTGTACTCTATGTGAGAGGTCCACTGTTGTTTGTTAGCATCAATCTCTGTAGATGTAAGTTGTGTAATAGACAAAGATGTAAGCAGCGTAGGAACTTATCACCTGCAGCTCTTCTATTTGTAACATTTACACACTGGCTGTAAATTGAGAAGAATCGATTTATGTAACTAATTTATGGCCAATAAAAACTCATAAAGTCAATCTCAAACTCCCAAATTTGCTTAAAAAACACTCCTTATCAAGGACCCTCGCGGGTCCGTGCCTAGGGCCCAAAAACAGACCCTTTCCCTTGGAATCATGTTCACACATAGTCAGTAATGCTGAGGGAGTGGCCCCCCCCCCCCGGGCATACATGCCCCCATGTCGGCATAGGCCTACACACCCCCATGTCATGCCGGGGCCATGTTGACTTACAGTTACACACCCCATGACGTTTGTTTTTTTCACCTTTAATAAAAGAGAGGGATATTATCCTGGTTTTAAATGTTTCAAAACATTTTTTATTTATAGGCGTGTAGCCGGTTGAATTATGAACCAATGAGATAACTCCCTGCTCTTCACTGCAGAATTCTTAGGGGGCATTACGTAACAGCTTGAACCCATTGTGATTGCTGTACAGTGCTTATCTCGCCAGTCACCAGATCAAGCAATGGTGCCCCCTACTAAGGAACATTCATTATGTATATTTATAGATGCCATATGATTTTAATGAAAGCAGCATTAAGAGGTCCAGATGCTAGACACCTTTCCTCTGGTCATCATGTTTGGATAAAAGCCTGGCTATCTCCTGCTGCTCATGTGAACTCTAATGTTGATGGTTATAATGGTACATATATTCATCAGCCCCCCGGTCCCTGCACTTGGGGTGAGAAACTACACCATCCGTGTTACGAAAACGCCGAGAAAGGGGTGCTTTTTAACCCACTCTGCATGTCTGTGAATTTCAGAAATAGGGGATGTTTTTCAGCCAAGAGTCAGTGAAAAGTACAAAAGGGGGGGGGGTGAAATTCTATTGGCTCATTGAAAATAACAAAGACCGAGCAGAATTCTGACCCCACTGTCGGTATGCCTCTTAAAATAGCCTATATATTTAGATGGCAGTTATGCCAACCTTTGCGTCAGCAGAAATGGGGTGTTCCTTGGGGGTGTTTTATTTTTTAGAGAAAAAAGGGGGTGTTCATACTCTGAAAATGTCAGTGTTTTGAGAAAAAGGGGTCTTCTTAGGGACCAAAAAAATCGGTGTTTTCACCCTTAAAGGGTGTATTTTACACCCAAAAGTCGGTGGTAGGGGGGTAGGGGAAGGTTGCCAAAATTGGACACCCTAAGAACACTTCGCTGTGTAGCGTTTATTTCTAGTAATTTAAATATGAAAACTGTATGAAGGGTAAGCCTAGTCAAAGGCCTTCTAATTGTAAAAAAAGAAGTTTGAGATTTTAATTATTCTAGCTGCCACAAGCCAATGAAAAAAGAATGCAACCGGTCCAATTTTGGATACCGGGTGCCTAAATCGGACCACCGGGTATCCAAAATTGGACCAATGCTTAATTCATTTAGTTTTCTCACATATTCTTAGGGGTCTAAATCATTTTCTATCAGGTATTAGTTCAGATGTGTAGTTCCTCGTTATAATTATCTTTCCAATAACCTACATATTATGCGTAGTACCTCTGGGAAAAAGGAATTTGGGACATTTAAAAAAAAAGAAAATTGATATAATTTTTTTGTTTTTTTCCTCCCTAGATTCATAGATACGTCCTGTTAATTACAGCAACAGCTTGTATGTGACTCAAATGGCCTAAGGGAGTGCTCATCTTTTAACAACAGATGGCAAGAAATTCTCGGGAGAAATTTTTTCGGGGTCGAATTTTTTACTCCCGCCAGTCAAAAATTGCCAGTTTCCATAATTGGACCTGGTCCAATCATGGAAACTTCTTGTGGTCCAATTTAGGCGCCTTGTCATATTTATCATCAACTTTCTCTCTCCCAAAGCCTATCAGTGAATTTTAATTTTTTAAATTTTTACCCAATAACAAAATATTATTGCTTACTATCTGAAGGGATTTTGGTCCAAAAACTGTTTCCTAGCAACGGGGAAGGCTTAAGTAAACAACTAGAAAAATAAGATCAGGAGGTCCCAAAATCATTTACCCTAAAAAGAACCATTTTACTGACCCCAACACACAAAAGAATTACTAGATGAGAATATACTTGGAATTACCGTACCCAAAATGTTGCACAACTGAAATTTTGTTCCATTTAGTGTAACTAAGGGAAACAGGGATGGTCCAATTTGCGAGCCGGTCCAATTTTGGCAACCTTCCCCTATATTTCAAAACCCATAACACGGATGGTGTTGTTTAGGATCAGAGTGCAGGGACCGGGATCAGCCCTATGTTGAAATGCTGGGAACCTGATCGAATGAGTTTGTACAAACCAGCAGCACACACACCAATAGTGTGCTATGACTATCTATGTCAAATACTGCTGGTTGTAAAAAGTATTACAGTATTTCCTATCTTTTAGTAATTCATAATGAAACTGAAAATACATGACTAGGGGAGGATGGGGTAATACGGGCCATGGGGTAATAAGGGACACTCTCATTTCAGACTGATATTTCTTACTGAAAGGTAACAGTAAGAACTCAGTTTTCGTTTTATAATAAAAGGTAGGCATCAGATCATATATATTGCAGCATTTATTATGTTGTTAGAGGAATTATTATTTGAATTATACGCGGAAAATAAAATTGAATGTCTGGAATATTGAGGGCTGACATCTTGATTAGTAAAGCATAATTAGACACATCGATATTTATGTAAGCCCCTAGTTTGAGCAAAATGGTAATATTTTTTCTGGTTTCAGGTGCTAAGGATAAAACACCCAATAGCTTATAAAATTAAATATGGTTTGGTTATTTTCTGTCAAGTGTCTAGGAATTGACACCACTATTTGTGTGGTGTCCCGTATTACCCCAATCTCATTTTTGGGTGGGGTAATATGGGTCAAAGGCAATCCCTATGGCAATTTGTATATATTTTTTCTACAAAAATGTTAAGCTATTAATCTTATTTAAAACTTCCATATGAAAGAGTGCCTTTGCAGAAACTACTTTTTTTCAAGATATCTAAATAAACTTAGTTCTTTGTGAGATTTTTTTCATGTTTTAAATTTGCATATGGTCATGCTTTGTGTGGCGGCCATTTTCCAAAATGGCGGCATGAAAATACAAGAAATTTCAGGGTCAATTTGAACATCAAAGACAATTCACAATTTTTGCTGTTTCTAGTGTGCATCTCAACATAAATGGTCACAAAATAGCTTGAATTAAAGCTACAGAGAAGCCCCGTCTAATAGATAGGGTTTAGGGTACTGTAAACGTATGTTATTTCGCGCTGTACTTATTTTCGCGATTTTTTGCGATTTTTAAAATCGCGAAAATATGTACAGAGCAAAAATTTATCCAGTGTAGCTATATAACTACTATACTGTGAAATCGCGAATTTAAATCCGCGCGAAATTGTACTTTATAGCCAAATCGCGAAAATATTCATGCGCAAAAATACATACATTTACAGTATATTATGACATCCTGGTGACCATGGAAACGATGTAAACACTCCATTTTTGCCAAATTTTGCTAATTGTTTAATTGCAAATTCTCTCGACATGAATAGGCATATAGGGCTCATTGAGGTAACAAAGTATCTTTATAATGTTTTGGGACAGTTTAAATCATCATATGTTTTGTTAAGGTACCTCAAAGGCTTCTCATTCAAAGAATTCCACCCATGCATGAAAGATATTTGGCCATTTTCACTGACGATTCCTATTCCGTTCCATCTTACCCCACAATGGCGACCCGTATTACCCCACCGTGGGGTAATATGGGTTACAAAATCTTTGAAATTATTAACTACAACCATTGTACCTAAGGGAGTTTGGGACATTTTTCTTCAACACAGTTAAATATAAAAGAGGGATGCTTAAAACGTAGGTAAAAAAATATTTTGCTTATGGTCACCAGAAAGGCAGAATTTGCATGAAAACCCTTAGGTGTCCCGTATTCCCCCATCTTCCCCTATACATTTTGGTTTAGGGCATTATATATTTTGTCATTTGGTGTGAATATAAGCTTTTTAAAAATCTGTCAGAACTGTGTGAATCTGTTACATGGAACACTGTGTCAGTGTGTGTGAGTCTCTTACATGGTAGGAGCCCTGGGAGAATTGGGACACTACCTAAATTAAAATCATAACATGTTTGCTTGTGATTTCTATAATGCAAACAATAACCAAATGCCTTTGTTTCATGAAGAAAGGCTACCAATAAACCTTTCATTTGGACTATTTAGATTTATCCTAGCCTGCCATGATTCCCGTCTAGGGCCTTTTGAAATTTTGAGAAATTCCAGGGAGAACTTGGACACTTCGAGGAGAACTGGGACACTACCTGGGGAGAACTGGGACACACCAGGGAGAACTGGGACAGTGTAAATAGTGTGATTATTAACCAATGAAACATCATTTTGCTTTGCTTTAAGTTCAATATGATCATATGTAACATATTAGCTTCAGTCATAGGTCTGAGAGAAAAATACCAAGCCCTACAATAAATCTTCACCCGGAGTGTCCCAGTTCTCCCCAATAGGCAATAGCCAAGAGTGTCCCAGTTCTCCTTTGTCCCAATTCTCCCAGGCCTCCCCTATACATGTCACACAAAATGCACGAAACGAGCACACAGTTCCAGGGGTAAAACAGGGTGAAACAATCTGGAACTAATTTGCTGGGGAGCGACTTCTGAGATCTGACAGTGACACCGGACGCATGGCGCGGCGTATCGCTAAAGTCCCGGGGACCCAATTGCCCGAAGCTTTCTCTCTCCGGTCATATAGGTGGCGCCACTGGAATTTTGGCGTTTCCGTGTGCGACTGCTTAGTAATTGATATTTTACGTTTCTCTTACTCAATGCACGTATGTCTGTCGCTAAATACAAATGTAGATTGTTACTCCATGTCATTTAATGTATTTTTAGTCGCTAACGTAAATAGGTTACCAAGTAACTGAAGATGCTGACGTCACAAATGTGACGTCGTTGTCCCGGATCAAAGCAAACATGTCGCCGGTTTACCCACTGCACGTTTTGGAATGATGCGCCTGGGACCTCATATCTGGGACTAAGATAAAGCAAACTGATCATGGACAAGAGGTTGGTGCATGCATTATAGATTAAAAGTCGTACCGTAGGCGTAGGTGTGGGCGTAGGCCTATAGAGACTGACAGAGAAAATAGACAGAGGTCCACGATGATCTGAGATACTGTACGTTCCCTGCCACCCTGGTCTGAACAAAGTTTCTCCACGCCCACGGCACAGTCTATCATAGGCCCTATTCAGGTTAGCAACTCCCGCATTATCGCCCCCTCGCCAGGCAGTTTCCGGTTTTAGGGTGTGCCTATCTGCTACCAGCCCCAGCCATCCAATGGCCTAACATAAAATGTATATAGGGATTAATTTGGGTTCTCAAGAGCCGCAATGATATATACATATAGCCTGTATGTACTATCAGGAAGGGAATCTACTGTTGTCCTGGGCTAGCACAATAGGCCTAGGCTACAAAGCCTACGTGAGAAATTCGGATCAATGTGTAAAGTTAAAATGGAAATGTTGGAATACACATGTAGATCTATAGCCATGATATACAGTAGCCTACACATCAAACCTTACCTCCAGTTCATATGAGAATAAAGCTCCATGCTTAGGTCAAATAGCCTCCATGCGTTACATCCTATGTTAAATTATCCATGGAAATAATAATATTTTCCAGAGATGTTTCTGAGAGTATGTCAGTCTCCTCCTAGCTTACTAGATCAACTGACTGAAGACACTGCACATAATAACTATGGCTTTCTAGATGGCACCCCTCCTCCCAGGCATCCAGGTGTGGCAGTCAGCCTCCACACCTCCAGGTGAGATGTACCTGTGAGATGCTCCTGTCAGTGTTGCTCCCCACCTTCCCTTCACACCTCTCAGCTGGGTGTGGCACTGGTAACTATATCAAAGTGGTGCCCCACTTCAGATCTGAGGCATCCACCATCCCTGATTGGGATTGTATTATTTTGAAAAAATTATTTGACAAAATGCTACACAAATATTAAAGGACTGACACAACCTCAAAACTGTAAAGTATAAAAGTCGAAGTACCCGTACATATATAATTTATATAGCCTACTATACTGATATCTAATACCATGCACCATTTGACATCTATATTTTCGGTCCTGAGGGCATTACCCAGTCCCCCCCCCCCCCTCCAACTTACTCTAGGTACTGTAAGGAACTGATTTACTGGCTAATTTACTTAATAAATTACCGATAGCCAGAAAAAGTTGGAAGAGTGGCATCTTTGCCAAATGCACAAGATAGGTAATCATTTGGCGTCCACAGATACACGATTCAACACATCTATTTGAAAAAAAAAGTCACAACCCAAAGACAAAGTGACCATAAACATTTTATCCCCTGAATTGATTTAATAAACATTCTGTTTTTTAAGGTAGCTTGGGTCTAGGGATGTCAATGGTATCACAGGTATCGATACATCGCTATTTTTTTATGTATTGGATAACTGAATTGAAAATCAAGGGGTATCAATACGCCACCATCTGGGATTCTTTGTGTGCATTATGTCAGTTTTTATTGCGTGTAAATCGGACCATTATTAAGGCCCTTGGGGGGGGGGCGGCCTTAATAGGTTATATATGAAGTATGAACATTATTATTCTGGGTGTTTCCTATCAATATGTAGGGTTATCTTTAGGGTTATATGCGCGATATTGCCCCATTTTACTCTAGGGCCTAATGACTAAAAACATTTTGAGAAACAGTTCCATGATATTTATTCGGAACAAGCAGTAGGCCTAATTAATGGCCATTTTTGTCTAAACACATTATGCTTGATTCACTTTATTGTTATTATTAGAAATTATTTTCAACCTCAAAATACTCTCCCCACACCTCACCCTGTGGTGTGCTTTAGATCTGCACCTCAAAGGGGCACCACTTTGATATAGTGACCAGTGCCACACCCAGCTGAGAGGTGTGAAGGGAAGGTGGGGAGCAACACTGACAGGAGCATCTCACAGGTACATCTCACCTGGAGGTGTGGAGGCTGACTGCCACACCTGGATGCCTGGGAGGAGGGGTGCCATCTAGAAAGCCATAGTTATTATGTGCAGTGTCTTCAGTCAGTTGGTCTAGTAAGCTGGGAGGAGACTGACATACTCTCAGAAACATGTCTGGAAAATATTGGTATTTTCATGGATTATTCAACACACCTGGAGTAATGGAGCCTATAAACACGGACATTCACCTGTGCATTTACAGGGTGTATTTAGCCAACATCCCTGGAGGTGACTGGAACTAAGGTTTGTTCTGTATGTGCCCATATAGCCTGGGGGCTAGGCCTAGCCGAACTGAGTGCCCAAAATGCTATGTTACCTCATGTTCAACCCCAACAAAACCATGTTATCTATTTTACATATCGTTCACAATTTTATAGCTGGATAGATCCAACAAATACCTTTCCAGAAAGGTCTTACTTAAGTCGGTGTGATGTTTTGGGCCAAAGAAATTAATTTCTTAAGATTTACTAGGTGACAGGTATAGTCTCAGTGAGCCAGCAGGGTGAGGGAGGGCGGGCTGGACCGGAAACTGCCTGAGCGCGGGCATTATGGGAAACCTGAATACGGAGAATAGTCTAGGACTGTGCGAGTTTACAGGGGGAGAGCCGGGAGAAATAAAGAGCTGCTTATAGTGGCTACGAGTGTACTTTTTGGCCTACCTTGGTCCTTGCTGGCTTGGAATCCCGGCCTTGGTGTACGAATTTTGGTCAAAAGTGACCCTTGTTGCAAAGAATTTTTGGCAAAATGTGACCCTTTTTGGGGGGATTTTGTTGAAATCTCCGAAAAGTGACCCTTGGTGAGGGGGATTTTGGTGAAAAGCAGACCCTGGCCATGGTGAGGGGGATTTTGCTCAAAAAGTGCCCTTCCCAGCCGCACACCTGTGTTAGTGTGTATACAAAATATATATGAAGTGCCCACCCCCCGGGCTTGGAATATCACACGAGGCCAAGCCTTTAATACCTCAATAAAGTGCTATGATACTCATAGTAAAAAAAAAAGAAAAAAAAGCGCACCGCAGCGAAGAGCAACTTCACAAGCGCAGCGGGTAGGGGGGTTTGGGGGCATGCCCCCCCCCCCCCACAAGAAAATGTTGAAATTCTACATGCAAAATGGTGCATTCTGACCCACCCACTGAAATATGATAACATACTAGTGTGACACATGATTTGAGGGTAGTTTTGACCCAGGAATACATTCCTGCTCTCAGAATTGACAAATAATTCATTGTTCCTGAAATAATATTTACGGATTCAATTGTTTAGTCCATTAATTCAATCACTTGATCACCCTGACCCTGAGTGATTTGTGATGTTAATCACACATTCAATCTTACACTCATGCATTGGGGGGGACTTCAGGTAGGTTTATCCAATGGAAAAACAAATACCTGAGTCTTTTGTGATTAGGACAAAAGAGGACGCGCAGTACATGAATAGCATTATTCAGTGGTATTATAGTATCTGTGGACGAAACTGTAGTAAATGTCTCTGGTAGGGTTGGGGGTTGGACGAAATCGGTTTTACGGTCAAAATCATCTGCAACACACGCCGCCCCGCGGCCGACTGACAGGGCAAAACAGAAACAGAGATGCTGTTGCCGTTTACACTCCGACTGGTTCGCTCTATGGCTGAGACGTAAAACGGCAGTTACGTGCTGCAGGGCGCTGACACCCACAGCCACCTGCCTGCCCACAGCCACCTGCTTGCCCACACCCAACTGCTTGCCCACACCCACCTGCTCGGCTGGAATTTGATTAAATAAGGCATGTGACCTATCAAAGTGGGTCAGCATTTCCTAAAGATTATGATTCTGCTGTCAGAAATGAGAAATAACGTATTGTACTAGAATTAGGTACCTGATCATTGGGAATTGGCACTCTGTGTATGTCGGGGGGTGATTGTAAGCACTCAATTTAGGCGATTCAACATCAAAACTCACACTTATTACACTCACACATATTACACTACACATATTACACTACACACATATTACACTCACGCATATTACACTACACACATATTACACTACACACATATTACACTCACACGTCGAGGAGGGGACTTCGGGTAGGTTTATCCAATGGAAAAGCAAATACCTGTGTCTTTTGTGATTAGGATCACACGCTACATTTTTTCAGGTTTAGAGTGATTGAGACCATGAAAATCTGAGGCACTCATCACCAATCCCATGGCCCTGGCGTCGCCTATTTCTGAAGATAGTTGCCTGTGGACATGAGAAGCCATGCAGTGTTTTTTGAAGTGGCCTTGGTGAGAATTTAGATTTAGATTCTAATTGAAAATACCTATTTCAATTTCCAGAAATACAATATCAGGTGGGCATAGCCCAAATCTGTACTACAATGCGGAGAAGAAGGCCCATACCCTTGCCGTTAGTTCTCTATCATGTACCTCCATAGTGAGTGAGGAAGAAGAACACCAACGGATATTTTGTACGTATACCTCTGAGTGACATAAGGTTAAGTAGGTCTTGATTAATGGCGATGCCAATCTTGAGTAACTTATAGTTCTATACAAGAAAGTATGATTTTAGACCCATAAATTGTAATAAAAATGTCTGAGGTCCATCTATACATCATATCAGTGCTATACACAGCACGGTTATCAGCATCTGATCTCGTCTGACAAAGATGTATCGCACGACCTATTGACCCTTTTATGCCCGCTGTTAGAAATATCATTAGAATAAAAAAAACCCACAGAATTTCCCTAAATATACAAAAAGATACATGTAGTAAATATTTTCACATTGTTCAAGATACTCGTCGCGACCCGCGCCGGGTCCGGACACTTAAGCGGTTGCGCCTCCTGCCGCGTACACCCTCCAGCGTTACTTATGCCGAGATTGGACTCCAGGTGGTGATGCAGCCAGAACCTGACCCACAACAGACCGTGGAAGGCATGAGGGACCTGCTCAAAGAGGTCATGGGGATGACCACCAAGAACTTTGACGAGGTCAAAACCAGCCATGCAAAGTAAGTTGAAAATATCTATAGTGGTAACAACATGGCAATGCAAAGGGACACTATCAGTAAAGGAAATAAATAAGAGTGTGAAGGTCGTTGTAACGCTAGTTTCAGTCTTATTATCAAAACAGACCGGGTGCCCCAATTCAAATCAAATGCGGTAAGCTATAGTTATATTTCATTCAGGTAAGATTTTGTAATTTGCATGTTTAAGCATGAAAGATTTGGAAGGTGTTCTGGACCAATTCACCTCACGGCTAGAGATGTACGAGCGAGATCTTGAGCAGATCGAGCAGAAAAACACCAAACTTGTGGAGCAATTCGCTGAGAAAGAACAAGAGGGGGTACAACTCAGGAGTGACCTAAAGTCCGCTGTTGAAGAACTGAGTAAGTGCATGTTATTGCAGTACATGTACCAGGTTTTTGGTGCGATTTTTATAGTTACTGGAGCTTCTATTAACCGCAACTTGTATCACTAGGTATTTCCCTTAATTTGGACAATCACAACTTTGCACTCTTGTAAAGACTTAGATCATTTGGATACTGATTTGATCAGTATAGTACATAGCACGAATGTGTAGGGTATTATTGAATCAATACCAAGCCCTACAGTAACTATCGGGCGCATCAGACATGATTGGGATGAGAGAATATGGCGATAAAAAGTAGTAAATGACCAGAAAAATACTAATAGTTAAATACATATTAGGCTGCATAAAATTAATTATCAGCTTTGCGGACACTTTTCAAATATACAGCAGTCCAACATTATAGCACTCCAATGCACTATATGGATATATATCTAAAACTGGACATCGACATCCATGTAACAGAATCCTTCCAACAGAAATCTATATTTAGTAGAAGTAGAAATCCATGAATATCTATATGAAGGAGAACACCATGTTCATGCCTATGAATATGTCTGTGTGTATGTTCATTTAAAGATTCAAGATTGCAACCATTCATTGAATGCCACCATGCTTTCAATGTAATCTCGAATTGCAGTTGCAGTAATTTGATACTAATAAAAAAAAAATCTATTCAATTTTTCTTTCATGAACAGTTGGCATCCCATAGATTCAAGATGGCTATCACTCATTGAATGTTCCGATGCTTGAAATGCAATCTTGACTTTTAGTTGCATTAATTTGATACTATCAAAAAAACAAATCCTATTTGATTTTTCCTTCATTCAACCCATTCAAGATGGCTACCATTTACTAAATGCCACAATGCTTTCAGTGCAATGAAGAATTATAGTTGCATTAATTTGTATAATTCATATAAGAAAATTTCTATTTGATACCTTTTTCAAACACAGTTGGCACCCCATAGGTTTAGGATGGCCACCATTCATTGAATGCCACAATGCTTTAAATGCAATCTTGAAATGTAGTTGCATAAATTTTACTGTTAAAAAAATCCAATTTAGTTGTTCTTTTCATGAAGAGTTGGCACCCCATAGGTTCAAGATGGCCACCAGTCATTGAATGCCATAATGCTTGAATGCAATCTTGAATTGCAGTTGCATTAATTTGATTCTTAAAAAAAAAACTTTCTTTTCTTTCTTTCATGAACAGTTGGCACCCCATACATTCAAGGTGGCTACCAGTCATTGCATGCCACAATGCTTTAGGTGCAATCACAAATTGTAGTTGCATTAATCTGATACTAATGAAAAAACGAATTCTATTCTTTTTTTTTAATTCATGAACAGTTGGCACCCCATATATTTAAGATGACTACCATTGATTTAAGATGCTTAAAATGCAATCTCGAATTGTAGTTGCATCAATTTAATGCTAATAAAAAACAAATTCTTATAGATTTTTCTTTCATGAATAGTTGGCACCCCATAAGGTGGCTACTATCCATATTAATGCAAATACAATGCTTTAAGTGCTAAATTACGAATTGTAGTTGCATTAATCTGATACTAATAAAAATAAAATATTCTATTTGATTTTTCTTTCATGAACAGTTGGCACCCCATAAATTAAAAATGCACCCAGCACCCAGGTCAACAGCTATATACGGACACATGAACCTCCCCTGCCTGTTCTCCTTCAATGCAGAGTGAAGTGGGTGGGAGGGGGTGACCATCAACAGTGCATAAACACTTTGATTGGATGACAAAGCAGTTTTTATATTACAACCCTAAATTTGTGCAACGAAAATCATCAAGAAATACTAAGTATTTTTTCCAAAGAATAGCTTTTCTAGAATGGCTCGATACTCAGAAATCCTACTGCGAATAAAAAAAAGTCAAATTCTGATTCTAAACACCTGAAAAGTGAGAAATGCTGGCGTTCACGGTTTATGTAGGAAATGTACTAAAAACACCAAAAATATGCAACAAAACCCTAATTTTCTCAAAAACTGTTCAGTAGGATTTTTTCTAACTGAGGTTCCAGTGTTTTCTACCCTCATATTACACATTGGCATAGAGAATATATTGGCACCTAGTCAGGATTTTGCCCTAGAAGCAATCTGTGAGGCAAAAAACAGCCAAAATGAGCCACTGGTCTGAAGTATAAAACTGGGCATCGATCACTATAGAGCTACAAAGAGAGAGAATCGATGTCCAGTAAAAATATTTGGTGAGGGAGGGAGGTGTTTTTTTTGTTTTTTTTTATTATTAATTTTCTAGACCACGAGGGAGGTGACTTTTTCTTTTTTCAAACATTTCAAGTGGTGAGGGGGTCCTTTTTTTTTTTTTTGCTAAAGATTTAGAAATAAGATAACATGTTGCCGATAAATGTGCCAAGTGAAAAATCAATCAATCCGACTATAAAAGTGTCAATGCAATCAAATGTTCACCTTCGTGTATACATTATTCGAGATGATTCAGAGATATGTCAACAGTATTCTAGCCACTCAGGGGATTCTCAAATAAATTAAGGACATTATACAAGGCATTCCGGGGATTCCAGAACTGCAAAGTTGATGAAAATCGACCAACTGTAGGCTTCAGTATGCCTACAAATAGGGGCCGAAATTTTAATGTTATTTTTTTTCCTTTAAATCAGGGATGCGGGGGTTTTGATGATTTTTTTTGTAAAATAATGAAAAAAAGCTTCCATGCGGCCCTTTTATAAGGGTGCGGGCGGTGTCTGTAAAGCTGCTAATCTTTTTTATGCAGCCTTAGCTAAAAAAGTGTTAAATACATATTAATTAAAAAATGCAAGACCAATACACCTCAGTCTGTATCTTAATGTAGCTTTGTCTCAACTTACACTAGGTGAGTGCAGGTCTAAATTAAATCAGGCCGCCGATGAGTCAGCCACATTGGAGAAAGAAAAGACCCATCTTCTGTCTACTGTAGACGATCTACAACTGGAGACAGAGCGGTTAGAGCTAGATGTCGCCTTCCTGACAGAGGAGAAAGGTCTGTACAAGGCCATTAGTGTATTGGCTTTAACAGAGATGTCACTATTCCTACTTTAGCCGGATCCCCTAAATCTTTGCTGAAATTTCTGCTTTAAATTCCTACAGAAAATTTACCAAAATCTTCGATTTTCTACTTTTTGTTGACAAGGGAGTGGCAGCTCTGTTTTAGTCATTTTGATATGTTACTTAGTGCTGCATATTGCTTTAATGCATTATGCCCTTTATTGCCATAACGCATGAATGCAGCCATGTTGCTTGTAAATCATACCTTCCCCACAGGGTTGATACATTCACGAGGAATCGGGCATGAATGCAGACCTAAGGCTGTTTTCATGCACCATGACAACAAAGGGCATAGCTTGTAAAGATACTCAGTGAATTTTACATATCGTAAAATATCTAGTACTACCTGCACCCTGACTTTGCACTTGAGGTATGAAAATTACTATTTAGTACTGTACTATACTTACAAAACCTCTCGTATAACCCGCACCTCGACTACCCATATTGGGTTTTGCTCCCGTATAGCCCTCTGGTTGATCGTTGATATGAGATTTCAGGGTTATTTCGTAAGTCATGTTTTGTTAAAATATCCCAATAATGTTATCCATTCTGCTCCAGTTGATCTTGAGACTAGCTTGTGTGAACACAAAAGTATCCTTAACCTAGTTAGTCATGAGAAGGAAGAAGCCCAAACAAAAGAGGACGAGTTAAAGGTATGCATATTGACTATTAGAAAGCAGCTTAAATAAACAGTAACTACTGCATCTACTCGGCATATTTAGAAATACTTTCAGATTGAAGTTATTATCCTGTTATCATATCCATTTGAAGTTTAGAGGATTCAAACGGTGGTCCACAGAATAAAAAAAATGTTGCGCTATTCATTTAGTCAGCGCTCCTTCAAACGAAGATCAACTCCGCCGAACAGGTTGGAAAATATCTGGATGAACTTAATGCCGTTTGGGCCGAAAAGAGGAATTTTATCAAACACAAGCTAACAGGTAGTGTAGAATTTCAGGGGGAAAGGGTAAACATAGTTGAAAGTTCTCATTACTAACCCTTCAAATGTTTTGTGTTTGTGTACGTTCCCATTGGATCAAGTTATGATTATCACTGTCGAAAACATGAAAAAGTTGCAGATCTGAATATAAGAAACTTCTAATGGATGTATGATTTCTAGGTAAATCTGTGCCAAAGGAGTTGAAGAGCATCTTGTCATCTACAGACCGGACTATAGAGGTAGAGGAGGAGAGGAACAGACTTGCAGATCAGGTAGGTGATCTTTTTTCTTTCTTATTCTTAAGGATACAATAGAAAACAAATAGGGGTATCTACAACATAAAGAAAAAAAAATTGAAAGGAGTACAGTTGACAAGCATTCTTGAGCTCCAAAATACACTTTCCCTTTTTTGACTGGCACTAAAAGGCTTAGTATATCCACAACTGACATACTCTTTACTACATATTCTCTTTGACATGCTCTTCCATTTTCAAGGTCGAGCTGCTCTCTACCCAGGCCGTCTTCCAGGACCTACTCCTTGAGCAGTTCCAGAAACACCTGCTTCGGCTCATCCGCATCAACAACGGAACAGAGGGCGGCTCGGTCAGGGACCTTTTACTCAACGAGGAACTCGACAAGGCACAGAAACTGATCGACAGCGAGTCTCCAATATTTAAAGTGATGGCTGAAAGTCGGCCAGAAAAAAAAAGAGAAGGTAGGAACTTTAACAAAATGTATAAATATCTACTTTTCATAATTTGCACAGACAGTGCGATCTCCTTTCACAATTAAGTATTTATATGGACAACAGAATTTATTATGTGTTCTGGTAATAAAATTTGCTTTCGGTTTCAGACAAAAGCTTCAGAAGAACCTGTGCTTCCCTTCCGTCTTCTCCATTGGTCGCTAACAAGTATTGGTCTTCGGGTGATCTGGTAACGCGAAGACCTTCGTCTGCCGAGAACAGTACAGGCGGAATTCTTACCAAGAAAAGCTCAAAAAGCTCTAAATCTCGTATTGGCACCGTGCAAAGTGAAGATACTTCTGACGACACTGACAACGGTAAGAATGTGCAACGCCTGTTTTTCTAACAAGAAGGTTTACAACTTGACAGATTTAATCACTTTATTCTGAGTGGAAAGACGTGAAGGCTGAAGCAGAACAACTTTGTGTACATGTTTTCAAATATTTGAAATATGCTGCAAAAGATTAAACTCAGTTTTTAACAAAGCAAATTATTCACAAACGAATAAACCAATCCAATAAAAAAAGAAGTAAATGTTCAAAAGAGCGTCACATCAGGTCTGGTTTTTAACTTAACCAAAAGCGTTTTTACTCACGATTTTATGTTAAGAAAGAAGTTACAGTACAAAGTAAATCGGTATCAATTGTACCACATTGATTTGATAATAAATTAAAAAGTGATTGTGTTAGTAATCATGTATATTTTACTTCGAAATAGGCCAAATAGATCTGAAGAAGAAGATCCAGGCAGATGATAAAACTCGCAGTCAAAGTGTCCCAAAGATGACTATACCTCCAGCTTATCCTCAAAAGACAAAGAGACCAAAGAGCTCAAAAAAAGTCATTTCGCAGTAAACTTTGCGAAAGAAAAAATGCATTCGATGCTCTTACGTAAAACGAGAGCTACACTGATATTGTTCAATGATAGAATTTAATATATTAGAAATTGTATAATGTATTTCATGTGTTACATATTTATTGTGCACTACTGTAAATCAATTTATTATATAAATTACAAAAATGCAACACTGGGGTGTGGAAGCCTATATACTGTTGAATTTTACTCATTAAAGAGATTATAACACTAGTTCTGAGTGTCATTTGTTTTGGAATGAACGTTATACACTTGATATTTACGCAAATCTCTATTCATAAACTCCTTGAAGAAACTCTGCGATGCCCTTCCCAATTTCATCAGGCGAATCCTCTTGCACAAAATGAAGCCCTTTGACCTTAAGAATTTTCTGATTGGGCCAGTTGGCTACGATTTTTCTGATGAATGGCGCAAAGAAGCCGGGTTCGGCATCAACATAGAGTTTGGGCACGGTACTACTAGACTGCAGCCACGCGTTGTATGCCTGTGTAATCTTTACAACATCCTGCGGTCCGTCTGTCGCTATGGGGATCTCGCGGGGCCAGGTGAGTGTCGGGCGACGGCCCTCGCCACGGTCAGCAAAGGGCCGGCGATACGTCTCCATCTCCTTGTCTGTGAGTGGACGCATGATGGACTTGGGGAGGAGGACCTCCACAAAGAGGTTCTTGTCAAGTACCATTGATTCACCAGCAGGAGACCGTAATGACTGGAAAGATAAACAAAATATTTTATCAGAACACTGTGCATTAAATGCATATGTGTAGTGACCATAGACTAGACATAAGCAGGGACGTTAACCTCCCAGATATTAGTCAATACCGTCGGCTTAAAAGTTAGTTTTGACCAGGTACATGGCCCGGGAAACGTTCAATAGAATCAAGATACAATGTGACAAATAACTTAGGCCTAGCTTTTGTGAGGGAGAAATCAAATGAAGAAACGGAAATATTTAACTAATCAAGCCATGCATTCACTGCACTATTTGGATTAGCAGAGTCTAGACTCCAGTGGAGTGGGAACTAAACATTACGTTAACTTATATTAGCCTCACACTTTCACCAATTGGCATATCGCTAAGTATTAGTAAGTTTTTAGTCTACAAAACTAAAATGTATGTTTAATATTTTCCTTAAAATTACAAATGAGTAGCCTATTACAATACCTGGAAGAACTTGTCAGCTGGTGAAGGGAAGGCTTCCCATGAAGGAGTTACATCTACCAGGCTTTCCATGTGCACTATTGCCTCCACCCTGTCTCTGTGCTGATTGCACCAGTGAAACCCCAGCCCAGAGCCCCAGTCATGACAGACAATAGTAACTTTGTCTGATAAGCTCATCTTCTCAAACCAGGCATCTAGGTATTTGTAGTGGTTGCAGAAAGTGTAGTCATTGCTCTTTAGTTTGTCAGAATTTCCCATACCAATTAAATCAGGGGCAAGACATCTTGCTATACCTTGTACATGGGGTATTATGTTTCGCCATAGGAAAGCTGAGGTGGGATTGCCATGTAGGAAAACCACGGTTTTATCGCCCACTCCAGTGTCCAGATAGCTCATCTGTGATCCATGGATATCGATGGATTCCCTTGTTTCTAACACATCTGGAGGGTTGCCAGTGCTGTAGGAAGCTCGGAGAGAGTTTTGGGCAAGTGTTGGCTGGAGTCGTGAAAGATGTCCTTGGATAATTTTGATGCGGGACATGTATTTAAATGCCATGTTGAAAGACCAAAGTGCGAATTTGTCTGCTCGCCGGAATTTTGCCGCGCCCCCCTGGCGATTTCAATCGCCCCCTAGTGTCAAAAGCTGGAGCTAACACTTGCACAAGACAGCAGTTCAACTTTCCCAACTATTGGTTAAAAACCAACATGGCAGCCGAAGAAACATTTTTCGGCGAGGAGCTTCAAAAGTTTCAGATATGCAACAAGAAACTTAGTAAATTAGTTTACAAAGAATCAGAAGACTTCAGAGCTGAACTGAAGAACATACTGGATGACTTCAATTCTATTGAATACTCACTGAAGATCGCAAAAGAGGAGGTAAGTATCCGTTGTTATGTCGCGTCATGACGCACTGGGCGATAATATACAAGATGAGAAATATATTGGTCTTCCTCACTAATTGACTATTTATGTATTAAAAGGGGTTGGCATAGCCTATAGCCTAGTATAAATGGCGATATAATCCAGTGCAACGCTACACTTTTGGGCATGATTAAGGTAAATAATATGGACGGACCCCTGCCCCTGGCCTGGGCCAGACTTTTTTTCTTTTTTTCTAAATTCAAAGTTTTATTTTATCCTGGGACAAGTTGTCAGTCTAGGGCCTATAGCCCTAGCCCCGATCTCCCCGCGTCGACCCAGTTTGGTCATGTGTGTAACAACCAGTATGTTCGTTTGGCTCTTTCAGTGTATTAAAATGTCAGTTCCACACACCTATCAACCAAAGAGTCTATTGAACTAAGAATATAAAGCGCCAGCGCTACAGGACTAAACAGGACATATATTTGTCAGCTTGTGGCCGTACTGTTGTTAGCACCCTACCCAGGAGATCGGTTCACATATTCTTTCTTATACCCTATACCCTATTCTATCGACCAGTTTTACCATTAACAATAGTTATGCCAGTCGTATACAGAGCTGTCTACTCTTCATTAATATAAACAGTGGAAACTCCATTAACAATAGAGTTCCTACTCATCTAGTACCCTGATGTCAGTCCCCTGATACAGGAGATGTGATTGATCGTTCCTCCACCTTTCGTAGAAATATTTCACTAATTTACTCAGGATTTGTTTTTTGAACGCCTTTTTGTCCAGCGTCCACCGGACGTCTGGTTGAAGACAGTTCCACCTTGCGAACGCCATACACAGACCTGGCCACACCCTTTCTCCAGTACCATACTTTTAACATAAACAGTGTGGTCATCCCACTTTGCACGTTGGCCGTAGGCCTAGTGCAGAACGGGACTAGATCGTAGAGGCTTGAAATGCCTGGTGGCTGGTGGTCGAGCGGGTTAAACCGAGATTCCTAGTGTCCAAATAAAAATAAACACGTCTTAGAAAAAAAACACCAAAAAACAACTATTCCCCCCGCCCTAGAGGGGGTGGGGCGTAAAGTTTTTTTTCACCTCTGTGCAATATTTCAGCATATTTTGGCTAGATCGAGATCCTCCACCTATAGGAATCTGGAGCTATGTCCAGTGGGTCCGCCATTTTAAATTTCGCTGGTTGAGGTTAAACCCACTGATAAGACATCCCACTATGGGTACAAATAGGGGACAAACAGGGGACAGACTAGTAACAGTCTTATCAGCTGTTATCAGTGCGGGCCGCCACAACCAGCTCCAGTCCCGACTAGGCCCTATACCTTACGACCGCTACACTCTCTGTCCCAAGACAGTTCGAGCCTCTCAAATCTAATTGCAGCTGGATGTAGAACAATATAGGTCCTACCATCTGAATACGCAATTTTGCTAAATTAAATAAAGAAATTTGGTGCTCACATGCTTTTGTAGAATTTCTCAATGGTCAGCTTTGTTAGCACCAACCCCCCCCCATTTCCATGACCAGAACATTAGGATGGGGGGGGGGGGGGGGAGTGCTAAAAGAATACCCCAAAGCACCCCACACCAATGACTTTAAAAAAAATGTCATGGCGAGTGAGCAATCAATTTCATAATAATATATGTCTACTGCAGTACATATCTTCTGGTTCGTTGTCTGCACCAGCATTTAAGGCATTAATGACATTTGTTTGACATTTCAGGTATGTGGAGAGATCCTGGCTAAATGTTGCTACCTAGCCTCATACCGTGACAGTAGGCTGGTGTCAGCACTCTCACAGCTCGTGGTCAACCTGATATCAAGGCAACAGGTGGGTGCAGCTGTGGACCAAACTACATGCTACCGTACTAGACGAGATAATATGTTATCTGGAACTGTTCGACTCCGAGACACAGGAAAATCAGGGATAAAAATCGAACCACAGGGTTTTTTCTCTTAGTTCTTGTGCCTAAAAATCGACACGATGCCAGTGTCCTCCTTCTAAACTTCTACCCGGCGACATGGTCAAAATTGTGGGTACCGATGTAGAGGCACATATCTACAGAGTATTCATGAAATATCAAACTGCATTTGTTTGTTGGAGAGTGCCCATCTAATAATGAAGCACTTGTATAAGCAATGATATAGAAAGTTATACCTCGTACCATAATTACTGGTACGAAGATCTACAAACTAAGGCCATATTACTCTCAAAGGGCGGTTTTAATGTGTTATGTCCTTTGAAACTCACGATTGTCTTCACAAGGAATTCATAAAGCCCTCGAGAGTCTACTCACCAGGGCTACATTCACGCCTCATGCCGGCTATTCAGGAATGCCTCAATTCGTATGATAATATTTTTAATGATTTATTCCACGTATTTTAGCTGGTATTGTCCACACAAGTCCACACCATTACTGAGTACATCATTAAGTGTCTGCGGGAAAGCCCTTCGGACAGCAAGGTGGACCTCCTCCGAGCATTGAGCGCAGTTTTATATGAAAACACACACAACTTGTCTCAGGTTAGTATCAAATAATTAATATGTAGCTGTATTGTATAAGGCGAGGGGAGTGAAAAAAGAGAAAAAGGATTTAGATTGATATTGCGCAAGAGTTGATTTCATTTCAAACAAACACATTTTAGATAGTCTGTACTTGGCTTTAGCCAATTAAGCTGACTCAATTCTGTATTGATTCCATAAACCATTGATTTCAAAAATGTCCCAAGTAATATTGATTAATATTTCTTGTTTTAATTTGGACTTTTCATTATCCAGTATCATGAAGCTCTTATTGGAGAAAATGGAATTCTCATTCTGGAGGCAGAATCAACTCGTGCTGACGTCCAGCGGAGTAATACGCAATGTCTTGAGAATATTTGTCTACGGTAAGTCTGAGATATTATTGATTCACAAAAAATAAATAATGAAAAAACAAAGTCACAATTGCAAAACATTGTATTGGATGAAATTAGTGCCCAGCCCACTTTAGCTGATATTTCTCTACTGTTGGTGGGCAACAAAAAAACATAGCACATTAAAGCATTTTGCTGCCGATAAAGGGTTAAACTGTTACTTAGATTTAGATTAAGTTATATTTTTCCCCACTTGCAGTGTGCCGGGATGTGGTTACATAGAGGAGCAGTACCAGACGCGTTGTTACCAGGTGTTACTTAGACTGGTACACTGCCAGCCGCCCCAGCACCACGACGACGACGCCAACCACTGCCGCGTGAGAACCCCTTACCATCATAACACCACACATAGCATTCTTACTGCTTATAATTGTTGTCACAAATCCTACTTTCTCCCTTAAATATCTATGTTAAAATATATGTATGTACTGAAGTAGACAGCCAAGTGAAAGAAGACGCCTGGTCCATACCCTCTATTCTGGATTCCTTCTGTTGCATTTGTACTGGTAAATCCATTTGAAAAAGTCTAAGATGGGCATGAGAAGTTTAAAAAAAAAGATGACTATAGAATATTAGTGTACACATATCGTACTATAACGTCTGATTGTACCATGGTTTGTAGCGGGTGGTGAGCTGTGTTCGCGGTCTTCACAATCTGGTCACAGCCACCAAGACGTGCCCACACGAGTACATCGGACCCATCCTTGCTGCTCTCAAGGTAGGCACATTATAACTGTTCTGAAACAAGTGGCAGTGTCGTTTGTTAATATTCAAAAGATGAGGCCACTTAAATGGAATTACCGTATTCGACGTAATAAGCGCCCCCCTGGGCGCTTAATATATTATTTTTATGGTGTTTTAAGTACTTAAGAGTTTAACTGTCTCCAAAATCGGAAAATTTGAGCCTTTGTTCTTGTCTAAAAATGCCCCAAAAACGGGAGGGGGCGCTTATTAAGGGGAGGGCGCTTATTATATCGAATACGGTATCAGCTTTTGACATCTTCCAATGACAAACTCACCAGAAACTACAAAATGCTGAACACCCAGAATAAATGATTAAAGAATACATAAGTTAAAAAAAAAAAAAATAAACAAAAAACAACAAAATAAATGATTTCTTTGGCCTTCAGGTGTACATGCTGTACGGCCTCCCGGGTCAGGAGACCACCATTCTACCCACCCTGTACCCCCGCACCGTGCCGCTAGCCGACACCCCTAAGGTACCCCCGCCCCCGAGGGCACCAGCTGACGACGGAACTGGGCGGTCTCCAGCGCGCAGGGGACGGAAGAAGGTGCGGGGCCGTGGGACGGCATCACGATCTGGAGGCCGCGGTGAGGAGTCCGCGAGGGCAGGCATTCAGAACTTGAGTCTAAATGCGGGTGGTGGCGAGAACTCTCAGTACGACTCAGCGCATAGAGTTGCTCCCGTACCAGGATCTAATGAACACACGGTGCAATCCTTGCTGCTGCCATGGCGGCATGGGTACAGCTCCGAGTCAGATCTGTCTGATACAGAGGGAGGTCAGTCAGCCAAACTGAGAGGCTACCACTCCAACGTCAGACACTGCTCCCTAGGCTGTCTGCATGCCATAGTCAAGGTAACTGCCCTGAGCATTCTCAAGATTTAACTTGGACTTATATCTTTTGAAAAATAAAACCTAAAATTAAAGGACCACTAGAGAAAGTATTCAGGGAAAGAGCAGAACAAAGTCTGGTATGGGTAAAGTGCATTCTTCGAAAAAAAGTAATATTTGTTGGTTTATAGTGATGTCAAAATTAAAGTTGACGCCTGTCAGGCCACTTAAAATTGATGATCGGCTTTGCGGACACTTTTTGGAAAAAATTGGTAAGGGAGGGAGGCTTTTTTAAAATATATATACTTTTTCTTGGAGGTGCGGGAGGGCCTCTTTTTTTTTTGTATACGTTGATGGTCTGCACATATAAATAAGGTCTAAAATGCCCTTTAAACTTCGTTTCTGCCCCTATTATCAGCTGAGATATTGATATTTTTGCAACATGTCTTCTGATTTTTTTAGATGCGCCCTTTTTTAGCCTTTTTTTTCTTAAAGGGTGAAAAAAATGACCAATGCGGCCCTTTCTAGAGGATGCGCGCGGTGTCTGCAAAGCTGATAATCAATTTTAAGTGGCCTGACTGAGGAAAAAGTCACATTCAAGATTTAACTGGAATTTCTAATATGATCGTAACAAATACAAATCTGAATAAGAAATCTTGTTATAATGTCTCTACTCTTTTTTTTTTCACTACAGACAGTTGAGAAGCGAGTTATGTTTGGTTACTGGAACTCATTCCTGCCTGACGGCCCGGTGGCCGGGGCACCCACTCAGGGACACACTCTGTTCACATGTATCATGAAGGACTCCTCCCCGAAGGTAAGTTCGGAGAAAAGAAAACCCAAACTACATGTATATTGATGTAAGTGTTCATTTATTAATTACAGGGGAGGGTGGGGAGGTGCGAACATTTTTTACCTTTTTTACGCCCCCCCTCTCAGGAGGGGTCAGAAATGTTTGTGCCCCCCCCCCCTGTAACTAATAAATGAACACTCCCTAAGGGCACAGTAAGCAACATTTCTATTAGAGTGAAAGAATCAATAATCACAACAAAAAACTTTTGTTTCTCATAATATTGTGTAATAAACACAATATTAAACACATATATTAAATGTAGACCTATTTTACTAATCTTTGACTAAAACTTGTACTATTTCCAGGCTCGGAGCGGTGCATTAGTCGTCCTATCTGCACTTGTTGAGGGAACCAAACAATTCTTACTACACGCCGATGACACGTAGGTTCAACTAGTTTCCCCTCAATAATCTTATAGAAAAGTATATGTGTATCGTTTTGAACCCGTTGCCAGAGCACCGGCAGGCGTATATCGCGGGGAAGGCTACGCCAAAACAAAGTACTAGTATATATGCTGTGTGTGATGTTTAGGGATAGCAATGGTATTCCTCAATCAACAAATAACAAAACATAATAGCTTAACAAATTTGGGTATTTTTTCAATCAATGATATTTGATTGTATTGATTGATTGATTTGGCAGTGAGCAGAACCCGGCGACCTTCACACCATTCTCCATCAGCCTGGGCTACATGGTGAAGGAGCTGCATCGTGGGCTGCTCTTCGCTCTCGCAGCCGAGAACTCGCCACTCGTCTTGACGCAAATCTTCAAGGTCAGCATCCTTAAGTCGTCATATGCCATTAGTACTGGCATAGTAGGATTTCCGAGGAAGTATTTGACGATGTTAAATGAATGGAACGATGAAAGAATCGAGGAAAAGTTTAATATCATCGAATGAAATGTACCGGTAGTTCAATGAGCAATTCATAGAATGTAATTTATTCTTGAAGACTGGGGATTATATGGCATAAATTAATAGGATATAGGTTCTGCTGAGCATAAAATATTGTCCAACGTGCAATGCCTTCCAGTGTCTAGCGGTGCTGGTGCCCAATGTACCCTACCAAAAACTCCGTCCAGGTCTTCTAAATAGGATAATTAAACATGTGAAACCGTTCTTAGCACACAGAGGTAAGTGCATACATGTCTCAGTAACATTCCTTTTACCATTAGTTTTGAAATTGGGCTCTTTAATTTTGTTCAGGGCCTATATCACCTTAGACGCTTTGCGGCAGTTGATGAGTTAGATATTCTCCATAATCAGGCACAGAACGATGTAGAAACATAGTAGAAAAATTAGCTTTAAATGTTTTAATAGCACCCTTTTCCTAAGAAGGATCCTTTTGAACTTTTGAACTAGATAAAACAAGATTAGATATGAAATATCATCATGACTTAGAAACCTGTTGAAATTTTGTCTACCGTAAACTGAAATATATGTACATTCTATAATGTGTTCTCTTACAGAACCTAACATACGCGTAGCGTGCCTCACATGTCTGGGGTCAGTGGTCAGTGTACAAGCTCCTATGATGGAAGTATGGCAAGCGCTGCAAGCCTCGCCCCCGACAGCGCACAGTCTTGTCCCTCCCCTCACACCGACAAGGGATCAGGCTGGACATACTTCCATCCCAGAGAGCCGGTCACGGAATAACTCGGAGTCAGCGAGCAGCTTAGAGAGTCCACGGGTGGTGTCTGGTGCCGTGACACCCCTACTGTCCTCCGGTAGTATCACCCCCTCACTCGCAGACTCCACAGTGGGTAAGTTGACCAAGAGGGAAAAGTATGAAATGAGAAAGGTTTTACATATATTGGTATGACTATCTTAGGTATATTTATTCAGGCTTAAACTGCTAGATGTAGAACATAGATTGTAACAGTATATATTTGCATGCCACAGAAAATCATCTTCAAACATTGAAAATAGTTTATTTTGTAAGGTTTAATAGTCATCAAACAATGTCAATGTTGGCTGTATCTCAAAACAAATTCCATTCTATGAAAACATTTTTGATGTAGAAATGATTTTAGAAAAATTTAAAATAAGATTTCCTTTTTACTTAGGGTTGGTGGACTTGCCATGGGTGGTGCGCCTTTGTCTGAATAACGTGGTTCCCGGTCTGGGACTCGCTGACCGCAGTCTGGACTGGTCAGCAAACCGCTCAATCCACACCCAGCCACAACCCGTCAAACTCGAGTCACTCCAACTACTCGCTCTGCTCAGTAAAGGCTACTTCATGCTAATCAAGTAAGGAAACATGAGATAACTAAGGACTCTTGTTGCACTACTGAAATGTGAGAATACACCATTTTCGATACATTTTACAGCCAACTGAAATGAAAACGAAATGTTTATTGTGCACAATCCATTTTAAAATTATGTGATTCCCTTTTTTTCCAGACACTGCCTCCTCACCATCTGTGAGCTGATCCAGAATTGCCTTGAAGACCCTGATCCGTCCATTCAACTTCACGGGGCTAAGGTCCGTATATATACATATGATATATATATATATGTATATGTATATGTATATGTATATGTATATGTATATGTATATATGTATATATGTATATATGTATATATGTATATATGTATATATGTATATATGTGCATATCATAGTGTCTTAGACAGGTAATACGGGATGCGGGAGGGCGGGGCAGTGCAAAAGTCGACCCCTTCAAATAGGAAAATGTGGAAGAACACCTCGAGGCTGGACATCCATAGACATTAACCCTAAAATAAAAATCACATGTATATTTTAAAACTCACACAATTGAGTCAAACATTGGTCAAACCTATTCCGCTGACTCATTTTATCCTATATTCCAGCTGTTAGAGGAGCTAGCGGCCGCCATCGTCCAGCACCTTAAACAAGCGCTACCAGCCGACACGTTAGATATCGCTCAGGTAAGATATCGGAAAAATGCCTTTCTAATAACTTGTAAATATCCAAGGATAGGATGCAAAAGGATGCAAAATTTCATTTTCCTATTTTCTTTTCTTTTAAATGTTTGAAATTCTATACCTGATTCACAGTTAACGCCCTTGCAGTCTAAACAGCAGATTTCTTCCTGATTCTAAAAACACACTTTTAATTTTGATAATCAAATGTGAAAATATGAAAGTGTATCTAGATGTGCTACTGAAATATTATACACATATATAACTAAACTCCATATATGATTAACGCTAGGTAGAAGAGTTGTGGATCCGTATACTGAGCGGACCATTAACACGGGTCCTCCAGGAGCCAGCCCACTATGCTGTACGAGCCACCGCCTGCGACTGTTTGGCTAATGTGGGGTCCCAGGTGTTTGAGAAGCTACAGGTAGGCATTTCTGTTTTAACTTGTCAACCAGGGTAGTGCCAGTTGAAACACAATGTTTGACACTATTCCTATAATTAAAAAAAGTTAAAACCTGAATTCATGCTCATCCAAGGGAGTATCTAAGCGGAAAATATATTGCCATTGCAAGCCATGTAAAATGTATGCAAATTATTACTTCATGTTCGAGGTCATAATAGTATAAAGACCCTGTCAAATGTCTTAGTACTACTAGTCCTATGCATTAGTAAAATAAAACGGTTTCTATGTTGAATACATTTAGTGGGTTCTGTAAAGTTGTTTCATTCTATTACACACATATATCTAATGATCATCCTTTATATAATAAACTCATTTATTATAAATTATACCAGGTGGACAAGCGCATGTTGTGTATCACGTTACTGCTGGGATTCACCTCGGACCCGGACTACCACGTACGGGCATCAGCCGTGCGCGCACTTGGTGTCTATGTCCTCTACCCATGTCTCCGTGACGACGTCTCCTTTGTCGCTGACGTCGCCAACGTCATCATTAATGCTCTGCAGGAGAGCAATCTGAGTGTCAAGGTCAAAGCTGCTTGGTCGCTTGGCAATCTCAGTGATGCACTTGTTCTCAACAGGTATGGCTTTGTTTCAGCAATAATCAGCATCATTTTTGTAAGAAGAATTTTTTACTGGACATCGATTCTCTGTCTCTTTGTAGCTCTATAGTGATCGATGCCCAGTTTTATACTTCAGACCAGTGGCTCATTTTGGCTGTTTTTCGCCTCACAGATTGCTCCTAGCGCAAAATCCTGACTAGGTGTCAATATATTCTCTATGCCAATGTGTAATATGAGGGTAGAAAACAGTGGAACCTCAGTTAGAAAAAATCCTACTGAACAGTTTTTGAGAAAATTAGGGTTTTGTTGCCCTTTTTTGCTGTTTTTAGTACATTTCCTACATAACCCGTGAACGTCAGCATTTCTCAATTTTCAGGTATTTAGAATTAGAATTTGACATTTTTTTATTCGCAGTAGGATTCCTGAATACCGAGCCATTCTAGAAATGCTATTCTTTGGAAAAAATACTTAGTATTTCTTGATGATTTTCGTTGCACAAATTTAGGTTGTAATATAAAAACTGCATTGTCATCCAATCAAAGTGTTTGTGCACTGTTGATGGTCACCCCCTCCCACCCTCTTCACTGTGCATTGAAGGAGAACAGGCAGGGGAGGTACACGTGTCTGTATATAGCTGTTGACCTGGGTGCTGGGTGCATTTTTAATTTATGGGGTGCCAACTGTTCATGAAAGAAAATTCAAATAGATCTTTTTTTTTTAGTATCAGATAAATGCAACTACAAGTCGTGATAGCACTTAAAGCATTCTATTTGCATTAATATGAATGGTGGCCACCTTATGGGGTGCCAAATATTCATGACAGAAAAATTGAAAAGAATTTGTTTTTTATTAGCATTAAATTGATGCAACTACAATTCGAGATTGCATTTCAAGCATCGGGGCATTCAATGAATGGTAGTCATCTTAAATATATGGGGTGCCAACTGTTCATAAATATAAAAAAAGAATAGAATTAGTTTTTTTATTAGTATCAGATTAATGCAACTACAATTTGTGATTGCACTTAAAGCATTGTGGCATGCAATGACTGGTAGTCACCTTGAATGTATGGGGTGCCAACTGTTCATGAAAGAAAAAAAAGAAAGTTTTTTTTTTAAGAATCAAATTAATGCAACAGCAACTCAAGATTGCATTTAAACATTATGGCATTCAATGATTGGTGGCCATCTTGAACCTATGGGGTGCCAACTCTTCATGAAAAAAACAACTAAATTGGATGTTTTTAACAGTTTAAAATTAATGCAACTACATTTCAAGATTGCATTTAAAGCATTGTGGCATTCAATGAATGGTGGCCATCCTAAACCTATGGGGTGCCAACTGTGTTTGAAAAAGGTATCAAATAGAAATGTTCTTATATAGATATCAAATTAATGCAACTACAATTCTTCATTGCACTGAAAGCATTGTGGCATTTACTAAATGGTAGCCATCTTGAATGGGTTGAATGAAGGAAAAATCAAATAGGATTTGTTTTTTTGATAGTATCAAATTAATGCAACTACAAGTCAAGATTGCATTTCAAGCATCGGGACATTCAATAAGTGATAGCCATCTTGAATCTATGGGATGCCAACTGTTCATGAAAGAAAAATAGAATAGATTTTTTTTTAAGAATCAAATTAATGCAACAGCAACTCAAGATTGCATTTAAACATTATGGCATTCAATGATTGGTGGCCATCTTGAACCTATGGGGTGCCAACTCTTCATGAAAAAAACAACTAAATTGGATGTTTTTAACAGTTTAAAATTAATGCAACTACATTTCAAGATTGCATTTAAAGCATTGTGGCATTCAATGAATGGTGGCCATCCTAAACCTATGGGGTGCCAACTGTGTTTGAAAAAGGTATCAAATAGAAATGTTCTTATATAGATATCAAATTAATGCAACTACAATTCTTCATTGCACTGAAAGCATTGTGGCATTTACTAAATGGTAGCCATCTTGAATGGGTTGAATGAAGGAAAAATCAAATAGGATTTGTTTTTTTGATAGTATCAAATTAATGCAACTACAAGTCAAGATTGCATTTCAAGCATCGGGACATTCAATAAGTGATAGCCATCTTGAATCTATGGGATGCCAACTGTTCATGAAAGAAAAATAGAATAGATTTTTTTTTATTAGTATCAAACTACTGCAACTGCAATTCGAGATTACATTGAAAGCATGGTGGCATTCAATCAATGGTTGCAATCTTGAATTTCGAAATGAACATACACACAGACATATAGGCATGAACATGGTGTTCTCCTTCATATAGATATTCATGGATTTCTACTTCTAATAAATATAGCTTTCTGTTACATGGATGTCGATGTCCAGTTTTAGATATATATCCATATAGTGCATTGGAGTGCTATAATGTTGGACTGCTGTATATTTTTAATTTGATCTTCTTTTTAATTTTTTTAATTTAACCGTTCATATCAATAATCATACAACAAGCGCTACATTAAAGTCTAATAAACTGGAATCACATTTATCAGTTTATTAGGGACGATAAAAGTGTTCATTTCATCTGTAGAGATTTTCCCATACTTTTGATCTTTGCATAATAACTTAGATAAGCTCTCCTGGTTCACATAGGGATGCTGAAGAAGAAGCCTTCATCGAGGACTTTGCAGACATGCTGTTGCTAAAGTTGTTCGAAGTAGTTACCAAAGCCTCACAGGACAATGACAAAGTCAAAGCCAATGCAGTACGCGGGTTAGGTAGTCTGCTGCGTTACCTCCCACCGCGCAGCTACCGTGAGTATTTAAAAAAAATTCTCAATTTATTTTGTGTATAAAATATTGTGAGAGCATGCCCTACGGATTTCTATACAACATTAACTACAGTTTGATATATTGTTACCGAAATAATACGACAGTTTAGAAACTGTTTTGGAAATTTAAAAACTATGGTAAATAATATTCAAATTCCTGCTAGACCATTGAAGCAGCATTTCATATTATTCCTTGTTTCTCATATAACAGACAGTGTAAGGTTCAGTGCCGCTGTAGAGCTGGGTATCAAGTCACTGGTGAAGACCATCACTACTGGCACAATGAAGATCAGATGGAATGCATGCTACGCAACCGCCAATATGTTCCACAATGGACTCTTACCTCTTGGGCAAGATGGATGGACAGTAAGTGTCAATGTCATCTGTTAACAATAAGGGAAACCTTTAATTGACTTTTAAAGAAAAATACATTAATTTGATAGAATAAAGTAAAAATAGATTAATATCCTATTGCTTAATTTAAGTATACATATTAAATCAATGGCGTACACTGTTCAACGATTTTACTTTACTGCCATTTCATGTTCATATATTTGAATCATCCAGAATGAAATCCATTCGGCGCTGGCATCCGTTGTGAAAGACTGTAAGAACTTTAAAGTACGGATAAATGCGGCCATGGCTTTCTCGGTTCCCCGTCAGCGCCGCTGCTACGGTCAGGCACCACTCTTCAAGGACATCTGGGTCAGCCTGGTCGTTGGTCTAGTCGAGTCGGAGACAGTGGGCGACTTTACCGAGTTTAAGTACAGGGACAGTCTGACAGAACAGGTGAAATACAACTTCATTGTCGTCCCTTCCAAGAATATAATATCATTGAGGTAATATGTGGATATAGACAATGAGTTTGACACCTCTTGGCACAAACAAAAATCAAATATCTCCTGTTATTTTTATACAACCGTATTCAACGTTATAAGCGCCCTCCCCCTAATAAGCGCCCCTCCTTTTAGGGTATTTTTAGACTAGGACAAAGGCTCAAATTTCACAATTTTGGAGACAATTAAACTATTACGTACTAAAAACTACCATAAAAATAATTTTATAAGCGCCCAGGGTGCGTATTACGTCGAATACAGTAATCCCTTAGCCCTTTAAGGTTGGTGTAATGCTTTAATGTGCTGTGCCCTTAATTACTAGGTATGTAAGACGCTGATGCACCTGGCGTCACTTATAGAGCCTGAGGACCTGGAGTTGGTGGGGCCGGCCATAGAACCATACCTAGAGGCGCTCTACCCCTACGTACAGCACTGGTACCAGCAGACACAAGCCGCCTCCGACACCAAGGTACTGCCCGAGGAGTTAGTCGCCGCCAAGGAACACTTGGAGCAGCTCGAGAAAAGCTCGCTCAACGAAACCCAGATGGACGCCGTCAAGAAACTGCTCGGTCTTATCGAGACTGCACAAAGGGGTAAGTGCTCTTTTTTTCTGGGGTAGAATGATGGTTTGTGTAATCTCATATATGGTTTTTGTGTAATCTCATATATAGTTTTTGCATGACAAGGCTAGATTGTAAAAGTAATATGATATCTTAGCGTTACTAAATCCGTAGAAATTGCTAGTAGATGAGGAAGTCTATTCATTGAAAACCAATGATATAAAAGTGTGTTCTAATTACCTTGGGGGATAAATAATGTCCATTTAGCATTTGAGTAGCGTGCTCATCACACTTCTGGGTTGACACAATCTAAAATCTTACCTGTCCTTTGTTCTTTCAGCCCAAACCACAGCGGATAAGAAGTTACTGCGGCTAATAGAAGCTACTGAAAAAGGTATGTAGTGTGAGCTTTCTCGGAAATGAGCTAATCCTTTAATGACTGCATGGTGCTTTAATGCATTATGGCCTTTGTGCATTCATGCATCATCCATACCCGTCAGGAGTGTCATGACGCCGTATGGGCGGCATGACATTTGTAAGTAGCCTTGGCATATTAATTGGCGACAATGTATTGGTGGATCATGCTTACCCTTTGGGAGTGTATCAACGGCACAGGGTTGCCAGCACGAGTTACTCACCAGAGCTGTAGTCATGGACATGTATCATGAATGCAAAGGGCAGTGTATCAAAGCATTATGCCGTTTGGTAAGGGTTACGGTTAAGGTTTCTTTTCCTAACACTATCTGGGCACATGCAACATTGGGCATGCCATTATTCTTCCACGAAGTGAAATCAGACCATTTATCCAAATACATATGTAATACTGCACACATGACAACAAAGTGTTATATTATATCGAATAAGTATAAATAATAGTAACAATACATATTAAATATCTTCCTTTCTTGATTCATTTATTGATTTAATCATTTCTTCTTTAACATTTTCAGATGAACCACCACCCCCATGTGGTGCCAGTGGCTTCAGCCAGACCTACAACTAAGCGTGATCCCTGCCATCACATGTATGTATCTGCATGTGATAACGACCGCTATATACTAACCAAAGTTCTACTAAACTATTTGTCGAGTACCGGTATGCATATTACTGGTACTACCGTAAATTCTCACTTATAGGCCTAACCCTCGTATAAGGGAGTGCTCATTTTTTAACAACAGGGGGTGGGTGGTGAGATTTCGCGCAGAGCGTGCAAAATTTTTTCACCCCCCCCCCGAGGGGTCGGAATTTTTTACCCCTACTCCCCCCCCCCCCCCCCCCCCAGCAGGCCGAAAACTCGCGCGCGTTCGCAACAAAGGCTTTTCCCCTCAAAACAGGTTGAAATTTTTTGACCCCCCCCCCCCCCCAAGAGGGGTCTAAATTTTTTACCCCCCCCCCCGGTCAAGGGGCCCAAATTTTTTACCCCCTCCCCCCCCCCCCTCAAATCCACCACCACCCCTGTTGTTAAAAAATGAGCACTCCCTAAGCTGCACCGCGAGTTTGAATAAATCCTATAAGCCACATATGGGGTCTGATTATGGCGACTTTATTACTGTACTATACTAGCAAACCCTTTGTATAAGCTGCACCATGAGTGTATGCAGATCCTATAAGCCGCAATGGGGTTCCGACTCTCGTATAAGCCGTGGCCTCTATCAGAGAATCATACCCCAGATGCGGGTTATAGGGATCTCCCAAGTCCAACTGTAGATTATATGCGAGATAAAAGTGGGAATTTACGTTTAATAGTTAAAATAATTTATTTTTGTTACAAATCCGAGTTTGTGAATCTAGTGAGTTCCCTTCGAAAGGGAGCCATGTTATTACCAGTAGGTATTGATATAATGTATACTTAGGACCATCAGGCTTTTCCTTTTCACACGTCACGTGACATTGAAAAAGGCTCACCGTAAGATATGCAGGAAAGTGTGAGATAGGTCGCAAATATACCATATCTAGAGGGGTCTTGATGAGTATCGAGAAAGGCATCGAAACCCAAAAGTTAATTCATTAGTGATGATAATCAATTTGCAACATGTCGATATGAGACACTCTGATGATAATGAATTTGCAATGTTTTTGTGAAAAATGCAGTATTTTTAATACTGGACCTCTTTTGCAATACAGGGAAACTTGCTCAAGATTCAACCTGTTTGAAGTGTACCAAAATTACATGTTGGTACATGTATAACCCAAAGTATAATGTAAAGGTTACAGGCATGTGCCATAAGTTATTAAATGCAATGTTAGTGATACAGTCGGTTTCTGTCTTATTACCAGTAATGTTTAGACCCAAAAAGGTTGTCTCTAGATGCAACCTAGAAGTGAGGTATAAACGTCTTATTACGTTTATGTGAAGTTTACCTGAATCTGCTGACCAATAGAATATCTGCCGTGATTCTGGATATATGAAGTTTACTTGATATGAGCGTTAACCCTGAGAGAGCATTATGGTGTGATATGAAGTGAGTGTGCATGTAAGATTTTAATTAATACTGTATATATTTGAAAGGAGCCATGTGATATTTAATGTGGTCAACAATGTCTTTGTTTTGGATCCCAAGGAAAATAAAACTATTTCTATAAATAAATGTTTGTGTTTTTTATGCTTATCTACAAATGTCTTTGACATCATTACATACAGTTTTCACCATCAATAGTGAAAGAAACAATAAATAAAATACAAATATAGCTTAAATCTATCTTTATTATCGCACAATTTAACAATACATTTTACAATGTTATGATATAATCTAGATTTGCTATCAAACATCCTGGGCCAGCCATTTAAAGCCATAATAAGTACATTTGGCAGTACAATCATGTTTACATCCTTGGAAAGAAACCTCTATCACCAGTGACTACAATACATTTCCAAGTATGTCCTGTACGATAAGAATAGGAATATATCAGTGTGATACAAATGCATACGGTGTAAACCATTGTCCAAATCTTTTAGTGAATAGCTTCAAAGAATTCTACTTATCACAGAGAACACCATATCACACAGTGGATGCTTGGACTGCTAGTCTGACTTGTGATCTGCTTGTCACTATTTCACTCTTCTTTTTTTTGTATTTTTTTCTCTCTCTAAATTGATGTATGTTGTACAAGAATATATAAATGTGAAATATTTCGCCTATGGTAAATCAGTGTAAATAGGATGCCAATCAATAAGTCAGGAATGCCACGAGCCAACCCCGAAGTTACCCTACCTAACAACCAATCAACTAACTTACCATCCTTACAAAAGAAGGGCCTATTAAGTTAGTCCCCGTCGAATAAAGCCAAGGGTAGTCGTGCGTTGGAATGTAACACAGCCCACACAGTTTTTAACACATCTCCCATTACAAGCTTGAGCAATTGGACTATTCTAACCATAGGCATATCAATGCAAGACCAGTAACGCAGCTATCGTAGTAAAATACCCCATACGTGTCCCCTCGCAGTTTGGGGATTTGGCATTATTTCATTGGTATTCTATCCTATGACAGTTCCAATATTAAAAATCAAATAATTATTCGAAATATTATGCCATCTACTTGAAAATCGTGTCGCAATGCACTCATCATGAATGGGAAAGTGTAGAAAAATGTCAGTACCGGTAGTGTAGATAATCCAGTATGTGTCTTCACAAATGTACCCGGTAGGGCACATGTCCATACTAATACCGTACTGTGGATATATAGATATATTAAAGCACAATTACCCTACTTTATAATAGTACATGTAACTATAGAGGCAAGATACTCCAGACATAGTTCAAATACACGGCTTCACTACTGATAGGCACAGTCATTGGTAATATCATGCACAAAGGGATTTTTCTCGTTTGATATACTCATATTTTGCTTCACACAAACAACATATATTACGGTGTGATTATAGTCAATTAACACGAAATCAATCAATATTATAATATGGAATGTAAAGCAACACATGTGACTAAACAAAGAGTACAATACAGAAGTTAAAAGGTATCCGTACTTTCCATAAAGGCCTCAGTTGTCCATTGTTCATGATTTTACTCTGATACTCAACCGTATGTATGGAAATATAGGTGTACATTTTTCTTTGGTGTAAAACTACAAAACTACTGCATATCTGATAATAATATACCCTTACCTGTTTACTTTCAAGACTCAAAGATTATATTCAGTCTATGTAGAAACAATTTATATTGACAATTATACCTTTGATTGTTTTTGTCGAAGTAAGTATTTGTCCATCTTTTTTTTGTGATCCTGGAGACTTTCCTCCGCCGACTCCACCAACAAAGAAACAACTTACCAATAATCGTAACAGAAATAAACTGTTTTCACTATATTACACTACGTACCTAGCACCAATATCTAAAAGACTAATTTCACTTCTCAATAACATTTTCCCCACTGGAATGCATCATCATAGTAAACAGCAAACAACAACAACCCAAAGACAATACTTATGATACAACAGTGTATCTCATGGTAGAATGTATATAACTGCTGTACTTTTTTATATGCTGATCAATGTCAATTACCCGGTACACCATACTCCTGCTATGAACACATCTCTTATCATCTAAAAGTATTTAAAATCGAGGTAGTGATGAAATTGAGAATCTAACTACCAAAATGAACTCCTTATGGCTTATCAGATTTTGCTCGTTCTCTTTCGTTTCCTCCTCTTTTTTTTTGCGGGGTATACCCATCTCATTGTACAACACATTGTTAGGTTCCCCATATATTTTTACAATATGTTAAAAGGAATGCATTGGATTTGATTTATAATATGTTAATCCAAAAAAGGTATAGTTTTGATCCAATCCATCTTGGGATACCATTACCAGCCTAATGTGGGTTGTTTCTTCCGCCCATGGCTGTTGAATGGCGTACGCTTATAACCGAAAATACAGGAATGTATTATTGTATATGAATGGCACATTCTATTCCACAAAGAAATCCCTACAAAAGTAGGATAAGTGGCATATCTGTAGGACTTAAACGATGTGTGGTTTCAGCTGAGTAGCAGTTGTCTCAGTCTCTCCTGCTCTTCCATGCTGAACCCAATAGAGTCTAGGTAAAGGGGAATGCTGCCATAGCTGAAGAAATGGGAGATAAATCATAAGTTTATACTCATAAACATGGTGAAAATGCATACCTGTCTTAAAGGCCACATCAAAAAAAGTTGGTCAATGGATTTCCATTTTCAAAAAAATGAGGCGAGCGAAATCCATTGACAAAAAAATAATCCATTTCTGAAAATAAGGTGCGCGAAATCCATTGACCAACTTTTTTTTTGGTCTGGCCTAATAATCGTAAGATATTTTTAAAAGGTTTCAAAAAAGAGAAGAAAGAAGCAATATAACAATAACTACAAGTAGCTCAAGACCTATGGAGCAGAACTGAATATAAGAGATGAAGCAAATTAAATTTAAAACCAATAAATTTTCGCTCCTTAAATTTTTCACATAAAGAAGAGAACTTACTTGGCCTCAATATAGAGAAGAGCTTCCATGATATCCTGAGGTCGGGCCCGAGTAAACTCTTCGTGCATGTGGAACCGCTCCACGATCTCTGTGTGCACTCTGGATTTTATCGGCTCCAGCTCAGTCTGAAAGATAAGGATAATGGTCCTCTTCAGATGAGATAAAAATAAAGGGGTATTCAGAAGATAGCAACGTTGTTCAACGGGCGAAATTGTCTTTTCTATCCATGGTACTTATGTGTTGCACATTGAATCGCAATCAAAACACTTTTATACTTGACAGAGGTATTGATAAATATATTTGTAGTTCTCTACTTCCATTTTGCTTTAGTATCTATTTGTCTCCGATACAGTACAATTATTGATTTATTTCAATTATATTTTTTACAATAATAAAGGAGAAACCTTTATATTTTTCATCATCGTCATGAATGTCCTTTCAATAATCACAATTTATGAGTGGTAATTATGGTAGCATTGCGTGTTGAAGTAGATCCTTCCATCCCTATTGTGGTAGGAAATATCTTACCTGGGATAAGGCATAGTTTTCTGCTATTTCTTCCTTTGACTTCCCTAGTACTCCCAGGACCATGGCCGAGACGATGCCTGTTCTGTCTTTACCGTGTGCACAGTTGATCATAGCAGGGAGGTTTCTTTCGTCAGACAGAATCTTTAGAGCTTAAAAAAAAGCAAATGTATTACATGTGTGACATATCGATTGTTGGTCAAGGATCAAGAGGGTTGACAGCAATGTCAATATATACATTGCTATGATTGTACAAATGTACTATGCTAGACAATAAGAATGGTGGTACCGTATATGTTATACCGGTACGGGTAAGGTACCGTTTATTTTGCAATCGGCCCATGTTACACCATTTACATTGTATTCTGTGGTGTATATATATAACCATCCACTAAGGCAGCCACGCCCTTACAAGAATACGACATATTGATTCTAGATACAGGCACTATTCTTCTCCCTACCAGTACCACTACAACTTACAACTGGCCGACTATTGAGTCTAGTCTATCATCTTTTCTGATGACTTGACATAAAAGTGGGCGTGGTCGATGTCTGGAACTTACCTGCACACACTGAAGCCTGGCTATATTTAACCATGTCCACATACTGACCGCCCAGACCACTGTGATTCAGCACATTCCTGGCAAAACACCTCACGAAGTACATGAAACCCGTGTTGAGTATCAGATCAGCAATCAGGTAAAACATGGAGTAGAGGCGCACAAAAATCGAAGCCCTGTTGAACACGGCCCAGATGTAGTTCATCTTGAAGAAGTCGATGAGAATGTGTCGCCTATCAGTGCTGTCATGGGGTACAGAGACATCGTGGTTAGCTTTTATCTTCAGTGGTTTGGCGTTTACTTCTTGGTTGTGTTTGTATCTCAATCTAAAGGGCAGCTTTGCCTTGTACACGGGGAAGTACAAATCCAGTAGCTTGCCGCCGCTGGCCTTTTGGTACTCCTTGCTTGAGCGAAAGTCGATGATACATTTCAGGCCCAGCGCGTTGAAACTGTCCAAATCTTTGGCCGCCAAGAAGTCAGGGCGGGAGGAACGAAATAGTTTGGGTTTAGAAGAAGGCGTCCCATTGTCCTGTATATTGTAAACAGGCCGAAAATTGGGCATTTGCTCAAATTGAACTTTACCCATCGTGGCCGTCTTCTGCTCGGTGGCCATGTTTTTGTTTTGGTGCTGGTACCTCGCTGCTCGGGCCGCATGCAGGAAGAACTCTTTCGGAACCAGCAGCTGTCAAACTCAAAACAAAGCAAATACGCGAAGAAATGTGGTAAAAGTAGTACCGCAGAGCTACAGTAATCTTAGATGTATATTCTATATCGAGAAAATGCTGTAAAGTCTCAAAAAAACATTTGACAGCTGTCACAACACTGCAGTTTGAACCACAACTATCAGACCTAAACAAGCACCTGTTCACTTCCGGTTTGGATAGCAACACCAAACGAAACGCAGGAAAATACATTTCTACCTCAATTTTTCACATCGTATTGTCAATTAGCATCATGTATACGGTAAATCCTTAGCTTTGATTCACACACATAGACATCATGGATAATTGCGAATCAGAATCCGCTGAATCAATCAGTGACATCGAGGAGATAGTTGACGAGAGGGCCGACGAAAATTATTCCGACGACCGAGCCCGGAGTAGAGCGTCAGTTGGCAGTGAAGCTCCCGGTGCCTACTGGCAGGGAGGCGGGGACAATCCACGGCAGAAACCGTCCTCTGCTCGGAGTGCATCTTGGAGCGATAATTCTCCCCGACCTACCGCCTCTCCCCGAAAGACTGCTACGAAACATGGCAATTTGAACGTCAATCTTAATGGCTTGGGTATGGAGGAGAAAAGTTCTGCTTCTGGTTCTTTCAACTCAACAAAAGAAGAAAAATACGCGGGTCGGCAAGTTCACAACGAACAACCACCAGCACTGGCAGCAGTGGAACCAAGTCCAAGAGGATCTGAGGTGAGCAAGATTTTTACAATAGGTTTGAGAGTTTCTACGGAGAGTGATACTTTCGTTATGATAACGTTTAATATCATGATATCAACGGGGGTGATGGTGACATAGGCTAGCTACGGTAGTTTAGATATTGTTAAAACATGTCGATGTTTATGGATAAAGATGAGTTGAACTGAGTGGGTCTGAGTTGGTTCCATTGCCATTTACTAACTGTTGTTTACATGCTCATAACGGATCCAAGATGGCCGCCGCACATGCGCACATACAATGTATACAACACACAACATCCTCCCTTTTAACGGAAAAGATAATCTCTTATATCTAAGGATAATACTATAGCTTATTCAGAGTTCAATTGAGTCTTCGGAATAGTCCTGGGATGTTACTGTCTTTGTATAAGATATAAGTCTGTCTTTGGTCTTTAATTGAATTAATGAGATTTAAGACTTAAATGATATGTCTCTAGATATTTCATGTATCTTTGTTCTTATAGGAAATGTCAAGTAAGATTTTATGAAAATAGGGTCAGGTAGACTGCCTGACACCCACACGTGAAAGACAGGGATTATTCTGCCCTATGTGTCAATCACGTCTCACTGGTAACGCTGTGGCGCTACAACGGCCCTGCCAGACCGGGTGGTTACCACCGGTGGTGCAGGCACCTCTGCCGGTTCGGGTGGTACGGGCTGTTCCGCCACCGGTTCATTCCTACGCCTCTGATGTGGAGTGGCGGGTGTGACGGTACGCTGTACCTTCGCTGGTGACGTGACTGTTGGAGTGATGTCACTAGGTACTTTACTTGCACTCATTTCCTCGCGAGTGTTAGGCTCCTTGGTCTTCTTCAGGTGCTGACGGTTTCTCCTGAGGATGCCAGTTGGAGTCTCCACGGTGTATGACCTTTCATCTAGTCTCTCTACCACTGTCCCCTTGGTCCAGGTCTTAGTACCAAGTTTAAATGGTTCGAGTCTAACCGTGTCTCCTTCCTCTAAAGGAGGCAATATGGCTGACTTCGTGTTTGCGTGCTCAGCCTGAATTGCTTGACCTCGCTTGATGTCGCGTCTTGTATGCTTCAAGTCAACCGCTTCCGGCTTTAGGAGAGCGGGTGCGGTCGGAAGCATTGTCTTGGTGCGTCGGCTCATCAGCCTTTGTGCAGGGCTAGACAGCATACCTTGTGATGGCGTATTTCTGTGGTCCAACATAGCTAGGTATGGGTCTGTTCCGGCCTCGCGGCACTTTCTCATGATCTTCTTAGCGGTCTTTACTGCTGACTCAGCTTTGCCATTCGCCCTACTATTGTATGGGCTGCTCGTCATTTGCTCGATGTCCCATGCATCGCAGAAGTCGCGGAATTCTTCGGACACGTACTGCGGCCCGTTGTCGGACACTAGGGTGTCTGGGATACCGTATCTGGCAAAGTGTGTTTTTAGCTTGCCGATGATGGTTGTAGAGTCTGTCACAGGTAGCATGTCGACTTCCCAGAAGTTGCCTAGGTAGTCAACAGTGATGAGGTAGTCTCGCCCATTTAGGCTAAACATGTCCGTCCCTACTTTGGCCCATGGCCTGTCAGGTATGTCGTGACTAATTATCGGCTCTTTAGGATTTGCTGTTTCGTACGTCCTGCAGATGTGGCACTTCGAGATGAAATCTCTGATTTCTTGAGCCATGTTTGGCCAGAAGATGCTTTCCTTGGCACGTCGTAGGCATCCATCTATGCCGAGGTGCGACGAGTGGATCTTGACCTTCAGCGTCGCCCTCTCGCTCATGGGGATTATCACTCGCTCACCTCGGAATACCAGTCCTTCATGCACTGCTAGTTCATCTCTGAATGAGAAGTATGGGTGTAGCACTGGTGGTACATCGATCTTCTCGTTGGGCCATCCTCTTAATATGGTCTCTTTCAGTGCCGTCATTGTTAGGTCGACTTCGGTGGCTCGACGGATAGTCTCAATCCTGGAATCGGATATGGCCACGTACTTCGTTGCATTGACGTTCTCAAATTCTTCGTGATGTCCGTCCGTAGTCTGTCTGTAAGCTCGAGACAGAGTGTCGGCGAGATACATCTCCTTCCCAGGCGTGTATATGACTTCCACGTCATATTGCTGGAGTCGCATTAGCATGCCCTGTAGTCGCCTAGGGGCTCTTGCTAATGGCTTCTTCATGATGCTTTGTAGAGGTTTGTGGTCAGACATCACACTAACCTGTCTACCAAACGTGTACTGGTGAAACTTCTCTGCACTCCACACGATGGCAAGCATCTCTTTCTCTATCTGTGCGTAGCGTGTCTCGGTGTCGGTTAGGGCACGGCTGGCGAACGCTACCGGTTGTCCGTCTTGTAGAAGTGCCGCCCCGAGTCCGGTCTTGCTGGCATCACACTGGATGGTGAGCTCCTTGCTTGGGTCATAGTACCTGAGAACTGGTGCCTCACTCACAAGCTTCTTTACTTGTTGAAGTGCTCTGTCTTGGGCACCGGACCAGTTCCATGGCACGTCTTTCCTCGTCAGTTGCCGGATAGGTTCCATAACATCTGACAGTCGAGGTAGGAATCGTGCTAGGTAGTTAATGAATCCATTCAGACGCTGGACTCCCTCAACATCGGTCGGTTTCTGCATATCCATCACGGCATCCACCTTCGCAGGATCGGGCTTTAGGCCTTCATGCGTGATCAGATGTCCAAGAAACGCTACAGATTTCTGGCGCAGTTTCATCTTCTTAGGGTTCAGTCTGATACCTTTGTCCTGGCATCGCTGAAGTAGTTGTTCCAACTTCTTATCGTGGTCCTGTAGGGCTTCGCAGTCGGTCTCGCCAGTGCCGTATACCATCAGATCATCTGCAATACAGATGACTCCATCCAAGTCGTGGATGCATTCATGGAGCTTTCTGGCGAATATCTCTGACGAGACGCTTGTACCAAATGGTAATCTCAACCATCGGTATCTTCCGTACGGACTTGCAAATGTAGTCAGTCTCGATGACTCCTCGTCTAGTTTCACATGCCAGTATCCGGACTTCAGGTCCATGGTCGAGACTATCTTCGCTTTGGATAGTTCTGGCAGTACGTCATCTAGCGTGCAGAGGGGGAAGTGCTCTCGTTTCAGTGCCTTGTTCAGTGGTCTAGGATCTATGCAGATCCTTAACTCTCCGGTCTTCTTCGTAGCTGTTGCCATGGCGCTGACCCAGTCCGTCGGCTCGCTAACAGGCGCGATCACACCCTGCCCGACTAGCTGGCCGAGCTTCTCCTTGACCCTATGTTTTAGGGCGTCCGGGACCTTTCTGGAGGGTTGGATAGATGGTGTGACGGTCGGGTCGACATGGAACGTTGAGATGCCTGGCATGCAGCCGACATCTTCTCCGAAGACCTCTTTGTATTTATCTAAAATTGGGCACTTGTAGACTTCTTCCTTCTTTTTCACGCTCGCTACTCTCTTGAAGTTGTCTTCGAGGACAGAGATGAGTCCCATTTGTTGACTCGCCGATACTCCCAGGATTGGCATGAGATCGCTGTCCTCCACGACTACGAATTTTACGTCGTAGCCTTTTCCGTTTGCCGGGTTCTTTATCTTGACTCGGCACTCTCCGAGTGGGCGTTTTAGCGTCTTGTCCCACATCTGGAGAGTATTTTGTGGTGGGCCTAGCTTGGTGGTGTCGACATATTTCTTTGGTATCAGGTTGACTGATGCGCCACAGTCGACCTGGAAATTAACTGGAACGCCCTTTATCGTCATGTTGGCGTATATCAGTTTGTCGCTTTTTAGATTCACCGCGCTGACCTCCTTTACTCCATTTATGACCTCATACTGGCTTTCTTCGCTCTCGGAGTCGTTCTCTTGCACGGCGCGTACCTTCTTGGTCCTAGGGGTCTTCTTAGTCTTCGATGTCTTCTTGCAGGCGACGTCGAGGTGGTTCCGTCCGTTACATACGGAACACCTTTCCCCCCATGCCGGGCAGTGTTTCCTTCCGAATATGTGGTTGCCAGCGCAGAATATGCAGTCCTGCGGTTGGTCTCTCGATTGGCCTCTCGTCTTCTTCCTGTTATTCTGTTTGTGTGGCTTGACTCCGTGAACCTCTGCCGTTCCGCCGCTGGCGTTGACGTGTTTTAGTCGCAAACCGGTTGCTTCGTCGGTGCGGCAGATGTCGATACACTTTTCGAGGGTTAAGTCTCTGATGTTCAGGAGTGTCTTCCTGGTCTCTTCAGACCGGATGCCCATCACAATTCGGTCGCGTAGCAGAGTGTCTTTGAGGCATTTACAGAAATTGCAGCTTTTAGTTAGGAAGCGGAGCGCCGTTAGATATTCGTCAAAACTCTCTTTCTCTTGTTCCCTACAATTGAAATTGTATCTCTACATGATCTCATGCAAGTCCCCTATAATGTAGGCATAAAATCTCTTTATTATTTCTTTGAGTGTCCTATTGGCTTCGTCTGCGAAGACAAAACCATTGTAGATTTTCAGGGCATCTGTTCCTATGGAATTTAGAAGCATGGAGGTTTGGTACACAGCAGCAGTTGTGTCCAGGTGGGAGATTACAGTGTAGTTTCCCCACTGCTGTTTCCACAATAGCCAATTTTCAGCCTTACTAGATTGCAAGTTTAGAGGGGCAGGAGGCCTGATACCAGGCACAAAGTGGTGCACTGGTGCATTTCCCCCTGGGGGAGGAGCATTCTCCCCATTACCTTCATTGATTTCAGGCATTGTGCTGGTACCTATATACTTTAGTAGTAGGAATTGGTGACTAGCAGGTCACAGTTCAGACTAGTGTAGCCTATAGACTAGCAGGTCTATAATTGTCACTTTAGGCCTATATAATTTCTATACACTATCAGGGTATAGATATATTCTCAACACACTATCAGGGTGTAGATGTAGAGCTAGCATTTATTAGGAATGTCTCTGGAACCAGTTGCTGTGGATCTCAGGGTGGGCTGGCAAGATGGCCACTTTCCGTGACAACACATGTGTATTCTGCTTTTGGCTTCAGGCCAAAAAGTGCATTAATCACTCTTCCAGGGTGAATAAAAATTATGTGTGTCTACTCACAGTTTCTTGTTGCCCTTCCCTGACCCTTCACCTGGCTGTCACCATGTTAAAACATGTCGATGTTTATGGATAAAGATGAGTTGAACTGAGTGGGTCTGAGTTGGTTCCATTGCCATTTACTAACTGTTGTTTACATGCTCATAACGGATCCAAGATGGCCGCCGCACATGCGCACATACAATGTATACAACACACAACAGATATGATACTGGTAAATGATTTAATAAGATTATTGACTCTGGGTTCCACTGACTCTAAGTTACTAAGGGAGTGCTCATTTTTTAACAACAGGGGGGGGGCGGTGAGATTTCGCGCGGAGCGCGCGAAATTTTTTCACCCCCCCCCGCTAGAGGGGTCGAAATTTTTTACCCCCCCCCGGCAGACCGAAAATCGCGCGCGTTCGCGCCCCTTTGTAGCATAGTAACGCGCAGGTTTTTCCCCTCAAAACAGGCTGAATTTTTTTGACCCCCCCCCCAAGAGGGGTCTAAATTTTTTACCCCCCCCCCCCGGTCAAGGGGTCCAAATTTTTTACCCCCCCCCCCCCAAATCCACCACCCCCCCCCTGTTGTTAAAAAATGAGCACTCCCTAAGGGAGGCACCTCTGACCAAATTTTCAATCAGTTGACATGTCCTGACTTTCAAGGCAGCCAGGGAAGTCATGAAGGTACATGAAGGCAGGGACCGTGCAGGCAATGCCTGGACAAGGTAGATGGGATCAGCCTATAAAGAGGTCAATACCACAAATGGGAAAAATAGATAATGGCATCATATCAAAAAATAGAATACAAAAATTGCCATGAAAATTACCAAAATTCCCTGCAATGTTGCCCACTATAGAAATGTACTGTGGACATAGCAACATGGACCACATGGTTGTACAGGTAGGCCTATACAGCGCAATGCTATAGGCCTACCGGTACCTGTACTAGGCTGTAGGAGTGCCGGGTGAGACACTTTGTTTTAAGACTTTCTTCGCGAGAGAATAGAATAAACTGTCTACACAATGTGTATAAATGCATGACAGAAAGGCAGTTTCGACAGTGTTTCCATTTTTCATTATTCCTAACCGTGCTATGTATTGGTTGCTGGCATTTTTATATACAGGATATAGGGCTTTGGTAAGATGTGTCTGGGTTGCTCCACAGGGATGGAATCATTCCTCCTGGGCCTGCATACACATTGAGTATATGCATGGGGTTGTCTGCATGAGATATCCATATGGGGTAGATCTGCATGGGGCAAATCGGATTCTCACTCTTACTGATGGAGCATTTCAACTTGAACTGCCTTATTGGGAAATGGCAGAGTTTGTGTGGGTTCAATCCAGTCGGGCTAGTAACTCGGACTGGGGGACAGGGCGAGAAATTGGTGTGAAAGTCAAGCTCTAAACATCACTGTGTCTGTCCGTGTTAACTTAATCTATGCACTACAGGGGGGGGGGGGGGGTAGAAGATCCTCTACTGCTCTGGATGGGGGGAGGGTCCCTGTAATTAATATATATATATATATATATATATATATTATTTTTTTACGCAAAATAACCTTAATAAGCTCCTCCTTTGTATTTATAGCCCCTCCTTCATTCTAAGACTAAGTGCTTTCAAATACATGTGTTTGTCCTTCACCATAGGGATCATTGAGTATTGTTAAGTTGAACACAATTTCCAAGACCTTGACTTGGGCTTGGTTTTAGAAGATCAGAAGATAAAGCCAATGATGGCTTGTGTGAGACTGAGTATGACGTCAGTGATGCTCACGATTATGGTTTGTAGAGACCAGACCATATCAGGTATAGCCTACCGTCCGTATACTAGACTAGAGGCCTACTGTAGATCGATCAGATCAATGTTATCATTTATTCCTACTAGTGCCTGAATGATTGAATCACCTCCTCATATTGATACCACTAGTGGTGGGGTGTTCTAGCCTTCTCTTGCCTTCCACCGCACATATTGCTTACTCTGTAGCCTTCAGTAAATGCCCAATCAATAACAGCGGAAAGGGCGGAGCTGCTAAACTTCCTGCTACGTACCATATCGGTCCGTTCTAGCGCACTGCTACTGATAGATTCTATCCTAAAATTTGTCCTGCGTTAATACAGGACCTGCACTTATTTGAGATGATTTTTTGTGGTTTAAAACGGGAGATAAGCTGAGCCTGAGTTGAGGCTGTGCTAAATCAGGCGGATACTATAGACCGGGGTCCAATAGTGAGGACGACCCGGTGCGAGGTTATGTAAAGTTTCTACCAAAATATGTGCCCATACATGGGTAAAAATCAACACGGGGGCACGGCGACACGGGCCTTTTAAAAATCGACACGGGCGACACGGCCCTTTTAAAAATCGACGGGCACAGAGATTTTTATAAGGCTCTAGTCTATTCTATATGCATAAAAATCGACACATCAACACGACCCTTTTGCTAAAAATCGACACGGTGACATGGTCAAATCTGCGGGGACCCATGTAGAGGCACAAATATTTGTTACCGTGGGTTCGCTGAGAACTATTGTTAAGGGTTAGTTGTTTTTTGTGCAAAATCCACTGAAAAAAAAACACGCGAAAATCTTTGAAATACAGAGAAACACTCTACGGCGCACACTCTTTTTTCTGAAGTGAAACCCATTGACCAGCTTTTCTTTTACATATATACAGTCCTGGTAAATAGATAATGAAATTATAAAGCAATTAACATGGTGCGTTCATATAAAAAAAAAAACACAACCATCCTATGTAAGAGAGTGAATTATTTAACCTATTTAGGAGAGAAGACCTTAAACGTCTGATGATATTCTGATACCTGTCCAGAGGTACAATCGTACAATCATTTCTTTATACATTGTACCCTGTGCACTTTACCATAATGGGCCCACCAGGTAGAACTCTCCCCCCCCCCCCCCCCCCGCCGGGTCCCACTGTTGCCGCATCCAGCTGCATCCTGTGGCTTATTGGCTGTGGCGCATTAACGCTTCATACAAACAGTGCATTTTGTACAATAGCAATAAAAACCACATGGGGACTCTGCAGGGTGCCCCTATGCTCACCTGGTTCCCTCTGATCCAGGAACAAAGAAGAGCTGCTACATGTATACATACAGGCCTTCTTATATATGGGGGCCCACATGTACTATGTAACATTGACCCATATAGAGGGAAGGACGACAAATTTTGTAAACAGTAGTACACAAATTGTAGTCAGATTACCAGTAGGCCTAGGTCTAGGAACAGTTGTTGACTGCAGTCCTCAGTCTGTCCAGATGTAAGCATACGTCCATGTGGTGAAGACTAGCGATTGGAGTACATTGGAGACACACATGCCATACACTGTAACAACACTCCCCCTGGAGAATGCAATGCCCTGATGGTAAATTGGAGATTTTAATACACGATTATACAATTATTATATAAATGCGCTCAAGGTAAACATCATCATGCCCAATCAGCATAAGTCTAGCATAGAGCGCGTGGAGGTGGCTCTGGACAATGCAGTGGGGAATGTCCTCTCCAGGTTCAGCTTCATGAATAATTTGTGGCGGTCACAGTCGGATGGGCCTGTCATGGTGAAGTATGCTGCTGGAGGAGGCGGTGGTGGTGGACGCAGGAGGAGGAGGATTAGTGGTACTAGTAGTAGTGGCAGCAGGATGGAGGAGGAGAATGAACTGGAGAAGGAGAAGTTTCCATCTAGAAGCTCCACTTCTCTGTCTCTCCATGACTATCTAGCAGGAAGGATCCCACCACAGGATGAACCAGATCGCGTGGAACCGTTCATGGTACGATTTTATTCATTCAAAGATTTTTTTTTAGCATTTAGCGCACTTTTTTGGGGGGGGGGGGGAATGGAATTTTAATTTTAGGAAAAAAATCGACGGAATTTGGTCGCAAACAAAAAAAAAATTTCGCTCATTGGCACCATATTTTGTGAAATTGAATTCCGTAGACCAGCAGAAAAGCTATGCCACAGGTTACTCGATACTACCAATCGACAAGAAGTGTGGCCACAGCATCATCAATTATAGAACTAGGGCTCTTGTGTATACCATGTAAAAGTCATAAAGCACAGCATATTCAACGGGACAGGAATGATGAGGTTGAATTCAAATTTGTATTCATGGAAAATTCCTGCAGAAATTACCAAAAGTCAGGGACGGATCAATACAGGATAGACAATTAAGAGTTACTGTAACGTCTGGTGTATTACCCGCATCTCGCATATAACCCGCACCTCACGTATAACCCACACATAGACTCTTGAGGAAATCCTATAAGCGGCACCTGATGTCTGATAATGATTATCCAGTACTGTACTGTATTATACTTCCAAAATCTGTGTGTAACTCACACCTGGGCTTTGAGAAAAACCCGTAATTTTAAGTAATAGAAAGACTATGGTTATGAGAGGGTAACTCAAAATAACCACAGTAAACTGGCTGGCACCCTTATAGGGTTGCACATGATTCGCATATTACCTATGGGTCGTACGTGAGACGTATACTCATATTTGTACAGTATAATACATGTATATAATTGTAGTGAACAGTAATATTGCATTACTGATCGGTGACAAGTTTGAGGAACAGGTTTCCTATTACTACGTGTATATGCACATGTTTGTATTTGGTTTTTACTTAGAAGAAACAGACACAAGCATAAGGATAGGAAATACAGAGTAGGATATCGCTTATCGGTATATACCCTCTATACAAACTTCCTCATAGGCTACTGCTATCGCTTGAGCCTCAGTATTAGACATACCGAACTCAAGTCGGCCAAAGCTCCCATTGACCCGTCCAACTACCATTGGCAATCGATACCTTCACACTTGGGAATTAATTATGAAAGTATACTAGTGCCGCTAGGCTCCCTCCATCTGCCTACTGTGTGCTTAACAAATAGACAGGAAGCAGACTGGAAAATGCTTCAATGTATCTAGAGAATGTGTTCAGTTGTAAAAAGAAAAAAGAGGAAAGTTTTTTTTATGTAACCTATGTAGGCCCAGGTGTAAATGGCCGGTGCGCTGGGAATACAGTTGAGTGGGTGATACATATTTTATAGGGAGCTGAATAGGTATGAGATATGTAGCCTTCCTCCAGGGACTGGTGTGTCCCGTATCCAGAACTTACTGTGGGGGATAGGGGGGACCTTGCCCACAAAAGTGGACCCGTAGAAACTGCATGGTCACAAGTAAAGTGCAGCGACTTTGTTATGAGAGTCTGGGGTCATGGCCCACAGAAAATGTTGAAAAACTAGACTTGAAATGGTGCATCCTAATGCATTTTGCCAAAGCCCACAATATATTATGGTTTATATCTTTATCTACCCTCTACCTTTGAGTCTGGAACAGCAATCTTTGGAGGGAACTATTTGGAAAATTTAGAGGTTAGGGCATGAGAAATAGTGAATCTACGTATACTTAAACAACAGTTATCAGGAGGTATTTGCTACCTCCCAACATGGGGGGGGGGGGGGTCGCCTTGAGAGGCTAGACTGTAGCTTCGATAGGTGGGCACGACAGGTGGGGCTTCTGTGAAGCTGCTGTTAATGACGATGGGTTCTACCGTGTCACACTAGGGGGACCCACCGTCAACGAGGTCCCAGGCACCAGGGTCATTGGCACCCACATTATATCATTATCTACATGTAATCTAATACTATTATAACATAATCTAGAACTGTTAAAGGGACTCGCTACTTGTCGCAGGATTACTGATGTTCTATTGACTTTTGCATATAACTCAGGATTATGTTAGTTTGATCTATTATCTAATAGAAAATCAAAAGAAATTGCCATGTCACGGTACTAGCTTTCATGATACGGCCATTTGAGCAAAGGAGTACCTTAAATATAGAAATGAATAGGAAACCAGCATTTTCACATTATCTGTCATGGATAATCCCCTTCTTCTATTGATATTGCAACCAAACATTGGAAATGTATAATGGACATCTATACAAACATTTTAGGACCAATAAAACAGGGGGTCACGGATGAAATGAGAAAGGCATGAATTCTTGAAAAATATTTCTTTTGCCTTAACTATAGGATCCTATGCGTGTCCTAGCAGTGAATATATGTGAACAATGGAAGTATATTGTCAAAATAGCAAATACAAATAGTTGATTTAGGGAAAGTGGTCTATGTAGGAATGTGAATACAGCTTAAAAAATACTTTTCATGAGCTTAGATTTTTGCCGCCAGGTGGCTTCTGTGTAGGAACCAGCAATTCCCTTTAAATGCAATAAGAAGGTGTTGTTGATCTGATGCATAGACTGATATAATCAGTTATGTGTAATATCATCAATAATGCAACTACAAACTACTGAAATATTAATTGATTTAGTTGTACTATTTGCTATTAAGAATTACGCAAGCTTATTAGATATTGAAGATGGAATGTACTGCATTGAATACATAATATGTAGACCTTCTACATTGACATACTGCCATGCTTTAAAACATTTCAAGTGACATTGTTTTTTTCGATAGAAGCATGGATATTGGTTTGGGGGGGGGGGAGGAGGGGCTACAGGCTTCTCCGCAGGATGAAAAAGCACAACGTACATTTTGGTCAAATGGTAGAGTGAATAACTAGTTGCAAGCGCAGCGCTGCAATTTCGCAAGCGAAGCGCCGCGACATCTCTAGGGGGTTTGGGGGCATGCCCCCCCAAGAAAATTTGGGACCTCTAGCCTTGAAATGGTGCATTCTGGTGCATTTTGGCACATCAGATATCATGGCTTAGATTTGTATTTATCCTGTATGATTGGGGCTGGGAAAAGGTTTTTGGATGGAAAGGTTTTAGAAAATTTTGAATTCTGAACTTGAAATGGTGCAATCTGGTGCAATTTGGCACATAGACATTCGTACTATACTACGGCCCAGCCTTTCATTCTTTATCATTGAGGCTGGAACATTGTTTTTTAGAAGGAAAGGTTTTTGGAAAGTTTTTTTAAAATTCTAGACTTAAAATGGTGAATTTTGGCACATGAAATCATATATTATGGCTGACAGATATGTATTTATCCTTTTCATTGTGGCCAGGACATTCTTTTTGAACTGGAAATAGTGCAATTGGGTTCAGAAAGGGCCAGGTTTGGATGTTAGAATGGGCCAGGCTTACAGCCCTGTTTGACGGTCAGGAAGGGCCAGGTTCTTGGGTTAGATGGGTCAGGCTTAGGGGTCAGATAGATTCAGGCTCAGGCATCAGAAAGGGCCATATTTCCCGTTTCCCCTCTCTTTCTTTCTTCTCTCCCCTCTCTCTTTTTTTTATTGACTCAGGTTTACTCTGAGTCTTGTGCGACGGGTAGCAGGGGGTCTCTCAGCCTAAAATTTAAAACAGCTGTCATTCCTTCAAAATTGGAGCTTTTTCTCTCAATTTTGTGTCATTAGATGCGGTACAATGTTGTCCTTCCTATGTAATCGCGCTTTAATCCATTTTCAAACGCTTCCCCCTGAAAAGCATGATTTTAATTTTGTGTCTAAAATGGTGGTAATTTGCTTCAGCATAGAGCCCTATGGGAGCCTGTAGATAACCCTTGACATTTAACAGTTACATATTGAACGGGCTCAGTGCTAAGTCAATGGGACAGATCTCGGCAGCCGACCAAACCGGGGTGAGACACTTTTTTTCAGCAAGCTTTGACTGGATCCAATGGTAATTTAACACAGGGAAGTACTACACTACTTCCCAAAGGAGATGCCATCCTATATCATATACTAGGCCCAACATACGCTGCAGTATGTTAGATACCGGTATGGTAATTTAATGGTAATTTAATATATATGTTGCTGTCCAGTGTTATTCAATACATGACAAATATTTTGAGAACAAAAACAGACAACCCTGTAGTAGGATATAGCTCAGACCCTACTAAGCACTATTCGCTGTTACTTACAATATGGACATGGGAGCTTTTTATTCAGTGTGTGTCTGACATAGACGTGAGAGGACAAAAGACATAGATAGCCAAGATCGGGGAACATGAAAATTTGAATTTGGGCCTAAGTACCCCCCCAAAAGAAAGTCAATGTCCACTTTTTTTTTTGAGTATACCCTTCTTTTTTTTTTTTTTTTTGAAACGGTTTTATTTTATCCTGGTTACAAGTATCAGCGATGTACTCGCTGTTCTACTTTTGCGCGGCTTGCCTCACTCGGTGTGGCTTTCTTAGGGCACCTGCGTCATGCGACCTATAGGTTGTGTGGTGCAGGCCTATAGGTAGTTGTGAGTTCCTGACTTGTGACGCACAATTTGGGTATGCTATCCGAAACAGTCCAGCCAGGATATAATAGGGGGAGCAATGGATGGATATGGATAGTGGACTAGGGTAAACCAAAGGTGCTGAATTCATTTCTGTTATGTGTAGGATGATATCTAGGTCGGAAAAAGGTCAAAATCAAGGTCAAAGGTCACATCTTTAAGAATCCCATTAATACAAGAGTGCACCCTTTCTCTTTCTTACTATGATAAATGATACATTTCCCTTCACACCTCTACCTGACCCTGAGTCTAGTTAACGGGGGAAGGGGAAGGGACTCGGGGGTGAGACTCGGGGGTGGGACTCGGGGTTGGGACTCAGGGGTGGAACTCGGGGGTGGGACTAGGGGTTGGGACTCGGGGTTGGGACTCGGGGTTGGGACTCGGGGTTGGGACTCGGGGTTGGGACTCGGGGGAGGGACTCGGGGTTGGGACTCGGGGTTGGGACTCGGGGGTGGGACTCGGGGGTGGGACTCGGGGGTGAGACTCGGGGGTTGGGACATGGGGTTGGGACATTAGCTTGGGATTTGGGGATGAACAATATTATTATATGTATACTCCTATATGATGATACTACATTCCCCCCCGAACCTGAGTCATTTGTGATGCAGTCACACGTTCGATTTTTTTCCAAGGGGAGGGGGGGCAGGGCCCATGTGCCCCCCCTGTATCCACCACTGTACAAACATGTCATGGGTATGAGTGGCATATATATCCAGGGACAACTGTGGGAAATATAGAAAACTGGGAGACCGGAAAATTTTGAAAATATTGAAGTCAGAGAGTGTATTCTAGTGCATTTTTAGAATACATCATAACTTTGGTTCTAGTGGGAATATTTGAAAAATTCAAAAAGCTATGGAAAGCTAAAAGCACACAGGCGGCGAATCTGGGACCATCTCACACAGGCGGCAGTTAAAAGCACACAGGCGGCCCGCCTGTGTATTCCCTATGTGCGGAGAACCCTGGGCTATTAAGTCAGGATCAATCAATCTGAGAAGACGACAAGGCCATATGGTGAACATCAAAGCGTTATGGACATGGAGATATTGGTATTATAAGACGACATTGGTATTATAAGACGACAGAGGTGGGAATTCCCATGCCCCAGCCCCAGCCCCAACCCAATTAAGTACCTGTAAATCTCCAAGAGGTGACATCACCCACCTTTCCGATCTGAGGGAGTGGTCATTTAGTTAACATGATCATGGCGGTATGGTGGATTTCCGCGTGAGAGCGCACATTTCCATCCTCCGCACCACCCCTCCCCCCGTGAAGGCGTCGAATTTCTTTCGACCCCCGCCCTCTTATCTATATACCAATGCGCCTCTTTTTCATTATTTGCAAAGAAGGACCGTACATTTGTTTCCCCATACCCCCAATGTTTTCGCCCTCCCCCCCCCCCCCACTTTTTGGTAAATAATGACCTCCCTGCGGCTCCAGGCACGGGGTAGGGAGGTGAAGTGTAACGATTTGTGACCCCCTCCAACCCCCGCACTCTCCTCCCTCCCCTGTCCCTGTTCATTTCAGTTTTTAATTGGGGCACAGGAGGAGAGCGTCACTCCGTAGTCATGGCAACCCGCATCCAGGGTGCCCTCGGAGGGTTGTTTTCCCACCAGGAAAAGGAGCCCCCAGCGACGACGACGACAGGAGGATTTCGATTTTATTCCCTTCTTTTTCTGACCCAAAATTCTGTGTGTTTGGTGATACCCATCCAGGCCTCTCCTCCCCACCCCCCCCCCCCCCCCCCACCTCCCCCCAACATGGTTCTCTCTGCACTAGGATGTACAAAGGTGTTTGCCTGAGTGATTGGTTTGGAGGGGGGGGGGAGTTGAAGTAAAGAATTGCACCCAGAATTAGTGTAAGTGTTTGCACCTCTCACCCTGGGTGACATGGTAAAACTAGCTGTCAGCGAGTGCATGCTTCAATTAAAACACTGTGAGCTTGACAAAATCCTCATCAGAGGTTCCTATTGTAGTCTTCTTTGGAGCAGACAGATTGGTGTTCTCCGCCATATTAGAACTAAACTAGAAGCCCCTCTTTTGCAGTAGTATAAAGTTTGTATCACCACGAGCATTTTAATATATACAAGCTTTGCCTAGTGATATGATATGATTTAATATATAAATCTAGTTCTGAATTCCAGCAAATATTTGCTATAATATAAGCAGTAGTTACCGCTACCTATACTCTAACCCTACCGCACTCAATTATGCAGTATCTTGTCCCTTTCTACTTTTCAAAAATAAAGATAGGACCCACTCCCTGTTGGATATCATGGGGTCTACTCTCTGTGCACATCCCTTTTATACAGTCAGAAAATGAGTTTAATTCTTCGTCAATTGTGTCTATAGATGTTCCAAAAGGCATGTAAAAACAGACAATGTAACCATTCAGTGGCGGTGAGCGAAGAATTGCATGTTTACTCTGGTCTAAAATGACACTCAAAAGGCTTATCGTATTCCCCATTCAAGTGGCCATGTTTTAATCATTGTTTCACTCCAATAAATACATGAAGACAAATGACTGGTATTATGTGGGGTTAGCGTGCCAGCAAGGACAAGTGAAGCCATATGCTTAACCCTGTAAGGACAGCGTAGTGCTTTAATCAATGAGTTATGCCCTTGGTCGTTGTTATGCATGAATGCAGCCTTGGCAAGTCTAGTCGCATCATGCATCATATTGACTCTTTAGGAGTGTATCAAGTGTCGGCATGATGCTTGAATGCAGTAATTGCGAGTTACTCGACAGGGCTACATTCATGCATCATGATGATAAAGGGCATAGCACATTAAAGACCTATGCGGCCCTTAAAGGGTTAATTGTTTTTGTGATGTAACCGATCCATTTTAAACTCACTGCACCCCACCATTACTTTTAAGTCTATGAATTATAATTTTCTTCTTTCAACAAAATTGTTATCATTACATTGTATATTGATAATGCATTTTCTTTTACCAGATGCAAATTTCGTTTCTGATCTCTCTAACGAACAGCGGCAATCCTCGTAGAGTCCATCCATGTGGTGGTTTTATGCGCTAATTTCGGTTGATGTGATGGTTTAAATCGATGACAAAGTAGTTAACTGATTCCTCATATTGTCCAACACCACGGCCACTGATGTGCCGTCGTCCTACCCCCCCCCCCCCTCCCCCACACCCCCATCCCACCCCAGACATCCCTGGGAGTATTCCCGCCCCTGGACCGCCAAGGCACTCCCCGTAAAATGTACATTGCACCTGAGTGGTGGGTTGAAATTCTCATTTGAAATGTATTGGAGTAGTAATTGTGGAATGTGCCAATGTTTTCCCGCTATCTATTACATTATAGGCACCCACCCCCTAATATGATGTAAAAACTCACCGATTTGGAAATGGGGTTGTGTTAATGCCTAGACTGTGATATACGTGCTGACGGTACGAACGCTATAGTAGAAGGTACATGTATATGGCTGTACATGGATGTTGATGTCTATTACATATTGATGAGAACATGATGATTTTTATGGCAACTAATCAAGTTCTAGACCATGCATATATGGCCTGTTATTTGAACAGTATAAGATGGGGGAGAGGCACCTTTGCCGGAGAGGGGGAGGGTCACATTTTTTTCAGTGGAAAATCCAGTGCGTTGCTATGCAAGAAACAAAAAAGTGCCTTTTCACGAACAATTGTCCACCCGCCGGGGTGGGGGGAAGGGATGGAATTTGAAATTCCGCATAATGCTTTAATGCAGGCTAATGTCGACCATAAAGAGTCCCTCCAAACAGAACTCGGGGATCACACAAGTTGGTAGCTTATTTCCAGAGAAAAGCACCAGCTGTAGACACAAGATAGACACAGGATGTTCTGGAGAATAGTGAACGTTTCTAGTGGCATGTTCAATAGTGATTCTCAAGTATATGACATGAGAAAATGTGTCCACACGTAGAAGGGATGTCGTGTGTTTCACTTATTCAAATAACGAGAAGTTCCCAAGAATATGACACAAGAAAATGTCTCGTGTTCTTCTTGGGAAAAACTTGATATTTTATTGTTCCAGAAACGTTCTCAATTCTCATAGGGATCACAAGTCGCAACACAAGAACGGCGCGGGTTCTCCTCCAAGATCTTGTTTGCAGGGGTTGCTATTGATGTAAAATGTGTAGCCCGGGCAAGTTACTTCCCAGGGCTGCATTCATGCATCATGACAACAAAAAGTATGGCGTGCATTAAAGCACTATGCGGCCCTTAAAGGGCTAAGCGAGAGCACTGTATGATAATCAACCCTTCATATACTACCGTAAAACCCCTCCTTTAAGACGACCCGCCTTTAAGACGACCCCCTACTTTGAGATAAAAATCCGTCTTGTAGGAAAAAGGCTTTAAAATGATTCTCTCTTTGATACTATGTAATAAAACCCAACCTTTAAGACGACCCCTATTTTCAGATAAAAATCCGTCTTGTAGGAAAAATAAATACCAAAATAAATCCGTCTTAAAGGCGGTTTTTTTCGGGTAGTATGCACATTGCTTTAATGCCAGAATTAATAGAAAAGGTAGACATTGACTTGACAAGGTAGAGCACACATCAGGAAGAACCACTAGCGGGAAATATAATGTGTTGTAAGAATGCTTTCTTCAAAAAGAGATGTCAAGCCGTTTTGACCCCTTGCACCTTCAATCCAAAACGAGCTGTCAATCATATATGGCCATGTGACAAAGTGGGCGTGGCCTCTGTCAAGTCTATTTAGAGGGGTCTTGCATGGATATATCATATCCTAGAAATTGTGCATTGTACAGCAATTTTAGTTGGGACGCCAATAGCATTGTGTTTATCATGGATATGGCCGATCATAATTATATTGAGAATGGGCCTCTTTTCGATCGTCTGCCAAAATTTCAGTCATGAATTCTACTTTAAAAACAAATTTCACATTTAGCACGTTCGGTAGATTTGAAAAATGAGAAAAGCTGTGGCCTGCTATATTATCACATGTATAATCTAAGAATTTAAGAGCGATATTTATCAGATGCAGACTTGACTACAAAAATAAGCAGAGCTCTGTTAAGCGCTATAGTTCTTGAGGCTCCAACAATGATGGAATGTCCATAAGCGATTATAAACTTGAACAGCCCTTACTTTATAAGCCTTCATGGAGTTGGAAGTCTTTATTTCTTTTTAAATGATTGAGTAGCGTGATGGATTATAGCTTACATAACGTGCCTACAGATGGGGATGTGAAGCAGCCGACAATTGGGCACGCCTTCTCAAACCGGAGCACATCAAAGGGAAACTTTAGGAGATGATGAATGTCTCAAACGGTGAAAGCAGACGACATTCAATACTCCACAGTTTGGGGCAGTTTTAACGTTCTTTTGATGCCCTGCCATCTTTTGCTGCCAGAACCCTTCTGATTATATCTCCCTAGCCGCCCTCCCACCCCACCTGCCCCCACCCCACCCCTTAGCCCACCTTCCAACCCCCTCTGACGGATGGGGTCACCTCCCTGTGACCCCCATCATGTCAAATTGACTGAAGAAGAATGGAAGAAAGCCTCCTCAAATCTCGCCATGGGTTTTACTCGTAGCCATTGAGCCATGCAGCGCATGTATGGGGCTGGACTTGTGCAGGTCTCTTTAATATTTCCCATCGTAAAATGAACATGCGTATTGCAGCGTCATACGGTGAACTATGAAGTTAAATGTATGTAATATAGAGACCTGAAGCATGTCTATTATGGGATAATTATGTGAAAGGGGTGTATAGCTTATACACTTTAATTTATATTGAGAAACATCAGAAAATGTATAACTTTAATATTGTAATCGGTTGGACGAGGGTCGTGTTTCTCTGTTCACTACTCCTTTTTTTTTCCCCAACGCTGAAAATTACGCCCATGAGTCCAGGCAAGGTGTAAATACCTGAGCGCCTGCTCTGTAATTACCATAAACAGTACGGGATAATATCAATGAAAGTATAACTTTAATATTGTCAGATATTCCTCAGGCACATAACCAGTCTACCTAGCGTTGGTCTCCCTGGATCAGCCTAAGAACACCTATACATGAAACAAGCTGGGTGTTAATTACTCAGGTCTAACATTAACATCCAGGGCAGTCATGTTATCCCATGCTTTCTTACCTGCTGCTAGTAGCGAGTGTTTGGTAACAAAGGGAAGAGTAATTTTCCAGGCCTTATTGTTCATTACCAATGGAAGTTACGCTATTATAGTAACAAAGAGACATCCTCACCGCTGCCCTTATACAGCGTTCTAACTGAGCAGGTGTCATCCATACGACACACGGCGCTAATTTACTAATTAGCCCCACCAAGGATCGCAGAAACCGCGCCCACGTGTGGGCAGACGACAATTGGAAACTCACAAAAAAAACCACTAGAACGTCCGCGAATTGGCGGGAAACAGCGGCCGGATCAAAGGGAGAGACATTGGTTTGTTCCCGAAAATGTCGTTTGCTTCAGCAGCATCAGGCCGTCTGCCATCTGCCCAATGCGTCGTGACGTAATCAACAAAAGGGAGGAACGCCCCCTGGCAGTGTTGCATCGGTTCCCGGCGGGCTGGGTGACTCAGTCTGCATTGAAGGGTGGCTGTTAAGAGAGAGGGTAAAAACGTTTTTTTACTTTAAAAAAAAGTACCACTCTGCGTTATTTGCATAAACGCGTGCGGGGACCCTCGACTAGGAGACAGGCAGAGGACAGGGAGATGGGAGAGCCTCGGTGGAGGCAGGGACAGCCGCGCAGTCTCATACAAAGAGTGCCTGAGAGCAGACGACAACACGACACCGTGGACGTCAGACTGGTTCTCATGGGCAAGGATTAAACACACATTACCTACTCGAGGATTTCATTCTTGGATACTTGGAAGGTTTCCATAATTATAAGTGTTGCATATAAGGAAGAACACTGACTCCAGGGATAATCCACACAGACCTTTGAGAAATAGCTATATCACCTGCGGAGTCGATTTACAACCGATTTTCACTTTAAAAAGAAGGACTATTTGGTGCGCTTTTGTCATAAAAGCCTTTTAACATGTAACGTTGGATACATTGAAACATTGCGACTCAGGGTATAATTATATCCCTGCTCTAAAGAACACCCGTCTTCAACAAAAGCATCCATTTGGTATATAGCCGATCCATAGTACTACCAAAAAGCTCTCTCCACAGTTCCTTGGCAATTTCTGTACAGGTTGTGAGGACCAAACAAAAGCACTATTTCCAGCAGAGTTGGACACAGATCGGCCAATGCACATCAAAGAAGGCATGTACCGTATAGACGCAGGCGTGGCCGCCCTGCATGCCTTCCCTATTGGCGAGGTGAGGTGGCAACGTCTTCTCCTATTCTTTTCAGCTGTGTGTCTATATTAATTTCTTAAGCGGAACCAACAGTACTAGATTGTTTATATGTCTACGCTAAAACGTCTCAGTAATTTGAGCATCTAGATAGAAATGGTTCTATTGTAGATGTAAAAATAAGGTAGTATGTTGGATGATATCATATCTTAGATTCTTGACTGGTGATTAACTCTTCAGGGCTGTATAGTGCATTAATGCATCATGCCTTTAGTCGTCATGGTGCACAATTAATTGCAACCCTGGATAGTAGATCACCTATGATGCATTCAAGCATCATGCCGACCCTATATATATAAGGAGTTGAAACACGAATCGGCATGAGCCTCAGGTATACATGTTACTGTTAGCGACAAGGTACTTTGAAGCATTGTGCGACCCTTAACTCTTTGACGATTATATGTCGCTACATTTCTCATTGGTGCATCATGCCGACCCTTTGGGAGTGTCTCAACCTCGTAGGGTCAGGATGATGCATGGAAGCATTATGCCGCCCTCCAAAGGGCCAAAGTGCTATTGAAACATTATCTCCTCCACTTTTACACAATATGTATATATGCTTAAGCAAATAGGATTTTAGTAGCATGTGACTAGAGTGATCCGGGGAAGGACTACCTGTGCCCCCTCCACTATCTATAAACCAGATAGATTTCCTAGCGGTGGGGTGGGGGTGACATGGAGGGGAGGGGGTGGGGGTGTTATAACACAGAAAAGATAGAGCGGGGTCAGGGTTGTACTTATTTTCCTTGAAGATCAGGAACAACATGACCCCCAACATCCCCCAACCCCTCCCTGATAACGCTCACCACCCGACCCGTTATACCGTCCGGGTACTTTGATGAGTAGTGTCTACCATGACGTTGACACTGTGCCCACTGGCACCCCACCACAAACAAACACGTATACATGGACCTACAGGTGCTCCAGGCCGTCTGGCATGGTCTGGGCATAGGCTCCAACTGGTGGCTTGTGTCAGAGTTAGTCAGTAGCTACAATTGACTCAGGGTTCCGCTGAGTCTAAGGGAGCCACCCTCTGACCAGATTTTCCTCAGTTGAGATGCCCTGCCTTTCAAAGCAGCCAGGGAAGTCATGGAGGCAGGTGCCGTGCAGGCAGTGCCTGAAGAAGGTAGATGGTATCAATACGAAGAGGTAGAAATCAGATTAAAATATCATATGGAAAAATATGTTTCCCTGGTAATTCCCTGACGAAGGCCTGAAAAGACCGAAACTAGTAGGAATAGTTTACTCTACAACTGGTGGTTCAGTTATCACTCATATACACTAAACATCGACTCTAAATTTTAGGGAATATATTCTTTTCCCTGAATTCATATAGAAAAATAGAATATTTGATATAAAAATTGTCACGAAAATTACCAAAATTCTCTGCAATGTTGGCCACTATAGAAAATAACTGTGGACATAGCAACATGGACCACATGTTTGTATACAGCACAATGCCATACCGGATGCCGGATGAGACACTTTTTTCAAGACATCTGGTGGCAAGGTTATCAGGTGAACTGCATGATATGGCCGATATCCAGTATAGAACTGCATAACAGAAAGGCCGTGTTTACGATGTCGCCCTGAGTCTCCTGTAATTTCAGTCACCCTATCTCTTAAACTTAACGGTCTGACAGTCCGTAGTCCCCCCTCATCTAGGTGCCCTAGCCCATATGATTCAGACCTGTAGTTCCACCTATAGCCACCAGGTTGAAATGACTTGGCTTTTAGTGGCTACAGTTGGAACTACAGCTCTAAAGCATATGGTCTAGGCCCAATTCCTAATAGCTACAGACTAGCTGTGGGACAAGCCACCAGTTGAAGCCTGTGAGTGTGGGGGTCAGACATGTCTCACTGTTCTCCCCTGATGGGATGCACCGGATGCACCTCATGCATGACAGAAGGACACGGAGTTAATGCAATAAGAACAATCTTCCCACATGTCTCATGAATGCACTTATAACCAACGATACTACGTGTTTTAAATTAGTGTAATTTCGTGCAAAAAGGTTGGCCCAAAACGTAAGGTTTCCTACTTTTTGTAGGTCCTGAAGTGGCATCTTTGTCATACTCACTTAACCCATGGCGGAAGGCTAGGACAAAGTTCACACCTTGTTTATATCGTATAGGGTCAGGGTGCGTATAAGCCGCACCCTGACTTTAGGCCGATCCTATAAAGGCACGCTGGCGATCTGAATATGGTGACTTTTATACTGTATCATAATGGCAAAAACTTGCGTATAAGCCGTTAAGTGAGATACACCCATGAGGGCCCCAGCCAGCCTGTCGTCGTTATCTTACTCAGATATACTCAGTTACTCGTGGGGTATCTACTACATACCCTTTGCACGGGATATTGACTCAGGGTTCCTGACAACCTTTGTCTCTTACGCCGTGTTAGTAAGACGTTCAAAAAAGGTTCTTATTAATGGGATGAAATAACCAACATAGAGCTTCAAAAAACGAATCCAATTAAAAGTAAATTCTTGCTCTAAATGATGAGAGGAAGAAAAAGTATCATTTGCCTGGTTGGTGAAGAGTCCGTGAGCGGTGCTGTAGGTCCCTGGGTGGTGGTTGTAGATTAGGCCAAAAGAAAAAAAGGTTTGTTTCAGGTCACCCGACCGACCCTATCTAAACAGGGCCGACCCTATGTTTTTTTATGCAATTTTGAAGAATTTTCTTTATTTATATACTTTTTTGGGGTCAATTTTAGGTTTACAAAATTTTGAAAAAAATCTCCCCATTTTTACACTTTTTTGGGTCAAAAGTTAAAAAAAAAAAAATCCGAACTACCGACCCTAGAGTTTCTTCCCATGTTACCTGAAACAAAACTTTTTTTTTTTTTTTTGCCTTAAAGACTAATGTGACACATGAGTTGGATGTAGTTTTGAACCAGGAATATGTTTCTGCTCCCAGAATTGACCAATAATTCATTATTCCTGAAATGATTTACACGTTTCATCGTTCAATCGACCACTTCAATCATTCAGTCACCCTGAGTCATTTGTGATTAAAATCAACCTTTTTCACCTTTCGCTTCAACTGTGTTTGAGCTTATATTCGTTCTTTTCAAATGCGTTTCAAAAGCAATGCGTTATGAAAGAATCTCGTAGATTTCTTCCTTCTCGTTTTCTTTGCTGATTACGTATAATCAGGTTCATTGCCAGATACTCTTTTCATAAGTCGTATTATAAATAGTTAGCCCCTGCTGTGAAGTCAATTTCAAAGCAGACGACATTTTGCAAACAAGAAGGTGCCATACACCCGCCACATGCTGAGTTTATTTGAACATAGGGGTCCACTTCGAGTTAAGTTTGGCATGTGTCCAAATCTCCTATAATAAGATCCAGTATGTGTATAAGCCTATAGCTAGTGGGCACGCCTTCACTGGATTTACATATATACATGTGCAGCGATGTAGTAACATGTACAGGTAGTAACCATAGGCCTGCAGCCCCCCCCCCCCCCCCCCCCCCCATGGGTTAATCCAGTCTTGGTATTCTACCGGTGGCCACCATACTTCTATATAGCACTGAGAAGTGTATCAGTGAACTTATAAATTCCAGGCATTGCCTATACTGGAGCTAGTGGTACAACCACATAGGAGCACATGGATAGTATTTATGGTAGTATTTTAAGGAACTATTTCATGGATACCTTGTAGTAGTGAGCTGTTGCTGGATGGATCCTTATGGCATATCTGCGTGGCCAAAGTTGGACCCGGTGGTGTCAATTGCCTCTTCACGTTCTAATGAGGTATTAAGTCTTCGTTATTAAGAGTACCCTCTAGTAACACTAGTCCATATCTTGGCACCCTATGGCAAAAGTGATGTTAGACTGAACAATATTAATATTAATGGTTTTAGTGATTTGAAACAAAACAGAAATGAGGAAAGGAGTTCATGTGTGTGGACGGGGTAGGGCAACTCACAGTGTACAGTTCTGTAGCGATGTATTGATTGCTCTGTACACAGGTGTTGATTAGCTTACATAAGTAACCTGTCCATTAGTATTAAGGTCCTAATCACTTTTACACCACAGTTGGCTGAGAAAATAAAAGAAATAATCCAACTGTATATTACATACAGGGCTGTATGTCGATAGGTCCATTGGCAGACATGCCACTTTTTCTACTTTTGTCGGAATTCCTACTTTTTGACTCAGATTTTTCTTTCTAATTATATTATTTTCCTACTGAAAATTGACCAAAAATACTACTATTTGTCAACCAGCAAGTGGCATCCCCGATTGAGCACACTCTCCTACTGTGAGTGTAAGTCAGGTTATGGATATACGTGAGTAGCTGCATAAGTGTTATAAGCCTTGGACAATTTGTAATTATCCTCAGCAGACGCCTTTGGCCATCACCCTGCCCTTGGCTTATAACATGTATACAGCAACTCACTTGAACCGTATCTACCACTTACACCCAGAATTTGTATGCCTATTTGTAGACTGAAAAAATGGACTGTAATGTACTATAGGGCTAAAGGATAATACCGGGTAGATGCTATTATCTTTCGCTGTTGTCATACGGCCTATTTGTTATTGATTCTCCACCATGCAGCCCTTAATTGTAAGTCCTTAAAAAAATCATTGTTCACATCATAACTTACCATAAACAAACACACATAGCTGAGAATCTTTTTTTCAAATCTTAGAAATAGACAGTACACTTTTATATACAGTTAGATTCTTAACTTCAACACCATGTTTTTATTCTTATGATACGTAGAGAGAGGTTCGCGATATCATTTACCAGAACACATACCAGCACATAGTGATATAATGCAAATACCCGCATCATATGCATCCTAGTGGGTTGATACACTCCCCAAGGATCAGCATGATGCATGAATGCAGCCCTAGCAAGTGGAATAGCCAGGGCTGCATTCATGCATCACGAGCACGAACAGACATAACACATTAAATCATTATGCAGCCTTTAAGGGGTTAACATGTCGGGTGGTGCTCGTATTGGATCCTATGTCACGAGGCGGAGCCGAGTGCAATCTTACCAGGCACCCAAAAAGTGAATAATTATTGACCAGTTTCCCTTACTGTGTAAGGGAAGAACTGGTCATATTTAGGTGCTACGGCCCATTGACTTTGCCTTGGCCGTACCCTCCATTCACTTAGCATTGGGCAGTGATCAAGGGTCCAACTGTGCATCAGCTCTATACCCGGTGGTTCCTTAGTCAGGCCTCTTCAGCCCTAGCCCTATGTTGAGTGGCCCTTAGCTCCCCGTCCTCCAGTCGTACCTGTGTACGGATTCCTGCCCCATTGCCCTCAGTGTTTAAGGTCCTAGCCTCCTACCTGCAATAGTTATATGCTTAATTGCTGTTGATAATTATGGCCAGAGCCCCCCCCCCCCCCCCCCCCCGTGTAAGTAGTGAGCCGGGTATTGGCGCTGGTCTGTTCCGGCCCAGTACACAGCCTATTGCATGCCGCCCACCCCCATGTGGGTCAGGCCAGTCAATGGGTGAAGGGGGGGGGGGGAGGGCTGGTCACTTAATACGTACCCGTGACATCTAGAAGTACACAGGAGAGGGGGGAGGGGGGGGGGTGGTCCTAGCACCTGGGTATTGGCGCTGGTCTGTTCCGGCCCAGTACACAGCCTATTGCATGCCGCCCACCCCCATGTGTTAGTATTGAGCCGGGTATAGAGCCGGCACCGCGGTGGCTTAATCTGTACATTGCGGCCCTTAAAGGGAAGTGGCAACATGTTTGTGACACCTGGATAATAACCCTTTAAGGCCTTCTATATACACCCATCCCCAACACACTGTACACCTTGTAATACGAATATAGTAATGGGTAATGTTGGCCTCAAAGGGTTAACTATATGGTGAATGTCGTCTGCTGTTTCCTATGCCGCTCTCTGCTACTTACCAGGCCACCACAAGCCTCACACATACCGCTTTTGTCATTAGAAAGTCGAATGAATTATCTAATTTGAGTACAGTACGTTATTTCTCATTTCTGACAGCAGAATCGTAATCGCCAGAAGAAGCTACCCTAATTTCATATATTGGAAGTCATATATAATCGAATTCCAGGTGGTGGCTGTAGGTGAGCAGGTGGCTGTGGGAAAGCAAGTGGCTGGGGGCGAGCAGGTGGCTGTGGGCGTCAGCGCCCGGCAGCGCGTAACCGCTGTTTTACGTCTCGGCGGAAAAAGCGAGTCGATCGGAGCGTCAGCAGCGACACCATCTTCGTTGCAGCTTCGTTTCTGGTTCGACGTGTCGGGTTGGCCGGGGGGGGGGGCAGCGTGAGCTGCAGATGATTTTGCCTCCAAAACCGATTTTTTGAGCCCCGAAACTATTTTGATCCAAAAACGATGTTGAAGTTCTCCTACCCCTCCGAAAATCGGGGCGATCGGAGCGTAAACAGCGAAGATATTCGCGATTTTCGTTTTGTCGGATTATTGGTACCTAAGTGTTCTCCGTTTCTCCCGTTCTCCGTTTCTCCCTTTCTCCGTTTATCCCGTTCTCCGTTTATCCCCTTCTCCGTTTATCCCCTTCTCCGTTTATCCCGTTCTCCCTTTCCCCGTTTATCCCGTTATCCTTTTATCGTTTATCCCGTTATCCGTTTGTCTTTTATTCCGTTTGTCGTTTATAGTGTTCACCGTTTATCCCGTTCTCCGTTTATCGCGTTCGTCGTTGATGGCGTTCTCTGTTTATCCCTTTCTCCATTTATCCCGTTCTCTGTTCATCCCGTTCTCCGTTCATCCCCTTCTCCCTTTGTCCCGTTCTCTCTTAATCCATTCATCCCCTTCTCCGCTTTCCGTTTATCCCGTTCTCCTTTTATCCCGTTCTCCGTTTATCCCGTTCTCCGTTTATCCCGTTCTCCGTTTATCCCATTTCTCCGTTTATCCCATTCACCGTTTATCCCATTCACCGTTTATAGCGTTCACCATTTATCCCGTTCACCCCGTTCTCCGTTTATCCAGTTCTCCATTTATCCCGTTCACCGTTTATAGCGTTCACCGTTTATCCCGTTCACCGTTTATCCCGTTCTCCGTTTATCCCGTTCTCCGTTTATCCCGTTCTCCGTTTATCCCGTTCTCCCGTTCTCCCTTTCTCCCGTTCTCCCTTTGTCCTGTTTTCCCTTTCTCCGTTTATCCCTTTCTCCGTTTATCCCGTTCTCCGTTTATCCCGTTCTCCGTTTATCGCATTCGCCTTTTATCCAATTGGTCGTTTATAGCGTTCGCCGTTTATAGCGTTCTCTGTTTATCCCTTTCTCCATTTATCCCCTTCTCCGTTCATCCCCTTCTCCGTCCGAATATCGGGGCGATCGGAGCGTAAACAGCGAAGATATTCGTGATTTTCGTTTTGTCGGATTATATTGGTACCTAAGTGTTCTCCGTTTATCCCGTTCTCCGTTTCTCCGTTTCTCCGTTTATCCCGTTCTCCGTTTATCCCGTTCTCTGTTTATCCTGTTCTCCGTTTATCCCCTTCTCCGTTTATCCCCTTCTCCGTTTATCCCCTTCTCCCTTTCCCCGTTTATCCCGTTATCCTTTTATCGTTTATCCCGTTATCCGTTTGTCTTTTATTCCGTTTGTCGTTTATAGTGTTCACCGTTTATCCCGTTCTCCGTTTATCCTGTTCTCCGTTCATCGCGTTCGTCGTTGATGGCGTTCTCTGTTTATCCCTTTCTCCATTTATCCCGTTCTCTGTTCATCCCGTTCTCCGTTCATCCCCTTCTCCCTTTGTCCCGTTCTCTCTTAATCCATTCATCCCCTTCTCCGCTTTCCGTTTGTCCCGTTCTCCTTTTATCCCGTTCTCCGTTTCTCCGTTTATCCCGTTCTCCGTTTATCCCGTTCTCCGTTTATCCCATTCTCCGTTTATCCCATTCACCGTTTATAGCGTTCACCGTTTATAGCATTCACCATTTATCCCGTTCACCCCGTTCTCCGTTTATCCAGTTCTCCTTTTATCCCGTTCACCGTTTAGGGGTCATTCATAAAGTATGTCACGCAAATTTTGGCCATTTTCAAGACCCCCCCACCCCTTTGTCACGCTTTTCCCCATACCTCTATCATTGGGGACCAAGACCCCCCCACCCCCTCGGGTGTGACGTACTAAATGGATCACCCCTTATAGCGTTCACCGTTTATCCCGTTCACCATTTATCCCGTTTTCCGTTTATCCCGTTCTCCGTTTATCCCGTTCTCCGTTCATCCCCTTCTCCCTTTGTCCCGTTCTCTCTTAATCCATTCATCTCCTTCTCCGCTACTTTAACTACACACTGATGCATTAATGCATCATGACTCCTGTACACAAACTGAAACTGGTCTTGCAGTGTGCTGCACCTTCCTCAACCCTAGCAACCTCGTGTGAATGATTCAATGAGTGAACTTCTGTAGAACCTCTACATATTTCATGTGTTTTATAGAAATAGCTATGTTATATATATAGCCATGAAGCATTTGACCAGTTGTTGAAATTGCACAGCTTTACCTATACAGTATAGAGTAACACACATCAAATCAACACCATTTGTTTCGGTTTTAGTTTTTGGATATACAGGTGGACATTCTTTCATATTAGTCCTGAATAATCAGATTATGTAATCTGGTTTGTAAGTTAAAGGAACCAGTAGGCTACTGGCCAGAAGACCTAGAAGTTGACCCTCAAACTGGAGTACCCGTCAGTAACTAAGCCGTACTTAAAGTGTGCCTTTGGTGGTCCGTTGTATTCGCTACTGTACTTAACCCTCTGAGGACAGCATAGTGCCTTAAAACAATGTATGCTGTCATGTTGCGCAAGTGGGTAACTCACCGATTCTTTAAGATATAAATGTCTTCTAATATGCTGTACTGTTTTTTTTGAAAGGAGTCATTTGTTCTGTTTTGCAGATATCGTGCCTATCTAAATATATTGGAATAGTATTCCCCCGCATGCCTCTCTTATTTACGAGCAGTGACATACCAAGATTTGAATTTCATTAGAATTTCTGTTTAAATTATGTTAGAAAAAACCCACCAAAATCGTATTGATTTCCTTCATATTGTTAACTTGCCACTGACATCTCTGTTTACAAACATGAATAACCAGTTTAATAATCATGTGACTTTTTTTTTAAATTCTGCAGAGCGATGAGCCGGGGGAGCTTCCGGCCGTGATCCCCATCAACGTTGGCGGTTACCGGTTTATGACCCGCCTCTCGACACTCTGCAAGTTCCCGGACTCCATGTTGGCTGCCATGTTCAGCGGCCGCCACAAACTGGATCGCGACAAGCATGGTTACTACTTCATCGATAGCAATGGGATTTACTTTGGTTACATCCTAGACTTTCTCCGTCATGAGACGGTTCCGCCCATGGATGTAGCCGTTCACGTTTACAAGGAGGCTAGCTATTATAACATCGCCCCGCTTGTCGAGAAGCTCCAATCGAGCCCGCCGGTGGCCAAGAACGTTGTGCGCGACTTGCATCGGGCCCAGTTCCCGGATTACTATGGACTGAAGCAGCGGGTCATCAAACAGGCCATTGACAATGCGGTGGTGAATCAGACTGGGGAGGTGATCATCTTTGCCTTCCAGAAAGTGTTCACCCCGCGCGCACCCTACTTTAACACGCAGCATGAATGTGTGGCAGACTCAGCCAATGTGAGCGTCGGGCCGTGGGACAGTCCCGCCGACGAAGAAGTCCTGGTTCGATGCCTCGAGCAGGACCTCCAAGCGGAGGGTTTCAAAATCAAACCCCACGAGCAGCGAAGACGGTGTAAATACTACAATGGTCAGAACTGTCAGAAGAGTGTCTATAAGATTACTTTCTACTTTGCCTAGTTTGACATAGCAATATCTTATGACATTGAAACCCTATGGTTACCATGGAAACAGGAAGCATTTCCAGTCGCTATGCTACATGTATCAGGCCTAATCGCTGCATGCCCCGAAGGTTATTGGACTACTCAGCTTTCCCTCTAGCGTGCAGCATTAACCACAATTTATACAGTATCTATGGCAACCATCTGGTGACAACAGACCCTCTTCTGACTTATTATACATTGTAATATTAAATTATGAAAAAAAGATAGGAACTTAATCAGGTATAAAATAATGAAGTCATATAAGAGCCTATATGATAATAGGAATCTCTTCTTAGATCCAATAGAGAGAATTAAGTTATGGATGTGAATGAAGACGGTCAGCAAAGCTGGTGACATTTTACGAGCGTGATGTTACTCACTATATTAAAGTGTCGAAGACCATCCCTCGGTCGGATATGGTAATAATTTATACATATCAGTATCATTAGATGGTGCTGGTCACCTCAACTTACTGTCTCTATGGTGGTGTGCTTGTCAAATTTTATCTCACCAACGACCCCAAATAGGGTAAATACAATTATGCTGCTGTCAATATAGTATATATGTAATAATATTACCGTTTCTTGTCTGTTTGTTAGCTGGGCTAGACAGAAAACGTAATCTTAGGTCTATTTTGGCTTACATTCTTGTTGGCTATATTTGAAAGTGCAAATGTGTGTTGTGTGGGCATTTTCGGTATTTTGCCGATTTACGTTGCTATTGGATATTCAGGATGGTATGGGATATTAAAAACGTATTGTCACCTTGCTATATATTGTATGGTATTTGGACACAATTTTGATTTAGAAAGCTTAGATATTAAGCTTGTATTTGGGATTTTTAACCGTTGTCTCCTTTGCTCTCAATTAGTAAGATCTGTGTTGCATGGGTTTGTTTGGCTCTGTTCCTATCACAAATTGGACATTACTGCTGCTTCATGGGCGAACACTTGTTACATTTGTATTAGATCTTTGCAGTGGTAAACTAGTTTATGATCAATATCTACATGTTCAAAGTTTGTATACGACTGAAGAATCATTCCAAAACATGGGTTAAACATGATACATGTGTGTATGCCCTTTTTAAATGTTTATGTGTGCATTGTTTGTAAATGGTTAATTGGAGTGAGCTGAAATATGATATGAGGTAACTTATACAATGAGTTACCATGTTATACCATTATCATGAGAACGTTGGTCATAATCTGATCAACAAAGCAAGGAAATCTTCCCATTCATATCTGAACTTGTTATTAGATGCCATAAGGGTATCTAAATGAAAACAACGTCCAAATTATTATCTGACTGCTATCTACTACTGCCATATCATTTGCTGTTTTATTGAATATTGCTCTTCATTTCATTTGGCAGTGTGTGATTTTAATATACATAGAGCTGCAGAGTTTATACATAGAAATCAGCAGCTGCATCATGGCACAAGGAAGAGAAGTAACTTTGAATAACATGTCGAATTGTGTGCACTGTTTTAAGTGCTCAATATTTAGTATAGATCCGATCTATTGGACTGGATTTGAAATTTCAGAATCTTTCTCCACTTTAAGAGTGTTTCATTTGTGTAGATGTAGAATAGGTCCCTATTCTCTTTTTAAAGGGAATGTCAGAGCACAAGACGATAGGATGATGTCGGGGTATGACTATGAGTTACATAGTGAAACTCAGAAAGTAGCTACACACTTCTTATTCATTGACACATGTTGTTATCATTGTATATTCTTGAGACTTGAGAATTTGATAGAACCAGGACTTAATACCAAATAAAAAAAATAAACAGTAATATCCCTACTGCCTCGTTTGATAGGGAGGTAAAATAAGAATGTGTGATTTACTCAGGCGAGTAGCCATGTCTTAATTGAAGACGTTCAGGAAAGGCCAGAGAAAATGTGATGGAAAATGTCAAAATAAAGAATTTTCTGAAAATATGTATGATATTGTTCAACACGTGTTGTATTTGAGATCTGCATAGTAAAACGTGTCTATTGGTGCATCAGATGAAATAAACACAAAGTCCACCTCAGTTTGTTCTGTTCTGGTCGTTCTCCACTCGTAGGGGTGTCCGCATCTTCCTTTAGCATGCGGCCTCGTGACATGTGGACACCGGCCCAACTCATGAAGAACGATCATTTGAAACAAAACCAATGCATGTATTTCAATCTAGTGGTTGGCTTTTGCCCATTTTGAATCTAACTCGATATCAAGTCCCTTTGTTGTGGATTTATCATAGATAAATTGTCACAAGTATTACTAGGGCCTGTGGCATTTTCCCAGGCATGCGGAGTTGAAGATGTAAAATATGAGTAGGTGTCATTGCAGTTTGATCTCGCCCCCCCACCCCTCCTCTTTCTCGCTATGTCCATGGGGGTCAATCCAACCAGTTCCAGGGTTCCCACCTGTCTGTTAAAAGTTAGTTTTGTTTTATTTCCTTTAAAAGTCAGTTAAATGTCAGTTAAAAATGAATGTTTTTGTCAGTTAATTTCCAGATTTTTAAGAAAATGTCAGTTAAAAAAATATTTTCAGGAAAATTTACAGAATGCACAATTCAATTTTAGATTTCGAAAAGATCTCGGGATGGTTAAAAATACGCGAAATGGGAGTTATCTTCAGAATTTTTGGTACTAATTGTGTCAGTTAAATGTCAGTTAAAACTGTGACTGAAGAATAGTGGGAACCCTGTTCAATGTAAAGGAGTGGCCACTTTAAGTCTAGTCCCAACAAAACATGTGTGACTGCCTCCGCTACAGATTTGAACTATGCAAAGAGACCTGCCCAGTGGGCACAGGACATTGAATCAACATTGATAATTGGTTGTCAATGTTGATTTAATGTTGATTCAGCATTGATTCAATGTTGAAACCAAGATGCGTCCCCTGTTTCAGAGTGATTCGCCTGCCCAAAGCTTGCTCGTGCTGCCTCCTAATGGGAAATTAGTGAACTGGCATCAGGTTAGATATGATCAAGGTTATTTATAAGGCTTTCATGCTGATAATTCAAATCTAAATTTCTAACAGAAGTATACAAACAATGATGTTTTCAATTGTTTTTTTATTGCATTACAGTTATCTCTTTAACGTGAGTTCGCCCCACACCACTTGAACTCTTTTGAAACACTTTCAGATCAGAGATCATCGTTTATGGGCCCTGGTTAATGGCATATGGCTGGTCCCGCGGGCTTCCCTCTTAGAGGTATAGCTTATATAAGTTATAACCCCACGCAATAAAACACACTGTAAATGATATAATGGTATACTTCTTTGAGATAAGTGTCGTAAAACCGTAAAGGACATAATGCCTATTACATATATTAAAGCATGCATGTCACAATCAGTGTTTATGATATGGACTAAGTGAGATGTAAAGCTAACTGCAAAAGCACACAGAGGTAAGATTCTTCTCAACCAGTAAATCCCTAATCTTTATCAGTATACATGTATTATGTATATATGCATGTCAACACCAACTTATGGCATAGCTGAGATGAAAGCGCAAAACGCATCATATGAATGTATATTCGTTCAATTGTTCTAGCACTATAACCAACGAGCCTAAATAGCTGTACGCGTATACTCTACCACCCTTAATATAACCCTTAAACGGATACAAAAAGTAACATTCGGTTTAATGGTGTCAGTAGAAAATCTTAAAGGGGCATTGTCACTGCTCGCACTTAACCACATAGTAGACTAGAACAGTACTAGAATTGTGAGTGGGATACGCTCGGTGATTATGCCACTTTAAGAGTAAATGAGGCAATGCAGCAATGGTATTACCTGATACAGCTTAACTTCTTTAAAATAATATCAAAAAAATACATGTTGAAGAGGTTCTGTGATGCAGACATCCACATTTAACCTAATTTCCTCTGAGATTGAATAAAACTGAAAACAAGGATGGAAGGTGCTGAAGTAGGTCCAGCACTACAACAATGCTGTAGACGACTGTCACCAAGACCATACTCATGGCTCCTATTGACTCAGCATTTTGGGCCTCTGTTGGTGGGACATCAGCAGTGGGTAGGGTTTCTGGAATAAGGGAAAGGGCGATATTACAATGTAGTAGGTTTATATTTGATATATCACTTCATGACATATCTTATATATCAACTTACCTCTATAGTTATACATAATATTTTCTAATATTTATATAGAGGTCAAGAAATATATGGAATATGTAATTATATAACAGGATGGTCAGAGTTATCATCGATACTAACCACCATTAAAGTGGCATTCTCACCGAGCGTTTCCCACTCACAATTCTCGTACTATTCTAGTCTGCTATGTGGTAAGTGTGAGTGCTGAGAATGCCCCTTTAAAAGCAGTTCATGAAAAGTAGCTATTATTATCTGCCCAGCCTTATCGATGTACTCTTTTTCTTTAAAAAAAGGAAGATAATGGCATGATAAAGCACTGTACAGTGGCAACCTTACCATCGCAAATTGCAATCAGTGGTTCCCATTCACCATTAACTTTGCAGGTAGTCAGATAAGATGTCTCATTAGTCGAGGTGAAGACACCTACCGAACATGACACATTAACCACAGTTGTATAGATGTGCTTCTGGGTGTCAACTACAAGATTCTCCCACACTGGTATAGGAGGACATCGAACATCTGAAAACAAATATAGGAATACGGTAGAGATGGCAAGAAACATGCCAACAACATAAAGATGGTATAGCTTCTCCTCATACAATTTAGGTGGCTGCTTTTTTTTGTATCAAAAGTAACTAGATTTACCCCAAATTTTGTTCTGGGTACCTTACATCATTCTCAACCCATTAGTCAAAAGAGATATGGAGGTCCCGACCTACTTTTTAAAATACTTAATTTTGAAAATTAAAAGTGATTCAGAAAGGCCAAAGAGGAAAATCACTCTTAATTGATGAGCAATAGCAGTAAAAGTAACCAGATTCTGTTCAAACTGCCCTATGACATTAGATTTTGTCATATCATTTGCCACTTACCGGGTGTTAATAGTAATTTTAACATAGGGTCCCATGCACTAATTTAGGGTTTTGGATAATCTTCCTACAACCCCGGGGGGGGGGGCACTTAGTATATTTTGTATACACATGTGTGCGGCTGGGAAGGCTACTTTTTCTACAAAATCGCCCTAACAAGGGTCCACTTTTCAAGGGAAAATCGCCCTAACAAGGGTGCACTTTCTTGAAAATCGCCCTAACAAGGGTCTATTTTTCACAAAAATGTCCGGGTTTTCACCAATATTTGCCAGTTTTCATCAAAGATATCGCAGTTTTCGACAAAATCCTCTGCACGAGGGTAATTTTTTCAGCTGATTTAATCAAACATGATCTATGTTATTGCTTTTTTCTTCGAAACCTAGGCCCTTTTGGCCGAAAATGCCCTAACAAGGGTAACGTTTTGGCAATTTTATCCCTTTTGTACCGAAACCTTGGCACTTTTGACCGAAAATGCCCTAACAAGGATAACTTTTTGGCATCAAAATCGCCCTAACAAGGGTAAGGGTTGTCAGAGGTCCAGCCGCACACCCCTGTCAAAAAGAATTCAAGTGCCCCCCCCGGGCCTACAACCCTTTACTTAACTTGCTTTACCTACATCATTAGACTGAAAGAGCCATATGCTGTGAGAGTGACACAATGTACTGTTCTCTCCTTTGTTAATGCAACAATTTTACCCCAGCGGGAAACCAGGGCTGTGACAGGATCAAGTTGCGCAAACTAGGCAATCACCTTAAACCATAGCCCATAATAAACTAACCCTATTGGCATGACACATTTAAAGCTTTCAACATTAACAGGATACAAAGAACATGAAAGCAATTCCCAACATAGAGTATACATACACTCATATGTCAATGCAATGAGACTCCATTGTTAAATATTCTTACCAACACAATCCTCGGGTATCTCACTCCACTGTCCTGTCTCAGTACATGTGATAGCAGTGTTCCTTTCTGTAACATCCCCCATCATGTAACCATGCAGACAGCTGTAGGTGATCACACTGCCATACGTGGTGTTGAGGCTGCTGGTACGACTATTGTTGACAATTGGCACCGTTGGACACTGTACAGCTGAGGAGAACACCAAAAGGAAAATGATCTATTTAGTGATACACTACTGAAATCCCAAATAACAGTCCTGCAATTATGAGGATGGTACAATGTCCATCAAGGAGGCAAATTGAAAATAATCCTTTATCTCTCCTCATGTACAGATAAGTATGGATGAGATAAATGAGCTGGGTGATAAACTGGCACATGTTTGTGACCAGACAGGACTGACTACTGTACTGCTAGGGAATTGATTATGGTGTCTGGTCCTTCAATTTTTTTTCAGGATCATCAATTGGTTTGAAAGCTATAGCCTGTCATGCTCGTAACCTAAATTGAGTCACCTCAGTATCAAATTAAGTGCTTACTAGAGAGCTGTCATTCAGGCAAAAGATCAATCAACTTTCATACTAACATGAAGGACCTACCATTGCATCCGTTACTAATGTATTTGCCTTTCCAATTGCCATCCGCAGCACAATCTAGTGAGATCGCCCTCGCCCCATCTGGGAACTGGTGACCCTGATGGCAGGTGTAGTTCAATGTGCTTCCAAATACAGCAGTCACTCCTTCCCTAATAGCATTTGGGATATCGGGAACTTGTGGGCAGCTAACCACTGAAATGATAATGAATCACATTTAATTGATCAAATAAACGAATTATATGAGTCCAATAGACCCTTTATATTGTTACAATACAAGATACAAAATGAAAAAATGAACGGTTAGATATTAAAGCTGGGCCATCAGGGAATTAGTTCAGCATTTTCCATACATAGACTAAAATAATAATTCAATGAGAGGGGAGCAGAGTTTGGACAGGGGACCATGAGCATTGTCCAGCTACAACATATTCGCCCTATCTTGTGCCTGTAAGAGCTGAGCTCCCAGCCCTTGAGAGCCCTTTTGTGAATTAAAACTGAACTATATCCAAAAGTGCTTTTGGCTTCACTTCAACCATGACGGTCAAGCTTTAATGCCTTTCAACTAGTTGTACTGCAATTCACAACATTTTGGGAAAACTTTTCTAGACTTACATTCACAGTCCAGGAGAGTTTCATTCCATTTCAGGCCATGTCCACAACCGGCAGTTATAGAGGTGACATTGGTTGTTGTTATGTAACCATAGTGACAGGTTTGGGTGACAACGCTACCAATGGTCGCGTTTATAGAGCTCACATCAGAGTTACTCTTTGTGTCCACAGTAGGACAGGTTTCCTCTGCAGGAGAATGAATAGCTATTTTCACAACGCTCGTCTTAAATTGTTTATCAAAGTTATATTGTATCTGTATTATATTTACATGACGACTATAGAATGTATGTCATTTTTCATTCGTAAAAACTTCTGAAAGACTTAGTCCATACGTTTGACCATGGAGGTATATAGACCTTGATCTTATCAAACGAGGCTATAGTTGTATTGTAGGCCATGTTCCAATAGGTGGCAAAGGAGAGATACAAATACAATGTGCTGGGGCAGATTCAGTATTGATTATATGCCTCTACGTCAAAAACGATGAAAATCAACAATTTATAAATGTCGATGTTAAATTCTCCTTTTAGATGCTACGTGGCGTCACATATGTATGTGCTGCATACAAACGTCCCTATTACACCAATTCGACCAATGAGACATCTTATCTGAACACATATAGACCGCTCTATCAGCATGTAAGTAATTATTATAAACCTACCCACACATCCAGCAGTGATGTACATGCTACTGAACATATATCTCCAATCGTGGCTATTTCCTTGCTGAATATCTGACATATACCATTTCCCATCTTGGCCACATAGGAGAGTAGCATCAATGATTCCACTCTGGAACTTGAAACCTTCTTCACACCCGAAATGTACGGCAGTGTTCACAGTATTTTCACTTGTATTTGAGACGACGAGGTTTCCAAGTGTAGGCCAATCACATGTTATCACTGAAGTAGTTACAATGAAAACATACAGTTGAATTGCATCAAAGCTGAAAATTCTGCATTGACATGGTTTGCTGACATGATATTCAGCATTCCACTGTAGATTTCATAATAATTATCAATTAATTTTTCCGTCAGAATTGAACCTTGTTTTGTTTAGGATTTACTCTTTTGCTTATTCTTAATTCCAGTATTGTCCTGATCTGTTTCGTGATTTTATCCTAGTAAATGCACATTTCGACATTATCTCAAGATAAATATCATTTTTCAAAGCTCACCTTCACATTCAGGGAGATTCTCAGACCACTCTCCACTGTCTAGGCATGACACAAGCTGTGTTGGGCTTTTGCTCATGGAGAACCAGTATCCCTTATCACAAGTAAACAGTACTTTGGTACCATACACAGCCAGGGTAGTGTTAGCACTAGCCTTGTACACAGTCTGTACAGGGGGGCAGGTTACCTCTGGAAAATATTAATTCATCATTGTCTTTGGTGCTCAAATTCTGTATATAACTCCTGTCTGGCTATATACATACAGCTGCCTGGTTTTAATTAAAGTGTAAGACTAAGACTCACCAATGTTTATAATTGTAGTCATTTGATTTTTACTAGGCCTAATGGTAAAGATATTCTCACCTAGGCAGGCTGGGAAGTCTGCAGGCGTCCAATCACCTGTTTCCTTGCAAGTTAGCATCTTTGTCTTGGTCCCATCTGAGTATCTATAGCCCAAGGTGCATGTAACCTCTGCTGTACTCCCGGAGTCTGTGCTGGTCCAATCGATGGTCGAGTGGTCAAAGTAAGGGAGAGGACCACAACGCTCGTCTGAAAATACATAGACAAAGGTTCACGAGTTTTGGTCTGTTGATGGGTTATTTCACGAGTTGACCCTTGGGCCGTATTTCACGAGGCCGTAGGCCAAGTGAAATGCCGCCCAAGGGTCAACAAGTGAAATAACCCACCAGCAGACCAAAAACGAGTGCACCTTTGCGTTTATTTTTTTATGTTTTCCAATTCAAATTGTCAAAATTATGATAGAAAGGAGCCTAAAATAGCCATTTCAATACCATTCAAATGTAAACAAACCGCCATTTCTGATGACGTCATAGGCCATGAAATACGGCCATGGGTTATTCAATGGCTTGGTAAAATACGGATCCCCTTGGTTAAATCAATGAGGCTGCCGTATTCCATAAAAAATAAAATTACATCATCACTGAACTTCTTATTTCCCTATAATCCTGTGTACACTTATCATACCTGTTTTCTATGACTACCATAAAAATTGGTAATGCTACCAACCTGAACAGTCACTGATCGGAGGGTGAAGGGTGCCTCTCGATGTACAGATAGACACACTCTTTGACAGACCGTTTTTCTGTCTCTTCTCCAGGACACATTCTGTTTCCTTCTTGTCACCCAAGAGCAGGTTTTCAAGACAAACAATAGCTAGACAAGGAATTGAACATGGAATTTGGTTATAATTAAGATCCTATACATATATTTGCATAACAGCAATCAATCCTCTCCACATAATCAAGACACCTCTCGGCTCTAAATATTGAGTTCACACTGATGATCAGGTTGGTCATAGGGGCGATGGTCATTTCTTGTTGTAAAGGACTATTAATGTATTAGTCAAAATGACGAATTGATATTTAGAAAGACTAGGTGTTGAACTCACAAAGTATACACCGGATGGGAGCCTGGTTTGTAAAAAGACTTATCTAGAGGGTGAACACTTGAAAGTGGTCTATACTTGTTGACTCAGGGTAAACTGAGTGATGCTAAATGACTGAACCATGTTTTAAGACGTTTTTGTTACATGGGAGAAGTGCTCTCATTTAATGTCCATGGCCCACAGCCATTATATAAGACCATGGAGAGACAGGCAAGATCGGGGGAGAAATGTTTCCTTCGAAAAGAAATCTGAAATGTCTTTCCTTCACCCTGAAATTGGGCTGCGATCTTCAGGTACTGATTTCTCTCTTTTCCATAAATTCTTAAGTATTCTTAAATTGCTACCCTCTAAATGAAAGGCACATAGGGTTCAGTGTTAAAGCAAAGATAGAAATCACTACTTTTGCCAAAATCCCCCATATTTCTCTCTTCACACATAGAAATACCATCTTGTACAGTGGAAATACCCTCAAACACACAATAAATAACCATCTAACACGTTTAAATTAAATTAAAATTAAAGTTACCAGAACAGAGCAACACAAGAAAAATATTTTAGTTCCTCTTGCGACCGTCGTCCAAAGGGTGGCACCACTGCAGCCTGGTATTTCAGGTAGTCGGGGGTGAACCCCTATCTCCTTATCAGGTTAACCCCCTCCCCTCACACCTAGAACAAAGGTGCTGATAAGAAATTCACCCATGATGCACTGCTCTGGAGTCGGGGGCCTAACCACATTGCATTGCTCTGAGCTAATATGGCGGCCTCCATAGCCTAATGCGCTAGTCCCGTATAGTTCCTGTTCCAGCCGTGTTGCACACGGTGTCGCCATTGGTACTTCTTGTACTGCGCTAGATCTTAATGTGTGCAGAGCGAAATTGTACCACCCAAATCTTCGCCGTTTATGGTCAGATCGACTGGCTTTTTGAAAGGGCAGAAGGCGGTACACGCCCGCAGCCTGCAACTGTCGCCCACATCCACCTGCACACCCACACCCACCTGCTCACCCACACCCACCTGCTGGCCTGATATGGAATAACATACATGTATGACACATGACATGAGGGTACTTTTTAACAAGGAATTCATTTCTGATACCAGAATTGACCAATGAATGATTATAAGGGAACATTATATCTACGTACATGATAAGCTACAAATCCAGCTTACCCTGAGTCATCTGTGAGGTCACTCAAACGCTCAATCTTTGACATAATCATCGTTCTCTATTGCTTAATACATTTAGGTTTTTACAATTCAAACTTACATTAGATTTAACAGAAATGACAGAAATATACCAGAGATAACAAGTCATGGGTGAAGCAGCGATTGATGTATATATATATATATTATGCTGATCAAGTTTTCTCTCTGATAGGATATGAATCTTACGAGAACAAGGTTCTGGTTGACTTGACCATTCCCCAGAATCTAGACAGACAACACTACGAGCATGGCTTCCATCATTGTACTTGTTCCCCACATGGCAGGTTAGTGTGACGATGGTACCAATGTACCTGTCTTCAGTGCTGAGACTCCAGGGGGTGGTTGTGTCCAAGGCAGGACACTTAATGACTGTTTTTTTTACAGAAATAACCATGTTAGCAGTTATATTGAAAATACAATATTGTGGTATTGTAGTAAGGTTGCAAACCTACTTTGTATATTATTGGTGTATTAGATCTTATCAGTGTAATGTTCTTGCTTACCAACCGGTAGCTCTACTACAACTGACCAGTTTGTGGTGATGCGTTGGAATTCTAATACTCTAGTCTAGTTTCCCTGTTTGCCATGGATGTCCAGTAGTTAAATCGTCTATTTCATTACTATTACCTCATACATTTGTATAATATCACCTGTTGGATGTACATGGGTAATAACCATACTGTTATCTAAACAGCAAAAGTGGACAAACCCTGAAGGTCAACTAAAATATTGCTCATGCTAGACATAAATGTACATAAATACTATTCAAAAAACTGCATCAAAATATACCTACTGTTGCAACTGCCTATTGCTGGCATCCATGTTCCCTCTGGCGAGCAAACAATTTGTTTACTTTCAGTACCATCATCAAACAGGTAGCCTTCGTTACAGGTGTAAATATGTATGTTTTCTTCCACTGTCTCAACAGAGACATCTCTCACCACAGGAGGCTGAGGACATTGGGCTGCACCTATTGGGTCAAGAAATGAGTTAAAAAAAAGTTAATTCCTACTGAGCTTTCTTGTGCAACAACTTTAATTGCATTAGAACGAGAAGCAATATATTGCACTTAGGTACTAGGCAGATTTGTCATTGTCTATATGTAAGGTACATTATAAGAACAATAAACTTGTAACCAAGGTAACAATTATTTGGCATGCATTGATTACATCTGACTAGAGTGTATATTACTATGAAGTATGGACAATATGTTTTACTCTTAGTTAGTGTAGTTGATATTCCAGTTCCAGTGGTGGGGGTAGTGACAACAGTTGCCGCAGTGGTTACTGTGGTGGTGTTCATAGCAGCAGTGACAACTCCCTCAGTGGTGGTCTTTGGGGTCGGAGTCAACCATTGCTGTAGTTGGAGGGTGGGGTCGGGGTCAACCATTGCTGTAGTGGCTGCGACGGTTATGCCAGTTGGACTGAGTCCAGATACAGTATGAGTGGTCTGGGCGGCGACCCCAGTGGATGGAGTGACTTCTATAGCATGAGTTGGAGTGACTTCTGTGGCATGAGTTGGAGTGACTTCTATGGCATGAGTTGGAGTGACTTCTGTGGCATGAGTTGGAGTGACTGTTCTGGTATGATTCGCAGTGACTGCTGTGGCATGAGTTGGAGTGACTGCTGTAGCATGAGCCGCAGTGACTGCTGTGGCATTAGTTGGAGTGAGGGTAGTTGCATTTACTGGATGTCCTGTGCCATTGCTTGCTGTAGCATAAACTGTAGTACTATTTATTGGAGTGCCTTCTGTGCCCTTAACTGAAGTGCCGTTTGTGCCATTAACTGGAGTGAGTGTTGAGCTATTAGCTGGACTGCCCGTGTGGTGTGAACCATCACCCTTGTAACCTTCACCAATAGGCGTTGTTTGTGTGGTATTTGATTGCTGATCTGAAGTACTGACAACGGGCACTATGGTGTATTCCTCTGTTACAACCTCTGTGTATTCTTCATATCCTACTGTTCCAAACAATGACGCATTTGAAACTAACCCTGTAGTACTTGTATAGACAGTTTCAACTTGTGTTGAATCCCAGGTACCATGCGACACTTGGGAAATTTCAGTAGTTGATGCTGGTAGTTCCTCTGAATACATGCCTGAAAGACACGGTTAGCCATTGTCATGTGACGTATACGTTTTAGAGATTGTTACCTTGAGACACATCGCTGACTATGATTGGCAACACCAGTCCACTGTTTGGAGTAACCCAGTGAACAAAAAACGTCAATATTTTATGACGTATTGTAACGTTATATAACGTTTTTCTCAGGCTCTTAATCCACTTAAAACGTAAAGCTATCTAATAATCATATTGACATAGCAATATTACCTATTGCCTGTCTGAATATGTATATTGGTGTAACTCAGGTGCATTCTAGTATTAGTACATGTTCTACCTATTGTACCATATGGCGACTCGAACCCATGACCTTCTAAGTGTGTATTACAATAGGAGAGTGAGTATTAGCTACTGGAAGAGTTTAAGATTTTAAGTTTTGTAAAGTTTATTGACAAAATATACACAACAAGTTGCGACTTTTAATATTATGTCATGGAAGGCACAAATTCGTCCTTTTACACTGTAAATACACAGTATGCCATACTTTTTTACTCACAAAAATGTATAGGATAATTCATGTTTTTCATGACCAAAATTCACATTTTATTGGTTAAGAATTAATTGATCTTTAAAAGTAGGGAAAATGTAAATTATTTTTATACAACTGCATTGCTGGCATTCTTTTTTTTATCCAATATTCCCCCTCAAAACCTGATTTTCATGATGCGCGCGGTGTTGAGAAACCATTTTTTGAGTGGCCTAACTTCCAACATCAACAATTATTAGACTCGACGACAACGTCGTCTATAGATAGAAGTCAATTTAAGGAAAATAAACCACAAAATAAACTGAAAAGGGATTTGTAGTATACCTGGGTGCCGTTTCTGCACAAATTTGCGCACCACCGCAAATTTGCGGATGTCCGAATTAAACATTCCATATATTTGTTGAGAAAATAAAAATAATGAATAGAATCGTTTTTTGGTACTTAAGCATACATATACGGACCTCCGTATTATTTGCGGACATCAATATATATTTGTGGAGCTCCATGAATATATAGGCAGAGTGTATTTACAAATTAACGGAGGTCCGCAATTTGTGGAGAAACATCACCCAGCTATATAGTATACGTCAATTTATGGAAAAACACCAACTAAGTGAATTAAAAAGCGTATCAGATTTTAGTCTCGCTGAGTAATCAGAGATAAAAAATAGTCACTTACATAAGACATTTGCATCCGTGTCACAACTGGAAGTTCTCCACAGCCCATTCGTGATATTCATCAAGGTACAGGTCTCATAAGATACTGGAGATCCACTTTTCCAAGCAGACTGGTAACTCAGCTCAAGTCCAGTAGTCCATTTACGACGGTAGAAAGAGTCCCTCTCGAGTCCTATATACATGCGTCTGAATGAGCAGATTATATAAAAGGTATCATCATCCAACAACAATAGTTACACAGGCAGTTATATATGTGTGTGTATATATATATATATATATATATATATATATGTATATATATATATATATATATATATGTAATAAACGATACTTTGTGTCTCTATGATATTGGTAGAGTATCAAGTAAAGAACAAAGTCAACACAGTTTGGATCAAGTGTTTACAGGTTGCGAATCAATAGGTTTATTCAAGAACCTAGACAGGCAGTAACTATGCGTGCGAACTCCCTATAGAGTTCGGAACGGGTCAGTGGGCGAATCAGCCGTAATGATCACGGGGTCTCCTTACCAGCGTGGCTCAGAGTAACCGACGAGTCCCATCAGATGCTGGGTATATATAGGCAGCCAGCCTGCGCGCGCACACGCAGACCGGAAGCCTATAGCGACCTCTGTCCATACCCCAAGCCCGAGACAGGTGTCGCCACCTGCCGTCGGACTGAAGGGCTCGGACAGAGCTCGCAACACAGCATCCAACAGAACTCGTCATATAACAACCCGTATAACCCTAGCCCCTACATTATATATATATAATTATATATATATCCCAATGTTGCCGCGCAACATTGGCGCCATATATATATATATATATATATATATATATATATATATATATATATATATATATATATGGCACAAACTCCTGAGTTATGCAGTTTTGGGGCTGAGGATGGTCAAACTAGAAAGTTCTTAATATGTTTAAACAAGTTGATTGTATTGAAAGGTATATATCTTGGCTCCTTGGAACACTTTTTGATACATTTCTTACCCTAGCGGTTCAGTTTTTATTGCCTCACGAAGCAGATCTTCATTATTTTGGGTGATTCAGAGATGGAAAATACATGGATCTTGATTTTTTGGTGTTAAATACATCATAGCAACTCATAATTTTGTTTCCAACATGGTACAACATGTATCTAAAAGTATACAAAAAATTATTATCCTCAGAAAAAACCTCTTGCGTTGTAGCCCGATCAATTTTGAATATTAGCCAAAATTATGACAATTTCCATCACATACTCTCAACTTTACACTATTTTCCTCATCAAAATGGTTCAATAAGTCCTCAAAATCAATCTACCATATCCTCATCATATATACTTCAATATATATGGAGCATTGAGGCCATTGGTTGTACCTACTATGCACAGTACTGGCCTAAAGATATCCCGGAATCACCTGGTGATTCCGAGATGGAAAATATGTATACTGCTCCTGGAGGCTAGATTATTGCATTTTGCACAAATTTATTTTTCTCCAGCATAAGACAAAATAGTTACCTCACCATCTGGGGTACAATGGATACACTGTGTACTGATTTAGAATTTTGGCAAAAATGCAGTACTAGATAAAAACCATGTGTATTATTTTATGAATTTATGGAGTCTTTGGATTTTGTGGAAGATACAACTTTTACGCTGAAAATGGATTCTAGAACCCACAAAATTGCAATTTTGACCCAAAAAATTAATTCCATGGCCCAAGAAACATATTTCTGGATATTACACTATATTCCTATTATGATACAGATAACATTTATTGATGCAGAGAGCACTTGGATGTCCCAGTGGGCACAAAATTCAGTTTGACGTTGAATCAATACTGAATCAACTTTAATTCAGCATTGACAACCATTTATCAATGTGCCCACTGGGGTCCCTATGCATAATGATACAGAAGTTACTACAGATAGCGGTTGTTACTACAGATTGCTGTTGGATGGGTACTACAGATAACGTTTTTTGACAGAGATAGCGGTTGGATGGTCAACCTCTACATGTTATTGACACAGATAGCGGTTATGACACAGATAGTTGTTGTACACCCCCCCCCCCCATGAAGGCTTTTCCAGTTTTGCCCTCCCCGCCGAGGGCATGTATTATGCCCCCCCCCCCCCCTATATCCGCCAACCCTCACCACCCCCCCCCCCCCCCCCCCGCTGCCAATAAATGACTCGGCCCTTAGAATATAATAATTACATTATGTATACTCTTCAAATGACGATATTGCATTTTGTACATGATTTGTAGTACACCTACTGCAGATAGTTGTGGGCCATTATTCGATCCTGGAAGTCAAGAGCTACAAACTCCGTCCACGCAGATTCACTAGGGAATTGAGCTATTGTGAAGCCTTTGTCAAGTTGCTGACAGATGCCCGGTGCCTTCTCTGCAGTAAAGCGTCCAAACATCGCACAGTACCTGGTGCCAGCCGAGTTAGGTGGCGACAGGAAGCAGGGTCTGTCTGAGAGAGACAGAAACAGCACTCATGGCTGTGTCTCATGAGATAGGGCCAATTGAAACGTCTTTGACCGGGTGCCAGCTTTGACCGGGTGCCAGCTTTGACTGGGTACCAGGTTTGACTGGCCACCATAAAAAAATAAATTTAAGAAAAATAGATTTCTTCTTTGATAAGTAAGGCGTGAAATAAAGAAAATGGCGGTGGTTGTATCTTCATATATGGCTTTCCCTGCCCTAAATAAACTGTTTTATGTCTGCCAGTCAAAGGTGGCACCTGGTCAGAGACGTTTCAATTGGCCCGATCTCATGAGACACAGCCTCATACAATGTCTGAGGGTCACCGTCCACAGAACATAAATCGGCTGTATACGGCCATTCTATATGCAATTTACACCCGGGGAGGTGTCTCAGCTCCAACGATACCTGGAGGACTGGTCATAATTTGGAGTGATATGGGTTCTTTTTCAGCCCCAAGGGAGTGGATTGGTGTACACCTATATGGGTATGCTTTTTAGGGATAACCTCCATTATTCCTAAATGGGTGTGGTATCTAGGACTGACTCACAAGCTTAACTGCTTAACTCTTCCTTTTCCCCTTTGAACTACAGTATATGGTATAATTCTTTAATCAGAAATATCAAAATGTATACTTAGCCCCTTTACAGTCCCATTGGGGTGTGGTATCAGGATCCATGCATAGAGGCCTTGCACAAATATGGGTATGGTTTTTGCAGAATTTACACAGGAATGGGGTTATATTTCTAGAAATCGCAACACACCTATATAGGTCAGATTTAAGTCCCATGACCACACATTCCGGTGAAAACAATCTAAGATACCTCCCTGGGAATTTACATAGAGAAGGTATGGCAATTTGATCTATATACGGCCGATTTATGGTCTGTGGACGGTGGCCATAATGCATAGCAGGCGTGGGTTGTACCATGTCTTGCATCATTATATGTTATATAATATATGATGGGTCCCTGTTCCTTTCCCTCTGTCCGGTTCCACCATGTCTCCGCTTGGGGCGTTTTTGAGCTGTTATAAATACTATGTTTAAAAGGAGCACATGGTCCGGGTTTTCTTTTCATAATAGCTTGAGGATTGGTTATAAGAAACTTTTCTTATAAGTAGCAAATCCGTCTTGCCCCAAGTCCCTGCTTATGGCCACCGTCCACTGGGTAACTTCGGCCGATTAAGCAAATACATTTCCTATATAACTTTGGCCGATGTGAGCCCAGTGGACGGTGGCCAGTATAACTATAGATATTACTGTAATCAACCATAAATTAATATGTAAACATAACTAACATTCCCTGGGCCTACCTTATACTGTATAAATAAAAGAAATTTCGCTCACTTCTTCATTCACTATTAATCATATAGCCTAGGTGCCTATGTTTATGACTTTATGTATACTGTTATTTAGGGTGCATATAGTATGAATTGCACTGCATAACAATTCATTAGATACCGGTAGGCGCCGCATACTTTGCATTTTGATAGCCCAAATCTAAAGACCGAGAAGTTCTCCCAAGTTCATTGATCATTTGGTGTGAAGAGCTGTATTCTTTTACCTATAGGCTTACATAATTTTTTGTCACCGAATAACACGCTTTGTCGCCGCCAAAGTAGTGTTATATATCCTAGTGGACACAGGCCTAATGCAAAAACAAAATAGGGACCTTTTCAAAAAATAGGTCGGGTGAGCCTGTCAGTTACACATGACCTTTTTTAAGTTAAGAGAACATCGAGAGACCCAGGACTCACCTTTTACTCTCTCGCAGACAATTCCTCGGGTCTCAATACTGTGAGTACAGGTAGATGCGGTCACTGTATAGGCCGCTGCATGCGTGTATGCACAGTTATCGTTATGGACAGGAGTACTGCTCCATTCTGGGTGATCCTCGCTGACGGGGTTTAGCAAATCTGTCCAGGATGTATCTGATGATTTTCTGGATAGCCTCGTCCAATAGTTTGTCACTCTGTAAATCACGTGAAATTGAATGGCAAATTAAACACCTACCCCCCCCCCCCAACCCTCTGAGTTGGCTGAAAATAATTTGAATGACAAAGTAAATAGACCTCCCGCTCGGAATAGGTTGAAAAAGAATGAGCTTTCCCGTCACCATAGGCTCTTTTATAAATACTTGATAATAGCATCAACGGCATACAAAGTTAACATAGGCCTATACTATAACCTATCATAGCATGTGCTTGACCATTAGTTGACAAAGTGGTTATACATTTGTAGTAGGCTATACCCAACAAATTAGTGTCAGTCCGTTTCAGGAACGTGCACATTATGTATCAAACTGATGGGCACAACATGACACTGGAGACCATAGGACAAACATCGGCACATATGTGACATGGCCTGGGAAAAGGGACCTTTGTGTACCCTGCACTAAGGTCCCTTTTCGCAGATCGTGCCACATATATAGACAAATGCAATACCCCACAAAGCCGCAGACTGAGTGGGATATGCCCCAGCATTTGAAACTATAAACTTTAATAAAGAAAACCCAGCTTTTTCTCAGCCCATTAAATACGGCTACACTGTATTCAATGGGGGGGCATTGAATACGGCCCTTCCTATAGTTAAGGACTCTCAGCACCCATATTGCACTAAAACGGTTATGAGGGTTTAATTCCAAGGACATGTGTTACACCTCTACATATTATACACCATTTGAACCATCTATAATACTTTTATCAAATTCCTTCCATTATTTGGAATTTTCGTCACTGTGGAACGTGAATGGATCAAAAACGTTCCTTTTTATCTTCTTTTCATTTCAACATCATTATGGGATGGAAAATGGACATAATTATTAGGTTTAACTATTTTAAACTGATATTGATGTCAGTACCTGGGGTCCTTTTTTTTCTTTTCTTGATATTCCAATTATTAAGGCCTACAGAGCTCTTCAAAGTTGCATAGTTACTAAAAAATGGTAAAAATGGCTATTTACCCCTATTATCACCCACTTTGTAGCTAACTATGCAACTTTGAAGAGCTGTGTAGGCCTTAATAATTGGAATATCAGGAAAAGAGGAAAAAGGACCCCAGGTATAGACATGAATTTTAGTTTTCAATCGAGAAATTCAAGAATTTTGTCCAATTTCCATCCCATAATGCTGTTGGAAAAAAAAGAGGCTGAAAATGGAACGTTTTTGTTCCATCCACATTCCATGGCTACTAAAATGAGAAATAAACGAAGGAATTTGATAAAGCTATTATAGATGGTTCAATTGATGTATAATATGTACAGGTTTAACACATTTCCTTCGAAGTATACCCCTCAAACTGTTTGATTGCAATTTGGGTGCTGAGAGTCCTTAAGCATGGTAAATATTGTATTTCAAAAAAAAAGATGACATATATTGGCACACATTGAAACACAGCATGATGCTATGTACTAGTACTGGTACCATGGTACCAAAAAAGCTTTTGGATCAGAATTGTTTCGCATTTATGATTTTATGAAAACAATTTGGAAATGTCATTTTGAAATACTCACCATATAAAGTAGAAATTGTCATCGGGCACCATTACAAAAATAGGTTACTTCACTCGCCAAGGTCCCTACCATGGTAACATCGGCCTAAGGCATTTGTTTGTGTTTCATGCCAACCCTTTATCCAAGTAATCATGATCACCACAGGGAAGGTGTCTGTGGTTTGTTTCGTTTTATTGTGGCTTTAATCAAAGCCTATGTCATGCATTACTCTAATGAACCTAATGGAACAAGGGTTATGGTTTGGTTTTAAATGCATGGAAAACCTGTTGGTTTTATAATAATGATAATGATTCTGTTTAGCCATGAGGATATCAAGGAGCAACAAAGACGGCACCTGGTGTCAGAACTCTGCACTAATCTAATCTGATAAAGACACAATAGTTATGGAGTTTGAATAGTATGAGTGTGTGCCAGAAGTGAAACTAGGTCGCACTGCATCACACAAATACCTGCAATGTGTGACACCAGAATGTTCGTCTGATTCCACTCTAAAGCTGTCAGAGATCATCTATATTGCATAATTTGTTCCAAGTGTCAAAATAATGGATTTAGACCTAGCTCATTTCTGAGCCAGGGTTAGTAAGTGGGCCTTTTGCCCCGCTGGGCCTTTTACTCCTACTTACCCTACTGATAGGAATATTGAGAAATTCTACCTTTTGAATATTTACAAAATTCTTTCAGATTTAGAAGACTAAAATATCCCATGTGTCACTGTCGCATTTTCCGAGATCCTGTCGCACAGTTTTTGCGAGATTACGACAGCTACCTATCCCTGGTGATTTGATGTGGTAACAAAGTTCCTTCAACCAAAGCAGAAAAGTGTAGATAATCATGGACACAAGATCAACGTTCCTTCTACATATAACAAGAACGTGGTGAAAATGAGCGTAGACAATATAGGGCCGAAAAAAAAGAAGGTGTGTTTCAGGTTACATGGTCTGAAAATCTAGGGTAGGTAGGTCGGATTTTTTTTTTTTTTTCAATTTTTCAATTTTTTACTTTAGCCTGAAAAGTACCCAGAAATTGACTCACGAACTACAATGCTGACTCGCCGACGACCGCCTCGACTCGTGAACTATCAGATCGACCCTTAAATAGCCCCAAAATGACCCAAAATACAAATATTTTTTCAAAATTGCATACCTGTTTAGCTAGGTAGGGTCGGGTAACCTGAAACACACCTTTTTTTAAAATTTGGCCTAGAGACTCAACTTACTGTGCTCCTTGGTCGTGCATCGCCTTCTGAGCCCACTCCCATACTGCAGCATCTTCAAAGTAGGGTAGCATGTAGCCAAAAGCTGCACATATACTGGAGGCATAGCTTACGGACGTCTCAGCCAGGAGCACCTCAGATGTGATACAGTAGTTAGTAGTTGTACTTGAAAAGGTCCTACTGCAGAGAGAGGTGGAGGTGGGGGCAGGAGCAGGTGTCTGGGCACTATTTTGATGTCCGTGTGCCCAGCCATTTTGGGACGCGACAAAGTGTCCTATAAAATGGGAAATATGTAGTCAGTATACTATACAACCACAATAAACCGTTTTGTCGGCGCCAAAACGTGTGTTTTCGCAACAAAACAGTGCTATATTTTCTAGTGGACACAGGCCTAATGTGAACGTGTCCGTGTCATGGGGTTTCTGGATAGATACTTCTGTTGACATAGGGAAGGGGGATTCACGATGTCGCCATACTGCATTATGTTCACCGGGAAAATCTCAGAAAGTGTCATCTAATTATACCTAATAGACCCGTGTCCACTAGGATAATTGTATAGCAATGTTTTGTCGCTCAAAACCGTTTTGTCGGCGACAAAAGATGTTTTTCAACGACAACAGATATTTTTCAAAGACAAAACAGTATTATATATCCTAGTGGACACGCCCAGCTAACAAAAAAACGTTACTTTACGTCTAAATAACGTTTTAAACGTTACATAACGTTTTGCCATAGTAAAGAGCCTTAGAGAAACGTTATACAACGTTATACAATGCTGTATAACGTTTTTTGTTTACTGGGTGGGCCTATATTATGGCTCCATATAACTGTTGGAAAGTGCCCTCAAATTATGTTATATTTACATCCAACTCTAACAAAGTGTCTTCCAAATGTGATGTGTCCATGGCCAGGTGTTATTTATCAAGTGTCCATACGATATGGTTATCTGCGTACAAACTGTGAGAGTTTTATGTGGGCAAATCGTAGTGTGCAAACATGTTGAGTACGTTTTGTGTGGACAAACTGTAACACAGACAAAACGGGACACAATAGCTCGGCCTCAGCTATCAGAGGTGCAACAAGGGATGAACCTGCGAAGTCACTAAACGCCGACCATTCTCCCCGTAATCTTAAATCGCCACTTTTCCAGTAATCTTGATAGTGCCCCCCAAAAGTTTGATACACCGTTTGCCTCTAAGATTACGGGTAAAATGGGTTGACTAGATGCCACCCATTTTACCGGTGATCTTTAAAACCCATTTCATAAAAGAAAAGGACAAAAGAAGGGAGAAAGAAAAAGGGGGTGCCGGGGCAGAGCCCCTGATATATACAACAATGTGACCGGTTGAATTTGACCAACTTACAGTGGTGCAATCTAGAGGATATGCCTGGAAATTGGATAAGATTACTGGAAAAGTGGGCATTTTAAGATTACATGTAAAATGGGTGACATCTGCAGATGGCACCACCTAGTGTAAAAAAATTAAGATTACCGGAAAAGTGGACTTTTTAAGATTACGGGTAAAATGGGTGGTGTCTAGTGACTTCGCAGGCTCGTCCCCATGTGCATCAGAGGTCATGCAACTGCAATGGAACTCAAATACTCTGCTTACAAGTTAATGCAAAATGATTGATATTAAAGCAAACCTACCTTTTTGTGTCTGAAAACAAGCTAGCCAGAAGACTGCAATCCACAGGGAATGGCCTCCCATCATTAATCAACCTGGGTTCTTATTCACGGCCTTAAATAGCTGCCTGTTTCATTGCTGCGTTGCAGTTAATAGTGTACGAGGATCATATCACTCACGAAATATAAAGTCTATACTTTAGTTTATAGATGTAGTCTTAGCGCAGGGACCCTTCAGACCATCGTCCTCTCCTGTTGCCTCCTAGTGTGATAAGGTATACAGCAAACCTGAGGCCTTAACACTGCACCCATCGTGTTTGTAGTCAGGGTAACAAACGGTGAGATACCGCCCAGCATGTACAATCATTGATCATAGCGACTAAAACACTGCTATACCCTGAAGTATAGGCACAAATCCTCCTTTGTTCTCTGTCACACATAGGGCCTACCCCTTCAGCACATAGTGCCCCTGGGTCAACATTTGCATTTGCCTTTAGATATGAGAATTGTAAGACTCCATCAGTCTGAGCAAATACTCACACTGGACACACACCGATTATGCCCACTGGTTGATAAACCATTGGATACCCACTAATTGTTGGAGATGAATAGCCTACATCAATCTATTGACCAATTGTACTGCAAACATTCGATGTCAGAGAAGGTAGGACTGGTACTAATATACCAATCAGTAAGGCCTATAAGGATTAATGATCGAATCATTCAAATTAGCTGGAACTTGATTGTGTCTATCATGATTCTGGAATCTTAATAAAAAGAATCATTCTCCCTTTGATCCCTACGAGCTATATATAGTATTAGAACCTAAGAAATTAATACCCAGAATGGGCATTCGCATTTAAATACAATAAAGAAATTATGTAACCCCACATCGATCTTCTCTTATGATAAAGATAATTAAAATGTAATGCACATGTTGGTATTGTAGACCACATGCTTAAATACTTTGAACGAGTCGAATTCCCCATGTGCGAGAATAGCGGGATAATACTACCCAAGATACGACACAGTTTTTTTTAATGTGATGGTATTTACCAATATAACTCATTTAAAATAAATATTTGTATAAACCCCGATTTCCCTTAGCTTATGAAAACTCATTGTAAACCATACACACGGCCCTTGATGACAATTCACACCGCACATAACTAGATAACTTGAACCACAAGAATGATGTTCCCCCACAATGTTTGCATAATGATTATAATTGACACAAAATCGAGATAACACTTAATATTTACATTGAGATGGATTGCGGTTTATTCGGCGTAAAACCAAGCAAAATTAGTTTTATGCTGCTGACTATTGCTCAACGTTTTATTTTGGTTGGACAAATTAATATAGGAGAAATGTATTGATTATAGAGTGGTTGATTTGAAAAATGAGTAAACGAATATGTTCGTGATGTTGTTATTGTGTGTTATACCTACATAGAATCTTGGCTTTTAGCTAGGATTGGCTGTTTGAGGTTGGGCAAAACTGAGCTGGGTTTTATGTTGGGCATATGGCTGTGGCCCCAATCAGGCTGCACGATTTGGGCTCAGACCAGTTTCAAAGTTGGCTGCCCATTTTTGGGCTCAGATCAGTTTCAGAGTAGGCTGCCCATTTTGGGCTCGGATCCGTTTCAAAGTTGGCTGTCCGATGTGGCCTGAGGTTAGGCTTGGACAGAGCAAACTGGTCTAGTAGTTCTCATCATCGACACTAGATGTCACTACTATACTAAATATTGTTAGGACTCCGCAAAAGTGTAGCAACGGTGTGTTTCCAGGGTTGTTTATCTTCCAACAGGAACAGAGAAGAAGCCCTGCACCATACTTTTAAAAAGAATCCATGTGAGAGGGAATAGACTAGGCTTTCAGAAAAATGTAGATTTCCATGTGTCCGATGGACATTTGTTTTTGACTTATGGCCTTGGAAAATGGAAGATTACCCCTTGTGAGTGTCTTGTGATTTCATTCATCATGGGTTTATGGAATTTCATAAGTATACTTGTATATTCAAGTTTCTGAGCAATGTCATGTGTATGTGGGGACGAACTCAACAAGTGACTAGACGCTTTACATATTACCTGTAATCTTAACAACTTACACCTGAATAGCTCCTCAGCTCATCAGATCTGACGGGATTTTGAAGATATTTGATATAGAAATGATGGCAATACATAGACAAAGGTTGACTCATAGAGGTTCTTAGGTTCTCACTGAGGGTTATTTCACGAGGCGAAAAAATAACCCTCAGTGAGGACCCTACGAGTGCTCCTTTGTGTTTATTTCATATCCTTATTGACAATATTTATCAGAATTCCACTTATTTGCTCTGAAAAAAGGTCATTTACAGTGGTTAAATCAACAATTTTGATGATTTGACAGGCCATTAAATACGGGCAAGGGTTATTTCACGGGGGTGTTAGATACGGCCTTCCTTGGTTAAGTCAATGGGAGTGCCGTATTCACCATGAAATAAAATGAAAAACATCAAAAATTTGAAAACCCGTACACCTCCTACTTATATTAATAACGGAGTTATGACTTGACATCCTAAAGTAGTACAAAGTAAAAAGAAAAAAGTGGTATGCCACATACAATTTCTAGGTGCAATATTTAAGGATTGGAGGTTAAGATTTATATAACCCAGGTAACATAAGTACATTGGGCCATCATTGGGCCAATATACCACTTAAAAATGGGCCAATATTGGCATTTTGATATTGGCCCACTGCTGGTTTGACCGCTGGCCCAGTAATGGCCCATGCTCGGAAAAAGGGATATTGATTTCATGTTGGCCCAATGGTGGGCCAACATTAAAATGTTATTATATTATTCCAAGGTTACAAATTAAACATCGGGGCAACCTTGAAATACATATGTGGCTCCAACATATAATTCTCAATATAGGGCAACTGCAACAATCCCTAATATTGAACAATACTATTTTTATGTGTATAATTGAATGTACAAACACATTTAAGACATGACTGTCAAGTATCATCAGTTTAGAAAAAGCCATTTCTGTCTTTTTAATCCATCTTGATCTCTATCCCAAATTGGTTAGACACCATACAAACTGTATTTCTATGATTTAGGACTTATCTAACTCCATTACCCACACATGAGGTGTCTTCAAGTTCCTTTTGACAAATTCCCACTGATGTCATGCAGTAAATGGCACTTTTAGATATCAAATTTCATCCATGGAATTCCTCTGACCTTTAAACATGTAGAGCACATTGGGGATCACATTTATAACCCAATATGATGGCAAAGTTGGAGCCATCCTGTAAGATATTCTTCAGGCAACATTGAATCCCCCTGGTGTAGATCACAGCCAATATTGGACAAGTGTAGTTAGAATTTATGTTGCTCCAACATCAGAAATAATATGATGGCCCTGAAATGTTCCAACACTGGGCCAACACTGGGTCAATATCAGCAATATCAAGCATGGGCCAGCTCTGGGCCAGCGGTCAACCCAGCAATGGCCCATTATAGGAAATGCCAAGGGTGGGCCATCATTGAAATTTGTATGTTGAACCAATGTGTGCATTACCTACAATGGGTCATGGTTGGTATAACGATTGCGATGGAGTCGATCATTGTCGACATTGGCCCAATATACCCTTGCTACCTGGGAAACTATCAAGCATATTGCAGATAATTATTATAGGCGAGGTCATTCACTTTTTTTTACACAGGAAGGTTCTTAGGGACTGTTGCTATTGGTGACAATAGTAACCAAAATCAACAAAAAAAACCGCTTCTTTTGAGCCATGGAAACCCATATTTTCGACCCTGATTCTGCCACCATCCTCTTTCATGTGAAAGACTGTATCCATCATTATTTGAGCTGGGTTTTGATAATTATTATAGTTGGTAATATCATTGCATATATTGGGGTCTCTGCCCCGTACCCCCTTTTTCTTTCTTTTTCTGGTTCAGATTACAGGGAATATGTAATTTTAAGATTACAGGAAATATGCACCTGCGTTAGGATTACTCGAAATATGCCACATTACTATTCTGGGAAATATACACACGGTTAATATTACTGACAATATGCATATTCAAGATAATAGGAAATATGTACGGCGTCCAGTCACTTGGTCAGTTCATCCCTTCTGGTGTAGAATAATGGTTTATAACCTTTTGGGCTTCCATTCCATATTCTTTAGCTTAGCTCACATCAAAAACCCTGGTGCACGAGACTTGTGATGTCAGACTCGCTCAACCAGTACCCTTTTCCGCCACAAGGGCTTACAATGGGACTGGTGGAACTGCTATATTTCGATTGGAATTGGTCTACAGGATTTGATTGGTCAACTCCTGAAGGCAAGTTAGTGAAACAAGTTTTTAATATGAGTTTGCCCAGACTCTACTTTTATAGAGTCGGGCCTGAGACTGTGTGACGTCGGACATATGCAGGGTGGGACACAGACCATTATTGTGTGTGCACTGCCTTGATATAACGTGCCCTAAAGCACAACCAAAGACCCCGTAAATATGGTAACCACACATCCCGTGCTATATGTATACAATTGGCCATTAGACTCTTACACTTAATATCATAACCTGTGCTTGATTAGTTGATCCTGATGGTTTACAGCAGTTCAATAACCCCAGATTGTATACAGTATGGACGTATTGTGGAGCACTTTACAGCTTTTTATTATCATAAAATGACCACCAAAAAAAACTCCTATCTAGGTTTAAGGAGTGTGCTTAGACCTTTCTGGATATCTATAGATATATAATATCCAAAGTTGACAATTGGTCACCCAAGACACCGTATAGAATTGCTCCAGTGGACAGAGCATACACAGGTCTGTTTCTAATGGATCAGATTACAAAGGCCATTAGTGTGGTTTACATTGTGAATGTATGCCTAACTTGGGGTGACGTCCAATACGTGCGTGCATTCTGATGCAGTATATAGCTGAAATGAGAAGCATACCGGTCAGTAGGTAGCAATTCAGTTAAAGGGAAAGGAATTGTTATAACAAACACAACTACAATGTCTCTCATAGGACATTAACTGTACCACATTTGTACGTGGTTTACAAGCCTGCTGTATGATGGGGATACTTCAGTGCACTGGGATTGTATTGCTTTGCGTCGCATCCTGCATATCAGGTAAAGATAGTAAAGGTAAGTCTCTGTTAACGCCGTGATTTTAATCTCACGTAGGGAATCACAAAGCAAAAACCCAAGATCGGTTGCCCCCAAAATCGGTTTTGCCCCCAAAATCGGTTTTGCATTAAAAATCGACTTTCCACCAAAATCGACTTTTCCACCAAAATCGACTTTTCCACCAAACAGACCAAAATCGACTTTTGCACCAAAATCGACTTTTGCACCAAAATCGACTTCTCCACCAAAATCGACTTTTCCACCAAAACCGACTTCTCCACCAAAATCGAATTTTCCACCAAAATCGCTCTCAGGGTTATGACTGATGATAAGGAACTGTCAATAAGAGAGGAAATTCCCACTATTGACAGTTCGGTGAAGAACTGTCAATAATGGTATAATTTACCACTATTGACAGTTTGAACTGTCAATAAGAGAAAAATATCCCACTATTGACAGTCTGAACTGTCAATAAGAGGAAAGTTTTTCACTATTGACAGTTTGAACTGTCAATAGCTATAATCAAGGTGGGCCAGCTATTGACAGTGCAAACTGTCAATAGTAGAAATCAATCTTCTTATTGACAGTTCAAACTGTCAATACCAGGAAATAATTCCCTTATTGACAGTTCACACTGTCAATGGCCGGATATAATTCCCTTATTGACAGTTCACACTGGCAATAAGAAATTCATTTTCTCTTATTGACAGTTCCAAAAAGGAACTGTCAATAAGAGAATCTTTTTTCCCTTATTGACACTTCGAACTGTCAATAAGGGAATTATATCCTGGTATTGACAGTTCGAACTGTCAATAAGGGAATTTTATTCTGTTATTGACAGTTCAAACTGTCAATAGTCACGGCCATCACAGATGCGCCAACTGTAAAGAGTATCTCCGATTAAACTAAACCCTCTTCAAATCAAAGTGATAGGTAAACGGCAATCAGTGCTTGTGTGAAATTAGCAAGGCAAAGGGTATTCATTCCATATTGGCTTTAATACTGATGATAAATTGCATACTCTGATGATCATAATTCAATCCTGCATCTCATATTTAGAACCATACGAAACCTATTCGAATGCAATGTATTTAGTAATGATCAAAGATAAGCCCTGTGTGCACTAGACCCTCATTTATAATTATAAGACTGTTTGTCGTCCTCCAAACCTTCACTGTAAAAGTTTGGTTGCCACCTTTGTAGTTGTAGAGTAGATTCTACTGTAGTTGTACAGTTCATTGGAGGTGAACAGTAAAATCGACTGTAAATTTACAGTAGATTCTGCTGTTAACCCGTCTGAAGTGAAATATATGTTTGGCTGAAGTGAAATATATATATGTTTTGTCTCCCCGTGGACACACCTTGACTATAAAATTTGGAGATTAAATAGCAAAAGGCGGACGTGTGAGGCCCCTATCCCTCAAAAGGCCCCTATCCCTCAAAATTGGTCCGTTTGAGGGATAGGGACCAGGTGAAGTCCCTATGTGCCAAACAGCCCCTATCCCTCAAAAAGTTTTGAGACATAGGGCCCATGTGAAGTCCCAAAGCCACAAAAATCTTTTCCATTTTGATCATGCGTGACCAACAAATCCAGGAATATAACCTCAAACTCCTGCATTTTAATGTATACTATTTGAAAGATAATAGTCCTGTGAATCTCCTGATATGATGTCCCCACCCCAAGTGACAGGCCATCTGGTTGATATCAACAAGCTGTACACAGCAGGGGGTAGAGACCTGCTCACATCCTTATGTGTGCTGTAGTGGAGAAAATGTAATATTGTCATAAAATCTGGGATAATAATAAAAAAAAGAATCATAAATTACTTTGTGAGACACACATACCTGTTTTAGGTTGGAAAATATATCTCATCATGGTTTAGAGCGCACAAAGTGATAACAGGTGTCAGTCTGCAGGCTATAGATATAGACCCCAGAAGGCACCCTTGAGGCCTACTTCCTTGCTGCAGAAGCAAGAAACAGTCATAGAAACTATTACAAAGGTTTTTGATGGATAGGGCTTTTGATACTTAGGGATTGTTTGTAGGATAGGGGCCTGACATGTCCCTATCCCTCAAATGGCCCCTATCCTACAAATATTTGTGAGATATGGGCTGTTTAAATGTGGTCCCTATGTCTCAAAATTTTGTTGGATAGGGACTTTTTGCTATATAGGGACCTGAGGTGGGCCCTAAGTCTCAAACGGCCCCTATCTCACAAATATTTGAGGGATAGGGGCCTTTTGAGGGATAGGGGCCTCACAGGACGTCAAAAGTACAAGTCAAAAGTGGACAATAGAATATTATGACATGATTTCTTCTGCAGAAAGTGAGCACACCATAACTAGATTAAAAGTGGATGATTTCTAGAAATATATCCCCCAATAATACTGGACGTCAAACAGGTGATATCGTCCACTTTGTCCTATGGTGGACACACACCTATTCACAATAGGCCTGTGTCCACTATACGATTTATCAGACCGTTGTGTCACCGAAAAACACATGTTGGCGCCGATAGAACGTTTTTATCGGCGCAGAAACGAGTCTTTCGGCCACAAAACAGTCGGATAAATCCTAGTGTACACAAACCTAATGCTGAGAGACTAAAAGAAAGAATCCTTAAATTCATGGCTGTGAAGTATCTGCAGGGAAACACGTCATACCATGCGTTTTAACCATGAAGCCTCTCTGACGCACATCCTCTGAGCTTATACCATGAGTCCCAGCAATAGGCCTGTGGCCATTAGAATAATTATATAACACTGTTTTGTCGCCGAAATACGCGTTTTGTCGGCACCAAAACGTGTTTGTCAGCGACAAAACGTGTTTTTCGGCGACAAAACAGTGTTATAAATCCTAGTGGACAAAGGCCTAATGGCGAAGTAACGACATGTTATGAGTTTAACTGCGGGTAAAAAAAGAAGAGTCAAAAGTAATGCATTAAACTTAGTATGAGCCCAAATAAAACACTTAAAACAATACGACCGACAAACACCTTGACATTGGCCAGTAGATGACCGGCTTTACCCTAATATATCCCACCATTGTAGACTTATGGGTGGATACTCATGATACACAGGCACTCATCATGTTCTACTCTCGTTCCCAAATCCTTCCGAAGGAAGGCTCTGGTAACTGCCAAATGTTGGGATTTTGCTGGGTCTGGGCAACCTCTGCTGGTAGCTTGGAACCAGCGAACAGGAACAGGAAATGGAACCAGAAAGGCTGATGGTAAATCTACCTAAAACTACCATCATACATTCTGGTTCCATTTCCTGTTCCTGTTCGCTGGTTCCAAGCTACCAGCAGGGGTTGCCCAGACCCAGCAAATTCCCAAGTTCAAGGTCATTTGGCTGTCCCCAGAGCCTTCCTTCGGAAGGATTTGGGAACGAGAGTACCGGTAATCATGTTCCAGCATTCCTCTGTTGTTTACTTTATTAATGCTTATCGATCCCTCCCATGTAAGTGATATACCATGATCAATGAATGCATTAGTAAGCCTAGATGCATATATGATAATAACCAAACAATGACAATGAGAGAGAGAGAGCGAGCGGAGAATTGCCCGACTCCTTCCTAAAAAGCTTGGCAGTATGAAGCAAGGGTAATGCAACCAAGCTTTATGCTGACCATACAAGATAGTTCTCTGAAGGGTCAGCATGATGCATGAATAGAGCCCTGGTGAGTAGACCTGTCAGGGTTCCATTTATACATCACGGTCATAGAGGGTATAGTGTAAATAAAGCATGCACTACTGTAAACGTAGATATTTTCGCGCAGCTAAATTTTCGCGCACCTAGCATATAAAGGCATTTTCGCGCAATTATATTTTCACGCAGCTGCACTCAGGTGATCCTTAGCTACATGCTACATGTCAGTTTTTACGGTTTTTCAATCGGACAATTATTAAGGGTTATATAACCCTGTATTGTCATATTGATATTTTTTTTAGTATATAGACAAAACTCCACGCCATACACGCTATGCACGTCATACTTCAAGAGTTGAAGCTGAGTCATATCCCACTCAGCCTTCGGCATCCTGTGATATGACCCAGCTTCAACGAGTGATGTATGCTGTGCATGTATGTTAATAAGAGGGGTTTTGTGTTTATTACATGGTCCTACTGTCTTATAATGAAGAATATCAACAAATTCGGAGGCCATGGAGTATGGCAACATCATACTCCATGGGAGCATGGAGTATGGAGCTTCCATTGGTTCAGCATAGAGAAGGCCGTACCACCATGTAATAATGATATTAGATGAGATTCATTTAAGAAATACTTTTTTTTTTAAAAAAGGATGTGATTTTTCCAGCATGTAAGATTTGGTAGGCCTAGTTGAGGTCACGTGGAAGCAAATGGCGCCATCTACCGAGTCATATGGTATTCTGGTCTGCATTGAAGGGTGTTCTGGCTGCTGATTGGGTTATATTTCAGATGAAACAAAAATGGCTAAAATTGTGAAAAAATTCACAGGTGTTCCCAAATACCCTTTGTATAGAATAGCACATGTAGTTTTATGCTATGTAAAGGGTTGTGGAATTTCTGAGGCATGCAAAAACTGATGTGGCCAGAGGTCGATTTTAGGCCCAAAACAGGGCAAAATGGGACTACCTGTGGATAAAAGTGACTTTTTGAGATTTTCATGGTCAACCCGTTTATTGAGGCTGAAACATTGTGTGTGAGCGATTGTTTAATCAGACTAGGGCTAAGACTATGGTCAACAAATTTTGTGTGTGGCTAATTTTGTGCATTATGCTATATAGAAACATAGAGGAATAATAATTGCTTCCTCGTGACCTATAGTCTCTACTGCAGTGCAACATAAAGTGTCAGACATCATTGCCATTGGAAAGCTAATTTTTTGTGCAATATTTTCGCGCACATCATATTTTCGCGCACATGCCTATGTGCGCGAAATGCGCGAAAATATGTACTGAGCGAAAATTAATACGTTTACAGTATTATGTGTCTCCTAACCCTTTAAGGGCCGCATAGTGCACAACTGCATCATACCATTGATTGCCATGATGCTTGACTGCATCCTCCCGCGACGGTATCAGGACAAGTACCCCCGGACATCTACCCCCTGCCATTTACCCCCCTAGACATCTACCCCCACGACATCTACCCCCTAGGACTTTTACTCCCCGGACATCTACCCCCTGGACCTTTCCCCCATTAGGACTTTTACCCCCTAGGACATCTACCCCTTTGGGCATCTACCCCCTTGGACTTTTACCCTCTAGGACTTCTACCCCTGGGGACATCTACCCCTCACCATGATGTGACTCATCCATATGGGCATCTGGAGGGAGGGGATATCCCCAGGGGTAGAAGCCCTAGATGGTAAAAGTCCAAGGGGGTGGATGTCCTAGGGGGTAAAAGTCCTAAGGGGGTAAAGATCCTAAGGGGTAGATATCCAGGAGGGTGAAAGTCCTAGGGGGTAGATGTCCAGGGGGGTAAATGGCAGGGGGTAGGTGTCCGGGGGTAGATGTCCAGGGGTAGAAGTCCTAGCACCTCACGCGACCCTCTGGGATGAATTCACTCCCAAAGGGGGGTCATGTTGACAAATGTCTGATTACCATGTCAGTGACATGCCATCCTTTAAGGGTTAAGTGTTAAAGGATTAATGGACGTCAGATCAGTTTGAATGTGAAAACCTTGTAGAATGGCATTCGTCATGAAGGTGGCCATGGAGGTTTCATAGTTAGACATATATAATTATATACATACATACATACATACATACATATTAGATATTGGTCTCTAAAGGTATACATGCATCAATTTGTAGGCTAGACGTTGCCGAAAAAGTTACAACTCAATCTCAAGGTAACTTTGGTAATGGTGTGAGATTAGTTGCATGCACAGTTCTCCTTACCTTCATTATAATTTCAATACCTTAATTGCTTCATATTCATGTCCTCTGGTGTCATCTCTTTTTATTGTAGAGTCAGGCTCTGTTACATTTGAAGATGTCTCGTGTGCCACAGCCTTCACGATATCAGATAAGGACTACTGCATCACCCAGGAGGTGAGACATAATACCCAATACCCTGAGGCCTCCACCCTGTGTGCCGCCCTCGGGTACATGGTAGTCTACTTCTCTGAGAAAGAAGAATGGGACAAGCTCAATGATGCACTGGAATCAAAGAACTCATTGTAAGTGTTGATTTCTCAAGGCAGAACGAATTTTGTGTATATATATCATTGATCCAAGGGATTATGGATAATAATGGACCAATTTAGCCCAGTCGCGTACGAGAAGGGGGGGGGGGCGATCACGGACGAAGGGGGGATGTGAGGCCCCTATCCCTCAAAAGGCCCCTATCCCTCAAAATTGGCCTGTTTGAGATTTAGGGACCAGGTGAAGTCCCTATGTGCTAAATGGCCCCTATCTCTCAAAACGGTTTGAAACATAGGACCCACGTGAAGTCCCTAAGTCACAAATATTTTTAGCATGTCCCTATCTCTCAAAAGCCACTATCCCTAAAAAGTGTCCCCTTGGCTAAATATGTGCAATAGATAGATCATTTATAGGATATTGGATAATATCCCACTACCACCCCACCCTTAGTAACATCCCCTCCCGTCTTTTGATAATAGATTACTGCTCCAAAAGTAGGAAAGGGAGTGGTCATTTATTAATTACAGGGTGTTTAGTGGGTTCGGGAGGGGTGTAAAATATGTCCATTTTTTAACAAGAGGGGTCATTTTTTAACAAAAGGGGGAGGGGGTGGATTTGGGGGAGGAACAAAAATTGGGCCCTTTAAGGGGGGGGGACCAATAAAATTTGGACCCCTCTTACGGGGGGAATACAAAAACAATTGTATCCTTTTTTAACAAAAAATGTCTTACCTATATGGTCAAGGGGTCGGCCATGCTGAATTTTAACCTGCCTGAAGGGGGGACCAAAAAATTGGACCTCCTTCTTTCTATTTCTTTTGGCCAAACCTTGAATAATTGTGTTCTTGTAAGGCATGATTTCTTACTGCAGAAGTATGAAATAGTCCTTACAATTGATTACAAATGCTTTTGCTGGATAGGGGTTTTGAGACTTAGGGACCTTTTGTAGGATAGGGGCCTGACATGTCCCTATGTCTCAAATGGCCTCTATCTTTCAAATTTTTGTGAGATAGGGGCTGTGTGAATGTGGTCCCTATGTCTCAAATATTTGTGGGATAGGGGCTTTTTGACATTTAGGGACTTCAGGTGTGCCCTAAGTCTCAAAAGGCCCCTATCCCACAAATGTTTGAGGGATAGGGGCTTTTTGAGACTTAGGGGCCTCACAAGGGAGGGGGCTCAGAATGTTTGATCCCCCAAAACCCTGTGATAATATACACATGATTTCCGACCCTTGAGTCCCACATCAGGAAAGGGGAGTGGGGCACCACTAAAGCAACAACTATCTCATATGCGTGATACGGGCGTACCAGACAAGTATGTGTCAGATATGGGCGGCCCTCATGCAGACCCTATATATTTGACATAAATAAGTCAGACATAGCACCCTGTCCAGGGTGTGATATTACAATTTCCAGTGGCCAGCACAGAAAAATATTGATTAGCTAATTATCATAATGGTAACATGTTTATCCAAATTCAAGGCTATAACAATGGAAGATTTCCATACGTATTTAATCATCTTAACATCATCATCTGCAATGCACTTTAATGCCTATAAATTATGGATTAATTTCCTATTATCAGTAGTTTTTATCAAAAACAAAAATGTTTCCCATTTAAGGACTTGACATAAGCCCTATTATTGAAAATAGTTTTGCCAGAAAGAAGGTTTTGGCCAGATAGGGACCTGACCTGGTCTCTATCTAACAAAATGGACAGGTTTGTGAGATAGGGGCAGTTTGTGAGGAAGGGGCCTCACAGGGTTTGCACTGAAGGGGGTAGCCACCTCCTTTCATATATTTCAAGCATCCGGCATAAGCCTATGCTTGGTTTGGGTGCCCCTCCCTGATGCCCCCCCCTCCCCCGCCCGGTAAAAATGTACTTCCGATATCTCTGACGCGTAAAATCAAATGTACATTCGAATAGAGCAGTCAGAACTGGGAGGGTACTAAATTATGATTATTCGTTCAGGTGAGATAAGTCTGACAGTATATGTAGCATAAATGCATTTTAGTACTACTCTACAACCTGCATTATTTTCTAGTTAAATGTTATTTATCCTACATAAATATTGTTTAGATTATTTGGCAAATGATAGTCATTGTTTTCAGAGTGACAAACTACTGGACTCGATCAATGTTAGTGAATAATCAATGGACCGATGTCCTACGCGTGGGGACGGCAGACTGGGCACACACTCACTTTAAACTGGGCACAAAGCAGATATGTTCGATTGCAAGGAGAGACAAAGGAGAGATCAAATCCAAAAAGTGTACATCAACAGAGGGTGTTGTGTGTGAGAGAACGCCAGGTGAGTTCTGGTACTTCTGCCAGTGTAGGCTCCAGCATACTTCATGACAGATAAAGTCCCCATGAACACAATCTGCTCATGGGGAAAAACTCACCAGGTGACCAGATGTCGTGCATATTTCCTGTAATCTTGAATTGAATACCCCCTCTAATCTTATTAAACTGCCACACTATAGATGGCGCAATGTTCAGAAATATACACTCCAGGCAACAGTTTTAGTGATAGACATGTAGCCTTACTGATAATGTAATAGGGGCTCTGCCCCCCTTCTCAACTCCCACTTTTCGTCTTTTATTTTCTTCTTCTTTTCATATGACATTGACTACATAACACAAATTTATATCGCTGTGATCTTAAGAGAGAACAGTGTCTCAACATATTTTTGGGAAAACTGGTTAAGATTACAGGAGATAATATGCCCGACGTCTAGTCACCTGGTGAGTTTGTCCCTACCTGCGACACATCTTGTCATTTTGCTGGCCGATGTCTATGGCTGTGTCTCATGAGTCTGGGCCAATGTGAAAGTCTATGACCTGGTGCAATCTATGACTGGGTGCAATCTATGACCAGGTGCAATCTATGACCGGCATAACAGAAAAAGGCTTTTTTAGGGCAGATTTACATAGACATTTTAAACAAAACTTTCTACAATATGTGATGCATAAATTAACGTGGATGGCTGTCATTAATTCCCCCTTTCTTTAGACAGTGTAGGTGTTTAAAATGAATGCTACTTATAAAGTGACGTCTATGACCTTATAAGATGGACTTTTCTATTTTATATGTGTTAAAATAGAGATATAACTATAGAAACTATGAAAAGATGATAAGCATCATAATGTCTCAATACATTCATTAACTTTTTCAGCCATCTCCATGTACATCTGCCCTAAATAAACTATTTTCTTCCATGCTGATCATAGATTGCATCTGGTCATAGATTGCACCCAGTCATAGATTGCACCCGGTCATAGACGTTCACGTTGGCCCAAACTCATGAAACACAGCCCTATTTGGCAGCACAAAGAAACGTGTTAGAGCTACTATCAAAACTACATATGGATTCCCGCACTGTACGGCAGTTGGTGAGTTAGGTATCTGCCAAAATCGTCCTATGGTAAGTTCCTGAACCAGCCTATACACACTATACTTGAAGGTACAGTTAGTCTGGCTCAGTAATTTACTACAGTAAGAAATTGGGCAGTTACCCAACTCACCAAGTGCCTCTCATATGACAATAGTTTTTGCGACACTGGCTCTGACACTGGATGAATTCACTGGAAATATAATGATACAAAAATCAGGGATAAAACAGTCCTTAACCTTGAATGGAAAATCTAATTTTCGAAAGTAAATCAAGCATTCACAGCTGATTCGGCATAAATAATTAGCAATAGGGGATCCGATACCTGCACTTCCCCTAGATTAATAAAAGTAAGAAATGCTTATTTTTATTTATTTGAAGTCTCCCCCTGTTTCTTATCGCCTGCCATGTCGTCGGGAGGCCGATATTGTATGATTCACGGTGAGTTTACACAAGCCCAGGCTGATACTGCTTGCCGAGTTCTTGGACCAGGATATGGAATAGCAGAGTTCACAGAGGAAAACACCTGGGGGGAAGTCGTGGAGAGTGTGTTATCACACGTTGTAGGTGCATCAGAACTGACGTAAGTATCCTACACTGTAAATAGTGAACACAAAAGTACTTAATTGTATACTGAAAAGTTGATTATATTACCCATATGCACTGGCAGCGCTGAATAGACTGAAAAACCACAGTAGGCCTAGTATTATACTGCTCATTTAAAAGCTCTAGCCTAAGGGTACATGCTACTAACAAAGAGATCTAATCTTATTATCAAGATCGATTCTTAAGTTTACAGGGCTGTTACATTTCTCTACTGTACAAGAGCTAATTTCGAAATATACACAACTAAGCCTCATGCTTTTATTCAATCAGTTATGATAACCTACTATTTGTCAAAGAATATCGGTCCACTTCTTAAATATGTACACATTTCTTAAAATTCTGAAGACAACAATTCCTTTACATTCAGAAAACTATACATTGGTCTTGAGGTCGTGCAGGAAGGTTCTCCCCGTCAGTGGATGGGTTCCAAAGAAATACTATCTTATTCATTTGCCTGGAAAAGGAACGATCCAAAGAACGATGAGGAATGTGCAATAATCAACACTGATGATCTTGTATGGGAATCGTATCAATGTACCAAAAAGGCTTCCGTCCTGTGTAAGTACCAATTTGTATGTAGTATTTAGTCCGCAAAGGGCTTTGTCAGTGTTTGGATGCTCAATGAGGTGTATCGACATACAGACGAGTGTGCTCAGCCATGACTAAGCCAAGCTGAGTATTTTTGATAATAAGCATAATTATGCAAATTAGATAGCGATAGCTCTAAGACGAAGAGAGATAGGGCTATATTGGCATTTTAAATTGGCCAGCGCCCACACGTTTTCAAGGACCCACTTCTCACAAACTGGAGGTGGTAGGGGAAGATGGGGTAATAAGGGCCATGGGGTAATAAGGGACACTCTCATTTCAGACTGATATTCTTTACTGAAAGGTAACACTAAGAACTCAGTTTTTGTTTTATAATAAAAGGTAGGCATCAAATCATATATATTGCAGCATTTATTATGTTGTTGGAGGAATTATTGTTTGATTTATAAGCGGAAAATAAAATTGAATGCCTGGAATATTGAGTGCTGACATCTTGATTATTAAAGCATATTAGACACATCATTATTTATGTAAGCCCCTAGTTTGAGCAAAATGGTAATCTTTTTTCTGGTTTCAGGTGCTAAGGATAAACCACCCAATAGCTTATAAAATGAAATATGGTTTGGTTATTTTCTGTGAAGTGTCTAGGAATTGACACCACTATTTGTGTGGTGTCCCGTATTACCCCAACCTCATTTTTTGATGGGGTAATACGGGTCAAAGGCAATCCCTATGGCAATTTGTATATATTTTTTCTACAAAAATGTTAAGCTATTAATCTCATTTAAAACTTCCACATGAAAGAGTGCCGTTGCAGAAACTACTTTTTTTAAAGATATCTAAATAAAATTAGTTCTTTCTGAGATTTTTTTCATGTTTTAAATTTGCATATGGTCATGCTTTATTTGGTGGCCATTTTCCAAAATGGCGGCATGAAAATACAAGAAATTTCAGGGTCAATTTTAATATCAAAGACAATTCACAATTTTTGCTGTTTCTAGTGTACATCTCAACATAAATGGTCACAAAATAGCTTGAATTAAAGCTATAGAGGAGCCCCATCTAGTAGATAGGGTTTGGGGTATATCATGACATCCTGGTGACCATGGAAACAATGTAAACACTCCATTTTTGCCAAATTTTGCTAATTATTTAAATTTTTGATAAATTCTCTCGACAAGAATAGGCATATAGGACTCATTGAGGTAACAAAGTATCTTTATAATGTTTTGGGACAGTTTAAATCATCATTTATTTTGTTAAGGTACCTCAAAGGCTTCTCATTCAAAGAATTCCACCCATGCATTAAAGATATTAGGCCATTTTCACTGACGATTCCTATTCCGTTCCGTCTTACCCCACAATGGCGACCCGTATTACCCCACCGTGGGGTAATATGGGTCACAAAATCTTTAAAATTATTAACTACAACCATTGTACCTTAGGCAGTTTGAGGACATTTTTCTTCAACACAGTTAAATGAAAAAGAGGAATGCTTAAAAAGTAGGTAAAAAAATATTTTGCTTATGGTCACCATAAAGGCAGAAATTGCATGAAAGCCCTTAGGTGTCCCGTATTCCCCCATCTTCCCCTATCTGATAATGAAATGTATATCACTTGAGAGCTCATCTAGATGTTAGAATAGACTTTTACCTTGGGTGTACATTACATTGATATAATGCAAATTATACACGGAAATTGTTACCTTCATTTCCCTAATCAAAAGAACTACTCAAACAGACATTTTTCATTGATTATATTGAGAAACAGAAGAAAGGCCATTAAGAAGATATGTCATCCATTGAATTCAACTAACCATTATGTCAGATAAGCCTTCACTTTACCCTCAGGTGATGATAATACATATAGTATGTTTAAAAAAAAACAATGGAGGTTTACCATGGTTACTTACTCTACTTATCTATAATCAGGTTTATGTAGTTCAAAATATTTGCAAATATCCCTAGTAGCAAACACACTGTGGCCCCGGACGGGGCCAGACTGTGTTTGCAAGTCTGGCCTGGAGTGGGCTAACCGACGGGCTCCCGTCGGTTTAGGGCACTGGGCTTTGGTCTGGCCCCGTGCGGGCTTCCCATGTTGGGCGCAGATCGGGTTTTGGACGGGAAGCCCACTTTGGGCTCAGATCAGTTTTTGGACGGGCTTCCCACTTTGGGCTCAGATTGGTTTTTGGACGGGCTGAAAGTGGATTCAGATCGGTTTTTGGACGGGTTGAAAGCGGGCTTAGATCGGTTTTTGGACGGGTTGAAAGCGGGCTAAGATCGGATAATTATGGGTTTTTAGAATCTATTCAATCATTCTCCAATGATTTCTTGTATTTGTTGAACCAGATATCCTAGGTCCTGCTAATAATATAATCAACCCAAGGCATAATCATACTCTTCGTACCCAATAATGGAAGTATCAAGCAGGCCTATTATCATCAGGTTTGAGCCACATGCAGCATAGACAAGTGTCTATGGTGCACATTGGCCTTCAAAGCCATAGTTCATACCTACATGGGGCACATGAGTCTTGTATTAAGATTGTAATGCCACAGAAATAGTGTTTACACTGGATAGCTGCTTAGAGAACCTCCTTTTCAGCATTCAAATATATATTCTATCTTATTTCCAAACTGTGAGAACATCTATTTATTGTTTCCTATTCTACATCACTTTAACATTTTATTGTATTATTATATAATGTCAATTTCATCCGGCTTTGTTGGAAAACTCTAGATATTGTATAGTAGTGACATCTGGTGTCAATCATCAGAACTATTAGATGAGTTGCCCTGTCCAAACCCAACCTCAGCCCTCATCGGCCCGGAGTGGGCTAACCGACGGGCGCCCGTTGGTTTAGGGCACTGGGTTTTGGTGTGGCCCCAAGTGGGCTGCCCGAATTGGGCTCAGAACGGGTTTTGGATGGGTTTCCTGTCATCTGGCCAACATGAACCCAAAGCGGGTAGCCCTCTTTGAAACTGATCTGAGCCCAAATCGGGCAGCCCGCTTTGAAACTGATCTGAGCCCAAAATGGGCAGCCCGATCGGGGCCACACTTCAGCCCAGCCATCTGCCCAACATGAAACCCAGCTCAGTTTTGCCCGACTTCAAACAGCCAATCCGAGCTAAACCCAAATTGGCCCCGTGCGGGCTTGCTACTAGGGATGGTTATTGATTTTAATGGTGGTGTAGGGGTTTACTACGGTAATCATTTATATCCAGGTGACCGAGGAGGATTAAGTTCGGGTTGTTCCCGCCTGGCGTTAGTGTGGGCGGTATCCCAGAGGGGGCGACTGTCCTCTCTCGGGTACTGCGCACCACGTTTCAGGCGGGAGCCAACCGACACGTGACCATGTTCATTTCACATCCAAAGGGGGTATATAAACCTCCCCTCCTCGTATAGTCGCCAGTCAGTGCAGGCCCGGCTGACTCCCCGCATTACCCTACCCCAATCGCTAGATTGAGCCAGGACTGCTTCGTCTTACCCTTCGGGTTAAGACTAGATTCAATTGTAATAGGGATACGTTGAATAAAACACGCTTTCTACTTCGCACTTGGAAACTGACGTTCTTGTTCTCTTTCTGAGATTCCGAACCACTACACTGGTGCCGTGACCAGGATCAGTTTCGAGTAGCAGTCAGGTGAACCTGGCCGGAGTAGGAGAGTATGGGGACGGTAACGTCCCGGAGCGGAACAACCCAGTTGTTCCGACCAGCTTCGAGGGTTTCATGCGTGAAACCGAAGGAGCTTTAAATCCAGGAGCGACTTTGGAAGAAGGAGAACTGGAGTCCACCCGAGTGGACCAGATGGAACCGGAGGAAGCGAGGGGGTTCACACCGAACTTCATTGCCACTCAGGGCCAAATCATGTTGAACACTGGGCGTTCTTTGTTCAACACGACTGACTCCGTTTTCTTTCCCGGAGGAAAGAAAAGGGCGAACCAGAAGGGCTCATTTCTGGACCCGACGGTATTAGAAATACCGCCACAACCCCTTCGGGTCGTACCCGAAGGAGGTCCCATCGTCGGGACCCAACCTGATCTTGATCAGGACGACACCTTGGACCGGGACAACGATTACCGGAACAAGGAAGAAATGAACAAGCAGTACGATGCTCTGCACGACGAATTGGTTTCGTTGATCTCTGAAAGGAATAGGTACATCCTAGAGAGTAGACAGGTCCATCAGGATATGGAGTGGAGAACGGATCAGTTGACCCGTGACAACCAACTGGTGAAAGACCAGATGGAGAAAAATCAGGAAACCCTGAAAGCGGAAAAGAAAAGATTATCCGAGTTAGGTCAAGCTAACCGGAAGTCTTATGCCTGTCAACAACAGTATCAGGCGGACCTAGAAAGATACTCTAGGGAATGGCACGCCGCCAAGGACGCTCGCAACCAGCAGGTGGAAGACAATGAGGCAGTAAGAACCGCTATCCTAGAAGCAAACATAGAGTTAGATCAGAAGAAACTAGAGGGCATGAAGGCGGTATCTATACTGGAAGCTAGACGAGTAGAGTTGGAACTCTACCTAGGTAACCGGAAGGTACCTGACCCAGAGGTGACCCTCACCCCTGGGGAAGGAGTGGAGAACCCTCCACTCCAAGGAGTTCTAAAGCCCGCCACCCGATACCCTTCCGGAGGACAGGTAGAGAAAGATGTCTACTATACATCTGCTCCCCCTGCTCCGACGGGACCTTCGGTAACCATCGATCCGACGGCATATTCCGCGGGAAGTGCGCCGGGAGTCGATAGTTATGACACCTTGAACCCCTTCGCTGGGGATAGTCCATCTCAGTATGGAGCTGTTCCACCCCCTTCGGGTACGAGCAAGAACACCACCACCCATGAGGATCAACAAGGGGGGTGGTATGGTTATGATAATTGGGGTGACCTGATTTTTCATCATAACCAGGAGGCAGAGACCCGAGAAGGGAGAACTCCGGGAAATCAAACCCGGGGGCATGCAACCCGAGGCAGGAGAGCAGGGGAAGGACCTTCTGCTGGATGGTCTAGGGATCAGAACCGACAGTACCCCCGTACTGATAGTCCTGATAGACCCACAAATGGTCAGGGAAGTCGGCCTAGACCCCAAACCCATGACCAAACAACCACCGGGAGTGTTCCCCCTTATCCGGGTACCACTTCTCGCCCTCGACCCACCCGGTTTCCCGGGTGCGAACCAGTCTCTCCAGTCCGACCATTGACCCGAAGAACCTCAATGGCTCCCGGATTGAGACAGGTTTATGATACTGATCCTTGTATCAAGAGCCTTGGCTTAGATAGCTATAGCCGGGGACAAGATGCCACTGAAATAATGGACTGGAGCCGGAATCTATCAGATCAGCTGATAGAAGGGGTCACCAGGGGTGCCCGACGGACCGCCCGGATCACTAAACCCTACAAAGGGAAAGGACCCTGGAAAGATGAATACCAAATATTTGTGGATGACTGCAAATACAATGGGTGGTCTAAAGAAGACTCATTAGGAGCCTTCGTGATCTGGCTAAATGATGGGCCAGGTAAATCAGCAGTCTCCCAATGGAGAAGTACATATGGCCCTTCGGGTACATATGATCAGCTCGAAAGTACTGCTGTATATATCTTTGGGAACCTGGTGACCGTGGATCACTGGTTGGTCTTCAAGGGACGAACCCAGAAACCAAAAGAGTCCCCAAAGATATATGGTCTAGAGCTTCAACGGATTCTGCATCAGGCAAGACCCGAATGGGCTAGAGACGCCGATTACTATATCGAGACTCTCTTTGTCCGGTTTATTAGCGGACTGAGCGACCCTGATCATCAGGAACTAACCAGAAAAGCTTGGAAAAGCGATTCCTCCCTAGCCGATCTATTTTTAGCCATAGATGGTTATGAGAAGAAGAAAGTTCTTCTTGCCGGATTGGTGCCCAACCAATCCCGAACGTCAGCGGTAGTTGACTATAGTAGCAGCGGGGGATCCTCGGGTGAGGATACCGAAGGAGAGGAGACCATTGGGGCGGTAGCCTTCAGTGGGAAGCGCCGGGACAAAAAGTCCGGTGATAACAAAAGGCGGAAACCTTTTGACAAATCATCCTCTAGCAAAAAGCCAGAGAAACCTCCAGGGGACAATTCAAAAATCCCTTCCAAACCTCCCTCGGGTCCACCAGAACCCAATGTTCCGAAGAAATCGGAGCCTGACCAGTCCCTCGGATTGGTAGAAGCCATGATGCAGCGTATGATGGCGATGTTTGATAAGAAAGAGGAAAGGAGGGTTAAACCCGAACTGAGTACTGTAACATGCTACAGATGTCAGGAGAAGGGGCATTACGCCTCCTCATGCACAGCTGAGAAACCTGTGATGCGATTCTTCGGAAAGAACTCGGAAAATTAAAGGGGATCCCTGAGGAAGGCGACTCAGAGATCCCGAAGGAAATATGCCATGATACTCCTGACGGAACGGGAGTAAGTTCACACTCAGTAGTGACGCCCGGACATAATTATGGGGGACAAGCAGGCGCAGCTTGGGAACCCTGGGGCCGGGGCCATCAGCATTCCAGTCATACATTCGGGAAGTGAGTCGGGGAAACCCGGTGCTGATGCGGAGGAGTATAGTGCAATGGTTTGTGGAACCAGGCTCCCCCTAGATCACCCTTGCCTGGAATACATAAGAGGGCGTGGATTAGATCTAGGTACTGAGAGTGACTTACAGAAGTTCACTAGTAACCCTTCATTGAATGGAGGAAAAAGGTGGTATTTAGCCGCTTCTGTGAAGGGTAGAGTCGGGGAATTTCTGATAGATACTGGAGCCAGCCACTCCATCATCTCTCGGAGGTTCTACACTCTTCTGCTGGGCACAAATGATGACCTTAAAATGAGGGTAAATGCGTGCACAGCCGACGGTAGCAGATTGCGGACGTTTGGACGTACTTTCCTGTGTATCTCGGTGGTGGGGAAGGAGTTTGTATTCTCCCCAACCATTGCTGAGATCGAGGATGATGGCATTATAGGGATGGACTTTGCCGACCTGTTCGGGATGATGTTGAACCCGAAGACAGGTGAATTGTCCATACAGAGTCCCTATAATATCAAAGCACAATGTGTGCTGAGAGTTATCAGTAGTGTAGCAAGTGTCGCACAGACGGTGAAACTTCCACCGGGAACCACATGTGATGTGTTAATAAGCGCTTCCTCTGAACTAAGAGGAAGGGCCGGGGTCATGGAACCCGACGTAGCTTATCTCCAATCCCTCGGGTTGGAATCTGCTGATACGTTGGTGGGAAATGCCCAATGGACCCTTGTCCCCATTTCCAATCCCGGTGTTCATATGGTATATCTCCAGAAAGGCGCTAAAGTAGGCAGTGTGGTACTCGCGGAGGCGGTCACCAGCAGCCTTCTGGGGTTGCCATCCGAAGAGCCGCCGGGTACGGCTGTAATTGAAGAGGAATTAGAAAAGCTAATTCTAGATGCTTCGGAACTAGATCCGAAGGAGCAGAAGGACCTTCGGGTAATGTTAAAACGTTGCCGAAGGGCCTTCGCGTTCCCAGGAGAACCCTTAGGACGAACTGATAAAGTCCTACACGGAATTGACGTGGGGGAAAGTTCCCCCTTTAAAATTCCTTACCGTCGGCTACCTCTGAAGAAGAAGGAGGTAGCAGAAACTGAGATCAATAAGATGATTAAGGATCATGTTATTGTACCCAGTTCCAGCCCCTGGAGCAGTCCAGTCTGTATGGTCACCAAAAAAGATGGGACCATACGGTTCTGTATTGACTACAGGAAACTGAATGGGATGACAAAGAAGAACTCATATCCTCTACCGAGGATTGATGAAACCATTGACTCACTAGGAGGGAATGAATGGTACTGTACCATAGACTTACAGTCTGGGTACTGGCAGGTCGGAATGAAGCCTGCCGACATGGAGAAGACGGCCTTCTCTAGCCATGTAGGATTGTTCCAGTACAACGTCATGCCCTTCGGGTTGTGCAATGCGCCAGCCACCTTCGAGGCCATGATGGAGACATTACTGAGCGATCTACTATGGAAGAAATGTCTAGTTTACCTAGATGACGTCATTATCTTCGGAAAAACATTCCAAGGTTGTCTAGACAACCTGGAAGAAGTCCTCCAGAGGATAATGAGTAATGGGTTGAAATTAAAACCTAAGAAATGTCAGTTGTTTAAGAAAGATATTAATTATCTGGGGAGAATCATTTCCACACAGGGTGTGAAAGCAGACCCGGAGAAGATCCGAAGTGTGACGGAGTGGGAAAAACCCAGGTGTCCCAAGGATGTCTGTTCATTCCTCGGGTTCTGCTCGTATTATCGAGATTTCTTACCAGGCTATGCCCAGGTGAGCTATCCTATCCAGTCACTGTCTCATTGGACACCTGGTAGGCGTAAGGAAGTTTTTCCATGGGGAAAAGAGCAAGACGAGTCTTTTGAATCCATCAAAAGACTCTTTGTTGAAACACCAGTGTTGAAATATCCGACAGCCGCCGGTCATTTCATCCTGGATACTGATGCCAGCAATGAGAGCATTGGAGCTGCTTTGAGTCAGGTCCAAGACGGAAAGGAAGTTCCCATTGCTTTTGCTAGCAACACCATGAACAAGTCACAGAGGAATTACTGTACCACCAAGAGGGAACTCTTGGCAGTGATTGTTTACACAAAGAAATATAAACATTTTTTGTGGGGCTCAGATTTCACGCTGAGGACTGACCATTCCTCCTTGAGGTGGTTACTTAATTTTAAGGATGCTGAAGGCATGATAGGTCGGTGGTTAGCACACTTATCAGAGTTCGGGTTGGAACAGAAGCAGATCCAACACCGACCCGGTGTGAAGCATGTAAATGCTGATGCACTGTCCCGCAGACCCATCAGGAGTTGTGGAAATGAGAAATGTGATGATTGTGGAGCCCACGGGGCGGTCCTAGCTGGAGTCCGGTTGCCACTGGAATCCAGGGGAACTGGTATCCTTCAATGGTCTATGGAGACTATCCGAAGGTTCCAGGAGAAGGACCCGAACGTGGGGAGGTTGCTCGGGTTGATTCCTAAAGGGATCAAACCTGTTCGACCTGAAATCTCGCTAGAAAATAGAGAGATGAGGAGATTTTTAGCCCAATGGACAGAGCTGGAAGTATCCGAAGGTGTTCTATATAGATGGAAGATCAATCCTTCGGGAAGAAGGATCAGACAGGTAGTGATCCCCTCCGGTATGAGGAGGGATTTGATGTATTATTGTCACGGTCATATGACCAGTGGTCACTTTGGGAAGAAACGTTCATTAGAACGACTGTCCCGAAGATACTACTGGCCAGGAATGAGCACTGACTTATTACGTTGGATCGCCACGTGTCCCGATTGCTGTAAAAATAAACCCGGCCCTGGGATGGGTAAAATGCCCTTGTCCCAGGAACTGTTCGGAGTTAGGTTTGCGAGAATAGCAATCGACATCATCAGTGGTTTTAAAACAACCCCTGATGGTAACACGTGTATGATGGTAGTCACTGACTACTATACTAAGTATACGCGGGTGTTCCCCTTACCCGATCACAAAGCAGCGACCTGTGCGAAGGCCTTTGTGAAAGGTTGGGTATTACACCTAGGAGTGCCTCTGATGATGCATAGTGACCAAGGCCGGGAATTTGAGTCGGATCTATGGCAGGAAATGTGCCATGGGTTAGCCATCTGTAAGACCCGAACCAATCCTTACCGACCCCAGAGTGATGGGATGGTGGAAAGGTTCAACAGAACGCTGATTCAGGTTCTGAAACCCTTGGTGAATGAAAGTATGACTGATTGGGATGAACAATGTGAATATGTATGCCATGCATACAACAGCACTGTTCATAAAAGCACCAATTGCACCCCAAACTTATTAGTGTTTGGGGAGGACATGATCATGCCAGCCGATCTTGTTTTTGGAGTGGTCAGGTTGAATCCCGACGCACCCTGTCACGTGATGTTTGTGGAATCACTAAGAGACCAGTTCAAATTCGCATACGAACTTGTTAGAACGGAGTTACAAAAGAACGCGAAATGGCAGAAGACTGGTTATGACCATGGACTAAAAGTCCGTCGGTTCAAGGTAGGGGATCAAGTAGTAAGACTACACGAACCTCTATCCAATTTAAAATTGGCAAGCAACTGGGATGGTCCATTTGTAGTGACTAGGGTAGTAAGTGACTGTACTGTCATGATTAGATCCTTAATTGGGCGGATCTATAAATCCAACGTGGCTCGGCTCCGTCCCTGGAAGGGGAGGGATCTGACCACAGAAACGTATGGGTTAGGAGTAGATGAATTACTCCAAGAAGTAAAGAGCAGGAAAATGGATCAAATAACCCCGAAACGTGGCCGAGGAAGGCCTAGGAAGTTGGGGGGCAGTGATCCGAAGGTGCAGAAGAAGGAAAAAGTCTCGCTAGCTGTAAGCAAACCTAGGCGGAAGAGAAAGGGGACGGCTAACCCTGCCTCTGAAAAGGCGCCTTCGGGAGCTAGGTCAAAGAAAATACCCATGGGAGGTACCCGACGCAGTCCCCGCCTGATAGAAAAGGCTGCGGTAACCTAAGCTAGTACACAACGAGTGTGTTGTCCTGTACTATGTTAGGAGAGGGAGGGAAGAAATTCCTGGCGGGAAAAATTATAAATTTATTTCCTCTTTTTCCGAGAAATTGTTTTGTGTTGTCATCTGTTAAATGTTGGAATATACACGAGTGACCGGGTATGGAGCGTGTAAACCCCCCAGCAGGGTACCAGTGGGTGGTGAGCGGATAATCCGGTGGGTTTGCGGGCATGCTTCCCATAAAAACCTCACTAATACTCCAGCAGAGCTGTTGGTTGCGAATGGTTCGGCTACTACCCGAAGCACCTGTTTATAATAAAAAGCACCGGCGCCCTGCGGGCGCGGGGAAAAGAACTGGGTCAATGAGTGACCTAGTTAGGGCAGTCTCGCGGAGGGCCCGAGACGCGCGTGGATGCGCGTGACCTCTGCGCAAAGAGGTCGTTTTGGTTCATTAGATTTCGAATCTTCGCCGGCACAGGGTGCTGGCCAACGAGGAGGATCTAATAAGAACCTAATTCAAGCATCAAAAGTAGGTGAATACGTTTCAAAAGGAGAACAGGTCCTCCACAAAGACCTGTAGTAATAGTTAGGACTCTTATTTAGTATAAATAAGAGCGCCCAACCCAGCATGGCCTCACGGCAGCTCGAGTTGGGCGGAGGGGAACGGCCACACAACATGGCCGATTTGCCCCACGAAGACAGGGCTGGTGCCGCCAGCCCTGTTACTCTCTCCGAGGAGCAGCTCCTCGGAGAGGAAGACATGGATGTATCCACGTCTGAATCAGCACTCACTGAGGCTGAACGAAGGAGTCTTCATGAAAAAGATCGTCTTCTTGCTCTAAAAATAGAGCAGGAGGAGGCCCAACATCTGAAGGATACGTGGGATAGGTGTGGTAATCCGAACATCAACCCGGATAACCACCCGAAGGATGAGAAGCCAGCTAGCCTGGTGAAGACAACTGATAAAAGTTGTTACGATGGAAGGGAGATGAATCTCCATCCAGACGTGATGTGCGCCACGGAGATAGGCCTAGCCAGACCTATCCCTAACGACATAGTGGATATGTTGCAAGAATTTATTGATGCGGGAGCTCTCCGCATCATGCCCCCAGAGTGGTTTGCCACCTGGGAAAATCTACAGCAAGGCCTCCGAGTGTGTAAAGCACTTCGGAAGGGCTTGTTTGACGCCGAGATGGCTGACGTCGGGATGTGTGTGCCTCGGATGACACCCATCTCGGATGACACTTCGTGTGGGGCATTCGGCGCCACTACCCTCGCGGTAGGTTGCTACCGCAGATACAACCCGGTAGGGATGTTGGAACCGAGATCGGTTGAAGGATATAGGGACTTAACCCTTTCGTGCCCAGAACTCTAAAAATGCGCGCTTTTGCCCCTATATATGTTTAGAGAACCACCCTGAGTGCATTAGAACTCAGATTGAGATGATTCTGGTACTAAATGAAGTGAAAATGCATAAGCTTTCTAACGATACCAACTACACTAGGCTGACACATGTATTTTAGGGATGGTAGGCTTGAATACTTAATAAAATGAGCAAAAAATGGCATAAAAATGGCATAAAATGCGCGCTCTGGCCATAGAGAAGCAGATGAAAAACAGAAAAATTCATTAAAATGGTAAAAAAAGTGATGAAAAACACTTTTTAATCAAATTTTCTGGGGAATCCATACATGGCATTGGTGTTCTTTTCAATAGGTATGTCCTAATTAGGAACACCAAAAGAACGTTTACCAAGCCAAAATAGCCTATTTCCAACGAAAAGAGACCAAAATATGAATTTTTGATGGTTTTTAACAATTTCGTTTGATATGAGTGAATAGAATGTTTCTGGTTGCCATAGTAACCAATTTAAAATGTTCTCTTAAATATTAAAGGAAAGGGGATTCCAATAGCTTTCAACAAATGTAATATGAAGCATATATCAGAACAATATATTCAACTGTTACCCGACTTACAATTGATGATGTAAATAAATGGCATTCCTCAAATAGTTCTGGGCACGAAAGGGTTAATACGGTCCAACTTATCCTACGAGGTCTATCAGATAGACTATAACCGCATGAAAACAATCATGGCGGAGAAGGACCTCAGCCGTCACGAGGCCATCATCGAGACGGTGGAGGAAATGGTCAAGACTCGGACTAAGAGTTTGACTCAGGCAGAGGAGAAGGCTGCAGCTAAAGCCAGCAGGGACATCCGAAGGGGTGACCCTGCAACCCGCACTAGCAGTCCCCACGGTCAGGATATCCGGACTGTGGTAGTTACAAAAGGTGAATCCCCTTTTGTCCAGCCTCGGGGTCGCCAAGCCTTGAGGAATGAGGCAGCCCGGTTAAAGAGAGTACCAGACGCCCAGCGGATTGTGACCGATGGGTCAGTATCGGATAAATCTGATACGAGCAGTACTTCCCAAGGGAAGTCTGCTACAGGGGAGGACGATATGGACATTGCGGCTCCAAAATCTCCTTCCGAGACGAAGGACCCAGTGACCACAGTCACCCAAACCGACCCGACGCCCGACCCGAAGGTGGCTGCTGGACATCAGTCCGACGCCAGCTCGGGGAGCGAGTCGGGTACTGCCCTGGAAAAACACATCTGGAATAACGCCAGAGGTGGATTTCAGGGATTCATTCCCTCCTACTGGGGGGAATGCGCAAAAGGATCGGGGCGTTTCTCCATCCCGCCCGTAATCAATTTAAATGGGAGATCCGACGATGAGGATTGGTGCAGAGCGACCCAAAGGGATCCTCTCGTGAGCGAGTTCTACGAGGACTGGCTTAAGAAAATAGATTTCTTCCCAGAGACCTATTATACCAGGGATCAGAAGGCAAAGATCCGCTGGGCTGTCCGACATTGGGACAGGGACCACCTTCAGTGTCCATTCCAGAAATGCCAGTCATCTCTGGAATTACAGGTGTCCTTCACCACTAGGGCGAGGTACCTGCGCCACTTAGTGGAAAACCACACCCATCACTATATGGTGTACCAGTGCGATCCGGAGGGGGCAGGTACCACTACCTGTTCGGGTCACCTGCATCCTAGGCGTGGACGATTGATAAAGCACATGACCATGCTCCATAATATTGGAGGTGGTGAGGCCAGAGCCAAGGTAATGGCCCTGCATGAACGCGTAATAGACGCGTTCAGAGATGTCCTGAAGAAGGATCCGAAGAGCCTTAATTCTTCTAAGGCGTATTTCTGCGAGGTAGCAGAAAGCAAATCGAAGCTCACAGTAGCTAGGTTTGCGAAGGTCCCGGGTTCACGGAAGTTTGATTTGGATCCGGACCAATACCCACCCGAGATGTTCCGTCGGTCTGCCAATCGAGGCCGGGGGAGAGGTGGGAGAGAACCCGACCCGAGGGACTACTACCGGGGTCGGGGGGAGCAGCCGAAAGGTGATCGGGGACGGTCTCGGTCCACCAGCCCGGCTACTCACGTAAGAAGAGGAGGGACCCTCAGCCTTGAGGAGATTGACTCCCGTTATTACACGGAGTCCTCTCATAGTGGTCGTAGCTATGAGGCATCTGCGGATAGACATACTGACTATCCGGAGATGGACTTGGCGCCTGGACAGGAGTCTCAGACGCTCGGCCAGACCCCCCAAGACACCCGAAGGCGCGAGAATGAACTCTCTCGCCAGAGGGAGGTTGATAGGGAGCTGGCCCGACGGGGACGCAGGAGTCCTGGGGAGGAACCCTCCCGGACCTGGTACGACTTGGTGCGACATGTGGCGTCCACCTCGTCTGCCCAGGGAGGTGTCCTACCCGACGCCGGTTACCGAGGAGGCCCGACAAGCAGACCTTCATCTGCTTCGGGACGGACGGAACCATCCGCTCCTACAGGAATACACCAGCAGGTGTTAAAGCATGCCAGTAGGGATGCTTCGCGGCACCAACAACAGCCGCCATCACACAAGGCATTCAAGCCTGCTCACCGGATCACTGGGCCGGATGGGGAGGCTATGAGACCTCCTCCTCCGCCACCGAAAGGTCCAGTACCAGCTCCGGCGATACCACCCCATAAGCCGGCTCCACCACCAGGGAAGCCGACTGAGGTTGGGAAACCAACCATGGATCCTCCTGTTAAAACACAGGAGGTCAAACCCAAGAAGGAGAAGCCTGCGGCCACTCTTAATGTAACACCGATAGCATCCTACTTTCCTAAGGATGCTCCGCTGTCCAATCAGATAGGACAGGAGATTCTGGATGACTTCCAGAAGGAACAGCGGGTGATGGCTGAGGATTACCACAAGAGGGTGGTACAACACTTCATAGAAGGGGTGAGGAAGTGTCACCGGAAGGAAAAGGAGAGCCTTCAGAAGGACACTGCCGATGAGGTAGTTACCAAGACCAGGTTCTTGGAAGCACAGCGCGACAAAGCCGCTGTGCTGGAAGCTACAGTCCGAGAGGAGTGTAAGGAGCTCCAGGAAGAAATCCGGGAGATGAAGGCCAAATTTAAAATTTGCCTCGGGATGAAATTCTCGGACTGGGATGGGAGCATGGATCAGCTGAAAGATGCCATCCAAAAGAAGGAGGTACCCGAAGGCTGAAACAAAGCTCCTTCGGGATAACTGAATACAGCTGTAGTTGTTTCAGGAACTCTTCGGCTACGGAAGCCGAAGGTGAATATGAAGGGACTATCCCTTCATATTAAAGAACCTTTAGGTTCTGAGGTAATGATATCCATACCAAGTGTTAATAATATTTCCACATATGTAAACGTTTTAACATACATCGCACCTACAGAAGTCTACCATTTGCTGGTAGACCCGAAGAGGAGAGCACCTCACTCAGTCGTCCAAGATGAAGAGGAGAGCACCTCACTCAGTCGTCCAAGATGAAGAGGAGAGCAACTCACTCAGTCGTCCAAAATGAAGAGGAAAGCACCTCGCGTACTCGTCCCGAAGCAGATCCGGAGATCAGCCCATTATCCGACTTCTTATAAAGTCAACATAGCACTTTTTGTGAGGTTCTGCAGTATACCGCTGCAGTTCCAGATTATTTATTAAAACGTACATTCTCGTCCATGTTACTAATATATATTTATGGTGCTGATACACTACGATAGTTTATGATACTCAGGATAATACCAAAGATCTGTATAAACCATGACTGTGTTCAAACGTTAACCACTTCGGGTGGGTGTAAATAAGAGTATGTATATCTAGTTGTATATATATTTTGTTATGGAAAACGGAGGTGATGAAAATTTTGATTCTGGTGCGGAGAAAAGTTATCATGTATCCCTATGTAATTTTTTTTTTTTTTTTTTTAGGCTTGTGAGTCCTTTTTAGGACTGGTAATAATTCTTCGGAATTGGTACACTTGCCGTTTATATTTTTAAAGGTCCTTATCAGGACTATATATGTATTTCCTATCAGAAGATAGTTACAAACTGTTAGTAACTACTTCGGGTACTACTTAACGTAAAAATCATATCATAAGGTTTCTATGACAGTGTAATGCCTTAATTACATTAATATTGTTCATCATATATTACATATGACTAATGGTAGTAAAACCCTTTGTGTATAGTGTGTAGACAAACTACTTCTGGTTGTCAAACTATTTTATTATGAGTCTACTACTCAGGTTTTTACCACACCTAGTGTTGTCTAGGGGGGGTAGTGTAGGGGTTTACTACGGTAATCATTTATATCCAGGTGACCGAGGAGGATTAAGTTCGGGTTGTTCCCGCCTGGCGTTAGTGTGGGCGGTATCCCAGAGGGGGCGACTGTCCTCTCTCGGGTACTGCGCACCACGTTTCAGGCGGGAGCCAACCGACACGTGACCATGTTCATTTCACATCCAAAGGGGGTATATAAACCTCCCCTCCTCGTATAGTCGCCAGTCAGTGCAGGCCCGGCTGACTCCCCGCATTACCCTACCCCAATCGCTAGATTGAACCAGGACTGCTTCGTCTTACCCTTCGGGTTAAGACTAGATTCAATTGTAATAGGGATACGTTGAATAAAACACGCTTTCTACTTCGCACTTGGAAACTGACGTTCTTGTTCTCTTTCTGAGATTCCGAACCACTACAGTGGTATAACAATAAATAAGGCGTTCTTAACTTCAGGGCATTCAATGGCTTTAATAGGTATCAAGTACTTATGCTTGACTCCCTCAGTGCCAACTGATGGAATTGTAGAAGGTCAAACACTGAGTGAGGTTGAGGAAGAATTCTAACCAAAGAATGATACATAGTATATATTTTTCAGGCATGTATTCCGATAGCCCAGATTTAACAACAAGAACGACAATAGCAACAACATATCCCGCAGGGACCACAGCATCAGCAGCACCAACAACAACAGCAACAACAACAAGTATAGCAATGACCTCAGTAGCAACAACAGATCAAGAAGTTGTAAAACCAGTGACAACAGAAGTCCCACCAATAACCACAACAATAGCAGCAACTTCAACAAACAAAGTAGAAACACCAATTGTCAATATCCCCACCACAACATCAGCAGCACCAGCAACAACAGCAACAACATCAGGTATAGCAATGACCTCAGTAGCAACAACAGATCAAGAGGTTGCAAAACCAGTGACAACAGAAGTCCCACCAATAACCACAACAATAGCAGCAACTTCAACAAACAAAGTAGAAACACCAATTGTCAATATCCCCACCACAACATCAGCAGCACCACCAACAACAGCAACAACATCAGGTATAGCAATGACCTCAGCAGCAACAACAGATCAAGAAGTTGTAAAACCAGTGACAACAGAAGTCCCACCAATAACCGCAACAATAGCAGCAACTTCAACAAACAAAGTAAAAACACCAATTGTCAATATCCCCACCACAACATCAGCAGCACCAGCAACAACAGCAACAACATCAGGTATAGCAATGACCTCAGCAGCAACAACAGATCAAGATGTTGCAAAACCAATGACAACAGAAGTCCCACCAATAACCATAGCAATAGCAGCAACTTCAACAAACAAAGCAGAAACACCAATTGTCAATATTCCCACCACAACATCAGCAGCACCAACAACAACAGCAACAACATCAGGTATAGCAATGACCTCAGTAGCAACAACAGATCAAGAGGTTGCAAAACCAGTGACAACAGAAGTCCCACCAATAATCACAGAAATAGCAGCAACTTCAACAAACAAAGCAGCAACACCAACTGTAGATATTCCTACTCCAGTTGCAACAGGTATGACATCATATCTAGCTCTGATTAACTTATTTTCATTCTCAATGATATTTCCTCCATCAAAAGTATTCTGCTACTGCATCTTAGGCCAATATCGCTGATTAGGCTAGTCCAAAATCGTTATGGGAAGTATTGTCACCTTTCAGATGAATTCCTGTGTCCCCAGGTCCCTGTGGTGAGAGATGTCTTAGTCCACAAAGTAGCAGAAAGCATCTATACCTACACCTGTAAGCAAGGTTACACATTTGATGATGGAACCAAAAGGAAAACGATTGTCTGTTCACCAAATGGAACCTGGACCCCTGCAGTAAGCAGCTGTGACAGTGAGTCTTAACATGATACTGATGTAATACAGTTGTACAACTTGGATATAAGTGTTCATCTTCATGTTATACTCATATGAGTTTATTCATTTTCATTAATACCATGTACACACTGTAGTATAGTGATACCATTGTATCAGCACACACAGAAAAGTGAGAGTCATTGTCGCTAAAACTACCCTCACCTAAGGGTCAGGCACTGCCTGACTCTCAGGTGAGGGTAGTCTTAGCGACAATGACTCTCACTTTTCTGAGGGTGAGGGTATATTGGACCTATCCTAATATTATTAGATGTTTTGTACATCTGCTTAAACAAGCACTTATTTTATCTCTCACCACAGTCATCAAATGTCCTGCCTTGGACACAAACAACCCCTGGAGTCTCAGCACTGAGGAAAGATACATTGGTACCATCGTCACACTAACCTGCCATGTGGGGCACAAGTACAAGGATGGAAGCCATGCTCGTAGTGTTGTCTGTCTAGATTCTGGGGAATGGTCAAATCAAATAGAGCCTTGTTTATGTGAGCCTTTATTCCATTCATATTATTAAACGAACAAGTTATCATTACACAGTGGTCCATGGTTCTGAACATTGTCCCAAATAATGTTGCTACTGTACACTTAAATTCTGCTTTTATGAACATGTGTCCCAGTGCTACTTTAGAAGATACATTTCCCTCGATGGTGATATAGGTACAAAGTTAATTTCACAGAATTACATATCTTCCGTAAAAAGTAGTATCTGACCAAATCATTTAACAAAAGCTGGTCTCCAAAGTGGAAAATAAACCCGTTATGTTTCCAGCTGAGTACTGTCCATACAACCTGTTGTATGGTGGAAAAGGGAAAGCAACCTGCACTGCCAATGAAAAACTGGAGACTAGTTCCACAAACACTGTTTCTATCTGTAAGGTGAGATGCAATGTATCACCTGTCAGCAATTGCTTTGGTAAGTTTGTATTTAACCTGCTAATAGATAAGATTATGGTTAACATATTTGATGAGGACTATATCAAAATTTAGCGAATCTTCAGACAATCACTTAAAAAAGCAATGCAGGGTAAGCTATATACACCATAATACCGGAGCTATATACATTCTAACATGTCAACTCATAGTACTAGGTTGTAAATTCGACCCTCTTAGTCTAGTGAATTAGGGGAACGAATTGGCATTATACTTTATTACTGGATAAAAGTGCCAAAAGTCTTTAACACATGGTTTGAACCAAGAACTTTCACTTTTTCCTTGCTCCAAAAGAAATTTCCATGCTATCACCATTTTTCAGCCATTTTGAAATGTGATCACCAAAATCATTGAAATAAACAGGAAATATTAATTTGTAGAACTTTTATAGAAATATTTAGGGCTTTAAACCATACAAGATGCTTACGATGTATGAGCGGTGTTAGTTGGCCTAGGTTTTTGCATAGGAGGTAACATAATACAGCAAGTCTATTTTTCAGCTAAACATTGTGGTCCCCTTCCATACTATGACCACACTTCCGCAAGCTGCAATAGCACAGACCATGGTGCATTCCATCACGTTACCTGCAAGCAAGGGTACAGATACCCAGATGGAACCAAAATCAGAAATCTCAATTGTACTCTCAACGGTCACTGGGAGCCTACACACTTACCTGCCTGCCTTGGTTAGATTCATTGTTAATACCGGGTACTAAACATTCATATGAGATCTATTTTCAATTCACTATTGTACTGAAACTACATAATGTGGACTGCATTCCATCAATAAATATATATACATGACGTAGGAAGTAAGCAAAAAGACAATAAAAGGGAGTAAACAGTTAAGCTGTAAAGGGAAATAGTAAACAAATTTAGAACTGTCAAGTTGGAAATTTGAAGAAAATGTCTACCAATATATTGCAGGTGTGACATGTCCACCTGTACAGACTGTGTACAAGGCTAGTGCTAACACTACCAGGGCTGTGTATGGTACCAATGTACTCTTTACATGTGATGAGGGACACTGGTTCTCCCCACAAAGAGGCCAAACAGAGAGTGTCACCTGCCTGGACACTGGAAGGTGGTCTCGTTATCTGACAGACTGCACATGTGAGTTTTTATTGTGAATATCTTTTGTATGGTACAATTATAAAACGATGCGGCATGGACAACAGGACTGAATCTGACGAGACAGAAATAGTCCATTGACAATTCATTGAACATTGTATATGCTGCTTTGATTTATTTTCTAGCTCAATTAACTAGTATTGAAGAATTAAGATAAAAAAAACAGGCATACTGCCAATATTTGTTTGTTCTATTGCCAATTATTTCTACTCTACCTTCTTATTACTGATAGTACTTCTCTTTCAGTGATAACATGTGATTGGCCCACATTAGGATACTTGCTGACTTCAAATACAACGAGCAATACGGTAAACACTACAGTGAGTTTTGAGTGTAAGCAAGGCTTCAAACTTCAGTGTGGAACCACCAGTGCTGTTCTTATGTGTAATGAGAAGGGTAACTGGTCTATGCCTGACTGGTACCACATAATGGCCATTGCTTGGAGAAAGATGATCAATGTGATGTACATCATTGATGGGTGTGTTGGTAAGTTTATTGACTATTTGGCTATTGTTGTTTTGTTGATATGAATAAATCTGATGCTATTGTAATTTTCCCTATAAACTACCCCACCACTGCTATAATATTTCACTCCTTGAAAGTAAATAGAGAATAAAATGAAAACGATCTGTTCATTTATTTGGCTTTAATAGTCTATATTATAAATACAAATGTGCTAGACCATTTCTAAAGGAGCAAGGCAGTTATTACCACTTGTTTTTAAATCTTTTAATAGATACAACTTGTCCTGTTGTGGAAATAAAGACCAACTCTAATGTTAGCCCTATAAACAGCACCATTGGCAGTGTTGTCACTCAGACCTGTCACTCTGGTTACAAAACAACAACCAATGTCACCTCTATAACTATTCAATGTGGAAAAGATAATGCATGGAATGGTACACTGTTGGACTGTGAACGTGAGTCTGACCAACCTTACAAAAATATTTTGTTATGGATTCTAGTAAGTGAAGGGTAATGAATGAATATGAAGGGTAATGAATGAATATGCCCCACATCATGTCAAATACCAACATTAAAAATAACTCGGTGACAAAATGTGAAAAACAGAAAGTTTAAGTAAATTTATGATAAAGGTTTTATTTTCAGCGGTCAGATGCCTTCCATTACCCGATGTAAGACATACTTTCAAAGAAGGGAATATGACTGCATTTGGAAGTACAGTAACCTACAAGTGCCAGCCAGGTTACCAGCTCCCTAACACAAACAAAAGCATGCTGGTTCAATGTACAGCTGATGGTAACTGGATAGGACCATACCTACAAGATGGATGCTCAGGTAGGGCCAAGATTTTACTCCATATAAAGGCTCAAATTTCCCTCATAGAAAATTAGCCTCTGTGACAAAGAGGATAGAAATGCAGTTTGTAATCCAATTTAAATGTATTAGGGTTTAAAAAATTACTTTAGTTAGAACTTAGTTTGAAATGTTTGCCATTTCAAATGTTAATATTATACAAAGAGATATGTTTACAGATAATATTGCCTTGGTACCCATATAGCTGTGCAGTGCCCCCCTGTCCCAATTGTCAGCAACAGTCGCACTAGTAGCCTCAACACCGCCTATGGCAGTGTGATCACCTACAACTGTCTGCATGGTTACATGATGGGGCATGTTACAGTCAGGAACACCACTATCACATGTACTGAGACAGGACATTGGAATCGAATACCCGAGCATTGTGAAGGTATTTAGCACTATAATCATATGAAGGTATTTAGCGATATACATGTATCTAGCACTGACTTATTAGTAAGCAAGTTGCTTATCATAATACTGAAAAATATGGTGCAAAATTACCGCTCTTCAAACTGCAGGGCAAAGTCAATGTTGCATAACTATCATGTGGTCACAATAGAAGTCAAAGGTTCTCTTTCATTTCATTCTTGTATTTACTTTCAGACATCAGATGCCCTCCCATACCAGTGTGGGAGGATCTGGTAGTTGACACCCAGAAGCACATCTATACAACTGTGGTCAATGTTTCATGTATGGGAGGTGTTTTCAGGTCAACTAAAAAGACTTCTTATCTGACAACCTGCACCGTTGCTGGCCAATGGGTCCCATCAATATTAGAATGTGAAGGTAAATATCAATATTGCATAATGCTAAATGTTGTAGGTTCCCAGTTCAAATGCAATATTCTTTTTATCAACTAACATCAATTTAAATACTTTTCCAGTGGTTATAATATTATTTTCACTTCAAATTTCTACCCATCCAGATGTTACAATACTGGGGACGATACAACCAACGGAGGCACAGAATGCAGAGTCAATAGGAGTTCTGAGTATCATAGTGGTGACAGCCATCCTTGGCCTTGTAGTCTTACTGGATATACTTCATCACACACTGCCCTTTATCTCAAGCTTAATCCAGACTTAAAGCTGGGCCGTTAGGGAATAAGTTCATCATTTCCCATACATGGCCTAAGATAACAGTTCCACCAGAGGGCAGCAGTGTTTCGACAGGGGACCATGAGCATTGTCCAGCTACAACATATTCACCCTATCTTGTGCCTATAAGAGCTGAGCTCCTAGCCATTAAGAGCCCTCTTGTGAATGAAGACTGAACTATATCTAAAAGTGTGTTTGGTCTGACTTCAACCATGACATTTATCTGTGCCACCTGAACTTCAATACTTTTCCAGATTGCTGCAAAATGGAAGCTATGTGGACCTGGGGAGTTTGTCAAGAGGAAAGGTCTGAGGGCAAAGCCTCCATAAGACTTCACAAATGTTGATGGAACTGCAAGAAGCTGGTTTGGCAAGTGCTTTTTGTTCTGCAATGCTTTACAGTGGAAACAACAGCAGTAGGATGAATAGTCATAAGACATGTAGTTCTCACTTGAAATACCGAAAATTGAGTAAGTTTATAAAGAAAATGCATTCATGCAAAGAGGAGGTTCTTTATGTTTTATTAGATAAAATGTAAGCTGTGCACAGATGAACTGAACTGAATCTGGATATTCAACTGATCAGGTTATATTGTCGTAACATTGTGACTGTGAGGTATGTAATGAAGAACGTTAACACCTATAGTTGCTGATTTCGTGATATGATCGTTTTATATAGGTGTTTACATAGTTATATCTAATAACATTTTATCTACTCAAATATTTTACTATTTGATGATTACAAATGGACATAGTAATCCTGGCAACATGTTCGGGTAAAAACTCTGAGATGACTGAAAACTGATTTTCTGTACAACAGAAAGTGTCTGTGATAAATCTGATGATCTTAATTCCATTTTGTGTTTTATTCACATTTCTGATATTGCTCCAGTCTACTATGTCGTTAACTTGGGTTAAGCACCTGTGAGTGGTGATTTTGCCCCTTTAAAGTCTGCATACATTGGAACGAGCTAGTATTGTGTCTCCAGTGGGAATCATATACGCACTACACACACCACAAGCATGTTAGTTACCCTAGGCCAAAAAAAGAGAGGTTTGTTTCAGGTAACATAGTCAGAAAATGTAGGGTCGGTAGGTCGGATTTTATCTTTTTTAACTTTATTTTTAAACATGAAAGTACTAGCCAGCCTTCCCGAATACCCTAAAATTGACCAAAAAGGTTAAAAATATGGAAATTTCTCCAAAATTGCATAAAAAACGTAGGGTCGGCCCTGTTTTGATAGTGTCGGTCGGGTGACCTCTTTTTTTGGCCCTATCCATAACTGGCCAGTCAATAATGATTTGGCCTGTTAAACAGGAATTCTGGCCAGAAAAGCCGTGACTATTGACAGTTCCAACTCCAAGTTCAGAACAAAATTCCCTTATTGACAGTTTGAACTGTCAATACCAGGATGGAGTTCTCTTAATGAATTGTCAAAAACAGAAAAAAAAGTCTTTTAGTGACAGTTCGAAAAGGGAACTGTCAATAAGAGAAAATTAATCTCTTATTGACAGTGCCAATTGTCAATAAGATTCCGTTAAACGGTTTTGATTCCATGGTCGATCTTGACTCCAAGGTCGATTTTGACTCCCAATACTGATTTTATTTGTGGGAACTGTCAATAAAACATAAATCTACCACTTTTGACAATTTGCATGAGGAACTATCAATAAGAGGAATATTTTCCACTATTGATAGTTCGAACTGCAAATGTGATGGGATACAGAAAACATGCATTTTAACAACTTGCATAGATCAAACTTCTCATAACTACTAAAACATGAATTTAGTTCGCTGAGAGCCTATTTAGCCATCAACAACAAAAAAGCAAGTTCTCATGGCTTGGTGATGAGAAACAAGGATATTATTTGGAGTGGTCTTAGTGTAGAGCTTTATAAACATTTGGCAATTTCTTTTGGCAGTATGACGGAGGTAATGTCAATGCAATTAATTATTAAATCATGGTAGGAACAGGTATCCCTCTGTTAGACCTATTATATAGGAAAGACGTTCCCAAGACATCCCTGAAGTAACCATCTGCTGGTCTTCATGGATAGTTCTACACCGCCGGAGAGCTATCATGTAACCCTCTGAACAGTTCAAAATGGCGATGCCATATGGAAATAAACATACGACGCAGAAGTAAACAAACAGTAGAAATACCTTGTTACCCGACCACGCGCCCACGTCTGTGTGCCCGACGCTGGTCGAGCACCTTAATCTGATTACACTATACAGTGGGAGTATGTAAGATCTTATATCCAGTTATGGCATTGGTGGCAAACACTCGAGCCCACTCGTTCTTGGTATATGTGTCCGGGTGTATCCCATCGGGGATCTTCTTATATTTATGAACTATTGAGCCTCTCTTATGGTCATGTACGGTTTCATTAACCTTTGGGCCGGGGTATCCCATTTGCTTATTCATATCTGTGATGATCTCATTTAGCATGGGAATAGCAGTGTTAATGGTTTGCTGTGCCCCTAGATGGTCATGTAGAGCCGAGTTGTAGTGAGAGGGGGCATGATGCTTATTATACATAGCATATGATAACCCCACTAGCTTGGCGAAGGCCATTGGTTGGTGTAGAGTGGAGAAGTTCATCTATGCGCCCTACGGTCTGAGCACACATCAGTCCTCCCTAAGGCTCTACCTGCACATGAATACGGTCTTCATAACCCTTAAAAGCAAGGTATTTATTAATGCGATCCTGCATGTTTTTACCTCTGCTATCTGTTATTATTAACACGTTATGCATAGTTCTAAGGGTTATACGACCTGTCGGCAGGGTATTTCTGAAGAGACGCTAGGTTAATCCGTCTGACGTATGGGAGAGCCTGGTGGTGTGTGTGTCGGTGAGCCCTGTAGTGGTGGTGTGGGTGGCGTTGGTTGATCGTCCCCTTCTAGTGCAGGTACATCTTCCGGCAGTGGAGGGTCACCCCTCAGCTCTCCTCTCACCCTCATAAGTAGTTCGCCACACTTATTGCTGCCTGGTCGGTCCTGAGCCCCGTTTAATTCCCCCTTGGTTATATTCCTACCTGAGGCAAAATGTAGGTTAGGCCCAGCCTCTATCAATTGGCTATCTAGAGTGTTAAATAGCCTTTGTTGAAGCCTTTGTTCTAGGCCCCCTATTATTTATCATTTATATTAATGACCTTGGTTTTCCTTTGAAAAACATGACATGTCAACATTATGCTGACGACACGGTGCTCTATTATCCCAATAACAACTTGACTCCAAATGTGGAACAAATTATTAATACTGATTTGGCTTTAGTGAACACTTGGTGCAAGGCTAATAAGCTGTCATTGAATGCCAAAAAAACCAAGGTCATGCAGCTAGGAACGATGGCAAATATCAAAACCATGCCTAGGGTCTCTTTAAAACTAGACAATGCCCCTTTAACAAAAACACATACGTATAGATATTTAGGTATCACTATTGATAGCAACCTTGATTTTAAGGCACATACAAAAGGGATGACCAGAAATGTCAACCACAAGGTTAGAATGCTCAGAAGGGTAAGAAGGAAGATGGCTGAAAAAAACAGTGCAAAAGTACTTACCTCAATGATTTTACCAGCTATTGATTATGGAGATGTACTTTATTGTATATCTACCATAAATTCTTTGGAAAATTTACAATATGTGGCATGATCTGCGAAAAAGGCCCTTAGTGCAGGGTGCACTAAGGTCCCTTTTCCCAGTACATGTCACATATGCTTTTAATAGAGGCCTAAAAACTACTTATAATAAGGATGAATTCCATGTTGATGCTTGCCTCAAAAAGTGTAGTGTAAATAAGCTTGAGGATAGGAGGAAAATGCACTTGAATACAGCAGCTTTTAATTTTGCCTCAACTGATGCTAATGTTGACAGAAGAGACATAAGAACAAGAGCTCATGATAACAAGCTTGTCAGGGTAATAGGGCCAAAAAATCCCCATTATAGGAAAAGTCATGAATATAGGGTATCCATCCTCTGGAACTCATTTGATGATGAGATACGGGCTATCGAAGATAAAGAAAAATTCCAGAGGTGGAACAAGAAAAGGTTCAAGGACATACTGCATCCCCCAGAAAACTAAACTTGTGTCTGGTATTTTATACAAATGGTATAGGTAATCCACTCAGTCTCTCAATACCTCCTCTTCTTATAAAAGATTTGTTTTTATTTCTCGAAATTTTTTGCTCTCAAGTGAACATATCATCAGTTCACTTATGTTGGTATAACATCACCAACTATATTTTATTTAATTCGTGGCAAAAAGATCAGCCATAGGCTAATGTCAACAGCCTTTATAATACTCATCTATATATGTAACGCATATATCGAATTTTTTATAAAGTAACAAGGTAATATAAGTGAAAATGGTCTCATCCATAAACATCTTGGATAGAGACCCCCTCTGTTCCCTGTTAGGATGCGCAAGCATCACTACAGAGAATATATATATATGTGTTTATATTATTACTATATGAATCCATATGAAACACCAAAATATTATTTTCTAGTATAATGATTCCCTTAAGGGTACCTTTTTGTATATCCCATATGAATTACATCTCTATTGGATATGCGCCTGAGTTGCAGAACGCAAACAGGGCCTGGCTCTACGTTTTTGCAAGTAAAATAAAAGAATTAACAACAACAATAAGCATTGAAAATCATTATTTGCCAAGTATTTAGCTTAAAATACCCTTCAATGAATATAGTAACTTGAAAGTGACCTCAACAATGGTTGCTGTACTCACAGTGTCGTGGGTCATTTTACGCTCGGCCTGCAGCCTCGATCCACAGCACCGCTTGTGTAATACTGTAAATGTAGATATTTTCGCGGATTTGCTAATAAATGCAATATCACTGGGATTTAAATTTGTGGATTTTGAAAGGTGGTAGTCACAGAGCTGTATTGGATAAATTTTCACTCTGTGCATATTTTCGCCGTTTTTAAAATCCGCGAAAATATGTACAGTGCAAAATATTATATGGTAACCACTCTCTCTGCCACTTTAGTGTAAAACTCTATAATTATGTAGACTTGTCTGACTACCAAGTTACCTAAGACTTCCAATATCACATGAATGCAGGACAACTATTATATTGCTGGATTGGACTTCCTGCCCTTAGTGCCCATTACACTCCTGTCGACATGTATGACGTAGGACATGGGCGCCATGACCAGACCGGAGCCGACCATCAGGACCCCGGCCAGGTAGAAGGAAGAGCCGTACACACCAGTCATACCATACAGCCATGCTGAAATAGTTAACAGGTACCTCAATACTATTGCATAATGATTAACAGTGTGTGGTAAACGAATAAAGGAATAATCATTGATAGGTCATGGTGGAAGACAACTTCTCTTATAGAGCTTGTATATGTATTAATATGAGGAGTAAGTTAATTCTTTCAAGCCCTGTGATGATTCCTTGGAGGTAAAATAGAGAAAGCTGCTGGGACATTAAGGTGGTTGCCTACTTTGTATCAAGAGTATCTAGATGTATCCCCAAACTTGGTTCTAGGTACCTTACATCATCCTCAACCCAAAGACCAAAAGATATATTGATGGTCCCAACCTACTTTTTTAACTCTTGAATTTTGAAAATTAAAAGTCATTCAGTAAGGCCAATAGAGCAATAGTAGTAAAAGTAACTAGAATATATGCTTAAACTGCCCCATAACAGCCGCCAGATCATTTGTCAATTATCATTTGGATCATTTTCTGTTAGCCCTATACCTACAACATTACACTAAATGAGCCCTATGCTGTGATAGTGACCATTAGTTTATCAGTTTGACCCCAGGGGAAAGCTTGGGCAGTGACAGGACCAAGGGTAAGCAAGGTGTAATACAATAGTGTCCTTTGCTGGGAGAGTGAATCAACCCTGGTACAGTACTGCTCTCTGGATATTTGAACGGTATCTCCAAGGTAGGCAATCACCTTAATGCATTACTAGCATACCTGCAAGTGGAGCTCCTAGTCCAAATCCTGGTACACTGAAGGCACACACAATGCCATAGCCTGCAGCAATGTTCTCCTTAGGCACTGACTCCACCACACATGTAGGACATAGGACATTGTAAGGTGACAATAGCACTTGGATGATCACAGCATAAAGGTACATGACGACCAGGTGGTGGGTGATGGGCACAGCTAGGGTCAAAGCCCCACCCAGCACCAGACTCCACAGTATGAACAAAGCTATGTTAGCCTTGGTGATCTGAGACAGCCAGCCCATCAGTGGTCTAGTTATGGTGGAGGTAACTCCCATTACCATGTACAATCGCACTGCCTCTGTGGATGGAAAGCCAAGGGAGATGATGTAGCTCCCAAAGTGGGTGTAGATAATGGAGACTGGGAAGGAGAGTAAGAAAGAATTCAAGCAGGTACATAGAAAGGAGGTGTTTCTGAAGAGAGTTAAGGTTCTGCAGAAAATGTTCCTAGAATGTTCATCATTTGCCTTCATCCCATTGTGTTGGTTTGTATGTTTTATCCGTCTATTATCAGATGTGTTTGCTATCTTGACATCCCTCTGATTCTCCTCTGATATAGGGGTGTTGAAATCAACCTGCTTGTCTGGAAGTTTGGTTAACAACATTTGGCCATTGCTATTTTCCAAATCTCCCCATGCCTCAACATCATTACTTTTATCCAAAACCTCTGTCGATGTGATTTTTCTCTCGGGGAACCTGCTTTTACATGTAGGTTTCCCTGATTCTTCCTCATTGGTCTTAATTGAGTGTATTGGTTTGAAGAAAGAGCAAAATATGAAGTTGTGTGCATTGATTCCCGCCATCATCAGTATAGCTCCTCTCCACCCATATGCCTCCTCCAGGGTCTTAATGACAGGGGGTATAATAAATGAGCCCACCCCTAGCCCACACATGGCCAGTCCTGTAGCCGTCCTGTTGTGTCTATGGAAGTACTTGGAGAGGATAGATATGGAAGGGTTGAACATCATGCCCATCCCAACACCGGCCACAACTCCATAGACGATGTACAGGTGGTACACCTGAAATGGAATATGAATGGATAACTATAGAGGACATTGTAATATGCTGGAATCAAGAGGAATGTAGGACTGTGTAGTGTCGGATGAATATGGGACATAAGTTACGAAAATCCTATAAGTTGAGGCCATAAAATCATATCTTATTATTTCTAATTGATCTCCAACATCGCTTGACATAAAATAAATAATTGTAAACACCCTGTCACCAAAGTACACTGTAAAAAGAATTCCATCAAAATAACAGAGATTCTCTGACAACACTGGGCGCCGGACTTTCACCCTAAAAATAACGGTCACTGTTATTTCAAGTTCACTGTAATTTTAACGGTGAAAGTCCGGCACCCAGTGTTGCCAGTGAATCACCGTTATTCTAGCAGAATATGGGACATCACTGTCATTTCAATACAGTGCCTAGACAATAGTTATAATGGAATTTTGTGTAATTTAACTCATTTATCCCAGTATTTTTCCGTCCATTTATCCACCTATACCTAACTCTATGCTCAATAGGGTTCCATGCCAAATTTGGTACCATGTCCAATCAGCAATAGCATCTTAGTATCAACACTTCAGGCCTAATCATTAGGAATCAGTCCATGAGAGCCTTATAAAATGCTTCATGCCACTTTGTACTGCCAGTCCGTGAGAAGAAGTCACTCTAGGATGGCTACAGAGCAAACCTTACAGCTGTTTATCTATATATTTTTCTTATAACCCCAAAAATGGTCTTCTTAGCATCCATGAAAATCTCCTCATGAACCAAACTGCCACCTGATGTGATAAAACTAAACATAAATTAAACAAAGCTTCACCGTAAAATAATTGGAATTTTTTCATTGTAAAAGAAAACCTGTGTTTCACTGTACTGAATTACGGATATTCATAGTAAAATTGATTGATTTTACATTGCCCCACTGTAATAATAATTATATTGATGATCCACCGTAAAATTTTACATTGATTCTCTGTACATCCAACAGAATATTTTTAGAAGACAAAGCTTCACTGTAAATGAATAAACTGTGTTTCACCGTACTGGATTACATATATTCACAGTAAAATTGGTTGACTTAACATTGCCTCACCATAATCACATTTACGATGATCCACCGTAAAGTTTTGCATTGATTCTCTGTATATTCAACGGAACATTTTTACAGTGTATCCTTCCCCGCCATCAATGTCTTTATGTCCTTTGTAAAAGCTAGTCTTAATTGGGCTAGAAATTAGGTTGTAGTTACTATTGTTTACTTCTGATCAGAATACACCCATTTATCTTCTCATCACCTGCACTATGGCACAAAATTGTAGGTGTGTAATCCAATACACTTTGGCAAAGCAGTGTATAGGCAGTATTCCACTGATGGAATCGGCCGTCATTCTATCAGTCAGACGAACATCTCCCATAAGTTTAACATTATAGACTTTTATCAGATGACGAAATTCAGGCCGACCGACATTGGTGGAATACACACTATGACTTATGCAAAATAGTTGGGGTTACATTTTATGAAAAGGGGAACAATGATTCTCTTCCAAAATACCTGTGTAGAGAAAGCACTACAGGCCAGACCAGTGGTTGAAAAGGCGGCGCCAACCATTGATATAAGCCTTTCTCCATACCTCTCTGTTAGCATACCTGCTCCTGGACCTGGTTGGAGAAGGGAAAGCCAATTCAACATTGCTGGTAAAATTATCCAAAGAATATATATCATCCTATTTTCATGATGGGTTCTATCGATAGTCTTAAGTACTATTGATACACAAAATTATTTAGTAATGCCATGGAATTGACTCAATGGTGACATCAAAGGCTGTAGGAGATATTCCTGCTGTTCTCACCTATACTTGCACATGTATTACCACATGTGTGAGAATAGTGTTCATTGATATCACGACTGTAGATAGAAGCTAACATGAATAATGTTGTGTTTTCTTTTATGTTCCTTCCCCATTCAACTTCCAGAACTTATATATTTCCACAATGGATGGACATTGTAAGTATAATGCATGATTCAGTTTAGTTCTCTTATAATATTGCTTTATACTTCATCACAATCCCTCCTGTAGACTGAGCAGGTGTGATTGGGTGATTGCCAACAACAGTACTAAAGGTTGGTATCCTAGCAAGTAGAGGAGGAACTAAACTACAGCACAACTTGTTGAATGAGACATTTGATTTTACATAAAGTATATACATACCACTATTGCTTACATTTGATAACAGTTATATTGGACAGGTATACAGAGCAAATGATAATAGATAATAGATAACTCACATGCTAAGTAGATCATGGCTATGTTGAGTGAAGTAATAACTGAGAGGGCCGTGTCCCCAGCCTCCAGGCCCTCCTTAAACATGATGTAGAAGATACCAGAGGTATAGATAAAGCCACCCTCCACCACTAGAACCATGAAGGAGGCAGCACACACCACCCAGCCATACCCTGAGTCTACGACTGTAGTTGTAGCCATCGTATCTGTAACAAAGGTATAAATAAGGTGTATTTATATAAAGCCTCCCTCCACCACTGCTACCATGAGGCTGATGAACTAGGCCTCACACCCCACCCAGCCATCCATGCCTAGACTGGTTCAACCAGTACCTTTTCCCGCTGCAAGGGCTCCAAATGGGACTGGTGGAACTGCTATATTCAAAGTGTTACTTCCTGCCAGGGTGATGTCCGCAATACACATACCATATATTTGTGGAGAAAATAAAAATGATGAATAAAATGGTACTTAAGCATACAAATACAGATCTCCTTTTATATTTGCGGAGGTCCATGAATATATGGAGAGTGTATTTATGGATGTCTGCAAATTTGCAGACGTCCGCAAATTTATGGAGAACCAGTACCCAGGCTGTGCACAGGAACAGGGGGAACTGCTATATTCAACGTGTTACTTCCCGCCAGGCTGTGCACAGGAACTAGTATACAGGGGGAACTGCTATATTCAACGTGTTACTTCCCGCCAGGCTGTGCACAGGAACTGGTATACAGGGGGAACTGCTATATTCAAAGTGTTACTTCCCGCCAGGCTGTGCACAGGAACTGTTATACAGGGGAACTGCTATATTCAACGTGTTACTTCCCGCCAGGCTGTGCACAGGAACTGGTATACAGGGGGAACTGCTATATTCAAAGTGTTACTTCCCGCCAGGCTGTGCACAGGAACTGGTATACAGGATTTGATTGGTCAACTCCTGAAAAAAGTTAATCAAACAAGATTTTTTTTTGTATGGGTTTGTCCAGACCCTACTATTATAGAGCCGGGGCCTGACACTGTGCATGCCCTGACTGTAGTAGTGGCCATGGTTGGGCATCTGTACAAAAAAGGTGTATAAAACCTGGCAAGCAGTAACTATTACCTACGATCTAACAAGAAGTAAGTATGTCGAGCATAACACGTCTTACCTAGAATCAGGAACTGTTCATATGAGATCCTCGTGGGGGGGTAAAAAAAACCACGCGAGATTCCACCAACCCCTCCATTGTTAATTAATGACCACCCCCTTAGTCCAGATAGATTGTGCTGAATAACTCAATCGGGTTTGCACGATATTCACATTAACATACATCATAGCGAATTAACCAAATAGGTGAGACTTATTATTTGACACATCATTAGGCAAAGATGGGAGCATTGCGTGTTGTGGTGCAAAAGGAAAAGTGAGGTCATGGAAATAGCTAGCTCCAAGACCTGTTCGCCCCATACACACTGAAAACAGATAACCAATGATCTGATGATAATGGACAGTATTCAGTGATCATCCATATCATGCAGCCCGGCAGACAGATATTGAAGTCAAAAGTAGAGGGATCTAATGCATTTGTGATCGTATTTTTCAAGACACAGAATTATCTGGGGAAAGGGGCCTTTATGTCTTGACACAGCTGCACCCGGTTAATGAGTATCGACTTGGCACATCAGATGATTGGGGCTCAGAAATCTACAGTGGCCCAGAAGGGCCAAATGGTTAGAAAATTGAAAAGTGCAAAGTGAAAATCAAAAAGTGAAAAGTGAAAATCAAAAAGTGAAAACCAAAAAGTGAAAAGTGGTTTGAGGTTTGAGGTTTGAGGTTTGAGGTTTGAGGTTTGAGGTTTCCACTTTCAGTGTCACACTGTCAATCTGTCAACAGGTTGTGAAAGGTATCTTTTAGCATTGGGATATGGTTCAGAAGCCAGAGAAGGACAGTAGTGGGGCAAAAATTTCAAAAATTTCAAAAATGAAAAATAGTCAGAATTTCGAAAAATGTGATTCCGGGAAATCGGCAGAGATGGTGAGAAAAAAGGTCAGCAATGAAAAAAGTCAAAACATATCGGCCAATTTCTCGAAAATCACATTGTTGGAAATTCTGACCTTTTTTTTCGCCAAATCTGGCAGTTTCACGAAAATCACATTTTTGGAACTTCTGACCAGTTTTCTTGCAAAATTGGACATTTTTTGAAGATCTGACCCCTTTATGAAAATTGACAACTTTCTTGCCAAATTGTACATTTTGGGAAAATCTGACTCTTATTGTGTTATTTGATATGTTTGCCCCACTACTGACCTTCTCTGGCTTCTGAACCATATCCCAATGCTAAAAGATACCTGTCACAACCTGTTGACAGATTGACAGTGTGACACTCAAACCTCAAACCACTTTTCACTTTTGGTTTTCACTTTTTGATTTGAACTTTTCACTTTTTTTTTGCACTTTTCACTTTTTGGTTTGCACTTTTCACTTTTTCATTTCCACTTTGCACTTTTTCATTTCCACTTTTCACTTTTCACTTTTCTATCCATTTGACCCTTCTGGGCCACTGTAGTAATCAATCTTCATCAAAAGTAACTTAGATGTTCTCTCAGGCCATACACATTTTGCTACCCACTCTTTTCACCCCACTCCCTGTATCTCAAATGTTACCTTAGAGAGTGACCATTATTCAACAACATGGGGGTTGGTGGATTTTCGCTGGGTGCACACAAATCTTTTCCGCCCCCAGTCGAGACGCTCAAATCTTTCTGCCTCCCTCCTGTTGAACTATAGAATCGTGCGGGCTTTTTCACTAAAAAGGGGTGATATCTGCCTTCATTCTTTTTGCTCCCCCCCTCCCCCACAAAATCACCAACCACACTGTTGATAAATAATGACCGCTCCCTTACCCGCTTGCTTATTTCAACCATGCTATCCCGCGGAGCTTATACAAAGAACGGCGCATATCCAATACTCGACTGACAGTGTTCAATACCAGTGTACCCCGGCACTTAATCAAGACCGGCGCTTATTCAAAGACCCGGCACTAATATATACAAGCTGACAAGTTTATTCCAAAAGCTGATATAAGATCACGGTGCAGATTCTGCAGGGAACTTTGAATGCATTTCTGCATCATGGCCCTGGGGCATGAAAGGATTAAGAATGCCTAACACTGTGATCTATGGATGCACTAACTTAAATAGAGCAAGGTTGGGGTAATTGCTTGATTTACGTTCCTTATTAGACTGGTAATTACACCGATCAAGGTACTAGTAACCAGCTCAGATTTCTTTTATGACATGATAAGTTAGGTGGGGTGAATTAACGGGATTAACCATGGTAGACGGCCTCCGTGAAGCAATCAATCCTCTGTTCTCATGTCTACAGACATTGGGCATTTTATAGAAGCGCTCAAATATCATACTCAATAGTAATGGTAGTGGACGTAAGGGGAAGTTAGTGGACGTGAGGGAAAGGTAGTGGACGTGAGGAAGTGGTAGTGGACGTGAGGAAGTGGTAGTGGACGTGAGGAAGAGGTAGTGGACGTGAGAAAGAGGTAGTGGACGTGAGGAAGTGGTAGTGGATGTGAGAAAGTGGTAGTGGACGTGAGGAAGTGGTAGTGGACATGAGGAAGCGGTAGTGGACGTGAGGAAGTGGTAGTGGATATGAGGAAGTGGTAGTGGACGTGTGGAAGTGGTAGTGGACATGAGGGGAAGGTAATGGACGTGAGATTGGTGCCTACAGACAGGGGGCCTGTAGTCAGGATGGCCTAAAGGCGGGGGGCTGCAAAACCGGAGGACCTGTCGGCAGAGGGCCTGTGTTCCGGGGGCCTACACGCTGAGGGCCTACAGCCAGGAGGGCCTGTATTCCTAGTGGAAGCTAGTAACTATAAGTTAGATAAGAAATTACAATCCCATTCCAATCTAAGTATAGGATGACGCCTAGACAGGTGGTGGGGGCATGGTCAGAGAAAATCTTGAGAGGATTGCATTCATGTATAATGACGACCAAGGGCATATTACATTAAAGCACTTTATAAAGGCGGCCCTTGAAGGTACATCAAAACAATTATAATTTATAATGAAGTTTATGTAATTTGACAACTAAGCCCAATGATTCCGAACCACCTCCGACTGCGGCTTAATTGGTCACCACCGAGCCAACACGCTTGCATAGGATATACTCATGGGATTTATCTGGGTACCCTTGGCAACTCATACTTGGGTTTTAGCTAGTAATTGTATGGGCTGCCAGGTGGATTCACCCACAATTTCAATATGTCATTGTTTGCACTTCAAATACTTCAATTTCTGGCAAGAATTTTTTTTTAGCAAAGGTACACTGTAAAAAGTTGTTGTTCCAGAACAGCAAAATGTGCTGTAACTATACAGTACTTTTGCTGTAAACGATAATACAGTAAATTTTGCTGTACATGTACATTTCTGTTGCTGTAGATGCAGCTGACAGTAATTGAGAGTTGTACACCAACAGCACTTTTCGCTGTACTAGGTACATGGGGGGCCCTACATGGGCGACCACTAAATATAAGCAGTGGTCTAAACATCAGGGGAGAGATCAAGTGTTCCAATTCATTGGAACAGGGTAAGCCACTGTGATACACTACACGGAATACCTGTGCCTACACTGTAAAAAATATCCCGTAAAAATTACGGTGAATCACTGGCATCACTGAATGCCAACCGTTTCCCCTTTTTTTTACGGTCACCGTATTTTGCTTTCCCCCGTAAATTTTACAGGCCTTTCCCGTTGTATTTTTACGGTGATTCATCATTATTATACGATGATTCTCTGCTATTCAATGATGATTATATTAATTGTTTCTGGATTCATTGTTGTATATTTCATAATATCATCTTAATTCCAGGCCTGTATAATTATAAATATTAGGCCTGAGAAGCATAATTCAATGCCTCATAGCAATATACAATTACAATCCATGAGCAAAAGGTACTCTAGGGTTGTTCTGAAACTCTGACAACAGTCTCAATATGTATAATTCTAATTACCACAACATGGGTGTTTATACTATTCGTACTAGTGTCCAGGGTCTCAAAAAAGGAAATTATATACTTTTTATCTTTAATATGCCAAAGGCTTCAATTTTGATTGTGTAATTAATGAGATAGTTGGATATCTTTATAAATCTAACACAATTATGTATGTTTTTAGTTGATAGCGTCCAATAAAGTCTCTCTATCAAACCAAGCTGCCACCTGGTGAGCAAACTTTTAACGTGAGATTCAACGTAAATGAAAAAAACATTGTTTTACCGTACTGGTTTACGGATGCTCAATGTAAAAGTAATAAGTTTTACAGTGTCTCACCGTAAATCGCAATTACGGTGATACACCGCCAAATTTAGCATTGATTCTCCGTAATTTCAACGGACATTTTTTACAGTGTACTGTGCATGGACCCCTGTACTTTCCTTGCTCCCCACAGTGTTGTAGGTATGCAGGCCATGTGCTTTAAGGACCGCAGCAATGTTGACACAAAGCAGAGGGGGGACTTTGCTAAAAGTGGCTCCATTTCCAGTTCCCAGTAATTAAGCATAATCATGAGATAGTGGCCTTTTCATGCATCCAAATGCATGCATTTTTACCAACATATGATGCTCAAAGGAGAGGGGGGACTTTGAGTTGACTACCCTGTTTCTGTAAACAGAAACACGTGACATCCACCCCGAGGTTTAGCTAAGTAGCTGCCCGTGGGGCCACCTCTCAATGTGTTACAGACTAAATGGTCACAAGCAATATAACATCATTCTCTATGGGCCTTGTCTATAGCTTTCATTGTATAGTAAACAAATTAGGTGTTATACAATAATGTCTGCATGTTGCTAAAGGTGCCAAATATGAGAGCCATGCTGCAGGCCTTACTTCAGCTGCCTCGATAGCTCAATCAGGCACAGCGTCAGACAGTGATAGGAGGGTCCCGGGTTCAAGCCGCAGTCAGGCTAGTCATGAAACTATAGCTTCTTCATGTTTTGAATTCTTTTCCGAAAGGTGATATGCAAATCCCAACAAGATACTTTTTAGACATTTTTAAAGAAAACCATGAAATGTGGTTTTGTACGCAGGACAGAAGAGAGCTTTAGCAAGCTATACATAACATATGGTTCTAGCACTACCAAGGTCAACCTTGCACTTTATTTGCGAGAGGTCCTAAATATCTTTTCCTTTCGCTCATCCATCTGATCATCTATATGAGAGCTATGCTGCAGGCCTTACTCCACCTGCCTCGATATCTTAATCAGACACAGCGTCAGACAGTGATAGGAACGTCCCTAGTTCAAACCCCGGTCAGGCTAGTCATGAAACTATAGGTCCTTTAATATTTTTCTTAAAGTGATATGTAAGTCTATCAATGAGCTGTTTTTATTATCATTTTATATGGTAGTTATTCTAGATAATTTATGATGATTAAAAGGTACTTCATGGTGACTAAACATATCACCAGCCTTGAGAAGTGAAACCTAGACTTTCAGATTTGGTTTTACAATTAATTCTACTGTACAGTAACAGTAGATTTTGCTGTTACTGTACAGTATATGTGCTGTAAATATACATGACGCAAACCCCAGACCTTTACAAATTATGATCAATCAGTTGAGAAGTAGAGTAGAGGTATGTCCCAACATGAATGGCTCTGTGGCGCAATACATCAGGGCCCATCTCCAACACTGCAGGTCGTGAGTTTAAAATCCCGTGTCAAGCCACTTCTCTTGTTCTACCTACATCCAACTAAAATTTGTTTTCCCCTCACATGAATGATTCAAAATATGATCAGCACTGAGAGGCGAACCCAGGACCTTCAGACTATGATTTACAATCAATTTTGCTGTACAGTAACAGAAGATTTTGCTGTACCTGTACAGTACATAGTGCTGTAAATATACAAAAGCTGACTTGCTGTAGGTCTACAGCACAATCTACTGGAACCAAAGTTGCCCCCAGTATTTGGTGTACAGGAACACTACTTGCTTCTTACAGTGTAGGTTTTATCACGATTGGAAATGGTCAAGTTGGTTGAAGATTTCCCTGGGCTTCCAATTGGCTTTAATCCCTAAAATCTAATTCCTTGTTTTATTAGAACAAGGAAGTAGAAGATCTTATAGTAGGGAGGCCAACGGCCTTTTAGAGAATTGTCGGGATCCATCATGCAGTACACATTATGATAACAGGATGAAATAGAATCCAGAACCGCAAGAATTATGCACATAATATGATAAGTAGAATGTTTTATATGGATTTCTAAATAATAAAAGTTGTAAGAATGGACCTGTCACTTTCTACCCGTCAGCCTGGCGCTGCAGTGCACCGCTACTCCACTGCTACCTCTCCACTGGCACCTTTTAACGGGGCCGTCCTCCTGCCGTAGATCCAACAGCTTAGAGTAGAGCATGTCGTTCACAACCAAGTGACCTTTCAGATGTGTCTGTAAACAAGGCCCCAAGCCACCAAAGGCCACTTAGTAGACTGCAGTCTTGAGTGTGCTGACAGCCTTCAAACATACACTGTAAAAAAGTGTTTCTAATTTTTAAACACATTTACCCAAACATATTAAAGTTAGACACTTTCACTGAAACTCAGAATCTCAGCACTTTCTTCTGTCAGCAGGTCCAGGGATATGGCTGCTGGTGGTGGTTGAGCCTACAAAAGTGAAATATTGGTGGACAAGGCCAGTTTGGCTGGTCCACTGGAATATTTTGGACAGCACTATGTACTTATTTTTGTTGACATTATCTAAACTGTCATTGATGTCAACCAATACAATGGGTACTATATTTGACTAAGGAGAGCCTGTACATGGGCAAAAGCCTGAACAAGGAATAGGAGAATAATACCAGTGGGCTAGTTAAACTGCCCTCTCCCACGGTTTTTCATTGTTGTGGCTCACCCCTCACTGGCAGCCATATCCCTACACATAGCTAGAAAAAAGCTTGCCATCAATATGTTTGGGTGAAAGTGTTTAAATTATATTCACATTTTTTACAGTGTATGGGTGAAGGGTGCAGTGAGCAGTGAGACCAGGTAATCATGCTGTCCTGGCCAGGTGACTTCAGTAGGGGGACCATGAATCAGGCTTTCCTTGGAATTAAATAGTCTATAAAAGCATAATGAAACTATAGCACCCTATTAGATTTGATGATTACACATTGGCTTCTAGGTATAGACATTATGTAATGGTACCATTGTGTATAGATGTTCTTCTTTCACCCAAAATAATAGCATGTGGCCTATTCAAGGGGGAGTATACCGTTTTCTTTGGGCACACTGGTGGCAGTTAGTACACTGATGGGTATCACTAGTACTCAATACTATACCACTGGCACAGTCCAACTGCTGGTCACACCAGTGCAACTCATCTAGGCAAGAGCATTACTGGGAAGGAACAACCAGCAAACTATTTGTTGGTTGCCTGAACCTTTATACATGGGGTACTGGTGCTGGGTAATACAGGCTCACAGGGCTAGGATATGTCTGCATGTTAGAGGTTTCTGTTTGGGGGATTCTAAATATAACTAAGGTGTTATATAAACCTAACAAGGCTGGCCTAGAGGTTTGGATCTACGGCAGGATGACCGTCCCTTTAAGTAGCAGCCCTTATACATGCGGTATGAATATATCCTCTCAATTAGCAAATACCTCATTTATTAACTAGCTGCTTTTGAAATAAGCTTGCTCTACAACTTCATTTAGGGTATGTTCACCGAAATAATTCTTTTTCCTATGAAAATAACGATTAACAATGGACTTACATGGGTATATTTCATGCCAGTATATTTTTGCACAAAACCAGAATAATGTTTCTCTGAAACCTCCATTCTATCTAATTTTAGTGCTTCTTATGGGGTTTCGGGGGATATTTCAATACGCAAACTGCTTGTACAAATGATGTATTACTTTGCTGTATGATTAAAATTGTAAATATGGTCGCATGAGTTTCAAAGAAATATCTATTAAACCTTTGCAGTCAGGAGAGTTCATGTATGAGGGATATAAAATTATCAAAATGAGATATTGTCAGGTTGAACCCCCTTTATGTACAGGTAGTACCAGTGATTGTCCCAGAGAAACCGTTCCAATCAACATGCTGTCACTGCAGTTGTATATATTTAAACAATTATTACTTCATCATCTATCACTCTGATGGTCACAAACATATCGGGTAGTGCTAGACACAGTCTTTATCTTTGTCCTGATATGTCAAGTGGTATTGTAGCATATCTAATGGCTAAGAAATCTGTCGTTCTCTTTGGGGTGTTTAGCACTGTGACACATACAGGGTCTTTCATGCGGTCCCTAAATGACCTACCTACTTATAGCTAACTGAGTGAGCAGGGTAGCAAGGGGGAATTAAAGTCCATATAATGTTTCAATAATAATTATGATTAATCGATGTACCACATTTTTTACCTGCGCATGTAGGTGTAATCTGGAACAGATTGCATTTAATGAGAGGACACAGGGTCATCGAGCCACGAAGGTGCCAAACTTCCAGCGTCTCACCAGTGGGGCCCCAAACGGAATGCCCATTGACTAACGGGATGCAGCTCCAACCCTCATTTAGCTTAACCCTTTCGTGCCCAGAACTATTTTGATTTTGAGTTTTCCCTATATCATTTGTGGATTGTGTAACAGTTCAATATTTTGTGTTGAGATATGTTTTATATTATATATTCTGAATGCCAATGGAACACACTTTTGTATAATGTATGGAAGAATGTCTGCAAACGTCATAATTTGGGTTACCATGGCAACCAGAAAAATTATTTTCCTAATATTAAACAATATTGAAAAAACGGTTAATATTTCAAAAAAGGGCCCTTTAAGTTTGGAATAGAGTCATTTGATTAATGCTTTTGCTATTCTGAATGAGGGCATACATATTGGAAGTGAAAGAATACCACCAATTTAGTCGAAATCTCCAGAAAAAAACATTAAAAAAGGTTTTTTATCACTTTTTTGCCATTTTCTCAATATTTCTTTTATTTATCAATATTTCTTTTGCCCCCTTTGGCCAATGCGCGCATTTTTAATGATTTTTAGGCCATTTCTAACCCATTATATTTTATATTCATGCATACCATTGATATTCTATTCATGTCACCATAGAGTATTAAATTTTGGTCTCATTACAAACCATAATGCAATTGCGCTTCATTTGCACCTAGAATGATCATAATTTGACCACTATAGCCCCTAGAGTGCTCTATTGAAGATGTAAAGGTGTAGAAGCGCGCACTTTTGGAGTTCTGGGCACGTAAGGGTTAAAGCGTGCTCGGGTCGGACATATTCAAAAGTTTTCTCTCTAATTAGAGACCTTTTTGGACAAGGCCGAAAGGCCCTGGAGGGGCCCTCATGATGAGCCTGCAAACTACCGTATTGAGGCCTTATATTGTTTTCACTTTACAGGAAGTCTGTATGGGTGCCGCCATTTTGTTTTAAGGTGTCATAATACAAATTTATGCATATGTGATCATACTAATCAACCTTTGAGGTCCCGAGGTTGATTATAATCATACCTATCCCCCCTAAAATGGACCCAATGAGTTCAATGCTTCTATTGGTTTGTGGCTAAGGCAGCTGGTTGCCTAGCAACATGTATTCTACTTGTTTCACTGCCTAGCAACACACATTTCCATACTACTGAGGTTGATTATAATCATACCTAACCCACCCCCCTAAAATGGACCCAAGGAATTCAATGGTTCTATTAGTTTGTTGCTAAGACAGCTGGTTGCCTAGCAGCAGCTATTCTAATTGTTTCAGTGCCTAGCAACACACATTTCTATGGTCCTAAGATAAATTATAATCATATCTACCCCCCTAAAATGGACCCAATGAGTTCAATGGTTTAATTAGTTTGTTGCCAAGACAGCTGGTTGCCTAGCAACAGTTATTCTAATTGTTTATCTGCCTAGCAACACACATTTCAATAGTCTTGAAGTTGATTATAATCATACCTACCCCACCTTAAATGGACCCAAGGAATTAAATGGTTCTATTAGTTTGTCACTAATGCAGCTGGTTGCCTATTCTAATTGTTTATCTGCCTAGCCACACACATTACCATGGTCCTGAGATTGATTATAATGACTACCCCCCTAAAATGGACCCAAGGAATTCATAGGAACTACCATATTTGAAGTAATATCATTGTTCCCCCCTGTTTATTTGGTACCTTGAAAGGGTCCCCTTCAAATATACCAACCATGTAGACATTATGTTCCTTCGAATGCAAGAATTGCAGCTGTGCCGTGTATAAATATTTTTTTACATGGCAGCAACTGCACAGGTTACCATACTCTTCCACCCATCTAAGAGACATGTGCATTAACGGGACATAATTATATGCAATTGGTTGGTATGCAACTGATTCAAAAGTATATAAATCGGAGAGTGGAAAATCCCCAGATATATGGAAAATCTTGTTAGTTAATGTATGAAAAATTGTAAGCATGTTCAATACTATACAGGAAACGGAGCAAACCGGCCGAACATCCATCTCCGCAGTAAAACATGCCCACCTTCCACCCTTGTAACTCCTAACAGTTGACCGATGCATTATTGTCGACTGTTTCGGGCGCATGCCAGACCATTTCAAATAATGGGTCCATCCTGGTAGCACTGGTCAAGAGCAAGTGGGCCTCAGGTACCAGCCCATCTGGGCCCCATATGGCAGCCCATCATTCTGTGACGCATAGCTCTAGGGCCTCCAGTGTGATACAACATTTAAAACAAACAGAGAAAGCTACCTATCATCCCTAAAGTGTTCTGCTGTATATGAACATCAATAGTTCTCTATAGGCCTAATGTGCTTAGTCAGTGTGTCGGCCAATAAAATACCTAAATGGATGTATTTTGATAAGATTAAGCCAACAGACTGATATTCAACCATACGTACCGTGATGTACAATTCAGTGCCTGTAAATGCTAAAGTAAAGCACTGTGTGTATGGTCATTTGCCAGAAGTGGGCCGATGGGGATATATTTCAAGTTTCTTTTTGTGTCGTGGGCGTTTTGTTTGACTCTAATGGAACGTTTACTGACGTCCCCTGTTTTTCCTAAGCTAAGGGATTCACAAACGGGAGTCTCTTATATCCTATACAGCTATCTTCCAGGTCGTATTTCTATTATATGGGTTGATTATGTGTGTCGTATCATATCCAGGATGATCTAATCTATGAGATAAGCTGAGGACAGAAATCAGTTCCTACACATTTACCGAAACAAGGGTTCTTTAACCTCCGACACCACATAAGACATGGTCTGAAAGGGGCAGGCCTCAAAGTCGACCATAGCATGGGAGAAGGCATCCCGCACAGAAAAGTTTCATATTTTGGATAATTTGCAAAAGATCTTTATATTAACTGCAGCATTCGGTTTCGTCAATTGACTCATCAGTAACATATATAAGGGTGAAAAAAATCACTTTGCTTATTCTATTTTTTTTTGAGGAAACGAAGACCTCCTGTTGGGATTTAATGATTAGACGTGCACTTTACTTTTTGTAAGTGTGAGGCATGGTCTCATATGCTATTATGTAAAGTATTATCTATTCACACATGGTACCAACAGCTGGGGGAGATACGCTCTGCCCTTCCTCTATAGTCACCGGGGTGAGCCGGACAATGAGGCCGTGGGCCATCTCCAACACTTGTAATGAGACTTAAACAGTTAAAGCCCATCCTCCTCCCTATCTCAACTAACCTCCCCATCACTCCCTTGCCTCCACAGCCTCCACCCACCTCCTATATTATGACCCTCCAAGTACAGGGTAGCGCTTTTTTGTTGTTGTCATGATGCATACAGCTCTGGCAAGTTACTCTCCAGTACAGCATTTGTGCATCAGGCCATCTCTGTAAGGGTTTATAAATTATAATCCCAAAGAATTGGCGTTAAGCACCAATGCAGCACTAGGAGGTTTAATCAATTGTAGTATCATGTCATCCTTAAAGGGTTATAGGATGTGAGGGAGCTGTAGACAGACCTTTGTGTTGTTATAGATCAATATGATATGCGGCACGGAGTAACACTTGACAGTGCACGTGTCACGAATAGATAACAACTCTATATCCGCCTTATGCAAAAAAAAACACACCTGCATTCTAAGTACTGAACAATACCAATGCGGCCAATACATCCATACACTGTAAAAAAATTCCCTTGAATTCACGGAGAATCTCAGTTAAATTTGACAGTGTATCACCGTTTTTTGGTTTACAGTGAATCACTGTAGATCTCATCTATTTAACAGGGAATTTCCGTAATCCATTGCAGTGAAACTCTGTTATTTCTTTTACAGTGAACCTCTGTTTTCTGAGTAGTTCTATCTTTTCTTACCAGGTGGCAGCTTAGTTCCTCAGGAGTTTTCTGAAGGTTCTAGGTTCTAAAGCAGTATAAATATGCCAATATGCTACTATTTTTCAATATCTTAACTCATTTTAAAATATTGTAATACAGGTGTAATATGAATTTGATGAAATATTCACGATCAATAAAAGATTCAATTGTGTGGGACACCAAGCAGTAGTTGTCATACCATAGACACCCATCTTGTGATAATAAGAAAAATATATATGCTCAGCACTGTAGTAGGTGTTCTATAACAATTCTAAAGTAATGTTTGCTCATGGATTGTGATTATAAATTGCTGTGTATGTGCTTCATGATCATTATGAAGTCCTGGCACAAGATGTCTGATGGAACAAAAATGGATATGGTTGATAATTATAATGAACTGCACACTGATATAAACACTAAATAAAACAGTGAAATTCCGTAAAAATTATGGTGACTTCTAAAAACGGAATTCCCTAAAAAAAACGGTGACTTCCAAAAACGGAATTCCCTAAAAAAACGTGGGTTTCCCGGCTCCTATTGATGCCAGTGCTTCTCCGTTTTTTCTACGGAATATTTTTTACAGTGTAGTAAACATAGAGAAGTCCAGCATTATATTGTATACGATGGCTAAGTATATGAGATGGATACTGATACTGAACATAGTACTTACATCAGCTACAAAGCATACCCACCTCTCTGTCCGCTCCCACCTCCGACTGATGAATATGGATTTAGATATGATATTTATGTAGACATAGGCCTATGTGCAGCGATCAATAATGTCTAAAATATGCAGGTATACTGTGCCTGTGGGTTGTGTATCATCATCGCATGGCAAGCTTGATATATAATACAATATACATTAATATTGTATGTCTATGATAATACAAAGAGAAAACACTACACTCTGGTAATAAAAATGGCATAGCTGTATTCACCCTGCTCACTGCCCCATTATGTCGAAATAGAATTACAGTAAACGTGTTACAAGGCCACTATCATACTAGTCCCAAATAAAAGTATTTTTATTAGACTCACCAGATGACATTGTATAGGTGGCTAAAGACTACTTGTATCATAACTATGCTACTCTTCACCTCTCCATAATGTATGGTATATTTATGTAGATCTATCCCAGTCCTGTCTAGATGGGTGGGGACATGGGGAGTGGATGCTAACCTCACGGCTGACCGCAGTGGCGGTCGGTGCCTGACGCACATACGTGATAGCTCACCTGGGTGCGAAGACAAACGTTCAGAGCACAATCTTAACCTATAATCTTGAAACTTAATATACAATCTGATAGCTTCCCTTGTATCTGCCACCTAGTGTCATATACCCACATTATGCTACCTGAGGTCTGCCTTTATAGTATATACCCTACACCAACAGAAACATCGAAAAGAAAAGAAAAAGAAGAGAGCCCCTCATTACATACTAGTTAACTAGACTATCCTACAATGGACTGTGTAGGCTTACCACTACTAGTGGCGCCATCTTTATTTGCTTACTAGTAGTAAGACTTTTAAGATAGTCTAAGATAGTTTAAGATAGGATTAAGATTGCGCTCTGAACGTTTGTCTGCGCAACTAGGAGAGCTATCACGGACGTGCGTGCCTTACACGCAATGCACTGGACACAATGGCGGCCATGGGTTTAGACGGGCAGATCTCGGTTGAATTGTGAATAATGTATTAGTAAGCTGAAAACAAAAACGGAATAAAAATAGAACAAAACTGAAAATTATTCGATGTTGATCGGTCAACCGGAGGAGGAGAAGTAACCAGGCAGTCCTGGACTGACCGGTACAATGAGTCACAGCATCCCCTGGGGTGTGATTGAGGTACTGACCACCGGATAACATGACAAGTGACCTCTGTGGGGTGTTTCACAAGGGGAAAATAGATACAATTAATTTTATATGTTTTCTAAGACCAACTTAATATCACTGAATGTTAATCTTACCTTGGTGTTTCACAAGTTTCAATTGTATCTATGGTTATATACTTGGATACAATTGAAGTATATAAAACGGCTTGTGAAACACCAACTAAAGACTAACATTTGGTAAAAGTAAGTCAACCTAAATAACCATGTAGCATTAATCCTAAATACCCTTCCCTTGTGTGATGATCACATAGGATCAACATAAGTGTTGTTTAAATGTGTATAACCAGTTTATTTTCATCCTGAATAAACAGATATTTGCAGGGATTCTTGTGTGTAGTATGACGCATATATTGCATGAAAAAAACGTGAAAAAATATGTAAAGAAAAGATTAGCGGGCATGGTATGAGCTCCACGCTAATATGCATTGTGAAACGCTTATACATTAGTTGTATCTAGATTGTAGGCCAAAGACCCTGACTTAACATCTTGGTTGTAGACCTTTGTGAAACACTTTTTATAAGCAGTATACAATTGATACAACCAAATGTCGGTCTTAGTGGTTATATACAATTAACAGCTCCTATAGAAACACTTATTCTACAATTAATTGTATTTCCCCCTTGTGAAACACCCCACAGGTGTGGATATATCCCCGTAAACCCTATGAGCGTTTATTGGCGCCATATATATATATAGATATATAGATATATATATAGATATATATATATATATATAGATATATATATAGATATATAGATATAGATAGATAGATAGATATATACATACATACATACATGGACTGGTAAACTGCCAGATCATAAGATAGACAACTCTTTACTCCTTTATTTATTAGAGTAACCCAGAATACCGTAAAGACAATCCTCTGATGGGTTGATCTTTCAACAATCCTTTTACACAGAGAAAAGAAACAGATCAAAAGTGAATTCTGGCTACCTCCAGAATCACTCCCTTTTCTGACTCTCCTTTTGGAGTTATGTTACTACCCTACGGTGTCAGGTGGCTCCCTTAGGGGGTCGCCTGGTTCCCTCATAAGAGTCCCATATAACTCCTGATTCACTTTTTGACTCTACCTTTTGATGCTATGTAACACTGCACTCTCTCGCAACTAGTACCGTCTAGCAATCTTGCAATTAGGCTAGTTCTAAAAGCTGAACATAACCCCTTAGGCATTATATTGCTTCATAAATACAGCTTCATATGTATAACCAATGACAAGAAAGTGTCATGATAGATGCTCAATTTACTACTAAATGGAGCTATATCATATCATGAGAGACGATGGGTGTGGACAAACTCCCCGTATACCCCTCAGCCTAATCTCCCCACTATATCATTCCACTTGCGATGATATCTAGCTAACTGCTACCTCCCAATTACTAATGCCATTATCTTCTCCTCCATTACCATTGAACCAATAGGTAATCATGGCATTAACACGCTACAGCCACACGGGAGGATACTGGAGGAGGATGTGGCACTTGATTGGCGGGTCGTGTCAACACATTTGTATCCTCGTTGATTGGCATAGTGTTTGACACCATGGGGTGTTTTGGGTGGTCCCAGACTTTGCCTATATGCTGCAGACAAACAGTGAGTTGTGCTGTAGTAGTATATATACGTGTGTGTGTCAGTGCCGAGCAGCTCATCTGGAACCAGACCCTGGAGGACAGCAGAGGTCACCACACGGCTCTACCATGAAGGTCACTTTAGTCATCATCGCTCTTTTCGCTGTAAGTAACATTTCTTTTGATCCAACATACCATTTGTCTTTTTTACACTTTAATTGCTTTTCCTATAATTCATTCATTACATTTTTTTTTATTCTAAACAGGCCTATTTATTTTTCTTGCATTTTTCGATTTTACCGGAGTCATTTTCCTTACTCATTGTCTAAAGTAGTTTAAGATAACCGATTTGATCTAGCCTATCTAGTCAATTAATTAACATGTGGCCAGCTAGAGAAAGGGGTACTCTCCTCGCGGTTTTAGAACTGCATCTTAGGCCACCAGGGGAAACCACAATGGTCAAAATTGGGGAAATTGGACAAGATATTCTAAGGTACTTTTCTCATGTGAAAAACGATGGCATTGTCTATTTTGGTGTGATCCTTCTCTAGTTTGAATGCAAAGCGAACGTTTTAAAGGATAAATCAAGCGTAGATAAGTGTTTTTCTGAAATTTTTGCCAAGGGAAATTCAATTTCATTCTAAATAGCAAAATATAAGTTGCCAATTGATAAAACTGAGTGATGAGTATTACTAAACTGAAAGCAAAATAATATTATGATTATCACTTCAATGACCAAACTCAAGACCAAAAGTGTAAAAAGTTTTGTCTGTTGCTAATTTAAATGTTGTACAAATTTACGTATTACTAAACTGAAAGCAAAAGAAATCTTATGATTATCACTGATGTCTTCTATGACCAAACCCAAGACCAAAAGTGTAAAAAGTTTTGTTTGTTGCTAATTTAAATGTTACACAATTTACTTTAGATATGAAATTTAGTTAAAACAAAAATAGATAGAGCTGGTCATTGTGGTAGAGCATCTCAGATTAACAAAATTTCTCGAAAACTAGAAGGGATATAACTGTTGTACATTGTTGGGAAGCTTATGATCTTGAATTTTAAAGGGTACATTTAACCCCAGATGGCACCTTCTCCCCATTTGCCCACACGTGGTTAATAGTTAATTATGTTTTCACAACCAGTGCAATATGTGTTACTAGACGTATTGCGTCAAATCAATGAATGGGATTTTGTGGACTTAATTTCGGCTGTTGAAAAGATTTTGCTAAGACAAATGAACAGAACTATTTTCCGCCAAAGGTCCCACTTCTTTTACGATTGGCGAATACTACAATTCCATAGACATGTATTCATCTCTGATTAGTTTTGTTACACTTTATGAGGTGGCAACATCTAATTAACGAATCATCTAGCCAGATACTGACGTGAGAATAAAGTGACGTGGGTTTTAGCGCTGCCTGACTTTCAGGTGAGAGTGGTTTTAGCGACAATGACGCTGACTTTTCTGAGTGTGTAATGCCATAGCTATGTATTAGATGAAAACTTAACTTTTATTTATTTTCGACTCTAGATCAAAAGATAGACAGAATTTTGTTTATTCATATTAGTAGACTGTTGGATGCTTGAATGCTCACTCAACTACTTGAATGCCATATACCTAGGTGAACCGCAAAGGAGGTCTTAACCACCTGTATGTGATCTAGAAGTCAAATATGTTATGTATAATAGCGCGACCATCTGAAAAGATCCTGGACTTCTAAAAGTATAATACATATGAATAATGGAAGGTCTCATTAGTCGGACCATATTGGTTCATTATTTTATTATGCATAAATCACATTTTTATAGGGGTTTGTATTCCAGCGGGGTTATGAAAATGAATAGATGCATGTATACTGCTCTGTGGAGACACCGCTTGTAAGGGGGACGATCAATTACTCTGGTTTAATATATTCCAGAACTAATACATGTACTTGGTAGTCAATAGTTTAAAGTTGGTATCCCAACTAATCCGCTGACATGCATCCTCACCAGAATAACTCTGTACATGCTTCTCTAGGACCCTCGTTACATGTATATAGTTTCCATAAATCAGTTCACTGAGTATTTCAAAAGAAGATCTGGCTGTTTCTCATGAGCTTGTAACAATTGAAACGTCTTTGGCTGGGTGTAGTCTTTGACCAGGTGTAGTCTTTGACCAGGTGTAGTCCTTGACCGGTGTAGTCTTTGACCAGCAAGTTTCAAAAGGGCTGAAATGGGGTCTATGTAGACAGAAATGACGGGGGGGGATGTTTATGGATATTTTACCACTATATATTACAAACTTCCCGGTATTTCTGTGTACTTAGCCCCCATTTCAGCCCTTTGAGACTTGCTGGTCAAAGACTACACTGGTCAAAGACTACACTGGTCAAAGACTACACCTGGTCAAAGACTACACCCCGTCAAAGACGTTTCAATTGCTACAATCTCATGAGACACAGCCATATATATGTTGTAGACCAAGTCTCTAGTGGGGGAAAAAGTAGTCAGGTCGGCGACGGCAGAAGTACATTGTTCATGTGAAAATTAGTTCATATCACAACTTCCAGGTGGCATCACTGAGTAAGTGGACTACCGTAAACCTATCTGAGAGCTTTTGGTAATCTAATTTTACTAGTGGGGTGAGTCCATCTATAATCAATCAATGGCTCCTCGGTGACCACGAACATAGGTTACATTTGCAAGCCGTTTAGAAGTTGTAGACCATATTCACAGATGCTACTCAGGATACGTTTGTCTATTGCCCTACTGACTTTGGATGAAATCTGAGATGGTAAACCAGAAAGAATTCCCAGGTTTAGTTGATTATATGAATAGACTAACCCAGTACCTGCAACCCCCCTTCTCCATCTTCCCTAGGCCCATTGTATTTCGATACTCTCAAAGTATAATTATGCTCTCTTCAGAAACACGATTTTTGGTGTACTGTACTTTTATATTTTTTATATTACAGGTGTGCAGCTCTACGTTTGGTAAGTAATTCTTGACCTGTTTGCAGAGCCCTTAAACTAAAATGTAAAGGAGTAATATCACCACTCGCGCAGCTACCACATAGTAGACTAGAACAGTACTAAAATTTTGAATGGGACACGCTCAGTGATTATGCCTCTTTAATACTTCACACCACCCTTACGCCTATACAATATCCAACTATGTATTACCTCACGGAACCATAGATTGTCTCAGTGCACGTAGTGCCCGGCGCATATTCAAGGTCAATTTGTAATGCTTATGAAAAAATACTACCCCCGGCACTAATACGAGACTTGCACTTATTCAAAACCTTGTGCTTAAGCGCAACGTTACTAGTGTTGCACACATTCAAAATGGAAATTGAATGCAGCTTTAATGTCACCCATTCTACATTCAGGTCTGAACTGGAGGGCCCAAAACCTGCTTAGGGAGCTCCGTGACTATGAGGCCTTTGAGGAGCTGCAGCGACGTGCCCCAGGTACAGTAATTTAAATGTGTTATTTGACAATCCTTTGACTTTATGGACTTGTCTCTCTCCTTAATGAGATTCGCTGATCTATAGGGAAATTTTATCTGTCTTTTAGACTAGGGTTTATTGCTAGAGTTGAACAATGTAGGGTTCATGGGGCTTTCAGGATAATGCTTCCCCCGCTCTTCCAGAAGAATCAATGAGTAGGGAATGAGCGTAAATTTAGATTTGACCATACTACTCTGGGCCGCACCATTGCAACGTGATAAAATGTAGTACGTTTGTGGAACATAACTAAGGATGAAAGCTGATTTATCTCTTGGATGAGCAATAGTTTAGCATTAGTCCATCTACTTATCTCCAGATGGTACCACTGATCACTCTATGCCCCTCTCCTTCAGTGGATCTCTAAGTTACTGGTAATACGCTTTAGAAAGACAGTCCTTAGTAACTGTACATATCTTTATCCGGGAAAACTCAGCCATTAGTTCTATCGTTTTGATCTTCTGACAACATACATGCGCTTACATTTGGATAAGTATGACATGCGCCTAGAATAGATAATGCATCTAGCATCATGGCTCATAGGATTACTGTCTCGTCAGTGGGGAAGTGACTACATTACCCAGCAAAAAAACAAACCGTTAATTCAACGTTTGGGCACTCAAAAAAAAGAGATGGTTTCTCATTACCAAGCAATGGAAAATAATAACGAGGGCGTTTTTTATTTTATCTTTTTTTTTTTACCGTAGGCCATAAATGTGTGGGAAAATATACATCTTTCGTGAACAAATTTCACATTTTAGTAGTTAGGAGAAGATGTTGATCAACAACAATTAGGAAAATGTATGTTATCCCTAGCCCACAGCATTACGGACAGTATAAGCTTTAATTTGATAACACATGTGCCAATATAAAATTTACTTTTCATCAAAAATGTAAAAAGAAAGAAAAATGTTTTCACCATATCACGATTTTTATGATGCGCGCGGTGCCCGGCGCGGTGATCAGAAACCAGCTTTCTTTTTTGAGTGACCTTATCTAACAATTATAAAATATTGGAATAACATTATGGAATCACATTAGATTTCAGTGACCATCGTGTACTCAATTTAATGTTAATTTGCAGTTGATTTGACGTTAATTTGAAATTAGTTAAACGTTATAAAAAGTTGATTAATGTGCAGAAAATAACGTTAGATTGTTCAATGATGCCAGATATATGTCACAAACGTTAATATAAGGTTAATTTGATGTCAAATTAATGTAGAAAGTATCTAGTTAAATTGGGTAACATTTATTTATTTGGTGATTCTTGACTATTTGCTAATCAGTGACCATTTATCTACCGTTGTAATACCTCCTCCCTCTTTCTGATCAACACAATATTATTGCTAAATAAATGTCATTCCTTTGAGGTTACTGAGAAAATGTCAAATTAATGTTGATACAACGTTCATCACATTAGGTTATTAGATAAACTGGGTATTCTTTTTTGGTGAAAATTTCTCACTCTCCCAGGCCTAATGTCTGACCTCCCCTGCATGGTACCGAGTACCGGGGAAGTCATGCATCAAGCCCTCCATATGGAGTTGAGTGGCTTTCCGCAAAAAGGGTCGCCCACACCTGTCCTCGTCTGCCGGTCCCCTCGGACGGCATGCACAAGGTTATTAGATAAACGTTTGAATAACGTTGATAAATGTATGATTAACGTTTATTGTTACCTGGGTATTGTGCAAAGAAATCTTAGAAATATTCATCAGGATATCATTATCTCCATAAAACAACTTAAGTCACCTCAACATTGACAAACTGATACTCAGTTTTGGCAACTTCACTGAGAAAAAAACCTCCAGCAAATGTTTGAAGATTTTCTTGTCAATTGAAACAATGACATGCCCTGTTTCAGACACACGTTGTTCAGCCGAGGCCGACGTGGTCTTCATCCTAGACAGGTCCCGCTCCATCTACCCCCCAGACTTTGAGAAGGGGAAGGTGTTTGTCCAGGATGTGGTCAGGCTCTTCAGCCCTGCGAACAGCCGCTTTGCTGTCATCAGCTTTGCAGAGGGTGCCACTGTTGACTTCAGTTTGAGCACCTACGGCAATGACCAGAAAGCCACTCTCAATGCTATCAAGGGCATTGGACAGGTTGGTAGAAAACTTGTGAATAGAGGGATGGTTGTCTATTAGTGTTAAAATGCCAACAACTCTTTGTCATGAAATATCTCACATTTGTTGAAAAAAGTAATTTTTAAATCGAAAGTATCAGCTAATTATTGTGTGGGGTAGATGTAAATGCCATCTGTTTTTTTCCCAGAGAGTGGAAGGGTCCAGACTATCTGGACCTCTGACTCCATGTTCTCTATATATTTAGTATTGGTAAGAGGGAACTCTTATGGTGAGCAAGTTTCACAAGGCCCTACTTTTAATGAGATTTTACTGTACTTTTACAGCGGCCAGAGATCGGCGGTCAGACACAAACATGGGCTGCCCTGGAGCTCCTGTACAACCAGGTGCTGTCCCGCTCTAACTTGAGGGCTGGTGTCAACCCCACTGTCCTCCTCATCACGGACGGCGCCAGCCAGGAGTCTGAGCGGACAGCCAAGGAGGCCAGGAAGGCCCACAGCTATGTATGCATGCATATATTCATATCTTAAAGCTGATATAAGCAGGTTTTATTTGGGAAATTTAAAATTCATTTCCCAAACTACTGCCATAACTTTGAATTCTTGAGCAATAAGAAATAATATATATTCAAGTCTTTCTAGATTGTCAAATTACCATTTGATTAGTTGTTCCTTTCTCTGGGATTGAAAAGAAATCAAATGCCCAAAATATTCACTGAATGATTTTTCTACACGTCATTTCATACTTGTAATTACTCCATACATTATAGGTTGGGATATGAAATAACATTTTGTCTTTTCTTAGGGTATCAAAATCATCGCCATTGGCATTGGGAAGGATGCCCAGATCGCAGAGCTTAATGCTATTGCCTCAGATCCCGACAGAGATAATGTTCACATGGTTGCAGACTACAGCGAGTCTCTGCAAGCCATTAGGAAGACAGTAGCCACCCAGGTCTGCCCCTCCAACCTGGAAGGTAACGTCTCTTCTACTTCACCTTCTTCTTCTTTTCTTTGTACTATCAGAGACATCCAAAGATGATGTTTATAAACAAACTACTCTGTTTCATATCAACAAATTAGAGCTGCATGTCTGTGGGCCACGTTTTGATCCATCTACGTCATGTGTTAACCACTAACACATGATTGGGCCTATGTGTAATGCTGGCTTCAAGAGATTGGGCATCTAGGAAACGTAACATCTAAAGGGGTATGCCCCCTTAGAGACATAATAAGATCAGCTGGGAAATGTATTGATGGAATCCAATCTCTTTTTTCATTTACCGTGACTTTACATTGTCTGTCTCTAAATAGAATATTGGTCATTTTTGTACATAACTTTGTTTTCCCATTTCAGGTTGTGACAACAACAAAGCCCTTGATGTGATGTTCTCTGTGTCTGACCATGCTAATGCACGGCAGACCGAGTTCACCTTTGACCTGATGGAGACCGTCATGGAGAAGGCTGCCATCGGGCCTGGCAAAATCCAGTTTGGACTGGCCAGGAGGGACTGTGGCACCACCTGGGCTCAGATCTCACTCAATGAGATGGACACCATGGAGGGATTCAAAACAGGATTCTCTGTGAGTACTTTCGTGCTACAATTGTATCCATAGAGATCCTTGAAGTTATTCAGTATAATTTGGCACTCAAATTCCTTTTTCAATTGAGCCAGTCATTAGGCAATATTTGACAGGCAATAAATATGCTACATGCAATGATACATTATAAAAATATCCAGTACACCCCTGTATCTACTATACTAGTACTAGTAGTAGATCTGCTGCCCATTGCCTGGTTTAGAAAGCACCATTTAGCACATTGTTATGTTAGCTTAGACAACTTTGGACCAGCATTGTTTCTGCAATGTCTTATACAATACAGCAATGTAACTCTGACCAAGGCAATGTGACCAGACATAGGTGTTGTGTGAGCAACATGCAAATACACTAAAATATATGGTTGTCCACTGCAGTTGACAAGTGTGTGTCTATTCTAACCTTTCAGAGCCGTTTGAGGTCATTCAGGAACAGCCTCACCCTGCGTCTGTCCTATTTGGCACGTGAAGCCTTCAAGCAAGGTGACCAACCCAGTGCCAACAATGTAGCAGTCGTCTTTATTGACAAGAAGAGTGACATTGATAGCACGGTAAGAGCGATAACACTTTTATCTAATCACCTGTTTGTCATATAAAGTCATCCAACTGCATGAGACTTCATCAGTTTCATGTTGATGTGCTTATTCTGCTGATGCCAGCTGGCAAAAAGTCAGATTACATGGATGAATGCAAAATGGCAAAGGCTTTTTAACCGGATACACTTTGGTAACATTATTTACTTTATGGATGGGATGCTTGATAACGAAATATAAAGAGAAAATTTAAAGGCCTTTAGACACAATAAATGCATTTTCTGGCCGTAGTAGAACAGATTGTATAAAGGAATTGACAGAAATAATGGAAATAGTGATGACACTTTTCCCCCTATAGATTCCAATTATGGCGTTGCCATTCTTCCATTTTCCCGTCAATTTGAAACCCACAAAAAAACATTTCCCAAGCGTAATATTACCAACTGAAATAGCAGCATTGGGTCTTTAAATGGCAATATTGTTCAATATCAGTGAAAAGAAGGCTCCCATGGTAACCCAGGATAGAATGTTTTTCAAATAGCGATGGAAAGGAAATTCCAATAGCTTTCAAGAAAGATAACATAAAATTAACCAATCTACTAATCATCATGTAAAATACTGACTTAAAAAATGTCATTAAAAAAGTATGGTAAACATCAACCTCTTCTTTTATTCAATGGACACAAATGTAACTGTTTTAATTCTGTTGGCAGAATACAAATAGTTTAAACTTCAACTCAGATAGTTATGCAGATACACTATAATTAATCAAGTGTAATACTCTCTTACAGGCCATCAGAGCATCTAAGATGAACGGTGTCCGCCTCATTGTTATGGCTGGTGGTGACGTGACGGCAGATGCTGTCAGGAGCATCAGCAGTGACGTCATCTACTTCAGAAGCTATGACCAACTGTCAACCAAAGTGGAGGACCTCAGTGATAAGCTTTGTGAAGGTAAGGCAAAATTTGTTATGTTTAAATGTAGATGTAATCATTATCACTTAGTTGGTCTTATATTGCACAGCATAGAACCTTGTTACCCAGCATCTTAAAGCAACCATGCTGAAGCATATCTTTGAGAATATAAGAAATGTTCATGAATGATGTCACCTATATTGGGACCTTTCTCAAGACCCTCACCCCACCCCCTTATCACTATTGTAGGCAAGCTGGCATATAATTATACAAATTATTAATATGGCCCAGGCCATATGTTATCACTTAGAACTCCCCTCCCTACCCCATGACAGTGATACAATAGCTATAATAATATATCAATGTTTCCTAATTATATTCATAACATCATTCTCCTTTGCAACGTTTTATTCCTTTCATTATTCCAGCTCTTGGACGCAACTAAGACTCATGGCATTTTGGTGACCTCTAACGACACTTAGGTGACCTGAATAGAGGCAGACTATGGTTGGTGATGGGCAACACAATAAGTATGATTATATTAGCTGAGGTGACACTGGTAGATATACTGTGTGCCCAATGATACAAATGAGAGTAAACACACATAAAATGAGCTTTAGACCTATATAGTATTATACATAGTGTGCTGTATGTAGACTCAAGGTCTGATGATTCGTAAGGATACTGTATTTAACCTGGGGTGTAAACGGTAACATTATTGAAATTTAAAGGAATGATTGCAAATGATGTCACAGACTATAGTATCATACGGAGTGAGCGTATCCTGGTTTCAGTGACACTTTGTGTGCATATTGAATGCCATGGTATTTTGAAAGGATGATATTGTGAAAGGATGAGGTTGTGGAAAGCTCCTTAAAACTCAATGATGTTGTGAATGTTCTCTATAAATTAGAAGACTTTGTAAAGAGTTTATCATCAGTGGCACATGCCCCAGGAATATGTAGTGCCTTGTGTGATGATAGTGACTTTAAATCTACAAACAATGCATGAAATATCAAAGGTGCATTAAAAATGACATTTTTTGTTTACGAGATTAAAGAGATTTATTAAACTGACTTGCTGTTAATGTCTTCATTCCATGCTAAGATAGAAATAGTATACATTTATAATCGTCTCCTTCTTTCTAAAGAAATGGAGTTCATTCAAAGTAATTATTTCTAAAATATCAAGCTAATTACTAAGTCGCAATATTAAAATAAACACATATTTTTAACGCTGAATATCTAGTAATAACATTATAACAATGCAGAATGTCTGCGTGAGTTTGAACCCTACAACGGGAAAAATTTTACATACTCAAAATAAAAAAGGCATGGATCGCCTCAGGAATGCTTTATATGCTTTTTGTCACGTTGAAACATCGAGGGAGGAGCGAGCTATTCGATACTGGGCCTGAACGTTATAATTGCCTACAAGACATGAGGAAAATTACAATACATTTGAGAACGATTTAATGTTATATCTTGATATCAAATCCCCATCAAGATGATCACTATACTTTAATACTGATATACTTATGCTGATAGGCAATTGTTAAGAGCATTATTTCTATTAATATGCCTGCAGGTAGAAGGCTAATGGAGTGGGATGTGGTCTAATAACCTTTTAATATATCGGGTAAATAGGCCTTTAGGGTACCGATGCACTGAGAAAATATACACCTTGCCCATGGTGGTCCAATAGATGGACAATTGATTTAGTTGTAGATGGCCTACTATAAAATATACTCGTTGATATAGGTATTTCAGTCAACATAATTATCAGTACCTAACCTATTACTCAAAATATCTAGAAATAAGGCAAGTCATGAATGATACGCTGAGGGGCGGGGGAGGGGGCGGGTTCAGACCCCAGGACGCCCCTGGATCCACCCCTGTATAAGCATGCCGGTCGACATTTAATGATTGCTAAAACATTATTGAACTAATTCAATCAGTGCTTTCTGCCCCACTCCGCTCGATGAAATGACACTAAACTAGACTAGAAGCCATGTAATATCATCATAGATGCGACACATTATACCAGAATGACTTTATGAGTGCATCCTTCACGATCTGATGCGTGTAGGCCCCCATTGATAACATTACCCATGAAACTAGATAATATTATATGTCAACGTTTTATGACTATTATCATACATCAACTGTGAGCCCAATTTTCTTTACTACAGGAATTGGTTTTATTGAATAGATAATTATGACCAGCTGATGACATCAAATATTCACTATTTCATTGGGTTAGAGTGGAATAAAGACCAGTGCAAACTGATTTCATAGATGTCTTTATTTCTCTGGGTTAGAGTGGAATAAAGACCAGTGCAAACTGATTTCATAGATGTCTTTATTTCTCCATTACGTTAAGAAGCACATCATATTGTCCATCTATTGTTTGTAGATCCAAAGCCACTATCATAACTTAAGACACTTTATATATTCCGAGGATATAATAATATTTGCTGATGGAGGGGGAGATCAGTTGCATTATCACCATCGTGATCCTCCAGAAATCCTCTTTTACAAGGCCTGAATAGTTAAGGTATTCATCAAAAGAAAAGAAAAAACACCCTTTTGCAGTAATTCTTATAACAATATCCTACCCCTGTCAGCGAAATATATGGGCTATAACCCAGGTTTATATAAAATATCTTTTGGATTCATCATACATTGAGTCTACATTCAATAAATACACATATATGCATCATGTTACCCTCCTGCCTATATTCTTTTCATATTCGCGTATATTACGTAGTGCCAGCTCTGCTCATACTGTAATATTAATTATGATGGCACATATTGAGCCATCATAGTTTGCACTGACTGCAGGGTATGCTTTTTTTCGTGTCCGGCTCTTTCAGGTCATCGTCCAAAGGTCATAGTGCAGAGCTTATGGGCGTGCAAGAGCTAAAATGATGCAAATATAACAAAATCAATAAGGAGTGATACATAGATGATCAGGCAACTTGATGATATGATATCATATCATGATGTTATTATTTATTTCTTAGGAACTGAGGACCCTAGATCCCATATATAAGCACAGGCTATTATACTAGTAACGTTTTAATGACATGATTATTCTCTTCCTGGATGGGGTATTTTCAATCAATGACTATCTGCCTAGCTAATTATCCACACATCAAGATATCCACTCATACAGTTATTGATTGATTCAGATATATTTCTCTCACCTTCACAGAGTTTCGTAAGGAGGCCATCTGCCTCGGCCATAAGCTGGTCGTAGCTCCTGAAGTGGATGACGTCACTGCTGATGCTCCTCACATCAGATTCCGTCACATCACCACCGGCCATGACAATGACATGGACGCCATTCATCTGAGATGCTCTGGTTGTGACCTTTAAGAGTGTGGGAGGTGATCAGATATCTGATATAGTTTTCTTAAATTTCTACTTGAATAATATTATGAAATGCTAGTTTTCTTTGGCTGTATAAGAGATTACACAAGAGTAAAATCGGCTGGCACTTTGCAATTAACCAGGATGTCACATTATAGCTCTCCCACTGGCAAGTAACTGAAAAAACGTTTTGCTTATCCTACCGTGCTATCAATATCGCTCTTTCTGTCGATAAAGACAACTGCTACATTGTTGGCACTGGGTTGGTCACCTTGCTTGAAGGCATCACGTGCCAGATAGGACAGACGCAGGGTGAGGCTGTTTCTGAATGACCTCAAACGGCTCTGAAAGGTTAGAATAGACACACACTTGTCAGCTGCAGTATACAACAGTATATTCGGGTTTACTAGTATACATGTTGCTCACAAACCACCTGCATATATCTGGTCACATCAGCTTTGTTATGTAGATAGTATATCAGTACACGATGCCTACGATAATTCACACAACACATAAAAATGAAAATGAATTCACATCTTGTAATTGTACGATAAAACCTTCATTGAGTGGCAACTTCATAACTGAAGCTGTGACCTAGTCATAAAGTGATTTTCCTACATACAGTAGGTCATCAAAGCAAACCCTGAGTGGAACCCTGATTGGGGCTAAGCCACATTACTTTGCAAAAGGGGTTTATATCATGATATTATGTATAAGAGAGTGGTCAAAATACAATGCGATGGTGACCAATAGTGACATCATATCAAAATACACATTACATTTGGACTTCTGTTGGCAATATAGCCATTGTCTAGAGTTACTGTGTTGAGCAGGCATGGATCAAAATGATGGACCAATCTGCTATTCATTGAATTATAATGTCATAGAAGTACTGGTACTCACATCGAATTCAGCTTTAAATCCCTCCACGGTGTCCATCTCATTGAGTGAGATCGGGGCCCAGGTGGTGCCACAGTCCCTCCTAGCCAGCCCAAACTGGATATTGTCAGGTCCGATGGTAGCCTTTTCCATGACTGCATGTATCAGGTTAAATGTGTGCTCTGCCTCCTTAGCATTAGCATGCTCTGAGACTGAGAACATCACATCAAGGGGTTTCTTGTGTTCACAATCTGCAGGGTAAAAATGAAGTCAACTTTGAAAAGAAATGAAAAATGATTGCTGAGTGAGAAGTTATTATATTACATACGATCACAGAAAACATAAAACGTTGCGATTTCAATATGCAGAGAGAAAATAAAGGTACAGCTGAACCTCAGGAACTCGAGCACACACCACCTTGCATGGGGTCACAGGGTCTGTACATAATTATAATAATTGATGTGATTCTGTAGAAGCAAATGTCGACTGTATATATATACACTTGGCAAATATTCCTTATCTCGAATAAAGGCAGACAAAAAACCCAGGAGGGAAGAGCAAGCTCGGTTGGTATTTACATGGTGGACTTTAATAGAGACGGACTTACTCTCAATGTTCTGGTCACAGATATCAGCAACCACGTCCTTCTCTATGGCACGCAGAGAGTTACTGTAGTCGGCCACCATTTTCACATTGTCTGCGCGAGAGGCAATATCGTGAAGCTCTGACATCTTGATCCTCTTTCCAACGCCGATAGCGTATATCTTAAAACCCTGTAAATAGTAATGTATACTTAGAATAACTTAATTAGAAATAGTTTATGTTAGAAAGTTCATTAATCTTTTTATTATTGATTGGGATACTTCAACTCAACTTTTCTTCATAAACAGTCGGATGACTGCAAATAGGAGTATCACACATTGCAGTTCATGAGATTATACCATAATAAAACCTTATCAACAATATTTGCTGTTTATTTTTAAACACAGTTTCTAGAGTGTATTCAGACATCAACTACTTACCATATCATGTGCCCTTTTAGAGGTTCTTGTTGTCCTAGCCCAGTCCTGACTCGCTCCGTCCGTGATGAGAAGGACAATAGGCATCTCGTTTGTTGGAAGGCTGCCATAGTCTCTCATGAGTATGTCCAAGGCAGCCCACGGCTCTGTCTGATCTCCGCTTTGAGACTGCCGCTATAAACGTATATAATTATTGTATCAACTTTCAGAGTTAGATTCCACTTACTGTGTCAGTAATGGTTTCCATTTTAAGTTCTAGCTATGTTCATACAAACATAATGAATGAACTAGTAGGTGCACTAGAAGGAATAATTATGTGAGATCAAATCAGTGAGCTGGGAACAAGTACATCATTCGGCTTTGTAAGACCCTGTCATGGGATTCTAAATGCCAAACCTGAATATTCATGACTATAAATTCCAAGGTCTACATGATAATTATGGTTTTACTAACGTGGTCAAGCTTCCCGAGGGCGCTGAGGGTTCTTCCCATGTCGTGCCCATAGGTGTTCAGGCTGAAGTCGTTGGTGGCACCTGTTGCAAAGCTGATGACAGCAAACCGGCTGTTGGCAGAGTTGAAGCGCCTGACCAGATCTTGCAAGAACTCCTTACCCTTCTCAAAGTCTTGAGATTCAAGCGAACGGGACCTGTCCACTATGAAGACCACATCAGCATTACATTTTCTTTCTGAAAAGGAGAGGTGTAGATTACAATTAGTTAATGCATTATTATGGCACTGTTAGTCTTAATGGTAAAGTTTATTACATCCAGGTGACGGTGTGGAAATATTGACTCAATTTATCATTCCTTTTATTACTTAATCGGAGCTTTTATCATCGTTTGTCTTTCAAGGTTATGCCGATAAAGGCAAGATTGACCCTATCAGTTGTTATTTGATTAACAATCATTTAGAAAGGTTCTCAGAAGTTCTCATGCCAATACGGTGAGAAGTAGTCAGGTCAAACATAAATGAACATGAACATATAAAAAATATACATAACCGCACCTGAACCACGTCGCTCCAGCTCCTCAAAGGCCTCAAAATCACGGAACTCCCTGAGCAGGCTGTTGGCCCTCTTCCAGTCCAGGGCTGAAAGCACACCATACACACTGGTATAATGGGTTAGGAACTCACTGAGCCAACTATCATACTACAAAATATGACATTATCACTGTGATGCCCTGGCAGAGACCCCCCCCCCACCTTAGTGCGCATCCCAAATCATAGGCATTAGGATACATGTGATTCTGCACTATAACATTGTTCAGGTACATGTATTTATATAGTACATCTACCTTAAGTTCAGTGAGCCTGTGTGCTAGCCTTAGCAGGCAACTTCATAATGCGTATACCCTATAGCTGGGGCACTGTGGCACCCCTATTAAATCATAGAGATATATGAGCTGATGGCTCACATATTGCATCCGTCATTTAATTTTGATTCTACAATAGATTACAAGATGCGATTGTACCAGATGTATAATAACACATGATGTCTGCTCCCTTCCACTAAGTTCCAGTCTCGGGCCCGGACTGTATGTTTACAATGGGGGAGGCATTCAACACTTTACAATATGTGAACTATAGATACGGGTAACTTACCACGGCCTGAACTGCATACCTATACAACAAAGAAACCAATACAATCGTATTTATCTTAGCTACCAACCAAAGGAGCATGCGGCAACAGGAAATGTATGAAGCCTCTGTTACATGCATAATGGCAACGACATGATTATTCTGCTTATATCATCGAGGAATAACTGTGTTTGTCATGCAACATTTATCGAAAATATATATAATATATAATATAATATAATATATATAATATATATATATATATATATATATATATATATATATATATATATATATATATATAATATATTATATACATATATATAAAATGTGATTAAGATTATGCCTATACAAAAAAAGACAGTGAATTCGGCGGAATGAACTTTTCCCCGCGCTAGATTCCTTCATTTATTTAGGGTACAATAATTGCATACACACTATTAATGACTACAGGGGTAAACCCCAATGAAAAAGTGAAATATCAATTGAGAAATGTTACTTACAGCAAAAAGAGCAGCGATAACCAGGGCGACCTTCATCGTGGAGCGCTGAGTTCCAGGGTTGGGTTCCTAATGAGCAGCTCACCAGCGGCTCACCTTTTATACTATACAGAGCGACTTACTGTTTGCCTACATCATGTAGGCAAAGTCGGAGAAGCATCCCCTCAGTGTCAAGAACTACCCCCAATTACCATGGATCAATTATCTGAAAATGACCCACCAATTCAGAGCCATAAATTGCGACCTGTTGGCCAGGCAGTTAGAAATAGGAGAGAAGAAAAGTGATACTGATATTTAGAAAATGGCAGTCTATATTGAAAGTGGTATTAGGGAAGAATTATTGGCCTGGGATGGGTGGACATGCTTCCGTACAAACCCAAGATACTATCACAAAGACGTAATGGTTCCAATTGATAGCAGGTCGAATATAAATGATAGAAACTATATCCGAGGAAAATACTGAGCATGATAAATCAACGATATTTTTTAGCTCGTATAGGCCTATAATGTAAACATGTAACATTCATGATCTATATAACTAAGGTCCCTAGTTCCCACGAAACAAGGCCTGTCATCATAATACGTGTTCTCATGGTCTTTCTTTCTCTTCCGTCTAATCTTTTTTTTGGCCTGTCCATGTGGGTTCGAACCTCACTCCACATAAAACAATGCTCTATGTAGATGATTCAGTCTTGTATACTACCAGTATTTTAACGTGTCAAACATGTTAGCTGATGCATTAAGCAAATTTCTAGTATGGGCTATATAGTAAGAACTTGAATACACTCCCCAGACCCTATATCAAATTAGGAAACACTCAGTTAAAACATGTTAATTCGTACAAATACCTGGGAGTGATCCTGGACCAAGAACTTAATTTTAACCTATATGTTGAAAATCTAATAAAAACTATTAGGTTTAAGAATATGTTACTGTGTAGATCTAAGAAGATGACCTGTGAGGCACTTCTTAAGGTATACGTCAGCAACAAAATCTGTCCAGTCTTAAACTAGTTTAAAGTGTCTAATCTTAAAAACTTTACACTCTTGAAGCCAATGGACTATCTTAAATAAAACATTTATTCAAGATAATCGGTGTCTCCCCCTATTCCCCAGATGGCTCCAGATGGCACTGGTACTTGTGGCTACTAGCACTAGTATTATTATTGTAGACATTAGGGGCTCTGCCCCCGAACCCCCCTTCCTTTCCCCCCCCCCTTTTTTTTGGGGGGGGGGGGGAAATGACATTCTTAAATCAATGTTATTATCTTGAATTAATATGCCAACGTTTTAAAGATTGGACACTTTAAAGGGCGACTAGCACCGCTAAGACTACCCGCCTAAGCAAGTCACGTGACCACCGATTGACCAATCAGGGCGCTGCTAACGGTCCGCTAGTTCCCGGCCGTTTTGCTGGGCCCTACGGGCAGGTACCAGTCTTTGCTACGATCCGTGCTAGCCCCCCTTTAAGATAGTTTAAGACTGGACAGATTTTTTTGTTGACGCTCCCTCGTGAGTCTGTTCACTAGTGCATAATATATATAAGAACAGGTTGTAGGACATTTGTAAGACTGGGTTAAAGGGACAGTGTATACGTGGGTTTGTCCGCCATTGCTGGCCGTTTTAGGTGACCCTGACCCTATTTTGCATAGTGAATCCCGCCCATACCATAATAGATCACGCCCACAAGGCACTTTTCTTCTACCCCCCAACTAGCCTGAATAAAGAATATTGAATTACCCTGCCAACCCCTCATACTGAGTGCATGTCTTTTTGACATTTCACTACCCCGCCCATATACAATAAAACCTGGCTGCAAAGAGCATAGATACAATGAGCACCTTTGTCATGCCCTGATTTTACCGTAAACATGTCTATTGTATGGAAACTTTGGTTACAACAGGCTAGGCTTGCACCGCACTTGATTATTTAGAGGTCATTTTACCCAAGTACGTAACATTATAATTAATATTATATGGATAAACTCAAAATAAATGATGCCCTCACATAGCCCCCACCTCTCACAGGCCCGTACCTACACACATGGCCGGCCATATTATGTACCAGGTCGCCTGGAAAACAGCCACTTTTACCCCTCTGTAGCCACAATTAGGGTGGCTGCAGGTACCTCATCATAACCAAGTTTTACTGGACAAGGTATATGTAAGGTAACTCCCCCGCCCCCCATTTGTAAACATGACCGGTCCCTTACCCTGTAGTAGGTGGTCACAAGGCTCTATCCAGGTTGTATAGGTCGAGTTACATGTAGGCTACTTGATTTTTCTATTTATATGTGAGGTGCGGTGGGCAGACAGACCAGTAGACTGTGACCACTAGGTAGGGTGACTCTGAATCAGCCAGTTATATATAAATATAGGTAGCCATACATGTATCATGAGATGCACATGAATGCATACATTTGATATAACATACCAATATTGTAGAGTGAAAGCTTTCCATCACTATAGCAAAGGGAAAATTAAAAATAGATCGTAAGGTAATGCCACTTGTGTATAGCTATCATGGGGAGGTTACCTAAGCATGTGCTGCCTTTGTTTGCCCACACTGTGACATAGTAGAACTTTATATGTAGCTCGACCTATAACTGAATGGTGTTGCTGCCTGGAGAGTTATATTTAGAGAATTGAAAGCCATGGTCTTTACGTCATAAAGGCTCAACACCACTGTGCACAATAGTCCTACGCACTGTTGAGATGCTGAAAGACGAGTTTCTATTGTCTTCATAAAATGGTTATAGATATTTATAAAACGGTTGGTCGTGCATTATAGCCTCAGAGAAGCCATACAATCTATATTTTATAGTAAAACATGTGGATCACTATAACTCAGATACAATTGAAAATAGAGTTTAATGTAATGACCCTGGTGATTGGTTGATTGGCTGTTTGGTTACGCCCTAATCAACTTTTACTGAGTCAACAACAACCGGCCATCAGTTTTATAAAACGTATCAAGGCACTGTAAGTTTTTACCTCTTGGTCCCCACCATCGACAACAGTGGACAGGTAATGGGTGTATTAACTGTTCAGTGACCTGTGACTGATCTCCCTATCCCCCCCCTCCCACACACACACACACACACACACACACTCGGCCAAAGGCCTATTACGTGATGAAGGGAAGGTCAGACCAATCACTTCAGGGTATGCCCTTATATGCTACCTGTAATTCGGATGGCCAGAGGGGAGGGGCATATATGCATATGCATAAAATTAATGGTGGCGACAGTAGTTCCCCCTGGGGTTGTGCGAAAGCTATACACAGGATCTTTAAGACTCCACAGTTATAGTATAACTGCGCTTGTAATATAATAGAAGACGTGTGGACAGAATAATTGGGGACGTTTTATTATGTGGAACGGTATCGCCCTCTATTTGTGCTGATATATGAAAGGTGGTGCCCTCTATTTTTAAAAGTGGGTATTAACTTTAAGATCAGTAAGACCATCTTAATTGGAAATTAATATTTCGCTCTAAACGTCTGTCTGCGCACCCAGGAGAACTATCCCCGGCGTGCACTCACCACTGCCTTAATTGTAAGTCTCAGCTATGGAATCCCCGGGGTCAATGAGTGCATCGTAGTTAGACAACCACAGTGAATAATGAGTGGGTGGTCAAATTAGTTTGAAAATTCGAGGGTGACACTGCCGCGAAACACAGTGAAATATGCCAGAACAAAGTCCGAAAACAATGCAGTGTTTTGCAGTTAGTATAGTGTCGCCCTAGCGGACTCTGGCCTATGGAATTTTAATATACGATTAATTGGCCTTGACTCTGCTATGACCAGGTGTATGTATTATATCAAATCGGCTTTAAACTAAATAAAGACAGTAAATGCATTCAGATTTGACAGATTGCTTTATTATGTCATTATCCGTTTCTGCTTCAGAAGCACCTTAAAGTATTATGTATTGTTTGTATTTAAGTTCCCGATACTTTGTTTGATTTATTTAATTTCTGTCAAGCCGATAGCTGGTTCAGCTAGCTGACATTATCTAGGTTACAATTGACAATAATCTAGGCCTCTAGTCAGTTCGTATCTAAGGCCTATCTAATCACCCAGAAGATCTTTTGAGTAATGACTTTAATCTATCTATATTCAGGTGTTCGTTTGCTAATGCATATTTCAGATAAAATTATTCTTCTCCTCGCGTATTTTGAGTAAAACATATTTTAGGCATTCGTACGCCAATATACAACTGTCACATAGCGTTACGGGCACCAGGGCATCTCATACCTATCCATTGACCTTGAATCTACATACAATGCATGTTACATCACTTTGCCCTTGATATATCAGCGAGCTCATAAAAACTTGACTTATGCAGGTTCTACATGTAGAATTATTTCAATCACATTTAACTAAAGCGGCAGAGTTTACATTGAGCGTAGAGTTTTTATCAAGCCACGTCCGGGTCATTATAGGTCAGCAACGTCCATGGTGTGGTGCTTAGGGGTATCCAAGAGCTGCAATGATACAAGGAAGTGAAAGGGGATGAAATTCGGATATACTCATGAAGGCCATTCAATAGGGTGGCATGCGTTGCTTCATAGATACCTTGGAGTCAAAACGATCATAATAATACGTCAGGCATAGGCTGTATTGCTCTATCGTGTCTATAGTGTTGTATTCTTGAATGATCCATCTTTTGTAATGTATGTACACATGGATTTCTAATTTATTCTACAAGTTTTTTCTTCAAGTAGTTTAGTCCCACAACACAAATCCTTCAATCCTACTGACGTCTGTCAATTTGTAAATTGTAGTGTATTCTGGGTTATGCTATAAATGATGGTGTGAAACGGGGCCCGTAACGCTGTAGGGAGCTGTGGACGGAAGGACGTTGGTGGAGACGGAAACTGTCCGTCCGTCCATCAAAAAGGTCCAAATCCCTGCTTTTTTTGGACGGTTTTCATGGACGGACGGGTGGACGGTCTCTGATGGAGACACCCCTTTAGGCCAAAAAAAAGTTGTGTTCAGGTATCCCTAGCGACACTATTTTTTGGCCCTACCCAAATTATACGAAAATGGGAGGAATTTTGTCTCAAAATCCTTTAAAAAGTGGGAAAAAAGAGAGAAAAAAGAAATCGACCTACCTACCCTATTTTTTTTGGGCCATGTTACCTGAACACACCTTTTTTTTTTGGCCTAATGCATCTTCCAATCCCGTGTTTCTACCATGACACACCTACCTTACACTCCCTTATCAACCGGTTTGATATGGGCTGCACATTTCGGTGGCAACCTGGCTCCTGATTGCATGTAGAGAATTAAAGTAGTCATCTACCATGTGGACATGACCAGGAGCGATGGCATTGAGCTCTGACTCCATGCCAGAACTCGACCCAACTCCAATGGCGAAGATGTCGATACCCTGCAAGAAAAGGAAAGTTTAAAAAAGAAGTGTTTTATTGGGTAAAAGATTACAAATACAAGAGTAGATGCATCATCCTAGCTTAGGCGCATTGCTTTAATTCCGCTAGGTCCCAGTGTTCAGCTATAATAATCATCAGATAATCATTAAAATTAATAAGAACTGGTCTTCACTTTAAAGATACATTAGGCCCCTGACAGGCCCTTAATCATAGATAGGTCATTTGTTATGAAATCTAGATGAAATACTAGATGGAGGGCTCTCTGGTAGACCTATGAATTCACTGTGAGAGCCTGTGTGTTTCGATAGTTCATAATGGCCCTTTCCTGGTTTCCATTTCTGGTTGCTAGCAGTTATATATTTTGCATGCTATTAGGGTCATATTTACAGGTTTAAAGAGAAACAACAGACTCATATAGATTTACAGGCACTTGATATATTGAAACATGATGAACATAAAAAATCGCCCAAAATTAGCTGGTAATATATCTTTAACATGAAATAGACTTCACTTTAAAATGTACAGTTCAAGGAGCTATTCCAGAAAATGTAACGACTGGTTAAAGACATAACAGGCCATTCAAAACAAGTTGAACCTGAACCCAATTATTTAGAGCAACAAATGTTAATCATTTATGATGTATAATATTTACTGCTCTGACTAAAACCCATAATATTGTAAGTCAACAACGTGTATGCATGGACTCTCCCTGGAACGAGGAGAAAGGCCTTTCCTTTATAACCTTAGAAGTTAGAGGCACTGGTTTGATCGGTACAGCTGCTAACTGAATTCACAAAAGCAAGGGGCTTAACGTGATTTGTGAGTGTAATATGTGTCAAAATTCCAGCAGGCCCTATTAATCGGATACAGCTACTGATGATCAAATCTACAATTGATAGCTTTTTAAAGCTGGGCCGTCAGGGAATAGGTTCAGCATTTTCCATACATACACTCAAATAACAATTCCACCAGAGGGCAGCAGTGTTTGAACAGGGGACCATGAGCATTGTCCAGCTAGGGCGTATTCACCCTATCTCGTACCTGTAAGAGCTGAGCTCCCAGCCCTTAAGAGCCCTCTTGTGAATCAAAACTGAACTACATGTATATCCAAAAGTGCTTTTGGCCTCACTTCAACCATGATGGTCAAGCTTTAATATGACATGCCTCCTTACCCAGCTGCGTGCAATCTCAGCCTCCGCGGCTGACCGCCTAGGATCTTGGCTTCCTCCGTCTGTGAGCAGGAGGACAGTTTGGACGGCACCTGTCCGCTGGTTTCTTCTGGCCAGTACTCGTTTGTACACCAACGCCAGGGCAGCCCACGTGTCTGTACTTGTGCCTGTTCTTCCATCCTATCATGGGATTGTAAACATTCAGAGCTTAGTTCGTATCAGGATGCAGTGAAGCTATATATATATGTATATATACTGTATGAACGCTTGTGAACTAGGTAAAACATACCTCATCGAGGGTAATATAAAACTATAGCCTTTAGATTGTTGCGATTGGCGCATGATGATGGTTGTAATGGAAATCTTGACTTGATACATGCTACGGTAGCCAAACCATTTACCACTTGTAAATTTGACGACCACGTAACCATCATTATTGTTATCGTGATACTCCCTAGTAAATCGTGTACACACATATGTGTGGTACCCCATTACAACTTAAAGCTGGGCCGTCAAGGAATAAGTTCAGCATTTTCTATACATAGACTAAAATAACAGTTCCACCAGAGGGCAGCAGTGTTTGGACAGGGGACCATGAGCATTGTCCAGCTACAACATATTCACCCTATCTTGTGCCTGTATGAGCTGAGCTCCCAGCCCTTAAGAGCCCTCTTGTGAATCAAAACTAAACTATATCCAAAAGTGCTTTTGGTCTCACTTCAACCATGACGGTCAAGCTTTAACTTACCTGCCTAATGCTCTGGATGCTTTTGAGGACTGTGTCTTGGTCGTGGTAGGTGTCCAGGCCGAATTCAACAGTAGCACCCTCGGCATAGCTTATAGCAGCAAACCTAGTTTTGGTCGGATCGAAATCCATGATCACTTCCCGAATGAACTGTTTGCCCATCTTAAAATCATCGGAGTGTATTGAATTTGACCTGTCCAAGACGAAGATCACGTCAGCGTCAACGTGGCAACGTCCTGAAATAGAGAGGGGTATAGAGTATGGTACACTGTTAGAAGTGAATGTAGCTGTGCAGTAGAATGTATTGTAGTTATAGCTGTAGTGGTACCTGTATTTGTAGTTGTAGCTGTACCTGGTCCAAAATAGGGAGTTTTAGGGGTAGTAACCTTTTGTATGAGTGGTATTTGCATATTCCTATAATATGTCACCTGGACGCATTGGGGGCATACTGCAAGTCAGGGCATCTGGCTTCGAATCCATGCCAGAATGTTTTTGCAAAAATGATGAACATACAATTCTAATGCAAAGACAATCATTTATAGATACATGATGAATATATGGGGCGGAGATGGGACAAATTAAAATGCTTTTTTATTGTTAATTGTATCATTGCCAGAAAAAACCCATTTATATAGTGTGTTAACCATGTGACCCATTGGCTTGGATTCGAAGCCAGGTGACTAGGATTGGGATTCCAGTGTCCTATAACCACTCCCCAATCTGAACAGTTGACATAAGGACTACTCATTCAGAATTCCTAGCATGCCACTACTACTTGTACCCTAATCTCGTCCACAAGATTTGCTTGATCTGGGTATTCGAGGCCAGATGGAGTACATCTGATACCAGTGGAATGGTGCCTTACACTGCTCATCTCGCTACACTGATATTCCTAGGCTCCCTATACTACCAATCTCTCAGTCACTAGTACCTAACTTAGTTAGTCATTTTTTGGCTCCCTATACGACCAACCTAGGTAAGTTATTATTGTCAGGTTGGTCAGTACTGACCAACCCACCTTAGTCTTTTGATTTCCAGGGGGAGCCACGGCGTGGTCATCATAGTATCTTACAGCACCAACTGGTGATATACAAATACAACACACAAATGATGAACCTGGGTTAGCCACTACTGACTGACCCCTCAGTCTATTTGAATATAACTTAACCATTGTGACTAACACACATATGACAAACCTAGGATAGTCTGTACTGACTAACGCTTTCAACCTATGGATTTCAGTGTGAAGCGGAATAATGGTACCATGTGCTGATTAGTATAATTATATAGTCAATAGTTGTTACTGCTTGCAGTCCAAGCATTGAAGGGGTGAGGCATAATCATTCTTTATAACTGATACATATAAATAATATTAACCTGAGGTAAAAGTTTGGTCAATTACAATTTCTCTCAACCTCTTTCTCGCTCTAAATGACAAGGGCCACATAAAAAGTAAATGTAACCATACCTATAGCTCGCTGCATTTCCTGGTCGGCTTCAAACTCACGGAACTCTCTCACGAGGTTGTCGACCTTGGTCAAGTCGACAGCTGGAATTAAATGATATTAAACATAAGCCTACCGTTACACAGTTTGAGAAATGGCTGAGCAAACTACAGATTCCGAGAATTACATTAAAGTGGCGCTGTTGCAGTTTCATGGTTACGGCAATTTCCATAAGCATTTAGCTGTTTAAGATGGGGAGACTGAAGACAGCGTGTAGTAGATGACTCCTTGTACCAGTTTCAGTGGGTTTTATGATATTTGAATACATATCATCCATTATTTAAATATGATATTGTTATAGAGTAGCATTTCTGGATGAAGCAATTAATATCTTGATCTCATAAAATCGTCCCACCTTTTGTCAGTTCTGATAAAACTTTTATTTTCATATTACCAAAACAATTTCCGATTCAAAAAAAATTAATAAGAGCTAAAAGTAAAACGTGTACTTACCAAAGGTTGAGCTGCACACCTATATGTACAACAAAACAAGACACAAAGTGACATTTTAGAATTGTTACTCATAGAAAATGCAAGGGGCAAACAAAATGAATGTGTAAAGGGAAATTGAACGAACAAATATACGGGATGGAGAGAAGAGAATATGGTGCCATGCTATAGGTATAAACAGGGAGGATCAGTGTATACGTACGCCATGAATGCTTATAATATTTTATGACGACATCACTCACAGAATAACTAAACTGGAGTTTCTATATAATGTATAGACCCTGCTGTGATTTAAAGGTCGTCCTGGTTAATGTGGTAATACATGTATGGCATTAACAGTAAGGTCAATTCAAAGATTTTTAAATATTGACTGTAACAGACATAAGCTAGCTTCCTGCATCACAGCAGTTGGGCTAATAACGATCACAGAATGAAATAAATCAAAGGAAACCCAATTACAATGTAAGGACAATATCCTATGCTGCATGAAAGCCTTTTTGAAAAAAATGTAACTTACAACAAAAAGCGCGGCCATGAGCAGGGTGATCTTCATGGTGGAGCCGTGAGTAGTGACTTTCCTGAAGGGTGGATTCCAGGGTGCCAGATGAGCAGAAGAGGGTTGGCTCTCTTTTTATACTGCAGTGGGTTCTCACAACATGTAGGGGGAGCGTGGGAACCAAACAACTCTGTGTCAAGAACTTCCCCCAATTGGCAGACACATGGCACAATTAGTTAGTGTCATAAATTCCTATCTATTGGTCAAGCAGCTCGCCGGGATCAAAAGTGATATTAATACCTGCAATATATTGACCAGTGATCATCCAAAATAGAAGTGGAAGTGGACTGGACGTGGGAGAGACTGCTTCTGTACACGAACACCATATATCATGGTTAGGCCAAAAAAAAAGGTGTGTTTCAGGCAACATGGTCAGAATTTCTAGGGTAGGTAGGTCGGATTTTTTTTTTTTTTTTTTTTTTTTTAAACATAGAGAGAACCAGGAATGAGTCACGAATCGACAAATCGACTCGTGACTCACCAGAATGATTCAATAATTCCTCTATTGACTAGGAATATCAAGAAGTTATTGCATATTCCTCTTAAAAAGCCATTTTCTGAAGTTAATCAATTATTCAGGCCTCTGAGGTCACTGGGAGCTTGTTTTTCTTGAAAGAATTTGTAAAAATTGAGAAAAAAAAAATCAAAATCAAAAAAAATAAAAAAATCTCCAAAATTGGGAAAAAAATTCTAGGGTCGGCCCTTTTTTGAATCTAGGGTCGGGTTGCCTGAAACACACCTTTTTTTTTGGCCTTAGTTTCTACATAAATTGTTACATGACATTCCCTTGCCATTAAGGGTATATGAGAGGATATGGTATAAGACTTAGGCAAGTATATCCAGTAATTACAGGGTGTCTAATATCGGAAGGACCTTGCACCAATATATAGGCATATATATCAATATGTTTGCCATCCGGAGTGAATACATTGCACAAGTTTGACGTATCCTCCTCCAATGAATATACAAAAAACGCGGTCTGTCTAATCGCACATAATGTTATTTAAATTTTGACTTTTTCATCTTTTAATTCGCACTATCATTTACCTGTTGTAGTATACTGCATGAGCTTATAACATTATTGGCATTACATTGTTCTTGATAACAAAAGTCTATCGACCACCCACCGAGTAGTTTAAAGGGGTTCCTCCACCAAAGACCGTCCATCCGTCCGTCCATAAAATCCGTCCAAAAAAGCATTTTTAGACCACAAACTGGACGGATTAGATGGACGGATGGACCAAAACCACTTCCACCAAGGTCCGTCCGTCCATCCGTCCATCAAATCCGTCCAGTTTGTGGTCTAAAAATGGACGGATTGATGGACGGATTGATGGACAGAATGGACGGACGGGAATATCAAAAAAAAATTATATTTCCGTCCGTCCATTTTTCTACAGAATCCGTCCATTTTTTGGTCATTTTGGGCCATCTGTGATGGACGGAATGGACGGATTGATGGACGGACTGGACGGACGGACCTTGGTGGAAGTGGTTTTGGTCCATCCGTCCAGTTTTTGGTCAAAAAATGCTTTTTTGGACGGATTTGATGGATGGACGGATGGACGGTCTTTGGTGGAGGCACCCCTTAAGAGTTACCATGATTACCGAGGCTTGATCACTCTATATGGGCATAATTTTAGCTAACTATTGGCAGGATCTGGTGTTTTATGAGATAATTGCATAATGCAGGTTCCTCTGACGTGATGATAACAATGTTTGATCACACGAAACATAGAGCATTAAAGATTGGTAATCCTTTATGCCCAGAAGTATATAGTTGAAAACGTATCCTTGAAATGTATTATTTCTATCTATGCACGGTCAAAACGTTACGAAACGTTGCACATTTGAATTGAAACGCTTCTTTTTCAGTCCGTATGTATCCCCCCCCCCCCCCAACTTCTTTATAAGTATAGGCTGGTAAAATAATCCTCCCAAGGAGTGCTAGATCTTTATAAGTGAAATATCATCTCTGCACAGGGATGGACACTTTTCCAGCTGCCGCGGACGGTAGCATGGGGAATTATTCTAAAATATAGTGGTTTGAACTGAAAGGAATTGAAAACGATACTGAACAAACAAGGTTTGAAATTAAAGATCACAACAACAGCACCTTAGAAACGGCATTCTTTTCAATATGAGACTTTTATTATACATTTAAATGTGTCCTCAGATATAAGGGTATTAATTTAGCTTACATCTTAATAGTCCCATGGTACATGAGGCAAGTAAAGTGTGGGATCGGGCGTGTATGTAAGGGGGGAGGGTACCAAATCGATATACGTTGATTGCTACGTTTACAATTCCCCTCCTGCTTGGAGTTATAGGGACATCATCATACCTGGCTTCCTAGGGCCTATATAGTGGGTGTGCAGAGGGGTCCCCCCTGAGGTCAGAAAGTCGCCAAAATTAAGGGGCCCATGTCGAAAAGTCGCTTTTTTGAGCTTTTCTCCTATTGACAATTTTGTCCAAAAGTCGCCAGGTCGCCAGGTCGCCTGGAAAACATCCCAGGTTGCCAGGTCGCTTTCGACCCCTCGGAGCCACTATAGTACATTGAGGTAGAGACGGTATTGGTCGGAGTAAAATGCCTTTCTCTACAATGCCTAGTTACCGCAAAACAAACGGACAACATGGTTACCTTTGTTTTCACACACACACACACATGTATACGCATCGGGAAATCCCAGTCGCAGTGACCGCCTACCTATGGTCATAATGATTTAAAATCCTCGGGTTGCCCATCCCAGTATAGCTCCCTTCAACTTTCATCATTCTAGGAGAATTTCTTTTATTGCATATTTATTGTGGCATATAGGACTAAATCACGCCGATTCTGATTATCACTTATATTCAAACTAAAACATGCACACACTGATATGTAGGTATTATTGATAGATCTAGTGGCCACATATACAATCCTTATTCCGCAGGTACCCTACAACATTGGGACCAGTGTTGTACCTAGACAGAAGGTACCATTGATACCTACACATCTGCCGCCACCTCCAGCAGCCACCAGGTGCTCCACCCACCCACCTAGCTGTCTGTGTAGGAACCAGGGGAGCTGCTCACCTAGCCCGGGCTGAGTGACTCGGTCAGACATCGATCCCTAATGCAACACGTGTGTTGTGGGTAGGTGTGCTGGAGCAGCCTCCAGGCCCGGACACCCTGTGTACAGTGTAGGCCTCCTCCAGGGTGGTGTCCCATTGTGCAGGTAGGACAGCTTATTGTGTGAACAGTGCTCCCCACCACATGGAGGAGGGACCCGTTACCAGGTGTGGCATCGATATGCTGGTCTGGTCCACATGGGACTTGGACATTCCTATATATACCTGTATTATAACAGGCAGTGGCTTTTACACCTGTTATCACTCACTTGATGGATAGTTTACCTGCAATACCATATAGGTGGGAATATTCCCATGCCTCATGCAGGACGTCCCATGATCTACAATGGTTTATTATTGACACAATGTCCACATTCCATAGGTTATAACACTGGGACTGCTGAGACTGCAGACATGCTGTTATAGGAGCTATACTGACTTGGTGGAGATAGTGGCTGTGTAATGACCTGGAGTGTTTTATCCCTCAAGACGGCCCATGCTACAGTGCCTACTAATTTCTCATAACAATGCAGTTGACGTGCTCACCCCACAGACAATACAAGGTGGAATCTGCCTAAACAACGCCGGGTTTTCCCACTAAAGTCTGGTAGACAATAACAAATACATTTCTCGTAGTTATACTGAGAGCTTCCAACTTATATCCCATAGATAATATATTTCTCATAATGACACTGGATTTCAACTAACCATCCAAATACTGGGACTCAGATAGCACACCTCCAGGGCTGTCCATGTTACCAACACACTGATGCAGGGAGAATCACACACTGGAGGAGCACACTTAACATTTTGATTCATCCCAATCACATATGCATTATAGTCATTATATATCTTTTGTCATCTACCGGTAATGGTATTGGGTGGGCATCAACTACTGTGGTTTATACATATAGATATTTCTACCAGATCCTTTTCTGCATATCACCTTCCTATGATGAAGTCCACATGTTACAGTATGGCACGTCCAGATGAGTCAACGTAACGCGTGGTGTGTGTACAGTCAACAATGGTGTACAGCAACAGCAGTCGGCACCTGGAGCAGGGGGTTGCCAGGGTATGGGGAATATGCATAGAGCATCATTGTGATGAGTAAAAATCACTTGAATACAACAATCAATAATTACATGTGAATACTTCGCGTTGGCCTCAAGCATTCCATTACGCTTAGTTAATAGCTCCGAGAAATAGCCACATATTCTTAATCGAGATTAGATATGGGCTCTTGGATTTATTCACCATGGCACTATGAGGACTTACGCAGATGATACACCAAGCTTTTCCCCCATCTATAGGTCTAAGGGCAGTGCCACTTTAGCCCTAGTCACCATGATAGTGACCTTTCTGCTTTATCAACCAGACTGATATTGATAAGGCAAGGAAACCTTTCCATGGATGTCAAGCCTGACTGCACGGAACAGAAATACCATCAACAGCCTTGGGAAGGATACAATAACGATGAGGGGCATTATTATTGGATAGTGTTCTACCAGACAACCATACTATATTATTGACTTCATTGCCATAAACACCTTTAACTTATCAAATATTTATGTGAGTAATTGAAAGATGTATAAGACATGTTCTGTATACACCAATATTAAATGTGTACATGGCAAATCGACACGGTTGAATTCTGAGGCTATACGGTCGATATACCTACATGGTATGGACTATATAAAAACTACCCTAGCGATAACATGAGAATAACAGCAGTTCTTTTTCCAACTGACATTCCAATGCTGATAACACTGCGATTTGTTCCTCAGATTTATCGCTATCAACAACTCGTCCCTCAATACTATTAGCAAGTAGAAAATTCATGGAAACATCAAATTGGCTTAACACTAATAATGATATCCACCTGGGAGCCTTGGAGCCAAGACTCTAAAATGTTTGCCGAGTTTATTTCCACCTCTCTCATGATTAAATTGTTAATGGGCGGCTGTGTCCACAACTGCCGTCTCCATGTGTCGATGTAGGCAACAGCATGGAGGCCCACTTCTGAGGCGATTTAATTGGAGACGATCTTATTTTTTTCTCCACCACATGCAGTGGGCGATCTGAAACTTATGGAAGACTTCCGCCTTTCTTATATATATATATAGATAGAGAGATAGGGAGGTGTACCTCTTCCGTAAATGAGCAAACACGGCCATAACAACCATATATGGGTATCGGATGGGTATTTACTTGGATCTAAACATGCCCTTTCTCCTCACCTCCCTTTAGAGGTACAAGAGTGCCTCGTGTCTGGTGTCACCTAATGGTGGGGCTTAAGGAGGCACATATGCTACATTAGTGTCATCACACTACCTTATTGACAATACATAGACCAATGCTGGCTATTTCTGGTACCAGAATGGCCTCAGACAGAATGTATTCATACACTTTGGAGATAAGGAGGTTAATTGACACTGTATACCTACAATGTGATGATATCAGCTCGTGAGTGAGGTGCCAGACACCTAGCCTTTTAGCAACCGTCACCATGGAAAATACACAAGGTAAGTGCACATTTAGAGGGCCTTTAGTACTTTAAGGTCCGCATAGTGTTTTGTTGTGATATACTCTTTGTCGTCATGATATGAATGCAGTCCTGGTGCGTGGGTCTACCTATAAGCCAGGGCTGCACTAATGCACAATGCCAACACTTCAGGAGTGTATCAAATCCATAGGGTCGGCTTGTTGCTTGAATGCAGTACTGACGAGTTACTCGACAGGGCTGTATTCATGCACCATGTCCACAAACGGTGTAATAGATTTAACACTATACTGCTCTTAATGGGTTAGCAGGTATGATATCTGAGGGAAAAAATGAATAAAGGGATGCAATCATACTATTGCCTATACTGTATACTACTTTTGCCGGCATGGTGCATGCACAGAGCACAGGTCATTAAAAATAACAGCTCATTCTTCGTCAATAAGAACCCCCGTTAAAATATGAACTAACTAAAACTTTGCTCATGACAATATTGATAATTCCATGCACATACAGGCCCGCCCCGATTTCCCACACTCAGTATTGTTTTCACTACTACAAGTTACAAAGTAGCCCATCTCTAATTATAACAACAGAACAGACTGAGTTCATGGAGGAGGCCTCACCGTCCTCCTGCTAATTACACTGCCCATCATTAGACCTCTACACCTGGTGACATTTCACCACACCATCTGAAAAAAAGCCAAGAAAGACAAATTATGGAACCTATTTTCTAACCAAGCCAGTTATCCCAAGAAGATGGTCAGTTCAATTGACTAGCAAATTAGAGTTGTTTCTTATAGCTTACGGCAAGATGGTTGTGATATGCTAGTTGTACCTAGTTATTGGTGGATTATTCAGTGAGTGGTCCCATTTGTATTCATCCATGTAATGAGTGTGTTCTCATCCCCTTCTGGATTGGTTTTCATTGACAACTAAATATCAGATGATAATGATATGAAAATAGAATTATATACAACATAAGTTATCAAAACTATATGGTATAGGGAATTTAGTCACAAATAGTATAATAACTAGGGTGGTACCACTTTATAGACTCATTTCAATTAGGGACTCATGTGGACTCCTGCATGTGGCATGTATACACACTTTCCGTACCATAATACTACTAATGATAATGGTGAAGAGTTACATCAAGCAATTACTGCTAAAAGGCCTGACATGTAGGCAGTGCAACCTTTGTTTGTGATAGGGTACGGGCTTTACTAAACAACAAAAGTGTTGCAGGTCACCAGACCTTGGTCATCAAAATAGGCCGAAAGTGAGCCTTTCCCTGGCAATATTTAAGACATAACAATCATCATGTGCATACCTTTACAGCTTTGACTCATTTCCACGAGTCCCATTGTAATTAGGAAATCTCCCCATACACCCCATGGGAAAATCTACCACACCCAAGTTTCCTATTCCTGATACCTGAAACAACTTAGTAGTATTGAGCTAAGCATAGATCTAGTGGAGTTCCTTACCGCTTGTTTGCACATACATTTGTTAATCAATATCTTGCGATATTTGATGGATAGATGTTACACCACGGCTACTCAGATATTAATTAAGTTGGTCATCAATATCTGGAATACGTTATATAGGCACTAACAATAACATAGGTTTCTCACGGGTATTACTGATTTACTACCAAAGTGATCAACGTGATGTTGAAACGATTCTAAGCGTATAGCAGAACACTCCCTTATACTTCCATCATTATATTGACGAGGGATCTCCATGCATGATTATGGTTGCTTTAGCATTGGGATGTGGGGTGGCACCAAACTGTTCCTTGATGGACGAAATGGAACTCATTCCACATTCGGCTGTTCGGCCTAACTATGGGACAATACTTAGCCAATTGTAGAAAAGTGACATGAAATTTGGATCGTTTATCCATGTTTTCAATGAAAATGGATTGGAATAAGGTGAGGGTCCGGATCTGAGTAGTATGGGGAATTGGGGGGGGGGGGTGATGCAGGCAATTGTTCTATTCGTCTGATTAATGCAAACGTATGTGTAGTTATACCACTTGCAGGAGGAGGACAGATGTGTGACAGATGTGCGTATAATTATGGGAATTCGAAGTAGACTGCCTATTTGGCTCCACAATCATGTTTACATGTATTAATTTCTAAGGAATGGGGACCATCATTTTATGGATACTTGAAAATAACCGGGATTCTGCTATATACCTAAACTAAAGAAAGGGTCTGTTTAGGTCAATTTAGTAGAACAGAACTCAGGTGGAACCAGCCCTTATTTAAGAATGTAACCGAACTATATATTACATGTATCACATCACTAAAGCGGTGATTCCACTGCCGTCGATGGACGAATCCGCCCACTTTTTGGATGCATCCGTCAACGGACCGAGCCGTGGAAGCAGGTTTTATCCATCAAAATGGCCTAAAAACGTCAACGGATGTACTAGCTTCCACTGACCCAGCCGTAGACGGATCCGTCGACAGACATGTCAATCAAAGGCGGACTATTGTAATCCGTCTGTCGACGGTGGACGGATTTGGAGTAAAATGGAGTAAAATGGACGGAAATCTCAGTATCAATATTTTTTCCGTCGATGTTTCCGTCATTTCAGTCGACATTTCTATCATTTCCGTTGACGGATGGTACATTTTGGCTTCCACCAATCCATCCGTCGACGGAAACGTCAATGGATGGAAAAAAGTGTCGACTGCAGTGGAGTCAGCACTTAAGAAGGGGATTTATGTACATTGTACATTACTCCATGACCGTAAGTACAAATAGGATGTCCGGAGCTAGGGACCAGTCAGGTTAGAATGGTACCCCAGTAAATCATTTGGAGCTCTCAGCAAGTCTTAGGACAGTCAATTGCCACTTATATTGACCACACAATGTGCGCTTAAATCCCTAATGGTCGATCTTCCTGAGCCATAAAGTACCCGCAGTCACAATCCTATTGGACCCCATTGTTTGAGTCATTCTGAGCCACTCGGCTAATGCTCATACAATACGCAGTTACTCTGTTCCTTAATAGCCCCAAGTGCTCCATATACATGGATACATTCCTCCATGGCACTGTGATCCCAGAGACTGGAGCTGACTAGAACCGAAGGAACCACTATCAAGCGTTGCTCTATTCTGTACAATGTGACTTTTGATAGAAAGGACAGTACCAATCTTGAATGTGCCCTTAATATAATATTATAGGATCATCAACCATCACACTGTCATATACCAATCTCTCAGTGCTAATGCTAAGCTAATGCTTTTGAGTGTCAACTCAGAAAATTCTCCAGAACAGTACATCTAATTCCTTGGGAAAGCTGTTAGAAACTGATAACCATTCAAATACACGTTAGTGTTTTTTTTATAGAGAAGCTCATGAATGGAGATTTTCTTCAGATAATTATTGTCAATATCGGATTCTAAGCCGAAATCACGTAGGATGTCGCCATCTATAACGGTTAATTTGATTGCATCAGATCATGGTCAGTGAAATGCCACATAAAATTGGTACAGGGAAAATATCAATTGGCATATACAAATTAAATTTAACTTGATTTGAAGGGAGAATATGAGGATACCATCTCAGTGCCTAGATCATTGGGTATCATGAAAATATTCTACATACCTATACGGAAGAAATAAGCCTATTTTGAATTGTACAAAGTGCATGCCCACCATATGAGCTCTAGCTCTAACAGACCTGCTTAGTGATTCAGTGTATATGCCAATGCTCTATGTTTAGTTCCTCTAAATGGCACAATTAATTACTATAAAGAATTCATAAGTTGTACTGAGGCATACAATAGGGAGTAAAAGATTAATCGAAACCACTCTGTTGAAAGCATTTTTTGATCGTTGTTGTATTTTTGAAATATCATTTATGAATATATACACATTACAAAGTCAAAAAAAAGTGCCAAAAAGGCCACACACAGAAAAGAAACAGCGTCAAAAGGGAGTCCAGGTTGCCTCCTATGACTCCCCTCTTTCCAGGTCCTTATGTTACCCTTTTAGGTGAGTCAGGAAATTATGTGACTCCCTTGGGTCGCACAGGGAGTCACCTAAGCTCCCTAAGGCAGCCTGGGCTCCCCTAAAGAGGGGAGTCATTCTGGAGGCAACCTGGACTCCTTTTGAAGCTGTTTCTTTTTTCTGTGCAGATATAATAGTAAAATGTAATAATTGCAGCACAATTTCACAATACCCACTGATGTTTGTTACTTTATCTACTATAGCTGTACATAATTTGTCTGACCATAGTGACAGAACGTGTTCCACCTCTATACATGAATTTGTGGTCAATAGACCTCTCTAAAAATACTCTTTAAAAAGTCCTTCTGCATTGCTTCCAGTCATACAGTTATATAAAACGTTGCATAACGTCTTTTGTTTAGTGGGTGGCGGACTGCATCGTGTGGGGCATCCAGTCCATGTTATCTTAGATATTGAATGTCTAACACAATAGAAACTCTACCATACATTGTCCTACTATTCAAGGTATTTCAGCTCAGCAAACCCATGAAAATCTCTATTAGAAAGGTTTCTATTTACCTAACTGATACTTCTATTTTGAGAGCAAATATCAGGATGTATGGCTAGTGTTTTGCCAGAGTCTGCTTCAATCAATATGACTCATATGACTTGGCCTAGTCAGAACCAACTGTATAGTGATCAATATGCAATGCAAATGTTTCTGGCAGCCAAGCAACTGAGTTGTTAGCAACCTTGTGTATTCTAATAAACCCTCATTATATTGTTTGGTTTGTGTCACTAGAACTACGAGTAGGTTGATGAGAAAAGATCAATCCCATGGGTCTGTCAACTGACCCACAAGTCTCATGCAATAATTAACTTTCATAATCGTTCCAGGGATAGCAGTGATAGCGAGAATTACCTGTACTCATAATACAGGTAAAATGGGGAGAATACATCGAAATTCTTTTCCACTTGTTTATTAAATTATAAACATAAACCTATGGTAGGGTTATAGTACCTCCCTGCTTAAGATATGTAATTGCTATGGTATATAACTGAGTCGGATCAGTGAGAATAGCACCGATTTGTCAATAAAACCAACTAGTGGAGCCTCACTTTAAACCTGACCAAATGAGAGCCCTAATCGGCCACCAAGTACATAGCTAGCAGCCTTTACACAGAGACAGGTGAGAGTCATTGTCGCCACAACCACTCTCATATTCATGAGAGTTTAGCAGTTAATTCTCTGAGCGTGAAACAAACAGCAATAGCTGTTATGGTTAAACAGGATCAATATCTGGTGTGAGGCTATAGCAGTCGGTAATCATGATTTAGTTGGTTCCACACCACATGCAACAGAGGTGCAGCAAGATGTAACATGAATACATGGACGGATCCTTTTCCTGTTCCGCTCATCCACCTGTCCGTCCGTCCATTCCATCCATCATAGAGTGACCAACCTGGATGGAAATGTCTATTTTCTGATAGAAAAGTAGACGCACAGAAATATTCAACTTTCTAGATAACTTTGTCGGTAGATCTTTCTCTCAGAAAACAGACATTAGGTTGGCCACTCCATGATGGAATGGAGCATTTATAAAGTAAATGTTAGCATTATATAATTATGATAATTTTCTCATTTCAGGCGTGACCTTGGCCCAGCCCAACGTGACCTTGAATGTGATCGCAGATGTGACCTTGACCTCGGAGTGTGGTGACCCTGGAGAGGTGGTGGGTGCCTATAGGACTGTGTATGGCGGTGACTGGGGAGTGGGGACCTCTGTGGGCTATGACTGTCTGCAGAACTACCAACACTCCTCCGGTAACCTCACCCGTGTGTGTCTCCCCACAGCCACCTGGAGCGGGGACACTCCAGTGTGCGGCTACGTAGGTCAGTATCAGACTTTCTATACCACAGTAAACATCACGTTTCAATTAAAAGGGATGTTGGACCAATAGTTTCTGCTTTCACAGAGTTCAAGAAAGGACATTATTATGGCCTTAGTAGCAGCTGCTCAGCTAACAGATAGTCTAAGAAAAATAAGTATAAGAGAAAAAGGCTTACTCACTAGTGATCCTTTGTAAATACGGCTTCAACTCAGCGTTTTCCTTTTAGGATAGGATTTTTTTTTTTGAAATACAAGACTTCCTATGCTTTAGCACTGAAGGGCCGTATTCAATGCCCCCCATTGAATACAATGTGGCCATATTCAAAGGGCTGGGAACAGATTGTTTTTCTTCATTAAATGGCTTCAAATAAAAAATAAACACAAATGCCAACTACCGTTAATTTCCGTGTACTAGCCGCGGATTGTACGCGAACCAAACCCAGCTTTCATTTGGTACCAGACATGCCTATATAGGGTGCGGGTTATACGAGTTTTTTTTATCATTATAGCACAGTACTAAAATAGGAATTTTCAGATCCCAAAATGGGTTATAGGATTCTCCTGAGTTGGGGGTGTGGGTTATACGCGGGATGCGGGTAGTACGCGGGAATTTACATTGATACCATCTCTGATGTACTCGTAGGGGCTGGGGCATATCCCACTCAGCCTGCGGCTTCGTGGGATATGGCCCCAGCCCCCACTTGTGAAATACAACAAAGATGGTATCAATGGGCATTGGCATTTGTCTATGTATCATATTACTTCTAAGGTTACTTACACTGCAAAAAAGGTGCTTAGGTTTTAAACATGTTTAGGTCTAACAATGTTTAAAGTCTAAACATATTACTAGGTTTGTGTCTTTGAATCCTTCTGTTTAGGAATTAAACACTTTTATTCTAAACACCTAAACAGTTATATTAAATATGTTTAGATGTTAAGTATTTAAACCGTATGAAAAGTTGTTGTTTAGGATGTAAACATGTAGTGCTTAGATCATAGTATATCAAATACATACCAGATGGCACCTCTGTGGTTGGCTGCAGTTTCTACAGCCACGTTAATGTTATTGCAGATCTAAAGGTGCTTAAATCTTAGTTAATCAATTTAAATTGCATGGGATACAAAAGGGTAATGAAACACAATGCAGGGTTCAAGGGTTGAATGCTATATCACTATGCAATAAAGATACATCTGCTACATAGACACCTCTTTTAAGAACTTTAGGAATGGATAAACCATTATCTTCCCTGAAGGTCTGTTGTATTGACTCAAGGCTGTGTCTATGTTAAATTAGAGGCCTATGTGAAATAATGATGCATATATTGCCCTAAGAGAGGGGGGGGGGGCTGCTAGAAGCGCACTAGTCTATTCAAGACACTATATGGAAAGTGTAACACCACTTTTATCCTTAAAACCTTGACAGATAAACACACTAATATGCTGAACTCTTGAATTGTAAACACTTCATTGTCCTAAACACATTGCTTTAAACATATAAATGTCTAAGCACTGAGCTAAACATATGGTTGGTCTAAACATGTTTAGGAACATATTGTGTGGACAAAAACGGGGCAGGAATGTGTTTAGGATTGTGTTTAGGATCTAAACACCTTTTTTGCAGTGTATATATGACCTCCCTGGATTCAATGCTATTCTTAATCCTCACACAAGAGTATAGAGTTGGATTATATCATATATCTATATTGTAGGTAGACTCAGGACTATAGGCTGTGAGCATACATTGGCCTAGTTAGCACACTTCCTACCGGGTAATCGATAGTAGCCTGTACAGAGGGGAAGGCAATAGAATAGTCAGTGTCTTCAGATCATGCGATGCAATGTGTGCAGATGAAATATTGATAGCTCCCTGGAGAAGCATGCCTGAACTTAAAAACAACTTAGAATAGCGAGATCAGCGTGAAGTCAGTATGGAGAGGACACTGAACCATATCGTGTACAGTTATGGACAGTCTTTAGAGAGAACAGAAAAATTCCCCACGGCATATTTTGATTATGGAATGAATGGATATAAATCATGAATATGCTATTCTGTGGGTATACCTTTCGTATAGCATATTCCATAGTTCATCCTTTTAGACCGTATAAGCTATGAGACAGTGTGTTTGCTAGTCGTCTTGGAAATCCAGATCCCTATAGAGCAGTCAACACTACCCTTGCTTTTAAAAGCAACCCATGAGGATTCGGTGCACAAAGAACATGCATTGCCCTGACTCTGATGGAAGGATCAGCTGGATCTTTACTTCCCTTATAGAAGAGTCAGGTTAAAGCTAAGATTGAAGGTATGCTAAATTTAGCCGTCCAATAATGTTATTGGAAAACAATTCTCACCTGTTTAGGACAATAGAATGTGACTTATATAATGTAATTGATTTCTTGGGTAAGGTGAGGATTTATTAGTTATAGTATACCCCCTCTGTTCAGTATGCCCGACAATGCTGGCCTCTCGTCACGTTGGGTGTCTCAGTATGTCCGACAATGCTGGCCTCTCGTCACGTTGGGTGTCTCAGTATGTCCGACAATGCTGGCCTCTCGTCACGTTGAGTGTCTCAGTATGTCCGACAATGCTGGCCTCTCGTCACGTTGGGTGTCTCAGTATGCCCGACAAAGCTGGCCTCTCGTCACGTTGGGTGTCTCAGTATGCCCGACAATGCTGGCCTCTCGTCACGTTGAGTGTCTCAGTATGCCCGACAATGCTGGCCTCTCGTCACGTTGGGTGTCTCAGTATGTCCGACAATGCTGGCCTCTCGTCACGTTGAGTGTCTCAGTATGCCAGACAAAGCTGGCCTCTCGTCACGTTGAGTGTCTCAGTATGCCCGACAATGCTGGCCTCTCGTCACGTTGGGTGTCTCAGTATGGCCGACAATGCTGGCCTCTCGCCACGTTGGGTGTCTCAGTATGTCCGACAATGCTGGCCTCTCGTCACGTTGGGTGTCTCAGTATGCCCGACAAAGCTGGCCTCTCGTCACATTGGGTGTCTCAGTATGCCCGACAATGCTGGCCTCTCGTCACGTTGAGTGTCTCAGTATGCCCGACAATGCTGGCCTCTCGTCACGTTGGGTGTCTCAGTATGTCCGACAATGCTGGCCTCTCGTCACGTTGAGTGTCTCAGTATGCCAGACAAAGCTGGCCTCTCGTCACGTTGGGTGTCTCAGTATGCCCGACAATGCTGGCCTCTCGTCACGTTGGGTGTCTCAGTATGCCCGACAATGCTGGCCTCTCGCCACGTTGGGTGTCTCAGTATGTCCGACAATGCTGGCCTCTCGTCACGTTGGGTGTCTCAGTATGCCCGACAATGCTGGCCTCTCGTCACGTTGGGTGTCTCAGTATGTCCGACAATGCTGGCCTCTCGTCACGTTGAGTGTCTCAGTATGTCCGACAATGCTGGCCTCTCGTCACGTTGGGTGTCTCAGTATGCCCGACAAAGCTGGCCTCTCGTCACATTGGGTGTCTCAGTATGCCCGACAATGCTGGCCTCTCGTCACGTTGAGTGTCTCAGTATGCCCGACAATGCTGGCCTCTCGTCACGTTGGGTGTCTCAGTATGTCCGACAATGCTGGCCTCTTGTCACGTTGAGTGTCTCAGTATGCCAGACAAAGCTGGCCTCTCGTCACGTTGAGTGTCTCAGTATGCCCGACAATGCTGGCCTCTCGTCACGTTGGGTGTCTCAGTATGCCCGACAATGCTGGCCTCTCGCCACGTTGGGTGTCTCAGTATGTCCGACAATGCTGGCCTCTCGTCACGTTGGGTGTCTCAGTATGCCCGACAATGCTGGCCTCTCGTCACGTTGGGTGTCTCAGTATGTCCGACAATGCTGGCCTCTCGTCACGTTGAGTGTCTCAGTATGCCCGACAAAGCTGGCCTCTCGTCACGTTGGGTGTCTCAGTACGCCCGACAATGCTTACTCTCATTCCCAAATCCTTCCAAAGGAAGGCTCTGGGGACAGCCAGTATGACCGTGAACTTGGATTTTGCTGGGTTTAGACAGTCCCTGTAGTTAGTTTGAAACCAGCGAACAGGAACCAGAAATGGAACCAGAAAGTATGATGGGAAATACAGGTAAAACTACCATCATACATTCTGGTTCCTGACATAGGAATTAACACTGGTTCCAAGCTACCAGCAGGGATTGCCCAAACCCAGCAAAATCCCAAATTCAAGGTCATACTGGCTGTCACCAGAGCCTTCCTTCGGAAGGATTTGGGAACGGGAGTAGACAATGCTGGCCTCTCGTTGGCGGGAGAGTCAGGGGATATCTGACCCTTTCTAGACAGAGCCTGGGAGTTACTGTCTGACTCCAATCTTGCCGAAGTCCTGACATTAGGTGTCAGAAATGGTCCAGCATCGCCTGGCTCTACTGACAAGATATTCTACTGGATCCAGTATCATCTCTGCCTCTATTCTGAAAGACAATCCTTCATCCTTTGGACAAGGTGTAGTGTTGGCGACTCTAGTATCCAGCTGACTCTGATGGTTTTCTCTGTGTTCACTGAACCAGTACATATACCATCAGAACTTGTCTGGCAAGAAGAGAAGCATCTATAATGCACATGGTGAAGAAAACATTAAAATAGAAAATGGATATATCTCCTGACATATGGTCTCTTGTCACGGTGCGTGACTTATGGAGGATTCTTGTTGAGGATGGTGGTTAGGTTGTATAATGTTGACTACAGGAGCACACAGTTAAACCATTTTAATAGAAACCTTTTAACTCATATACCCCATTTAATTCGAGATGCATACACATACATTTTGGTCATGTTCACAAGGGGTTAGGACCTAATTCACCTTATAAGAACGGAATCGCGCATCAGCACATGTTACACGCAATGCAAAATTTCTTTAACCTTTAACCTTAACCCACAATATCCACAGTTCATTAAATTGATTTAATTTGGGATACGTGTTCACTTGGACGATGTCCAAAATATTACTGTTTTTCACTAACCCATATTGTATTCTTGTATATAAGCATTATAGCGCTGGGACCAACAACAAATTATCTAATTAGGTAACCATAGCAACGGGATAGTGCATCACCTTTTATAGGCAACCCATCATTTCAACTCTCCGATCCTCAATCAACACCAACAAAAAGAAGACATTAACCATTAACCGTTCAAGGCCACACACGTGACAGCACCTAGTTTATTATTAATGTGGAAATTCACATTCCACCAGTTCATATTTTATCACCCATTCCCAGAGGCATAGGAAATAAGTGGGCATGTTTGAACTATGATGTGGTCAACACATGGTAATATAACGATATGTCATAGTCCTTATACTATCCTAACCTTATATGTATGCTATGAAGGTGTTTGGAACATTATTTTATGTGATCTGCGACTAAAGTCCCTACTCACAGTTCCCACCAACAATTAGTACTTTAGGCCAGAAAAATTGTGTATTTCAGGTTACATAGTCTGAAAACCTAGGTAGGGTAGGTCGGATTGTAAAAAAGAATTTAAACTTTGACAAAAATTTACCCACAAACATCAGCACCGACTCGCCAACAACAGCATCGATTCATGGACTATCTGAAATAGCCCATTTTTTCAAAATTGGATAACGATTTCTAGGTTCGGCCCTGTTTTGCTAGGTAGGGTCAAAAATTGACTCGTAACCTTCAGCACCAACTTGCCGACAACAGCATCAACTCATGGACTATCAAATTGACTCTGAAATAGCCCAAAGATTACTTGAAATACTATTTTTTTTCAGAATTGGATAAGAATTTTTAGGTTCGGCCCTGTTTTGCTAGGTAGGGTCGGGTAACATAAAACACACATTTTTCTTTGGCCTAACCTCTGGAGACAGGGAAAACAATACACTACTTTAAGTATCCTATATATCATCATACTATTTGCATGAGATGAGATTTTAGATATGACATACGTCTTATAAGTCACGAGAGAAAGGCTCATATTGGATCAGATATTGAGCCACGAATGCCAGATATATGTTTTATTTCTAATAAATGAGTCAGCCAATAACCAATATCGTGCAGTTGCTAGTTTCTTTGGAAAGCCAGATCCCTAGAGTACTATGTCTGGTTTTAATAAACAGCCTGAGGAAATCGATGAGAAGTCAATATAAAGAGAGCACTGAACCAGATCATGTACAGTTAGACTGGTCTGGCAGGAGGTGAGAAATCGACCATAATATAAGAAATGAATAAAAAAAGGGAGACATTGTTGTCAGGATGAGTGACTAATTTCCATCTGGGATGTTGAATAGGAGTCCGGCCCTATTCTGACCATGATTTTCTACTTGGACACGCCGTACTGGCATGCATATTATATTCATACAATGTCATAAGAGGTTAGCCAATAACTAACATCATAATAATATATTCAATAACTTTGTAAGTCTATATTTGGTAGAACACTGACTATTCAAAGGCCCGTCCTGTGAATCGGGAAATAGCAGTCGCAAATTTCCGATTATTCATCTTCTTCGATATACTGATATATCAACACAATAATGTAGTCTTAAATAACACTTTATTTTTTACCAGTAAGAAGTGGTTTCGTCCAATATTTGCATCATAGGGTTCCATATCAATTGTACAAACACCATTGTGCAAGTATGTATGATTATATCGATTATTGTGGGTGCCAAATTAAAAACTAGTATGCTACTTTATTATTATCATATTTAATGGTACTATTGGATATAATAAATTACAGTGCTGCACATTGCTCGTTCGTAAATAGTGGAGTCATAAACCATGTTCATTTCATGAGCAATTTAGAGAATGCCGTTCAGTAAAATGTAGAATGGCAATACAATCATTATAAATTATATTTACAACACATGCATTTGGATCCATGTAAATATCACCAGTAGACAAATACAGGTAAAAAATGAGTAGCAATCCCACATGTGGCTGCAGAACGACTTTTGGCGACCTGGACCGTTCTGCAGGGCACTTTTCGCCCTGGTGCAATAGTCGTTTTGGCATTGACTTGAAGACCTTTGCGAAAAGAACACTGAAAACCCTATGTTAAAAAAAGGTCCTCGCTAGTGAGGACTTTTGGGTATTTGTATTTGTATTTATATATTTTATTGGGTGATCATTTTGATTGTGTCGAGGGGTAGTACCCTGGTGATCTTCAGAGTGATCATAAGTGAGGACCCAGGTCATCAATATGATCACCCTTTTGACCCAATCATAGAGCATGCTAGGTTGTCAATATGAAGACTGGGGGTACTCAATTTGATGACAGTCTTAAATTTTCTTGAAACCAATATTATTATGATTAACCCCCTGCCGATCATCAACTTTAATTATCCGGCCTTTTTTAAGAGTATGCTTTAGTCCTCATAACAAAGTAAAGCAGATATGTATGACAAATGACTGTCAATCCTCACACTTCTAGTTTTGGTTTTGGACACATGAAAGGTGTCTTTATGTCTAGATATTGATAGTTTAGAAAGTTTTGACCTAATTTTCTTTCTAAACACTTGAATACAAACTGTGATAATTGTCTTCATATATCCACCAACTTGTAAACATATTTGACCAATATTACTATAGGTTTTAATCAATAGATCACATGGAGCAAGGGAACTGTGTTACATTGTTGTATAGCAGATCCCCCTAGTGGCAAAATTATGTCCTCAAAATGATCACCTTTGGTGATCAATCGGGCATGATCACCCTAAGGTCCTCTGTAGTGAGGACCTTCATATAAGCCTGGGTTTTCAGTGAAGTGCAGTATGACCTGAGACACTTAAAAGAGGCAACACAGTGACCTCAGTGGGGGAGGGGGGGGGGGGGGCTCCTCACAGCCCTCCTGGGCCTATATATGGCAAAGGATGACTAGAAAATTGCCTTTATACACGACCCATTCCTCCATGATTATGGTGTGCTGGCAAGGTGTAAGACACGCAGCTACCACTGGGTAGATGTTGACTATAATTTTCATTCATTATACAAAATGTACGACAGTTGACAAGCAGTGTATTATGGTTAGGCCTATTGTACTTTCTTTGGTATACATTTTCGCGGATGGGCCAAAATACACAATTTCACGTGTATATAAATTCCCTGATTGCCGAAATGTAGCACTTTATTTCATTACTGCATTAATTTTCACGCTGGATATATTTTCGAGGATTTTATCCGCGAAATATGTCCAGGGCGAAATAAAATACGTTTAAAGTATATACCTTTGAATGTAACTCTGGCTTAGTATGTTTTTTAAAGTGTTATCCTGGTTCAAAGTTCAATGTAGCAGGCGGCCTCAGCATCGGTCGAGCTATGACGAATTTCCCGGAAAGCCTTGGGAAACATAACAGTTCTCTCAGTTCCAATTGAAAAAAATCCAGGGAGGTTGAGTATGTTAGATAATATTTCTTCCATGGAGAGGCACACCCATATATCAGTTCTTGGTGACTAACACCAATAGGGTATACCTCAGAGTAGCTCAACAATAAATAAGAGTCCCATTGTCTATACGTCAATCCCCCTACTCTGAGAGTCTATATCCACTGTTGTAGACCCCGTTGACACCATGTCCTTTATTTTCCTTTTTTGACTGCGGCGTTGACAGCATTGGGAGCTGAACATGGACCTGATCTCCTTCCTAAAGCTGGGCCCTGTGACACTATACAGGATAAAGTTAATGGCATGATTTAGTAGGTCTAGTGAGTAGAATACTGTGTAGAGGTAATCTGGCCCCTTCATATCCACCCCTGCCAGGTAGACAATGTTATTGATGCACATGGGGGAGGTGAGTGTTATAAAGGCAATGGTGACCATCACTATGGTGATAACAACATTCTTGTTATCTGACTCGGTCCTCTGTTTAATCTCACGGCTATAGTACAGCAGGAACAGCAGCACACTATTACAAGTAGCCATAATCGTCGACGGTACCACCATGTAGATTAAAAAATCAAACACATTCAGGAGGATATGTATTTTGGCCACTTCGATCTCCCTCTTCCAGTAGCAGTTCCCATTGCCGTAAATCCCATACACAAAGAAGGAGTAGGAGTATATAAGACCAACGACTATCACCACGATGGCGACACTTATTGCCGCCCTCCTCCTGCTGGTGAAGGTGGTGGCAAGGTGGGGGATGGCCATGGCCAGCATCCTCTCCATGGTCAGGACCACCAACACCCAGGCACTCATGGTCCTTGATGCTCCCATCACATAGTTAGACAAAGCACAAGCTGTGTCCGATAGTGATTGGTATTGTGTTCCAAACAGGATATGGCCAGCCCAGGCCACAGGGTGGCTGTTGAGGAGAAAGATGGAGTCCAGAACGGCTAGGGTGAGAAGGTAGATGCTAATGCTGCGTTTTCTGAATCTCTCCCTGAGAAGCACCGCCGCAGAGAAGGCATTGCCAATGAGCCCAAAGATGGTGATGATGATAGGGAGGGTGACTATAACGTAATCCAGTCTGGTCTGGGGCTTCTCCATGGTGTTAATGTGTGTGTGTCCTCCTCCAGGGTCTATGTGATTGTGGCTGTGGTTGGAGGGATAATGTGAAGTGTCCCAGTACTAGGTCTGGTCCCACACGGGAGGTATACCGTGACACACTGTGAATCATAGTAAAGGTCCCACCCACCCAGCGCCCCACGCATAAACCGTGTGCACCCCCCACGACCACGCTCTCCGCGGGTGTTGAATGTACATGGAGGGATCCAAAGGGGGTTAGCAATCTAGGAGGTCATTTTGGATGTGTTGATGGATTGTAACGCATGACATGCCCCTATATGGTCTGGACTGGCCAATGTCTGTGAATCCCCAAGCAATCTGGAAAGAACTGATCTTAATCAGGGCAGTCAGGACAGCAACCTATATACCTACCCTAATTATCGGGACCATGTTGCCTGAAACACATTTTTTGGGGCCTCACTGCCATTGCTATAGGGTATACTATGTCTTTGCTGGTATTTCCTTCAATCCTCAACTAGGAGTGTAGTGCATCTGTTGTAAAACGAACACTTCCACAGATAGAGTGACAGTTCCAAGAGTGTAATGTATAGTATCCTGTATAGGGCCTTTGCGTGCTATACTAGAAATAATAAACGTACACGACTATTCACAACCTTTCTTTGGCATGCCAGACCTTAGGGTTCATGATATATACACCGTAAAAAATTTCCGTTGAAATTACGGAGAATCAATGCTAAATTTAACGGTGTATCACCATAATTGTGATTTATGGCGAGACACTGTAAAACTCATTACTTTTACATTGAACATCCGTAAACCAGTACAGTCAAAACAATGTTTTTTCATTTACTGTGAATCTTACGTTAAAAGTTTGCCCACTAGGTGGCAGCTTGGTTTGATAGAGAGACTTTAGTGGAAGCTATCAACTAAAAATATAAATAATTGTGTTAGAATTATAAAGATATCCAACTATCTCATTAATTACACTCATCAAAATTGAAGCCTTTGGCATATTAAGGATAAAAAACATATAATTTCCTTTTTTGAGACCCTGGGCACTAGTATGAATAGTATAAACACCCATGTTGTGGTAATTAGAATTATACATATTGAGACTGTTGTCAGAGTTTCTTTGTAACAATCCTTGAGTACCTTTTGCTCATGGATTGTAATTGTATATTGCTATGAGGCATTCAATTATGCTTCTCAGGCCTAATATATATACATATACAGGCCTGGAATTAAGATAATATCGCGAAATATACATCAATGAATCCAGAAACAATAATAATGATCAGTGAATAGCAGAGAATCAACGTATAATAATGATGAATCACCGTAAAATTACAACAGAAAAGGCCTGTAAAATTTACGGGGAAAAGCAAAATACGGTGACCGTAAAAAAAACGGGAAACGGTCGGCATTCAGTGATGCCAGTGATTCACTGTAATTTTTACGGGATTTTTTTTACAGTGTATCTATGTGCCATGTGTCCCTTTGTCAGATATATCAGTTTTGGCAGCCCCTTAAAGAAGACGTAAGGGTATCATGCAACATGATTCTGTGTTACCTGATGTCACAGGCCCAGCGGGCACAGAACATTGAATCAACGTTGATAAATGGTTGTCAATGTTGATTCAATGTTGATGCAATGTCGATTCAACGTTGAACAGAATTTTGTGCCCACTGGGGGGGAGGTCTCTGATAATGGTATAGTTCAGCAAGAGATATAATGTTAGCATGGGTACACTGTAAAAAATAGATGTACTTTTTACAGATTCACTCTGTAAAATTTAATGCTGATTCACCGTTATTTGGAATACAATGAAGCACCGTAAATATCAGCCATTTCACAGTGGATCCTTGTTAAATGCTAACCTGGTTTGGATTACAATGATTCAACGTAAATTCATCTTCTAATGTCAAATCCCAGAGGGAGCCACATATAGTGGATCTTGCCATAGATAGGTGGCCTGGTTTGTAAGAAGATTTTTCTGGAGAGTGTGAGCCCTTGAAGTGGAGTATACATGTTGAAATAATGGTAATTTTCAATTAATCTATATGTTTAACAATTTGATAATTCAATCTTGTGATAGGTTTGACAAAATACCATGATCACTTGATAATATCCAGAAGAAAGTAGCTGTCTGGATGTATACACCTATTTTGTGGTAATATACTATGCATATATCCTCACCTCTGGAAACTCTGCCTTGTATCAATCCTATAAAGTAAAATCTCTTGTATAGGCCAGGGCTAGTATGCAAGTCAGATCGTCAGTGGTGCGTATAGGATAAGGACAAAGTCAAAGTATGGCTTATCCGTAAGTTTTTAGATGTATGCTACAGTAACTAAAGTCACCATAATCAGACTCCCTGTGAGGCTTATCGAATATTCTCTGTATATGTGAATACTGTGAATCTATTAATGCTGATTTAACGTAAAATTAACGGTGTTTCAACGTAAAATGAACAGTGATTCTGTGTAAAATCAACAGTGATTCTGCGTAAAATTAACGGTGACCGTCACCGTTAGAAAAACAGTGAAAGTTATGTCCCAAAAGTTGCCGGTGATTCAACGTCATTTTGACGACATTTTTTTTACAGTGTACGAGGTTGTGGTAGTGGCACAATAATAACTTTGGGAGGGACCAATAAAACCATCAAAATTGTGGTTTAAAGGATATTTTCATGGGTAAGTTGGGATGATTTTAAGCTATTGATGTAGATGTAATGAACTGTCTGAAGGGAATACCTTGGCTTGGGGGTGATTATATTATAGTCAGGCAGTGGCCCAATACCATAAGCAGGGACCTATCCCGTCTCAGTCATAAACATAAAATCTGTTGGAGGAGGTGTGGGCGTCGGGGTGTGTACAAAGGCGCATCACCCCACCATGCGTAGAAGTTATTAAACACACCCACTCGTTCCTACTACAGCATTAGCTATACTCACGAGCAGAGCACGTTATACCGGATTACTACTAATCTAATAACTCCCAACATCATGAGATAAACCAGTTTTCATTACACGGAAAATATGGTATTTCATGACGTCTATGCCAGGTGTTTATTGTTCTAGTAGAGATTTAGAGACTTAAAACTACACTTCTTTTACTATTACTTCTTAATCCCATACCCCTTTGTTTCTATATATAGCACACCATACACATAGTAATACAATGTATGGAGAATGGACATGTCCGAGGATTCTCTGGTATTTCTTGTGGCGTGTAAAACAAATCATCCTCTGGTTATATATGCAGGGACTCTCCTTTTGAGAGGAGATAATTTGCCCTAATGTTTGTTTTGACATCCTGTGGTCTCTATTATATCAACATACTTGCGGCGTTACCCATAACATTCTAACTACCATTAAACAGAAGGTGGTCCGGTCCACATCTACACTGTAAATAGTTAGTATAGATACACAGTAGAATCTACAGTAGATATACAGTAGATTCTACTGTGGAATGGATTTACAGTAGAATCTTCTGTAGATTTACAGTAGATTCTTCTGTAGATTTACAGTAGATTCTACTGTTTACCTACAATTAACTGTACATCTACACTTTCAGAAAAGTCAGCGTCATTGTCGCTAAAACCACTCTCACCTGAAAGTCAGGCAGTGTCTGACTCTCAGGTGAGAGTGGTTTTAGCGGCAATGACGCTGACATTTCTGAGTGTGTACAGTATGATCTACTGTACACCTACAAAATGGCAACCGACTTTTTACAGTGTATAGGCTCCCTGTCCTGACATAAAACATTGTCTATATGGCAACAAGTGGTTCCACGTGACAACCCCCCCCCCCCCCCATACCCACACCAACACTCCGCCTCCACCCCATGTGGCCGTGGATCCAAGTTGGATCCTTTACTACTGATCCTTTACTACTGAGGTTGTCTTTTTATGTGACTATAGCCTGCAATGTCCGGTACGCCCACTTACTGACATGTGTAAGTTACGTTGGCATGTTAGGCTGCAACAACGAACATATATTTATCACAATATCTTAACTATATATATATATATATATATATATATATATATATATATATATATATATATATATATATATATATATATAGTTACAACTTACACATTTATGTAATAGGTTTAATAGATCTGTGCGCCTCCCTCCCCCCATTCCGCCTACGTACATAGACACGTATTAGCGAGTTTATGACGACGTGTAGGGTAACGTGTAGGCCTGGCGTTTTGATCCCTATCTACACGTACGTGTGAGCATGATTTAATTAGTTATGATTTGGAATTATATGTATATGCAAAGGTTGTGAAAAGGTCAAGCTGCTTGGATGGTATAAGGTATCCACAGCAGTAATTAATTACCTTTGTGTCAAGTATCTCGTCCCTCTTTAATTAGCCAATTGGCGGGGCTATTCTAGTCAGCTCTCGTTCGTCTGATCGATACATGTCTTCTAGTCTGAAAGTCCCATATCAGAGTTATATTCTTAACAACATAAGTCATAAACCGTATTTGTACCGGTCTTTGTACTTCTATAGAGCTCCTGATGCCCTCCTATATACGTTGTCGAATCTTAAACCCTCTAACATCTCAAATACTACTGGAAGGTAGCATTCAAAAATGACGTCACCTATTTCTTTTACCTTTTTCAGGACACCCCAACCCTCTGTACTGACACTACACATTTTAGGTAAATTGTAACATAATAATGAATGGCTGTGATCATTCTTTAATTACTAAACCAAAAGATCCCCCCCCCCCCCACCCAGCTGGTGACGTCAATTAAAGATACAAGACTTAGTCACCATTCTGGCAAGTGTAACCGTCGGCAAGAGGCTTTACTTAAGCCTAAATAATGGTCTATATAAATTGCTCTGAGAAAGTTGGAAAAGTCAGAAGATGAATAGAGAGCGTATGAGAGCTGATGATGAGGAAATGAGTCCGTTATATAGAGTGTTAACCCTGGGGTGGGTATAACTGCCGCCCTACCCCAGGGGGTGAACTCCTTGACTTTTGGTTACTATGTGCGTACACAGACTGAAGGAAAAGGGGCCCTTATTGGGCGTTACCAACTGTGCATGCAGGCCCTCTCTAAGGGGTACCAAAGGGGTACCATACTTTAAGTGCATCTTCTTTTGTCAAGGCCATTTTTTCACAGGGAAAGGGCTGCTTTTCTGATAATATCCCTTTAAAAATAATAAATTTTTCTGGATTTCCGCCATAATATTGAACTATATTTGGGTGTGAAAGAGTTCTTTTTCCCACAAAAAATCTCTTTCTAAGGGGTACCTTTTTCATAATTTCCCGCAGTTATAATGGTACTAAATTCGGGGTGATGTACGCACATAGTTACTATGGAAAAGATAGGGAGTGGGAGTCACATAAGGGGGAGTCAGACAGCGTGAAAAGTGAGCCAATAGGAAGTCGTCTGGTTCTCTTTTTATAGCATGGACTCCCCTTGTGACTCGGTTTCTTCTCTCTGTGCATGTATTTCTGCACTTACTATGTCTATATATGTGACCTTAGTGCACCCTGCACTAAGGTCCCTTTTCGCAGATCGTGTCACAATTATTATAGGGCCACTTTGTGAACTATAGCAAGCCCAGGCCTTCCACAGCTCAGTAAATATTCAATCTATTTTAGCAAAAATAAACCACACAATTTAAGGTTATACTTTTGACCGTCCTACTTATTTAGAAGGGACTTGAGGACCGCTCCATTTTCAGGATCTAATGGCAATTTACGGCCAATGTACAATGTATCTACTGTGGTTTACCGATTGTTGTTGGTGGTGTCTGGTCCCCGTGAGATACCGGCACACTGATATCCCGTTAAGGATGTGAGCCAGGATGTACACTATGGCTGGGGGGGGGGGGGGGGTAGTACCTGATATTTAGTTTTAGTAAAGAGAAACACGTGTCTTGTGACGTCAAAGGCTGAAAGAGATACACCTGCTGTTTTACCATTCATGAGAGCACATGAATGACTACGTACGTAAAAAACGTTTATCGAAACCAATATATAGAGACCGTCATAAATTTAGGGTGTTATTTTCCCCATCTTTAGTCCAAATAACGGGTTATGCAGCTTTACACGGAATTCCTGGCGCATAAGACATGGGCCCCTATCCCTGTATCCCTCTAATATTTGTAAGCTAGGGCTCACCTGAAGTCCCTGTATGGCAAAATAACCCTATCCCACAAACCTTTGAGATATGGGGACCTCATGTAAACAAATATCCCTAAGTATCAAAAGCCCTGTTCAGGATATGCCTTTTAAGTATTTCTTACTTCTGAATCAAGAAAGCCGGACCAGGCCGCACAAGAACACACTGTTTTAAGGTATACTGCAATGTACTTGACCTTGCTGCTGGCCTTACATAACACTTGATATAGTCTATATCCATTCTTTTATCTTCAGAATCAGACAACCCCACAAAACAAAATTCTGAGCCATCTGTGTCTGCAGACACCCATATCTAAAGTAATACTGAAGCTATCAGATGTAGGGCTGGAATTCACATAGGTCCTATGTTTCAAACTCCTCTGAGAGATATCAAACATCACATACAGACTTCACCGGGTTCCTTTATCACAAACGGAACATTTTTGAGGAATGGGGGTCCTTTTGAGAGATAGGGTGCTTCACATACCCCCTCACAACCCCCTAATCTAGGGCCCCTCCACATATAAAATACCCAGCCAATGCCCAGAGCCTAACAGAATGTACTTCCACACCTCGCCATCAGTACCCTTGTTTAAACAAACGGGGATATTGCATTAGGCCTGTTCACATTTCTATTTATAAATAAAGGGGATTTCCCTGGAGCTTGCTCCATCAACTAGCTTTATACCCTTCTCTGTGCCCTTAACCCCTTTTTGGTCGAGTTCCATGGCTTTTATGAGTCTGTCATACATTACCTCTTAGGCTTGGCCAGGGATGAGAGGGATGCTGCTCACCATTTACTATTAATAATTCCTGTTGTGGTACATGCCTACAGTGCTCACCCGACCTGGTGGTCGCCACCCTGACCCCTGTTTAGTTCCCAAGGTCACCAGACACTGCAAGGACACCTGGTGTGTATTCATGTAAACATGTACAAATGTCTGCTCAGTAGGAAACATGTACTGTCAAAATACTATTGGATATTATCATAGTATTGTGCTATGGAATAGAACTCGCATTAAATTAATAGAAACTCCATACTACTTTGGCTATTCCCCGGTAGCTGACATGCACACTTAGGCCCTGAACATCCTATACATAATGGCTTATGGAATCAGGATGCAACTCTAATATCAATAATTGTACAATACACAGGTCAACCGGTTTATGTCGCAAAAGAGCTCAGCTAGGTTCCCAAAGTAGACAGTTGCCTCTCAAAAAAAGGCGATGTACCGCTTTTCCTGTTTGTTTAAAGCGTTGGGGACACCGACTCATAACGGAATCACCTCTCGACTATATTAGGACCTACGTATTGTTCCCGTCTTTCAGGAGCTATTGAATGAAGGGGGAGGTGAAAGAAAATGCATTAAGGTGTTTAGCCTTTAGAATACAGTAGTCTTCTTGGGAATAGCCCACAATGGGTCCTACTATTCTATATTTGCGATATATGACACATTCTGTTTGCCATGGAACACATGTATTCCATTAGTATATGGAAGATGCCTCAAATATCTCACGACTTCAAACAGACCTTCAGCATTCCCTTTAGAAACAGATTTATGCTAGAAACAATCATCAGTATTTTCCCTTCAATATGACTATATTTGTAAAGTTATTAGCATTTATTATTCTTGATATATTTAAAGATTATTGTGATGTCCAGTTATACATATCGACTTTTATTCGAAAAACAATGCCACAAAAACTGCAAGAATACTTCAAGCACATCATATACCTCAAGATCCTGATACACAGTTTAATCATTAATTATTCGTCTATGAATGTCTCTTTTAACCTGCATGATCACCTTGTTTTAGTCCTAGCTATTTAGCAGTGCCATATATTATTTGATGACTAAACCCCGAGTGTCATCAGTGATTGTACAAGTGTAATTTTGTAATAATGAAGACTAACTCCTTGTTACAGGTAAGCCTATCAGGAGCTAAGTGTCATCAGTGATTCTACATGTATAGTGATGGTGATTTTGTATAATAATGATGGTTTTTATCCTATTTTGCAGGCGCTAAGGTAAATCTACAGGCCCTGATGGTGGTCACGGGAACACTCGCAGTTCTTGTTCTCCTTCTACTTCCGGTGGAGTTCCTCAGGTACAAGATAAAACAAGCACAGGGGAGAGAGATCCTCAAAACCGCCAAAATGGCCAGAAAGAGTGCCCGCTCAATGGCCAGGCAAAACCCTTTCATGGGAACACCTGTGTTTTCTCGGAACGATACCTTACTGCCGGACAATAAGGAGACTTTGCGCAGTAAGGCTAACTATGCGTCTAATTCACAAACACCACCACATTTCTTGCCGAAATTGGAACACCGTGATTTAATCACTAGGGAGAACGATGTAAAGAAAAAAGCTAAAAAGAAAAGGAAGAGGGGAAGTTCTGAGAACACTGGGAAAGTGAGCCCACTGCATGGGGGAGATAATACAGAATATCATATTGCCATGGCAACAAACAGTGACGTCACAGGTGAATCCCACGCTCTGCGAGATTTGAACACATCCGCCGAAATACCATCTGCTCATGCCATGCACCCAGAGAATGCAGAAGGTATGTATTATGATAACCATGTGACCCTCGAGGACGAACAACAACAAAATGTGTACTCCCTGGATAACCACAGACTGCCTGGTCTTCCCTCGGACAAAACAACGTCCATAGGTATCCCTCGTCCTTCAGAGTATGTCAACCCAGAGACTCAGCTTGAGCTGGAACAAAGAGACATGAGAGACTTTGTAGTATAACATAGTACACAGGTACATGTAACTATTGAGTGTCTTTTTCCTCCTTTTCCTCCAGGATATTATGAGACATCTGCTAGAGCCTCCCTCATATAAGTGCAACCTGAAGATGTGGGTAAAGGTTTGTAACCCTCGAACAGTGTCAATTATATACATTATGTTGGTGAATTAGAGAAAGTTGGCATGTGATATCACTATTTGGCTAACCTTTCAGAATGTGTTTGAGGAGAAATTGGGCAATAGACTCATTATTATACATTGCTTGGTGACATCCACAGATTGATGTGTTGTTCTCATGTTGATATTTGCAGCACCCGTACACCATGTTATAATATATTAGATTATAACATACGAAATTAAAAAATATTCTGAATCTCAGGAACCAGTACAGCAGATATTGCTAACTTACTTTTTGATGGTATACTGTCTTCTCGGTATATTGTTACCATGGTTAAATACACAGATGGATTCATGATGTACTTTGCCATGGTCAAACTGAATGATATCGAGGATCAATGTGAAGACTGTATTCCGCATTAGCAAGATGATCACTGTACAGCGCCATTTTGTCTGGTACCAGTGCTCCTTCCTCTGCTAACTATAGCAGCCAGCTGGTTAGCTGAAGGTTCACTGTCATGTCCAAAATTTGGAGTTTTAGGGGCCATAAACCTTTCAGTTATAAGCCTCTATTGAGGGTCCTTATATCATGTGTTCAGATTGGGTGGTTAGGACACTGGCAATTTAATACAAAGGTCCTGATTTCGAATCCATACCAAGGTTGTTTGGTTCACACACCATTATAAAATGATCTTTTGGTTAGTCAATATTCATGATAGTATACAATTTAGTTGTAAATTTCCTTTACATAGTACACAATATTATAGGGTAATCCAAAATGATTGTATGCATCTTTAGTTTTTCTATGTGAATACTATTATTATTCTTGACCAACTAGGAAAAAAAAACTGTGCGGCCTTGGCGCGGATTCGAAGTCAGGACCTGTTGTATTGAATTGCCAGTGTCTAACCACTCCCCAATCTGGAAGTTGCTATACAGGATATAACAACTACTTAAGTATCACCAATTCAAAAAGTGATGACCCCTACAACTGTCCATTTTGGGCATGCTAGGAACCAGCTTCAGCTATAGGTCTCACAAAGGAGAATCACTGTAACTCGCTAGTGCGGAATATCACAATGATTACTTTGTGCTATGCATTTCTTTTCTGTGTGATATTGTGCGATTGTCATGGAATAGTATCTTGTACTTTTGAACTATGTTCTACGTAGGAAACTTACGTATATTCTCAATATATTTTTTAAATTTCAATTTATGAAGTGTATTAGTCTCAACAAACGGTCAACAAATTAACGCAGCTATCAAGTGTACCTAAATCACAGGTGTAATATACGTCAGTTAAACGTATTTGTGTTGCTACCAGCTGTATACGTAGAAAATGCGTAGTGTGTTTACTGGGATACAAACAATTGTCCTAATATGTGCCATGGTGTGTGAATCTGTTTCATTGAAAAGAAATGGCACATGAATTAGGATGCACAGTGTCCGAAGTGTTACACCTATGTAACAGTGACACACCACATTAACATTCAAATTGCTGGATTACAAAGATGATGATAATACTCATATATGACTATACCCAGGTACAAAGGATACATTGTACCAATGTCTGCAATGGTTGAAACCATAATAATCGTTCTATCGACAACAATTCTAAATGTGCACAATAATTATTATGATATTGGACAGGTAGACCTGGGTAACATCCAATAATCATCCAAATATAACCCAGTAGACAAAAAAAAATCATACATCGTTTCAATATGCTTCTTTATGGCTCCTTATCATGGCCAAGCGTTGTATAACGTTGAAAAAACGTATTTTTGTTAGCTGGGTAACTACTTTAGGTCAGATTACACGATTTCCCCTGTACATTGAGTCATTGTAGTTCATTATCAGATGTTAATGTTTTGATATTATAACGTATATATATATGATGTACATATTTTGAGATGAAACATATCATTCATTAATGGAGGCAACTTAATGTCTATATCAAGATGTCTCTTCTGATAGATATCATGTGTACATACCTATTTTGCATAGAACGTTGATATTACAATAAAATCTATCGACCGTCCAATAATATAGGCCTACGACTTTTGACTATATCAAAAGTTCTAGAACTATCAGGGAAATGTTTGTAGATGTAGGGCCCTTGATACGGGTACCATGTCGATTTTAAGAAATGGCCATATACCGCAATATAAATTTAAAGAAATGGCCCATATCCCATGGCACTATCTTTTCCCCCTCCTGGCCCATGTCACTAAGCCCCAAAATGGTCCATGTCGCGGTGTCGAATTTAGGGGTATTTTTTGTATTTTGATCATTTTTATTTGGCATAAACGATGATAATACAACGCTGGATCTTTTTCATTTTCATGCCAAGTCGTCTCAGTTAAAGATGAGGGTCGGATAGTAGAGGTAGTAATACTGTCAGTACTTACAATTATGAATGTATACCCACGAGTGTCATGTTAGTCTTTGTATCTCATAAGAGAATTATGGTAAGTGAGTCAATTAAGCCTGCTTTAAGGCGGCTAAGAATTTTGTATTGTCAAGGATACGCTGGGTTGCTGCTTCAAGGCGATTCCACTTGGGGATGCCTCGGTACAGGGGACTCTTGTCATAGATGTCTTTCTTTGACCTCATCACCTCTAAGACCATAGATGTGATACGCTGGGGGTGATACGTTGTATGTTATGTGCATAGGACGTGGCAAACAGTAGGGCCGCCTGGTGGTTAAGGCAGATACTAAAGCTAACATACTATGTGACTGTGTTCTCTAATGGAGGTGGATGGCTAAATTCGACATGGCGACATGGCCATTTCTTTTAATCAATTAGTGACACAAGGGAGACCATGAGTGACATGGCATAGGGTATTTCTTGAATTCGACAGGGACATAACAAGTTCTTAGAGGTGACATGGGACATGACGATTTAAGTAACAGGTGACATAGCCATCTCTCAAATTCGACATGTGATATAAACAAAGGCCTCCACGTGGTTAGGTAGTTGTACCATGATAGATTCATTGGATCAAAATTTGTTTTATTTGCTTACCTGGATCGTAGAACAGTCTGTAGATCTTACTATAGTTATACAACAATGTACATATGATATATAAGAGAGTCCAAAAAGATAATTATATTTATTTCATAACAATTTACAATGTATTAATGTGACCATTACTGTCTGAGATATGGTTCATATACCCTGCAAAGTTTCACCCACGTGGCTTTTGTTTACCCCCCCCTCCACTGTTCTTTTATTAGGTGCAATCTACAACTCAAACCTCTGCTATATGATTGTGCCTATAAGAACTACAGCTCTAAATATGTCCAGGATAGACAACCATGCAGGGTACGATGTCCACTGCACATAGGTTCTGTATTGTCCAATGATAAATCAGGGTCAACGACGTGAACAAGGCCCGGGGAACAAGGATAAGACTGCTGACACTGCTGTGTGTCCGACCTATTCTAATTTGCATACATTATAAGCATGATCCGAAGTACGTCCCCACACCTGTCTATACTCTGGTACAAAGATCCAACTGACCAAATAAGGTCTGGTAACCGAAAACAAAGAAACACAAAGTCTAGTGGTGCCTTTGGCTATAAGACCACCTCTACCAGCTACTTTTTTTTCTCAAGAGCTGCATGCCTGCACTCAGCCCAATAAAGGTCATTATGCATTAACAGTGATCAAGTCAAGTACTATGCGATCCTTAAAGGGTTGACAGCACTATCAGTATAGGTTTCCCCCCATACTTTAAACCAAAAGATTTGAATTTCAATATTTTAAAAGAAATATTTGAACTACCACCGGATCCCCAACCCCTTTTTCGCGTGCACCAATAACCAGTGGTACTGTGTACCACGGGAATCCAGTGTATAACCTGTCCAGTCACCAGGTGGTTTGCACCCTGAGTGGGGCCCTGGGAGGTCGGAGGACCGCAGAAGGGCCCAGGCTTTAGGGCAGTGCACATGGTAGTTGAGGACCAGCCATTCTTACACACGACATACCGGCAAGCTTGGACACACTGAGCGGTAACACATTCTTAATTTGCAAATTGTTTGCTCACCATTTTTCTTTTTTAAAGTTCAGACCGTTGTGCTTTGTAACCACACTTAAACCTTTTTATTTGTTGTGAGAGACAGTACTATTAAATGTATCATGGGTAATTGGAATTAACGTGAGCAGCCATGCAGGAGGGATGTTCCGTGCACCCTGACAGAAAGAACATATTTTGTGTGGATCACTGGATGTTCACACATGTGTACATTAGTCTTTTTCTTTTGCAAATTGTATATACATTCTTCTGAGTCGGACTTCATTCATGCCCTACCCTTAGCCAACTTGTAAAGTCAGAAAATGACCCTACCGGTGGAAATAGCCCACAATATCTCTCTTGGCTTTTATGGACCACTGTTCCAGTAATTACGTCGAGGATTCGCAGCCATTTGAAAGGAGCACCTTTGCATTTTTGCCAAACACGTTACATATTTGGGGTTGTGGGTAATATCATCAGTTCATTATACCCGCGGCTTGAGTAAACCTATCTTAGACCCATTTCGAGTCCTACTGGACCATCAGTAAGATCCCCCCCCCCTTTTAGAGTGCATAATGTGGCCGTAAACACTTATAAATGTGAAATGAACATCCACCATATTGAAAAACACTCAAGGGCAATCATGACATGTCTAGAAAACCCAATGATGACATCAGACTGGTAACTTAGAGCAAAGGAATGGCCCCAGTCGAACCGGTCCGAAAAACAGATATACTGGGCCTTGTAGGGGAGGTGGAGGATTCAAAAGCAAGGGAGACAAAATACTAATTAAAATAGTATTATAATCGAAAGGTTTGAAATATGCTATGATCAGTGGTAGTATAATCAATTACTACACATCCAGACTGCAGCCTCTATACTATCCTAGTCACAGCAGTGACGTAGTGCTGTGGATGTGTGCGACTTAATTACCATCAACATTCAACAATTTCCTGTACTTTTCAAAGTCCCATAGCCCAATTACTAGGGGAAATTCTCATCTGCCCTGTTGAAAATCTCTAAGGGCTGCAGACTGAATTAATGCATTATACCCTTCATATCGTCATGAATGCACCCTGCTGCAATTATAAATACATCGTACCCTTTGAAGTAGATTCACCGGTGCACTCTTATTTAAATACATGCATGACGGATAAATCACTTATTACTGAAACTTAAAAGGATATTTGAAATAGAGCTGGTGAGGTCCTTCATGATGATAAAGTACAGGGATCGAACTCCTCCAACTCTACAACTTCATGACTGTAGACAATTATCCTACTGCTTATCCTATACACTACTTCAGTTCAGAATTTTAAATTTAAAAAAGAAATTAAAAATTAAAATTTGTCTGATACACCTTATACAGACCATGCCAGGCCGTCTTAACGAGGGTGCCAGTGCCCTACCCCGGCACCTGGTGACCCCGGAGGTGAAGGTGTCTACCCCTAAGACCAAGAAGACATCTCCGTGTATGACCAGCCCCGAGGACAATGTCTTCTCCCCTGCTCTACCTGCCTACGACGTTGGACGGACCACCCCCGCCATCGTCGTCTCTCCTGCCGACCCCAGGGATGCCCCCAGCGTCATTCAGCACAGGTAAGGCAAAAAGAAAAGGTATGTTTCAGGTAACATGGGAAGAAAATATAGGGTCGGTAGGTCAGATCCTTTTTCTTTTAATTCTTTTTAAACATGAAGGTACTAGCCGACCTCTCCGAAGACCCTAAAATTGACCCAAAAATGGGTAGAAATATGAGAATTTCTCCAAAATTGCATAAAAAAACTTGGGGTCGGCCCCGTTTTGATAGGGTCGGTCGGGTGACCTGAAATAAACCTCCTTTCTGGCCTAAGTGGATTACATGTATTGCCACAATTTACCGCATTTTCATTGGGGCCCTTGACCGGGGGGGGGCAAAAAAATTTGGACCCCTCTTGGGGGGGGCAAAAAAATTTAACCTGTTTTGAGCCAAAAAGCCAGCGCGTTACTATGCTTCAAAGGGCCCGCGCGCGAGCCGATTTTCGACCCTAAGGGGGGGGTAAAAAATGTTGACCCCTTGACCGCGGGGGGTGTAAAACATTTTGCACGCTCCGCGCGGAAACCCACCACCCCCCCTGTTGTTAAAAAATGATCACTCCCTAATGTACATGAATGTAGCTCTCTTAAGACAAATATGAACGTCTTGCCTCTCTGTACCATTGAGTCACTCTGTCAAAATACGAGGGGTGATCCTAAATTAAGAATAGCAGATATTTACACGGACTTTACACTGACCTCGATGTTTCAAATGCAAATGTTAAATCTCCCGTCCACCACTATATTATGTGAACAGTTGGCGGGCAGGCGGGCGGGGGGAAGGGGGTGCTCCATAGCTCTTCTTAGTTTTCTAAGTTTCCATGGAAGTTGCCATGGAAACAATTTCATATTTTTGAAATCCTGACATCAGGTTTGATTCCCAATTCCCTCTCGGAAAGCTATTTTCACCTGCCTGCTGATATAGTGCTAACCAGTAACAATGTCATAATTATGTTCTATAGACAGAAACTACGTTTATCTAAATTCTACTCAATATGTTGCATTGTCCCTGTGCTGCAGTGCCCAGAGGCCGTACGTGCGGAAGGTACTGACGCTGTCACACACAGGGAGTCAGACGGAGGACGACGTGCTGTCTCCTGTACCCGTCACCGCACCACCCCCCTCATGGTGCAGGGCCAAGGAGAAGGTGAGCACAGCAACCCTTTAACCCTTTGAGGACGACATGTCGCTAAAATGTGACTTGTATTGTGTTAATACACCAATGCAGGGTTGCATAAATGCATCATCGTGACGACCAAGTGTACGATGTATCAATGCATAATGTTATCCTTAAATTTTTTTAAATGCCACAAAGCGCTTTAATCATCTGATTATAGCGCTATATGTATAGCGCATTATGCTGCTGATATTATCAGCAACATAATGCGCTATATCAGAAAATACCTGATAAGTTACAATTATGGTGGGTCATTTCACAACAAATATTACGTTTTGAGGCTTTAGTTTCCACGAACTGGCAACCGGCCTAAAGTTCCTGTATTTTCAATACATTCCTTGGTCAGCATGAATTCATATGCTCAAACAATTGTTGATAATCTATCAAATTTGTGCGTCAATAATGCACGCCCCTATTACAGAGTAAGAAGCCCCAGGATTCAGTCAGCACTGAGAGAATAGCGCTGAGGAACTACATCGATGATAAGGTTCTCTACGACACCCTCCACCACAAAGCTGTAGAGGTAAGCGCATTTGAAGAGTTTGGATGCAAAACGACATAAGCACCAAAATACAAAAACGGGAAAAAAATGGTTATTGCCATAGCCTAGGGCAAGATTAAAAAAATTGTGGAAAAATTTTCCTAAAATATGTCCTCAAATAGTAGATATAGCCTGGCTAAAATGCAGTTTTTTTGCAAAACGACATAAATCCAAAAGCGTTTTTTTGCAAAACGACATAAATCCACCTTACTTAACACGGTTTCTACATGTATGGCTCTCAATTCCTGCATGTGAAATGTCTTAAATAAACATTATTGCATATGATGTTGCTCTCTACTGCTAAAAGTATTATCTCAAAACGAAATGAGCACTCTTACTTCAAAGAAATGTGAGAAATGGACACAAAAGTGACATTTTATGATCGTGTGGATTTATGTCATTTTGCAAAAAAACTGTTTTGGGATTTATGTCGTTTTGCAAAAAAAAAAAATTGGGCATATATTTAAATCAAAGAAATATAATGCAAGGATCTTTAATGATCACATGTTGGTGTTTCATTGATGTCCTACTCAACCCAGAAACGTGAAAAAATGAAAAAATAAATGCTTGGTACCAATTTAGGGGTAAATACAGAAAAACTGCTTTTGGATTTATGTCGTTTTGCAAAAAAACTGAAAAAGCACATTTAATCAGCTATTTTCTCTTTCAATAATAATTAAGGATTTCAAAAATCGATTTCTAGATATTTTATTTATTGCCCATTAATCATTAGTGATTGAAAAAAATATTTTCTATTCACCATTTCTTCAAAATTAGAAATGTGCTGTTATCTCAAAACTCACAAAATGGATTTATGTCGTTTTGCATCCAAACTCTTCATTTATAAACTAATTGTGAGTAACATGCAAGCAGAAAGATGCTCCATGTTTGGGACCCGGAAACCTTCTTTCTGCGTGGCTGTTCACCTTGTTCTTTCTTTTAATCATTAAGGAAGAAAAATGAAATTACTCAGCAATTTTGCCACATTAGATAATAACCATAGCAATATACTTAATCAGACACCAAACCATTCCAAATATATTTATAACAGTTGCCCTGCATGCTTAATCTTTATTCCTGAAAATGGCCTACTTAAACATAAGGCAACGCTGTAATAATTTTTAATTTCTTTTTCTGAAATACTCATAATGACATGTTTGATATTGTTCCAGAAAATGACATGTAAGCCCAATGTGTGCATGCGGTCCCAGATGTCTGAACCTGTCCCAGTAAGGCCAACAGAGGTCTACGTCAGGGAGGACAAACACCGCCTGGCCACCGAGTTCATAGATGAATACTTCACCGCAATCAATGAGTAAGTGAATAGGGAACAATGGTAAGTGTATGGGGGAGCATTGGTAAGTGAATGGGGGAGCAATGTCAAGTGTATGGGGAAGTGTATGGGGAAGCATTGGAAAGTATATGTGAGGGGAGCATTAGTTAGTGTATAGGGAGCATTGGTAAGTGTATGGGGAGCATTGGTAAGTGTATGGGGAGCTTTGGTAAGTAAATAGGCAGCATTGGTAGGTGGATGGGGAGCATTGGTCTGTGTATGGGGAGTATTGTAATATTGACCAGTGTATGGGGAGAATTGGTTAGTGTGTCACTGTGTCACTGTGTGGGGCATGGTTAATGTAAGGGGGAGTATTGGTACGTGTATGGGGGCATTGGTAAGTGTATGGGGAGCAGTGGTTAGTATATGGGAAGCACTGGTTATTGGATGGACAGCATTATTATGTATCTGGAGAAGCATTTGTTAATAGTATAATGCATCTAGGGAGCGTTGGTTAGTGTATGAGGAGCATTGGTAAGTGGATGGCAAGCATTGGTAAGTACATAATACAATTTAATGAATAACACTTTGTATGACTTCAGAGAGAACACCAAACAGCACAATCAACGTCTCCTGGATGTTCAAACTTCAATTGCACTGGGACATGGTTATCAGGCGACCACCGGAGAACTCAAGTTTGGTGCTAAACTAGCCTGGAGGAACTCCCCACGCTGCATAGCGCGCATGATGTGGCAGAAACTCCATGTGAGATACTTTTCTAAATAGACACGATTCAAAATGATCTCTTTGTATTTAATGTTCTTATTTTTTTTCTTTGCAAATACATTGACTTTTGACTTTAAAAGTTGAGCTTTAAGGAACACTTTATACATTACAATGCTCAATCAGCTTAATTTCAAACCACTCAAATAAGATATCATACAGAAGGACATCTTCCAATATTGCTATAGGTGATTGATGGCCGTGATGCAGAGACAAATGAGGACATGTTCCACATTCTGTGTAGACATGTGCGTCACAGTCTCAATGATGGAAATATCCGGTAAGCCATGCTTTCAAATAACTCGGATATACGATAATTTAACTGGTACTGTCTCAGAAAATTCTCATTAAAACCATTTTCAACACAATAAGACCTCATTATCCTTCGTGGAATGTCTGCCTTTACACATTGAACTGTCATCTTATAAATGACTTCATAAATGAGCTGTGTAATTTTGTTAACAGTGGTTAAAGCTTGACTGTCATGGTTGAAGTGAGGCCAAAGGCACTTTTGGATATAGTTCAGTTTTGATTCACAAGAGGGCTCTTAAGGGCTGGTAGCTCAGCTCTTACAGGCACAAGACAGCGTGAATATGTTGTAGAGCTCTGAACAATGCTCATGGTCCCCTGTCCAAACACTGCTGCCCTCTGGTGGAACTGTTATTTTAGTCCATGTATGAAAAATGCTGAACTTATTCCCCGACGGCCCAGCTTTAATAGATGAGCTGTGTTGTTTCCAGATCGAGCATCACTATATTCCCACCCCGACAGGCCGGTGTTCCTGACTTCAGGGTTTGGAGCCCACTGTTAGTAAAGTATGCCGGCTACAGGAAGGATGATGGTACCGTGATAGGGGACCCAGCCAGCTTAGAGTTCACTGAGGTAAGAAAACCAGTCGGCAGCATAAGGGTTACTGACGAAATGATCACCAGGCAGCATAGAGGTTATTGATGTAAGAACGGCCCAGTGTTCACTGAGCTGTTAGTCTTTTGGAATCTTTTTAACTTGCAGAATTCTGTAAGCTGATGTCCGTTTGGGAAATTGCCAGGCTCATCCCTGTAATAGCCCTAGCCCCCCTAAATTCGATATGGCTATTTCTTAAAATCGATATGGTGACCTGGCTATTTCTTAAAATCGCCATGGGACATGGCCATCCTAATGACATGCGACATGGTTCATTTCTTAAATTTAACATGGAACATTGGCCTTTGTGACATGAATATGAACAGCACAATCTTGCACTATAATGCACCATATCATGTCTAGACATTAAACAATTTGTTGGGCGGGGTGATAGCCCCATCCCCCTTAACACAATTTCATGACCATTTTTACAAAATGTATACACTAATAAGGGATACCCAACACCATCTGTTAGCAACACTAGTGACAGGGGCTAGTGACTAGTGACATGGGACTTGGAAAGTTCTTAAAATCCATTACTCTCAGCCTGGTTTTATTTCTATTTTCTATTTTGGTCACTAGATTTGTCAGAGACTAGGATGGCGGGGTCGTGGTGGTAGGTTTGATGTCCTGCCTTGGGTGCTGCAGGCCTCCGGTTATGAACCACAGATTTTTGAGATCCCTCAAGACCTCATTTTGGAAGTGGAGATTTCCCACCCCAAGTAAGTATCAAATAAGCTGCAAACACCTCAGAATTCTTATAAACAATAATTCTTTACACTCTTATTCTTCCGAATAAGGCCTAGAGATACTGGAACTTATAGTACCAGTGCCCTATATTTAGATTGTGATTCCAATAGATTACTTAAACATGTCATATCAATTTCCATAAATCCCAGGTTTTGTGCAGTGTGCGCTATGGTGCATCTATACTTTATGATGAATCCAAAGTATAAAGTGACACACTAGATGTCCATTGTCTACACAGGTACCCTGGTATTGGTGCACTGGGTCTGCGGTGGAATGCGCTGCCTGCGGTGGGCGGCATGCTGCTGGACTGTGGGGGTGAGATGTACCCTGCAGCACCCGTCTCGGGCTGGTTCATGACTGCTGAGATAGCCTGCAGGAACCTCGGGGACCAGCAGAGGTACAACTCTCTACCGGTGAGTAAGGAAATATGAAATTCAAATTTTTTCCCCCTAATTTTCACCTTTTTTTCTTGCCCCCCTTCTAATTAGGGGATAAATTTCCTTTCTTGGTAGTGCTGGAACTGGCATGCATGAAGTATTTTGATTCTTATTATGTGGAGTTAATTTCTGGAACGCCACAACTGTGAATTTTATGTAGAATGATAATGATTCTTTTTTTTATATATACAATAATTTATGTTTACAGAAAGTAGCTGAGGCCATGGGTCTGGACACCACTGGGCATCATTCTATGTGGAGGGACAGGGCCATGGTGGAACTTCTGGTAGCAGTCCAACACAGCTTTGAGGTATGTCCTTCATGACTACCTTGATAACGAAGTTTAGTGTTTAGATAACTATGTAATTATACTGTTGTCCTTATAATTATGAGATATAAACATAAGCATAGCTTCATGATAACTGCATTACACCCTATATCCTATAGCCTGTACCACAGTATGTGTAGTGTAATATTCCAATTTACCACCATGCAATATCTCCCATTGTGCCATGCAATGTCTTCCATTGTGCCCCTATGCAGATTAAAAGCACCACTCTACCACCATGCAATATCTCCCATTGTGTCCCCCTCTGCAGATTAATAGCCCCCACTTTACCACTATGTAATGTATCCCATTGAGTCTCCCTATGCAGATTAATAGCCCCCACGTTACCTCCAAAGTCTCCCATTGTATCTCCCATTGTGTAGAAGGCTGGTGTGACGATCCAGGACCACCACACGCTGAGTGAGATGTTCATGCAGCACTTCACCAAGGAGCACCAGGAGCGGGGCGGCTGTCCTGCCGACTGGGTGTGGCTGGTACCTCCTGTGTCCGGCTCAGCCTCACCCCTCTTCCACCAGGAGATGCTCACCTACTACCTCAGGCCGGCCTTCTTCTACCAGGTCTGAAAAGAAGTTCAACCCTTTAAGGGCCGCATAATTTGTTGGTTAAGGCATTGGCATGTGTGGTTGTGATGCAGGAATGCAGCCCTAGCGAGTAAATCGTCGGGGCTGTACTACTCAAGCAACTTACAGAATACAGTATTCCTTTTGAAGGCCCCACCCTCATTGCTTGATCACTATGCGTGTTTTCAGTACATTGTATAAAGCCATATTTTTATCAATAACTATAATTCAATTGCCCGACTACTAAGGGAGTGGTAGTTGATAACCAACTATAGTTAAAAGGGGACGTAATGTTTCGGGGGTCGATACTTCTTACGCCCCCCCCCTCCACCAAGCCCACCCCCTCCCCCCCATAGTAAGAAATGACCATTCCCTAAAGGAAGGGTTATCCTGATATTACGCTATCCTTCTCTTGTAGGTTCCTCCCTGGAAAACACATAAGTGGGGTATTGAGAGCACCAGAGAAGGTCCTCTACCCAAACTGAAGGCTGTGGCATGGTAAGCTCTTAATGAGTAACGTTCTTTAATCTTTGATTTTATTAAACATAATTCATTCTCAGGATTTGATTTTGGATTCTTGAGTGATAGAAATACTCGAGGTAGTTCGTATACAGTGTCAGATGGCCATATACCTATACGCCATACCCGACGCCATACTACAGACATGATTGTGCTTTTCCATCATGAAGGCCTCCTCTGGATTATCATCATCTTAATTTATTTATTACTTTCAGGGCGATTCGTTTCCTGATACGAACCATGACGTCCATCTTGTCGCGGCGTCACAAAGTGACCATCCTGTACGGGACCGAGACGGGCCGCTCCCAGATGTACGCTAACAAAGTGGAGGCTGTCCTCAAAACTGCATTTGATGTTCGGGTTAGTATTCATGTGACTACATTTTGTAATCTTTTAAAGCAGTGTGAAGGGCCGTATGATGTTTTAAAGCATTAATGCTCTTTAATGTTACATATATGAGGCAGCCCTGGCGACTCTACTCACCAGTGCTGCATTCATGCATCCTGACAACTAGGGGCAGATTGCATTAAGTACTCTACCCTATTCCAAAGGTTGATGATGATGAACAACAAAAACATTCGTAGTCCTTTGTTCTTTTTTCATGCTTAATCCAAAGAGTCACTCTACACACAGAAATTAAATCCTGGGTTTTGCACCTGTGTGTAGAATCATAAACATACACAAATAATATATGCATATTTATGGTAGGATAAATCACACCAGTTTTACTGACATGTGTATTACACTGTATACTACCCCTGAGATGTCTAGGCTATACCAATGTAGGTGTGTGCTGCGTCCCTTACAGGTGATGTGTATGAATGAGTACGACATCCACCAACTGCACCACGAGCGTCTCCTCATCATGTGTGCCTCCACCACCAGCAACGGACACCCACCCAACAACGCCCTGGTACAGTAGTATAGTCTCAGAGCTTGCTCTGCACCTTTGGTCTCATCCATTAATTTTGTCTTAGGCCAAAAAAAAAGTTCGTTTCAGGTAACATTGCAGAAAATAGGGTCGGTAATGTTGGATTTTCTTTTTCTTTTTTTTAAACTTTTTTTTATTTATTTTTTTCTACATGAAAGTACTAGCCAGCCTCTCCGAAGACCCTAAAATTGACCAAAAAAAGGGTAAAAATATTGAAAAGGGTTGCATTGCATGGAAAACGTAGGGTCGGCCCTGTTTTGATAGGGTCGGTCGGGTGACCTGAAACTAACCCTTATTTTGGCCTTATCAATTATCTATCGAACTCACAAAACTCGTGTTTTATGAACCGATATATAGACTGATGGAACAGGAATGCACAACGGTTGCTGTGTGGTAGTACTTAAATTATGAGTTATGAGTAACTGCTACGAATGAACCCTACAATGCCACTGAAAAAGGCAGTTACGGTTCCTCTGTTAATAACTAGAAACCCAGATTGTACAGTTTATACAGCATGTGGATATTACTGATGCTTGATGAGTTTGGAATAAAATTGATCCAATATAAAGTCCTCCCTTGAATAAACTTTTCTTGGAATGTCATGATTATTTTCACCATTACAGAGCTTTGCCAAGTCCCTCCATAATATGATTTGCCCATCAAAAAAGAGGAGGTAGGTCGAATGAGTCATGAATTAATTAAACCATTCTAAATTGATCCACCGATGATAACTTAAACTGGCTTATCTGTTTATTATAAGAGCGACGAAATAGGCAGCTGTGAACTCCAAGAGCGATCTGGCATTAGTAAATACGAAGTATGGTTATAGATCATACATATTTGCTGATTAACTTTGAATGATTCATGAAACATTCATGAAAAAGCATACCCTCGGAGACAGATCGAAGTGCATGGAATTGGCAACACTGCTAATCCATTGCAAAAACCATCACAAAGGTTAATATGATTGTATTGTCCCTACTCCCTATTGGCCATCATAATAGACCTACATGATGCATCTATTCAAGATGCAACAGTCACATCTCTTTGAGGTAGTAAAGGGGGAAAGAACGAGGGATTACCACCAGAACACGTCGGGTTATGTCACATAACTGCTAAAATTCACCACTGACTTTAATTTCAGAGTCAGCGTCAATCTGGACATGCTGAGAAATGTTCCGGAGGTTGAGGAAGAGGGGAGCGCTCCAAAACCATTCCACCAAGTCAAGTAAGGCTCATACAATAAAGTGCCCAATCTCTAAGACCTTCTATCAACGCTCTAACTCAAAGAAACGATCACCGCTAATGTTCCCCTCTATAAGCCTATGACTATAAGCTCTAAAGTCTTACATTTTCATGCAACAAACCAGGCAAGGGAGAAGACCCCTCCAGGAGGAAATTCGTGAATTAAGTTTGTGTTATAATCTTTAAAATGCGATATCATGAACTAAAATATTCCTGGTAGTTTTGTGGGAATTGCTTTTCAAACATTAGTTCAACCATTTAATGGTCAGTTCAGTTTCTTTCAACATTACCGCACCGCCTTTGCAGGTACATGGTGTTTGCTCTTGGGTCACGAGCCTACCCCAACTTCTGCCAATTCGGGAAGTTCCTGGACGAGGCCATGAAACGTCTGGGAGCCCGGGCTGTACTTCCTCGTGGGGAGGCAGATGAGATGGCCAACCAGGAGTTTGTCTTCAACAAGTGGGCACATGAGGTGTTCAAGGTAGGCTAAATGTGTAATAATAGTTTGTAGCTCTTGTTGAAGATATCATATTCTTCTACATGTACACATACCTCGATAATCCGGTCTTAGATAATCCGACTGTTTCGAGATCCGGCTTCTTTCTGGCAGGAATATTTGTATACTAGTATATACATGTACATGTATAAGCATATAAAATATGCGTCAATAATCCGGCCATATTTTGTTTGGAACAGGGTGGTCGAATTACCGAAGTCATTGACCATTGGGAATTGAATTGAATGAGCATCGGAAGCTAATTAATACATAAAAGACGCATTGATGTTTTTAACACGTTCAAATTAACCATAATATCATGAGATCAGCCTGAGAGAAAATTTTAATAAGATATTATTCTTTGGGTGATATTTTTTTTATCTATATAGACGACAGGTGAGGTGTGCCGGCTACGGGAGGACGTGAAGCAGGAGGCCCTGTACCACAGCCCCCTGGAGGACCACACCTGGTGTCCCGGCAAGTTCCTCCTCACCCCAGCAACCACCCACACCACTCCACTCCAGGGTGGGTACCAATAACAGGGGTGTAGTAATTGGTCCTAACGCTTTAAGGGCCAGATAGTGCTTTAATGCACTGTGTCCTTTGTCCTCATGATGCATGGATGTGCCCCACCAGGGATGTATTCATGCATCATGGCGACCCTTTGGGAGTGTATCAATCTCATAGCCTTGGCATGATGCACGAATGCAGCTCTGACGAGTTACTTGCCAAGGTATACATTCATGAATCATGACGACGAATGGCATAGTGCATTAAATCAGTGTGTGGTCTGTAAAGGGTTTAAGATTACGATTGATTGTCTAAACCAATGCTATTCAGCTAATAATATTATATTGTTACGTAGTTATGATCATAGCACACAACTAAAATGGAAATTGACAGGACCATTTGTATACCCACTGATACCAGAAGAATTGTTGTCCCCCATCAGGTATAATCTAAATTGTGGTCACAAATAGTTTTCTATTCCTTATAAATAAGAGTACTGTCCCTAACTGTCTTTCATTTTTAATTGAAGGTATCACCCAATTGTCAAAGGACACTGTTTATCCCTGCACTCTACTAGAGAGGCGAGAACTGGCGCCTATAGAGACCGGGTAGGTAGACATTCAGAGTTGATCTTTTATACCTCTAATTCATGCATACCTACATAAGCCTCCCCCTCCTGTAAATGTACATAGCGAGGGAGGGGGAGGGGCAAACTACCCGGGGGCACTTCATATATTTTGTATACACATGTGTGCGGCTGGGAAGGGCACTTTTTGAGCAAAATCCCCCTCACCAAGGGTCTGTTTTCACCAAAATCCCCCTCACCAAGGGTCAATTTTCACCAAAATCCCCCTCACCAAGGGTCACTTTTCAGGGATTTCAACAAAATCCCCCCAAAAGGGTCACGTTTTGCCCAAATTCTTTGTAACAAGGGTCACTTTTGACCAAAATTCTTACACCAAGGCCGACTCCTCGGGGAAAATTGCTAAAACCTAGGCACTTTTGTCCAAAATCCCCCTCAGCAAGGGTCACTTTTGACCTAAATCCCCCTCACCAAGGTTCACTTCTGACCAAAATCCCCCTCACCAAGGGTAAGGGTTGTCAAAGGGCCAGCCGCACACCCGTGTCAAAAAAAAATTGAGTACCCCCCCCCCCCCCCCCCGGGCAAACTAGCAAACAGCCGATGCTAAAAACTGAGTTGGGGCAATATTGCGGTTGGATTGAAGATCTGTGGGTCATCAAGATAAAAGGGACCTCCGCGACGGATTTTCAGTATCAACTTTGTCCTCCAGGGAGCTCCATAGCCAAACAGGTGCAAAGTTCTGTCAGTCTGTGTGAATTTATGCACAATTCAATTAAGGGTTGACTATTACCTACCTATAACTAGAATACGCGGTAAGGAGCAACTTACCGCATCTTGTGGCCGTGTAGCCTATTTATAACCCCCCCTCATTAAATGCAGAATGATTTATCCTAAACTGTAAAGGAGAGTGTCCCTTATTGTTGACCCAGGAGGAAGATCCTGCTGCTGCGGCTGGGACTGAGTAACACAGAGGGGGAGGGCCCGAGCTACTCCCCCGGGGACCACGTGCTGGTGTGGCCGCAGAACCCTGAGCAGCTCGTGACCCGCGTCCTGACCCACCTGGAGCCGCTCACCAAGCCCGACCTGCCCATCACCGTGCAGTGCTACAGGAAGACTCACAACTGTAGGTCTTTGTGACACGTTAACCCTTTAAGGGTGGCATGTTGTTGAAAATATGACATTTGTCGTCATGATGCACCTTCGTAAATACAGTATTAAAAGAGTCATCAGCAAAATGTGTGAATTGAACGGATGGGGCGCCCCCTGGTGAGAAAGAGGTGAACTGGACTCCGACACTTGATACTGATATGAAGGGGGTATATTTATAATACAATGTAACAAAATGTTGCACATTGTAATAACATTACCTTTGTAAACGAATGGGGTTTATGGCGTTATTGCGTATAAAAAATACCCATTAAAACCAACATAAAAACTGTAAATTTAAAAACAAAATACAAATTTATTGTGTAAATACCCGAACCCCCCTCCCTCCCCCCCAAAAAAAAATTTAAAAAAAAAATTAAAATTAAAATAGTTATATAAATACATACATAAATAAATTAAGGGTAAAATTGTTTTAGTTAAAATTAACTTTTTACCATGCCTGTGTCAGGGGGTCGCGGTCGGGTAGAGCTGGTGGACATGAAGGCCATCCCGCCTGCCGTCAGCGTGAGGACGGCCCTGAGGAGGTACCTCAACGTGACGTCACCACCCACACAGGAGCTGCTCGGCGTCATGGCCACCCTGACGTCAGACGACCACGAGGCCTTCACCCTCAGGAAGCTATCAAAGGTTGTGTGCAATTTAGCCTCATCTGCTCAGGAATTAACTTGAACTAATCCAATGATGTTACTTGTTAGATTAATAGAACTATTAACATTTCAGAAACACATAACGGTACATATAAGATAGAAGTCATTTCACAGAGATCCATTACCAATAATAATGTAACCGTATAACCCAATATATAGCTATTGCACTTGCTGCATATCTATAGACAGGCATTGCTTCCAGCTTCCTTAGCCTGATTGGGGAATATCTGCATCATTACCCCAGCCCATGCACTAGTGCCATCTGTAGTCACACACCAGATACTAGTATTCTATACTGTTCAGTGACGGGCTCTGAATCGTGCATGTCAGCTTTAACACTAATAAACAAAGCTTTGGAGTTTGAACCCACAAAAGGCTCGGTGACTAACTCCAATAGAATATTTTCCTGAGCCCTGCTTTCTTCTTGCAAGAAAACCTCTCCAGCCATATTTCTGGGGATCTGTCTCTCACTGAAATATTGCTTCTGCTTTAACACAGGACGCTTTGCTGTACGAGCGGTGGGTGGAGGCAGGGCGGCCCAACCTGGCTGAGGTACTGGAGGAGTTCCCAGGGGTGAGCCTACCCCCCTGCTTCCTGCTGAGTCAGCTACCTGTCCTCCAGAAGCGGGTCTACAGCATCTCCTCCAGCCAGGCCTGCCACCCCCGGGAGGTGCACATCACCGCATCCCTCCTCCAGTACAGGACTAAAGGTAACTTAGCTATCTTAACCCTTTAAGGACCGCCTCTGCCACAACGTTTCGTGTTTTGGGGTATATGACTTAATACTAGTCATAAATCCCTATGCTGTTACCCAATGCCCCCCAATGACGAGACAAGTGTTGGAGGTAAATATAATATTTATTTTTATAAGAATAACATTTTTATATATAAATGAGATACATGCAGGTCGCCCACTAAAAGTGGTGCCTATTGAGTATTATTTATTTGGTTGACAATGATAGTAGATGTGGTACAAAAATATAAGTTGACCCAAGCGTACAAAGTAGCTGTAAATGAAAGACAAGGATTATAAATACAAGTGGAGATTGGGGTTGGTGGTGGGAAACCAAGACGGGTGAGAGGTGTGTGTGGAGAACCGGTGTGAGGAGAGGCGGGAGGACGCAGGGGGAGTAGGGCGGACGGGCGAGGCCACTATGTAGAGGGGGGTGAGGTTGTAGGGTGAGTTGATTACCCTGAGGGGTGTTATTTGAAGTTTGGCGCCTTGGCGGGCAGGGAACCGCATACGGACACTATGACTTAATACTAGTCATAAATCCCTATGCTGTTACCCAATGCCCCCCAATGGCGAGACAAGTGTTGGAGGTAAATATAATATTTATTTTTATAAGAATAACATTTTTATATATAAATGAGATACATGCAGGTCGCCCACTAAAAGTGGTGCCTATTGAGTATTATTTATTTGGTTGACAATGATAGTAGATGTGGTACAAAAATATAAGTTGACCCAAACAGATTTATAATTTAGATTTTTGAGACGCGTGATGCTATGGATGATTGTAGAGAGGTGGATGCTGATGACCGTACGTAGCGGTGGTATACCTGGGACCGCCAAAGACCCAGTTCTTGGAGCTGGCGCTCAGACGCCCCGAGGTCCGCCGCCAAGGTGGCAGCGGTCTTGCGGATGCAGTGTAGTGTGTAAGGTCGTGGCGGCATGCCGGCATCCTTCACAGCCTTGTTCCACACCTTGGCTAGGTGTGAGGTGGTGACTGTTTTACCTGAGTCCGTGAACACAAGAAGGGGTTGGTTTAGCTGCCTGGTGGGAGTCTCTTTAATCATCTGTGTGAGAAGTTTGACCACACAGTAGGGATTGGTAGGTGTCCCCTTGACTAGCATCTGGTGTGATCGTCCGCTGTTTTGAAGGTTTTTAGCCCATTTCTGATTAATGCGGACGGCGTTAGCATGGAGACTGAAATCGCCTCTCGTTGGGTGTCTGAATAGGTCGAACTGATTGACAGTGTCAGGGGCGATGTTGGATCTACGCCAGGCACACACTAGGAGTAGAGAGAATGCAGTTAAGTACATACATAGATTTTGTGATTGAGGGATTTTTGATAGAACGACATTAAACTGGTGAATTGTCATAGGTAATGTAGAGTCTGGCGTGTAAGACTTATCATGAGAGATGGACCTAAGGGCCTTTAGGACAACTTTATGGGAGAATAATATCACACACATGTTACAAAGTTGCATGTATGATTTAGCATGACTAAAATAGATGGGCACAGACGCCGGTGAGTAAAATGTGTTTAGGTACTCTATATAAGTAAAAAGATCATGCTCAGTTAAATATAAAAGAGACACATGTGCATAAAACATGAAGGATAAGAACAGTGAAGCAGCCCGGGCGTAGTTAGACTCTGATTTAGAGTTTAGCATTTGCTGTCTGCGGGCAGCCTTCCTCGCCATGAGGCCATAGAGGGGTCCTGTAAGAGAGAGGGTGTGATTAAATATCATAATGATGTAAGATGTCATAGGGGTCGATGTAGGTCCTCCGGAGTCCCCTCCAGGAGATGTGGTCGTCTGACAGCTTACGATGGTACCCACTGATTGTCCTGCGTGACAGGGCGTCAGCGAGTACCAGAGTCTTTCCCGGTACATGGATGGGGATGATCTTAACCCCGGTGACGGCCTCATGCCACCATAAGTCTCTGGCTGCTTGTAGTAGGAGAGGGTCCCTCCCTCTGCCTGACTGAAGCACAGCAATGGCTGAGGCATTGTCATTCTTGAGGATGATGGTGGACCCGGCCATGTCAGATGATACAAATCTTTTTACAGCCATGGCATTGTTTATTGCCTCTATCTCAGCGATGGGCAGTGCTGCCACCTGTCGGGGAACAAATGAAGCATAACACTCAGAGTCAGTATGGGCCCCGACCCCTTCCTTACATGCGTCCGCCTCGATGGTGAGTGATGGTGGTTGGCATAAGGGCATGATGGATCTGCCATTATATTGGTGGAGGAAAGCTACAAACCACAGAAGGTCTTTTCTCATTTCAAGGCTAACAGTGGTAAAATACCGGTAGTTCCCCATCTGTCTTAGAGAGTCTAGGAGGCGCGCGACAAACAGCCTGCCCGGGCGTACTGCTTTACATATATGGTGGAGTTTCCCCAGGAGTGACCTCAGCTTCTTCTTGCCGATTGACCTGTACCCCAATACCTCGTCTATGATTGAGAGAGTGTCTATGATCTTCTTGTCGGGCATGAGGATCTGTTGATTTTCTGCATCAATTACGACGCCTAGCCAGGTGATAGCTTTCTGTGGGGGCTGTAATTTGTTTTCTGCCACCGGTAGGCCTAGCTCCTTGAGCAATGAGAGGGCTGCAGAGTAGGCCTGGAGGGTCTCCATGTGGGATTCACCTAGGAGGATGACGTCGTCTAAATAGACGTAGGCTTTATGGCCCATGTCCGCCAGGATGGCGACCAGTTTGTTTGCTACCGTCTGCATATGCAGCGAGGAGACCCTGGAGCCAAATGGGACCCTAGACTCCAGGTAGTAAGAATCCTGCCATCTGACGACATTGAGGACCCAATCTATCGGATCAGATGGCAGGTTCTTATAGGCAGATTCAATGTCGATTGTTGCAAGGTACACTTGCTTATTGCTAGCTGCTATGTAGTCAACCACCAAGTCCACAGTTGGGAGGCTGTGTGGGCGGACTATGCCCAACACGGCTCCCTTTACAATATGCTCGTTGACAGATCTACCGTATGATAAGTCAGTTATTATACGGCGTTTTTTAGAGTCATTTTTGGGCCTACCGTAACTTCTCGCGTAGAAGCCGCGGCTTGTACGCGAGTCAGACTCAGCTTTTTTTTGATACCAAACATGCCTATATAGGGTGCGGCTTATACGAGAGTTTTTATTAGTATACTACAGTACCAAAATCGCAATATTCAGACCCCCTCTGCGGCTTATATAATTTGTCAAAGTTGGGGGTGCGGCTTATACGCGAGTTAGGCTTATACGCGAGAATTTACGGTAGTCATTATGGGGGACACATGGTTCCATTGGCGGAATGGTGGGTCCTTGAATGGTCCCAGCATGTGTCCCTTCTCCAGTGCTGTTTGGATGTGGGCTGTGACGTGTTCAGGGAACTGTATAGCGGATGGGTGGTTGCTTACCCGTTCCTGTTTTGACACTGGCCCCTGGTAGGAAGCAGGGAAGCCATATTTAATAAATGAAAGCAGTTCTTGGACCTCCTCCCCTTTTAAATACGACTCCCAGGCAGGTATGTGTAGGCCTGTGGGGACTATGATCTTGGCCTTAAGGGCATTGGGAAGCCCTGTTGCCTTAACCTGTGTGTAAATGTCCCCCTCTAGTGTGCCCTCAAGTTCTGTGCCCACATCGGGCCAAGTGTCAATTCTGTCCTGTGCCAATGCTGTGGGGTGAATGGGAATTGTGCCCGGTACATGATGAGCCACCTCAATATCCTCATTTAAAATCTCGACTAAGTCTCCCCCATTGTCTATCGCCCGGTCCCCTTCACTGTCCAGAATTTCGAGAGTTTGTTTTTCCGTGCTACCACTATGTTCAGATTTACTCAACACTGACCCAGTGACTGCCATGGCATGTAAAGGTGCGTAGGTGTCACATGTATATCTGTCGTTTGTACAAGACTGTTCATACACTGAGTAATGTGTTTCAGGTAAATCAAACTTGCCTGTGGTAGCACTGATTAGTTTCCCTGGTAGCCGCGCCACTGTGGTGCCCCGGGTGCCGCATCACCGTAGTTGTTGTTGTTGTAGCCACCGCGACCGCCGCCATTGGGGTTGTTGTTGCCGCCCTGGTTGTTGTTGTTGTTGTTGGCGCCCGGGGGAGGACCGCCCCGGCCGCCGCCGCGACCGCCGCCACCATGACCGCCGGCATTCTGAAACTGAGCTGAGTTTGATGACTGGGCTTTTTGCTTTCTAAAACAGTTAGATGAGGGATGGGCGTATGATTGATCGGTGACCGCCCAACAATATCTGCATATATGGAGGAGCGTGATTGAGCCCTCAGGGTGACCCTCCTTGTGGGCACACGTGCCACGATTGAATGCAGGGCATGGGAGGGAGTCACCAGTGTTGGTGGCACCACCGGGGGCAAAGCTGAGCTTATACCTGTCATGTTGAATGGCAGCCTGGTCCTCCCACTGATAGTACCCGGCCTCAATTTTCATGAATATGGCGTTGGTCCAACGCCGGACGTTGGGCCAGCTACGGTCGTTGGCATCAGCCACCACCTCCCTGAGGTGACCCTCCATGAAGGACCTATCATCAATGTGTATTGGGGCAAAGTCAAGCATATTGAGGAACGCCCCGATATATTCAGCAAAAGTCATGTTTATCAGTGCATCCTCCCTCTCTTTATCATGGATAATTCCCTCTCTAAAGAGGTATTGACATGGTTTAGGAGAGCGATTAACGACCTTACCGCGGGCAGGATTGGGTTCCCGCATTCTTGCATTGTCCATGGCGTCGTTGACCAGAGGGCGGATGTGAGGTTGCCCTATCAGCTGTGAGGGGGTCGGAACCATGAAGTCCTGTTGGGTGTCATCGTGTTGAGGCGGCGATCTACCACGACGTCCACCCCATGTAGGTGGGGGCAGGCTGTAGTCATGGGGCCCGTCGTAGTTGGCTGCTTGCTGCGGCGCCGGCTGCGCGGGAGGGTGTCCGCCATCTTGTCCGCCATTGCTGCCGTGGCGTCCTTGGTGACGGTGCCTGTTGGCGGGTGACGATGTTGTCGCGCCCTCGAGCCTGTGAAGAGGGAGAGTGCGGGGGAGTATTCTGTCGTTCATTTATGGAATCAAGACGGCTAAGTATCTCAGCTAGTGTGCTATTATTATTTGCTACCTCAATTGCCAATTCTTTTACGGTTTTAGCCTTAGCTGACTTGGCCTGCTTTTCAGGGGCAGCCGGAATGTAAGGAGCTGTATTGTTGGACTCACCTCCGGCGACGAGGCCAGCGGCCTCGTCACCCTCTTCAATTGGCTGGCGGTTGGTAGGAGCTGTGGCATCCTGCTGTGTAGCAGGCTCGGCCGGTTGGTTGTTGGCCTTGGGGCGCCTCTTGCTGGCTGCCCTTGGTGTCCGGTTACCTCGACCCATGTTGTAAAATAACTCTGCTGTATGCAGCCCGGGTGTGCAATAAAACCAAAGAGGGTGAGAGGTGTGTGTGGAGAACCGGTGTGAGGAGAGGCGGGAGGACGCAGGGGGAGTAGGGCGGACGGGCGAGGCCACTATGTAGAGGGGGGTGAGGTTGTAGGGTGAGTTGATTACCCTGAGGGGTGTTATTTGAATTTTGGCGCCTTGGCGGGCAGGGAACCGCATACGGACACTAAAGGCATGAGGTAGAGTGCTGGGTTATCCATCATGATGCCATGTATCATTAATCCGTTGATAAAGACCTATAAAGTTTTAACAATTAAACTATACATCTGTTATATACAACCATCTGAACTTGGCTCTGCACAGTGTTAAACAAGCGGCTGCTCTTTTCTGACGACATTGTTAGCAGTGCGGATAATGTGGTAGATATGATACAAGTGACTTGCTGTATGAGTGCTACAAGCCAAGGACAGGGTAATTATTGTCCAAGGCGTCGGCCACGGATAATTACCATTGTCCAAAGCTTTTAACACTTATATAGCTAGTCACGCGTATCATATCTGACTTACACTCACAGTAGGAGAGTGTGCTCAGTGTACCATATCAACATACAGCCATGTATGTAAAATACAGTTACGGTAGTCCATTTCTTTTGTTCTCTCTGTCACTGATATTTAGTGCCTGAAGTGGATAGCCATGCATGGTATTACATGAGAATACATTGTAACTATACATTGTCTCAACAAGGTGTGGCCGGTAGGGAGCGTGTCGGCCTGTGCACCGGGTTCATGGACAGCCTGGAGGACGGAGCCGAGGTACTCGTCTCCTTCAGAAAGTGAGCTATTTTAAATATAATTATTTTCTGATTGTATATAGTTTACAAAATGTTATTGTCACTAAGATTACGGATTTGGGATTTGTGAAGTATTGTGCGTAGATGGTCTTACACCAGCGAAGCCTATTTCATATTATGTTGTTATTGCCTGTCATCAATTCCTTGATTCTACATGTAGACTCTATATAAATTATTCAGTTAAATACATCCATGCCTTGCCAAAGAATTCTCAAGAGAGTCCTGATTTTTCCTTTCTCGGCTCCAACCTACCAATATCAGAAGTCTGGAACAAATATTACTATTATCTAATTTCAATAGCTCAATATTTGTCAACCGTTATGAATTTAATTTAAAAGTCACTTTTATGCTTTTAGAAATCCTACTTTCTACCTTCCACAAGACAAAGAGCTCCCCGTCATCCTCATTGCAGCAGGAACCGGAATAGCTCCATTTAAGGGATTCTGGGAACAGCGAAACCAAGAAATAGAAGATGCAAAGAAGTCAGGTGAGATGTCAACATATTCAGATGTGATGTACACTATACCCAACAGTCAGGTGTGATGTCAGAGTGATTTAGGAGATATCAAAGAAGTCGGGTGTGATGTCAGTGTGTTGTTGGAGATATCAAAGAAGTCAGGTGAGATGTCAAAATATTCAGATGTGATGTACAATGTAGCTAACAGTCAGGTGTGATGTCAGAGTGGTGTAGGAGATATCCAAGAGGTCTGGTGCTAGTGTGTTGTAGGAGATATCAAGCAGGTGGCTGCAGGTGGGTCAAAAGCGACCTGGCGACCTGGGCTGTTCTGGAGGCGACTTTCGACCTAAGGCAATAATAAAAGCGACCTGGCGACCTTTGAACAAAATTGACAATACTGTAGTTGGTCGAGTACTACGAGTGTAACGCATGAGAATCAAACACCGGACAAGGTAAATTAGACTTTAATATACGGCGACTTTATTAAAAAGGGTAACTCTGGAGTATTATAATGACAAGTATAACCATCAGCTATACAGGGATCAGATCAGATCACTATAATACAGTGGGGCAACCCTACAGCATAGAGTTAAGCCCGTGAGCACAGGGTGGTCTTGTCACGACAGTCCCAAACCTGACTGGCTTCCAATGGGGAAGCAGTCACCTTATATACAGGCCTGTGGGGGTCACCTGACCACACCACCAGAGCCACCTGGTGTAGATGATTATGTAACTTGTTATGAAACCGTCACGGTCACTGCACATGGAATAGGTATACAAATAACACAGCAGTCTGCGCTGCCTGTTACAATACATTAGAGGGTCCAAAAAAGCGACTTTTCGACCTGGACCCCTTAATATCGGCGACTTTCCGACTTCACGGGGGGGGGGGGAATCCTCTGCACCCCAAGCAGTCAGGAAACGTATAAGTATAATTATGAACATTACAGTGTAACAATAGAAGTCCCCTAACAGATCACAAATGAACATATATCCTGCTAAATGCACTGGCGTTCAACGCAAATGGATAAGCAGTTTTATCCTACAGTTTCCATTTCCCTTTCATTCCTCATCTCCATCCTTGTCACTCCTTGCTTATATCTCATTGCAGGAGTGGAGCTTAAGCTGGGTGAGGCCCGCCTGTACTTTGGCTGCCGCACCAGGGGTGCCAACCAACTCTACAGTGCTGAGTTCCAGTCCTCCCTACAGACAGGGGCCCTCACCTCCATGCGGCTAGCCCTGTCCAGGGAGCCCGATGTGCCCAAGACATACGTGCAGGATCTGATAAAGGTACAACTTGATTCAATGTCTGATAGTGTGTATATAGAGTATTAAAGAATGAAACTCTGAGCTTGTATGTGTAAATGACTTTAATACTATAAGTCATTGCAATCAAGGAAAATTAAGAATCACGGAGTTAATTATTCCGTTTAAGCTTAAAGGTTTATCAATAGTAGTTTTCAAATTATGTTTTATTACAGCTAGGTGTCTATGGTATTTAAGCACATACCCGGTAGTTTTAATTGAATGCTTGTCAACAGGTGGCTGCAATGTGTCTTTTTCCAAATGTACTTACCCTCAAGCCTGACTCCTGTTTTGCTCACCGGCAAATGTTGACTCCTATTTTGCCTACCTGTAGGTAATTGCTGACTCCTGTTTTGCTTAGTTTTAAAGGTTGACTCCTGTTTTACCTACCTGTAAATTCTGACTCCTGTTTTGCTTACCTTTAAAAGCTGACTCATGTTGTGCATATCTTAAATTACTGACTCCTATTTTGCTTACATTTAAAGGAAGACTCGCAGTACGTGGCAGATGTACTGCTGAAGAGGAAGGGACACGTGTACGTGTGTGGTGACGTGCGGCTTAGCCAGGCCACCAAGATGGTCCTCACTACCGTGTTGTGTAATACAGGTATGGAGCAGGACACAGCAGCAGCCTACATACTACACATGCTGGTACGTTCAGTTTGGTCAGCTAGGGAACATGATACCAACATGGGACTCTTTGGGGAGTTGTCGCGGCTCAAAATGTCATTAAAACATACCTTGAATAAATTCCAGGGGGGGGATCTGGATCCAATAATGGATTTATCCACATGTATACTGTTCATAATTTTAACCGACCTCTTCCTATTGCAGGAGTTTGGCACCTACCACGAGGACATCTTTGGTGCAAGTCTGGAGGTTCAAAAGGCACCCAATGATGCTGCAGATGGTGCAGATGCCGGCACTCAGACTTGAACCTAGGCCAAATCTAGCCTTTCATTGACATGATCTAGGCTTCCATTACCATGATCTAGGAATCTATGGACATGATCTAAGAATCCATGGACATGATCTCGGCTGAATTGGAAGGAAACTATATAGGCTTCCATGGTCGATGCCTAGCCTTACATGGTCAAGATCAAGGTTTACATGGAAGAGTTCGAAACAGATATGCGACTCCCAAATTTATGTGGGATTTATTTTTGATGAAAATAGTCTTTAAGTCATATATCTTGTTAACGACACATCATCTAATCTAGCATGCTTACAGACTGCCATGGTCACAGGTGTTTCATAATAACCCCCTTATGACAATCCCAATTACAGAACTGGCCTCTGTATAGCAACAGATACTAGTTCCTCCTGGCATTGATTTGATCTCTTTAGTGCCCCATGATGTGATGAACCTGATGGGTCTGTATAATTGAGGGATATATATAGAGAGAAAACATTAGAAGTTTAAATCGCCATCAAATGTGTAGACTATGATTCTGGCCTTACTGAGTTATAGTGTCCAGCAAAGATAGCCGTCATGATTTCACTTTGTTACTACTTTATTTACTACTGTTTTCATGTTACCGAAAATAAAATAACTACGCTATGTGAATGCTTTGGGTTTTGTTTACTATTGAAATGGTTGTTGCATGACATGTACATGGACCTATAGTATTTGGGTCTCAATAGTCGCCAGGGGATCTGTGCGACTTAAAAGAAAGTGCAAATCAAAACAAGGTTAAGACAAGGTAAAGCTTTTCGTTGCAAACGGTAATAATTACAATTATTCTAAATCAGTGAAGTTTGGGCCAGACATGTCAATGTCAGATGTATAGCCTACATATAGGGACTATCTTAACACTCCAAGAGCGCCACATTTAGTTTAATTTAACTTCATTAACAACCGATACTTCTTTTTTCAAGTCTTACTACCCCTACAACACGAGGGCAGACCGAGAACCGGTACTCTGTACCTTGTATAGGAGAGGTGGGGGTTAAACTGTTGACCCTTGTGATTTATGTGTGCGACCACAGAATACATGTTGGAAGTGGAGAAGTGGCGACTGGGGCTGAGGGGGGGGGGGCGGAAGTAGAGTGAAGTGCGTGTGTGCGGTCAATCCTTACATATTGCACCCGGATCTGTGCACGGGCCGATGTCAAGTCTCGTGATGATAATCCGGAATCATCTTGGATAAAGTCAGGGGTTATGTACTTGGGGATTCCACACTACCAAATATAGTCAGCAGTATGTCTATCGTATCTATACATGAAGGCCGGGGATGCTCCTATAGTAACATGTCATGAAATTAAATCAAATCAACACATTTTTACTGCTTTCATTTCTGTTTTAATTCCCTTAATTTGTTTTTTTACACTCCACTGATATATTATTTCTGCATAGTAGTATGGTGTATACTCCGTATATCTCTTTTATTTATTCATATATATCTACTTTCGCGCGCTCAGTGTATCTCTGTCCACTTCCTCGTCTTAATCTTTAATAATCTCTCCCCATACTCTCTCCATCCCTCGCATCTTTCTACATTGCTCTCCTTTTCTCTGCCTCTCTCCCATCTCTGCCCATCTCTCTCTACGTCTCTCCATCTCTCCGCCATTTTTCTCCGATATCTCAATATGTCCCCAACCCATATGTATATTAAGCTTGACGTGTTAAATAGATTAAAGATAGTGCGTGACAGTGGTTTGAGAAGCATTTAGGCAGCGTATCGTGCCTTCCCTCTATTTAAAAAAAGGAATCTTAGTGCATACCAGCTTATTTCAGCATATATCTATACTCTGTGTTAACACAACAAACACGTGACACCTTTCTCCTCCAGCCGAACCCGAGCACGTTTCCTTGTAAGTCAACAGTACTGGTCGCGTTATCTTCTACGTACCAATGACGTCAATGATCATCTGAAGAAGTCCTTTTGAGTGGCACTAGACTGACGTGGTCTCTTCGTTTGAACATGTCGCAATAGAAAATGAGCTAAATTTTCTGAATAGTACTACAGTGTGAAAGATTGAATTGATTATGACAAAGAGTGTGTTGGGAAGGGTGCATAGTTAGTATTATTAACTTGAATGTCTCAAGTCCGGTCCCATGCTAAAGCTATCGTCTCTGTTGAGTTAAGATTAGAATTACTTGCAATTGCCTTATTGAAATACAAGAAAGGAACTATACACGATACAACTGAATATACAGTTATAACAGTACACTATCGATCACAGATTACCATTGAAAATACCCTAGCTGTTATCCTTTGGTAACTAATAACCATACCTGATCCACAGAGGCTGATATCGGAGACTTGAACACGTCCAATGCGGAGCAGACTTTGTGTGTATTATGACAATAACGCCTACTATATCATATGTATACAAACGAAAATAGTTATCATAACTTCCGGTCAACAAATCCGCCCGAGGTGTCAATATGCATCGTGAAAAAAGAGGAACCAAACGGAATACGTTCCGGGTAGACCTACACTACAGTGTACCACATATTGTTACATTTCTTGGTCACTTATAAAGTGTTATAATTACTTAGTTGTATCATGTATCTTTGGATCTCAAAAATCTGAACCAATGTCAATAGCATTGGCCTATTTGGTAAAATCATGCAAACATAACATGACATTGTTGTGTAAAATATAAAACCTTAAACGAGTCAGCCCCAAATTGTTAGGTTAGGCCAAGATTGAGTACATTGAAACCCCGTGCTTAAAACCCATATAATTTCTTCTTAGACAACACTTTGAAAACTTCTAAAAATCGACATGATTAATTGTAGAAAATTCTTATTTGTAACTCCACGTTTTTTTTCAGAAGCAGTTGTGATGTATGCTCCCATCACACTTATCAATAATTTATCGTTTGCGAACATGGATTATCATTATGAATATAAGCTAAATATTCCTTCTACCTTTCTGCGTGTGACTGTAGGATGTGGATTGTGGTTGTATCTATCCGTCCTGCGTCCCACTACATTGTACTATAAAACACGGGGTTCACAAGGAGCTTATCACGGACAGGACACTTCATAACGAGCAGCATACACAACAGCGTCAACACTATTACACTTTACAACCCTGGAGGATACACACACCACCTCCCTCCTCCTGGAACCATACACTGGAGGATATAGCAATCTCATACCAGCAGGCCTACACCATAGGGCGCATACCCTCTGGAGTTAAACCCGGCAGAAGATTTGTCTATAGTGAGGGAATACTCTGATCCTTTTCCCTAATAAGGGGAAATATTATCATCAATATGGAATTGAGGGGTGTGGTATTATTGGCATTAAGCCTGCAGGTGATATTAATGTCAGTGGATGCTCTACCATGGGCTAGCAGCAGTACTGGTAGAAGGACGGAGACGGCCAGGACATCTAGGAGTGGGGGACGGACAAGATATCCTAGTGGGGGAAGGACAAGATACCCCACACGCCCAGAGGAAAATGTAGACCCAGATGTAAGTATATCAATCAATGAATTTTTTTGAAGCATTTAATGGGGTCCACAATTGATTTGTGAACCTCGATAAGATGATGCGTGTACTTTTTTAAGGCCACTCAAAAAAAGTGCAAGGACTGGGCAATAAAATTATGACAGGGAGGCGTGTTTTTTTTAAACCGGCCGGCTAAAATGTATAGAATAATGTATGTTTTTATGACCCAAATTGACATGTTATTGGTTAGAAGTAATTCATCTTTAAACGTGAATTGCTGGGATCGTTATGCTACTCAATAAAGAGTGGTTTCTCATCAGCAAGGACTATAGGAAATGTGATGAGGGAGATTTTTCTTTTAACCGGCCGGCTAAAATGTATAGAATAATGTTGTTGTCTTTTAACCCAAATTCACATTTTATTGGTTTAGAACTAATTGATCTTTGAGAAAATGTAAGTTATTTCTATACCACTGCATTGCTAGCATTGTTGGCTTTAATTTGATACCAAACATGCCAATATACTTGTCCGTTTTTATCATGTTATTTTTTAATAAAAAAATATGGCAAAAAAAGAAGTTTTCCTCAAAACCTGATTTTATGCTGCGCGTGGTGATAAGAAACCATTTTATTTATTTGAGTGGTCTAAAAGATGTTTTCATATCTTGATCTGCATGTCTTATGGTTTATCGTTTACTCACACTCCTACAATTCTTAACTATGATATAATTATTTGAGGTACCCATTAATCAATGAGGAACGGCCAAAAAGCAACCGAGATGAAACCACTCACATTTACTTTGATCTAAGTCACTGATAACCAGGATGACAATGACACTTCTTGCTTTCTTCATATTTCCAAGATATATGGGTATACCCAAAATTTCTAAGAACCGAATCGGACACCATTTTACACCCTGTATTGTAAACATGAACACAAGTACAATTCTTTTTAAAACATGTTAGTTCCTTTAAACACTGCTAAATAGCTTTGACCGATCTAATACACATGTGTATACAGACACATGTCTTCCAGCCAATGCCTTGTCCTATACAGCATGGCTCATCGTTACTCAGCGTATGATAATAATCAACACCATCGCCCAACATGGAATTATTCGATTTCTCATGTACAAAAATCCACCCCTAACATTATTGATATATGTGGATCAACAAGGGAAAAGGGACCTCCGCGGGGGATTTTTAGTACCAACTTTGGCCACCAGGGGGCTCCATATAGCCAAAAAGGACCAAGATATAGCAAAAACCTGTCTATACTACTTTTTTATGTAGAATATGATAGGCCACGTTAGAAGATTCCGTTTTTGGTGAAAACATTCCATATTTGGAATGGAAAAGAACGTTTTTGGGCCTAAATTGGTGTTTTTGCAGATATTGGTTGCCATGGAAACATGATTTTCATTCTTAGGGAGTGGTCATTTTTTAACAACAGGGGGGGGTCGGTGGATTTTCGCGCGAGCGGGTCGGAATTTTTTTGGTCCCCCCCTCCAGGCAGGTTGAAATTAAGCGCGGCCGACCCCTTTGAGCTATAGTAATGCGCGGGCTTTTCCTCTAAAAAGGGGTGTAATTTTTTTGGTCCCCCCCTCAAGAGGGGTCGAAAAAAATTTGGTCCCCCCCCTTCAAGGGGTCCAAATTTTTTTGATCCCCCCCCAAATCCACCAACCCCCCCCCCCCTGTTGTTAAAAAATGACCACTCCCTTAATCAAAAATTTTAAAAATTGAATGAAAGAAGGCCCCAAAACAATTTCTATGCTGAAAAAAAAAAGTAAATACCAATCAAAAGTTGTGACTAATTGTTTGAAAACGTTTGGATATTTGGTAATTAGCATAATTATGCTAATTAGATAGGAATATCTCTAAAACAAAGGAAGATAGAGCTTAATGGCATTTAAGATTGGACAGTGACCACCCATATTCAGAGAGCCAGTACTCAAAAACTAGAAGTGGTACCTGCTTATAAAAGATATCACTGGAAAGCTGATGACATCAGTTTTATTATTGAGTTTTTGCCTTGGAGGACCCTTTTCCCTTGACTGTCCACATATAATTATTATTTTCTGACGATTGTTTTTGAGACACAACTTCAAAATCGATGAATGAATGTAGCAATGGCGAGCTTCTCACCGGTGATACATTCATGTATTATGACGACAGCGGGCATGGGGAATTAACCGCTATGCTCCCCAGAAAAGGTTAGATATTGAATGGGTGATGGGACGATTGAGGTCCACCCAGATATCTATGGTCCTTTTCATCTAGATACCATTATCTGATATGTGTGTACATACCGTTTATTCGGTACTTGACTCACACTTTATTACGGCAGAGATAACAAATGGCGCCTACTGTAGTAATATCCCCAATATAATAGTATGTTTACATACCCCATTGACGGTTTTTCCATCATGTATAAAGGGGCTCAATGACAATGCCTATGACCTCTGGGGTAGCAGTTCATTTGGCATGTCATTCAGTATGTGACTTATTCTACGTGGTGTCTTTTATATAAAAAGACATGTATCAGGTGCTTTGATTATAACATAAGGCCCAAAAAAAAAGGTGTGTTTCAGGCAACATGGTCCAAAAATATAGGGTAGGTAGGTCGGATTTTTTTGATTTTTTTAAAAATGTTGGAGTTTTGAAACTAGGGTCGGGTTGCCTGAAACACACCTTTTATTTTTTTTGGTCTAATACTAAGATATAACCATCTCCATGTCTATTTGAGCTTCATGGAAATAATAAAACATACACGCGTCGTGTCTTACTATGTGTTGCCAATTCATGTAATGTTTAATACACGTTAAATGTTATTTGCCACAAAAATATAAAACTGCACGCACAGACGCTGATGTATACATAAAACATATATAGTTCCCGAAATGGGGTTGAAACAACATTGATGGATACATTATCCACCCACTATATATATACACTGTCAATAGTGAACCCAAAAATACGTCCTTTTATGCTGTAAACCATAAGCAGACTCTATACTGCCTTTGTACACTAATACCTTAGTATATACGGTAAAACTACAGTAGATTCTACGTCTCAGCTACATTTACTTCTAACAGTGTATGTAGGCACACCCTGGCAAACAGTATTCTAATGCATAACCCCAATAGGAAATGGGTTCTCTGTTGACCATGCAATGTGCAATATCAACCCATCTACTTCATCACCATTACTAGCAGTGTGCATGAAGCTGGTTGTATCGGGTGTTTCACACCCCGGTTAGAATTAGATGCACCAAGAAGCGAAATGAAGCGTATTCATGATGTGCTTTCTATGAAAGCAGTACTGCTGGATTCCATTTTTGGGACATGTGACTGGTTTTGAAACACCTTAACATTTTTAAATCTCTAAAGAAAATAATTATTACATGTACGCATTTGATAAAGTTTGAATACCGCATCATCTGGTATTCATCCAGATACTGCGTATATAGCTGTAGCCAACGTAGGATGTTTTTGATTGATGAAAAGTGACGCGACAAAGTGAAGTAAGATGAAAAGTAACTCGGCTGGAAGCTCATCCAATCAGAAGCAACTTCTTATCCACTCTGACTTTCTCCTTTGGCATTGCCCCAAGGCGTGAAAATGGAAATTATGTAAAGTACATTTTGCAAGTCTAGTTAAATGGTGTCCACAACCCATGCTGTGAAGATGATTCCAAGCCCATTTCAAGTATGTGCCTCTGTCAGTAGAGGGCATTTTGAGGTTATAGACCTTTCTTAGAATTCCGTTGACTAGCGAATTGGGAACATAAATAGGCTTACTAGGTAGGGTAGGACGATGTTGTTACTCCGCTACCTCAAAGCTAAAACACGCAAGTCGTGAATAGAAAGGGAAACTAATAATGTTCTTTTTAAAGTATTAAACCCTGAGTAAAATTCCTGTGTATTAAACACCAGTAAAGGGAAAACATATCAATCGATAAAATAGGCTTACTGCTTATGTATGGAAGAGACGGTTTGTAAATGAACATCCGTTCGGTTCTTTATGTTTTTCTTTATCCAATAAATCATTTTTATGAACGATATGATCTAAATAGTGTCTTAGGGATTATTAGGGTTACACTCCATACATATTACCAGTATTACACTGTATTTGTAATGATCGTCCAACGTTTATTCAATGTTTGAATGTCCCGACTTTAAATACAGATCGCTCTACTCCTCAGAGGCGTGGCAACAGGGGCCGGGACATATATCCTCTCATTATTCTACCAACTTCATCTGATGATTATTCTGGACATATTGTGATTATATGCGAAAGTGAAAGTTACCCAAGTGTGTACATGCCTTGACAAATTGTACCAGAGTAATGATTTTTTGTCTCATATTAACAAATGCTATGCCGCGTCTCAACCCGAAAAAATGTCAAATCTAAAAAGTCAAGCCGAAAAAAGTCAAAATTGGTCAAAAATAGGGTCAAAATTGACTTGCCATGCCCCTGACTCCCATAATATATCAATCCTTCGGCCATATATTAGTTGACCGGTGTTATAGCCAGTGATATGACGATATAATGGAGCGATATTATTAACAGTTTATCATAGAACTGTTCATCGACTTTGCAGAATACTCCACACCCTGTCATGTATTTTCCATGCCACATCCTGTCATGTGTATTTAAAAAAAAAGAAGTTTATTGACCATAAATCATGTAGAATGATAACACGTTCTTCCAATACGGGCATGAAATTTGTACACAGAATTTACAATAAGGTAGTTTAAAGCTGGGCCGTCAAGGAATAAGTTCAGCATTTTCCATACATAGACTAAAATAACAGTTCCACCAGAGGGCAGCAGGGTTTGGACAGGGGACCATGAGCATTGTCCAGCTACAACATATTCACCCTACCTTGTGCCTGTATGAGCTGAGCTCCCAGCCCTTAGGAGCCCTCTTGTGAATCAAAACTAAACTATATCCAAAAGTGCTTTTGGTCTCACTTCAACCATGACGGTCAAGCTTTAACCAGTATCCTCATAGTGTTTATCATGTCTCCTTGTCTGTAGGTGTTCCTGGAGAGGTTCGGCTACCTGGACAAACCACCAGGGGACGTCCAGCACAGCCCCGCCGCCCGCCGTGAGGCCATCAGGTGAGCGGCCAATTTAAGCACTGGGGTCTCCAATAAGCGCAGGTTTCATAGATGTGATGGGCTAAACTATGGTTATGAAAGGGTAACTAGAAATAACCACAGTAAACTGGCTGGCGCTCTTATATAACCATTGTCTATTTGTTTTAAACCACGGCTGTAAGGTTATGTGTTAGTATGCCATATATCCAATGTGTGAGGTCCATTGTCTTGCCCCTTCGCCGTGATTTAAATATTATATTTAATACGCGCAGATAAGTTCAGGCTAAATATACATTCTTTGCCAAATCCTGCCGGACAGTGGCAATGTCCGCTTAAAATGGCTCTGGTCTGGTTGAATCACAGGGGTTGCAGGACCAAATGTCCAGCATATTCTGGGCTTTCCAGAACTGCAAGAATTTTTCAAACATTCCAACTAGAACTGAAGTTACAAGTTCTAGAGTACACACTATTTTTTAGGCATATTAGGGTAATTTTCTGTTATTTTTTCTGTAAATAAAACATCTACCGGTAATTATGCTTAAATTTATCCAAAACGATGATTTTCATATCTGGTCCTGTAAAAATATATCCGGTCCTGCAAAATTAGTAAGCAGCCGGACCGAATGTCCTGCATGGTGAAAAGGTTTTCGTGAAAACTGTAAAACAGGTTGGTGTAATTCGGCTCCTAATGTCTTTCCTTTTTGGTAATTCTGTTCATCTTGTTGCATTTTAATGATAGACAGTCTGTACAGTAAGAGCCCACACACTCTCAACGTATGGAGTCCTACAAAGAAATGTATTACTTTATGAGGTTTCATAGTGAGTAGTGCTGAATGTATCAACACGGTTACTTTAAAGTTTGATGTTTGATGGGCCACCTATAATATGAATACTGATCTTCTCGTGTAGTCTTTATACCTAAAAAAATGCCAATTGAAATTGTTGTTATTACAGATCAGGAGATAGAGGAGCAATAAAGTTAGCAAAGTCTTCCTTGTTGTTTTTTCACAAAGAAAATAATTATGAAGAGGCTGATGCAGCCAGGGTAGAGGGTCAAAGTCATTGATCAAAAATCGATCTACATGGGAGTGCGGTAAAAGTGGGGTACAAAAATGAGAATTAGCAGCATAGGCATGCAGTGATTAAAACGTATTAACACCCACACCCTCTTCAAGCCGAAGGTGGCAGAGAGTTTCATATCATTTTATTAATTTATACCACCAGTTTCACTAGGTTAACTCCCGTTAAGGTCACTGTCAGTTTCCTTCATATGTATATTATTTACACTTAACTCCCATTAAATACCCTGCCCACTATAAGTATTAATGTAAACTTAACTCCAATTAAAATCCCTGTCTGTTTCCCTTGTATTCGTAATGTATACATGTACCTGACTCCCATAAGTGAGCGCCTAATTATACCATCATTCCACCCCTCATCTCATCTCATCACACCATAACCATGATTTGTATGTATGTAATATGATAATCTAATCTGATGAAAGGGCACCTAGCGGAAGAAAGGCAATGCGCCTAAGCTATAGGATGATGCATCTACTTTTGTATTTGTTATCTTTTACCCAGTAAAACACTTTTTAAAATAAAAGTCCCTGTCCATTTACCTTCTATAAGTTATGTATACTTAAACTCCCATCAAAGTCCCTGTCAATTTCCCTTGTAAACAGATATGTATCTATTTAGGATAAAAATGAATAAATCATCAAGCAATCAATCAATCAAGTTATGTACACTAAATTCCCATTAAAGTCCCAGTCAATTTTCCTTTTATATGTTATGGTTATTTAAGATTAAGTACAGTTATATTTCCTCCATTTCCCATGTACAAGTTACAAACACTAAACCGCCACTAAAGTCTCTTTCTATATTCTTCTGTTTCAGGGGGTTTCAACGTATGACAGGACTGAAGGTGACGGGTAAGCTGGACACTGCTACCCGAACTAAGATGTTGGCACCGCGCTGCGGGAACCCTGACGTAGTTCCCCATTACGGTGACGTACAGTCAGAACCCCAGCATGGGGACAGGCCCAGGCCAGAGAACTACTACGCCCCTGGTGAGTAAACCTTACCACACAGAGAAAGAAACAGCGTCAAAAGGGAGTCCAGGTTGCCTCCAGAATGACTCCCCCTCTCTAGGGGAGTCCAGGTCGCCTAAGGTAGCCTAGGTGACTCTCTGGCTGACCTAAGGGAGTCACCTGGGGGAGTCATATAGCTCTCTTTTTTTTGAATAGGTTTATTGACCACAAATCATGTTAAGGTAGAACACGTTCTTCCGTTGAGGTCAGTGGAAATATATACACATAATATACAATAATGGTTTATCAGCCATTAGAAAGTTCTTTGTTGGTACTTCCTCATTGTTACATATAGTTTGCTTAACAATCGACACAAATTAAAACTATGCTAGTTTCTTGTTCAGTAGTCATACACTCTCAAGTATGGGCTGCTGGGCGTCCTGGGCGATCATATACTCTGTCTCAAATCTTACCCAACTGGGTAGGAGAGGAAATTAAGTTGATCAAATTAATTTACAGTCTACTAATGAGATGAGGGCCGTGCCAGGTAAGTATATATACTAGTGAGTGTTTTACACTCAAAGTCCCTTATTTTGTATCTTCATGTGGTCTTCATTAATTGTGTCAATTGACACACAGTCGTGAGAGGAGAAAAGTTTGTTTCAGCAAAGTAGTCATTATAGTCAGTTAGTTTGATTGAATTTAAATAGTTTTAAATTATAGTTTTTAGGCGTCACTCCAGAGTTCTTTTGTGTGCTAAATATCGACAGCAATCGTGGGTCACTTGATTATCTTCTTTAGCCGCGTCTTGAAGGCATGGATGCTCTCCAGCATCTGACAACTGGCATCAAGTTCCTCCCATTCCAGTACTCCTCTATATAGGGGATTTCGTCTGTACTTCTCCCTTTTTGGTCTTTCCAGTTATATTTTCTTCTTGTCATCTCCTCTTGTCCTATTTCTTCCTGGGATCAGGTTCTCAGGATTCATTGCATGCCTGTAGATGATTGGTCATATGACTCCCCCATGTTTAATATTTGTACATGACAATCGGGTCAAAATCGGACCGATTTTTGTTCTTCTGTTTTTGTGGAAGAGCTGTTTGAACTGTGTGAGAAAATGTGTGGGCAGCTGAAGAGAAAGGTACATCCAGGAGGGATTTTTAGTACTGGGTTTTGGCCACTAGGAGGCATCACAATGACTACAAATGTGAAAATTGGCCAAAATTTGCTCTAAGGTGATTTTCTACATAGAAAATGATGGTTTTCTCCAAAACATTCTTTTTTGGGGTAATCCTTCCATATTTAGAATCTAAATGGAACGTTTTGAAGCCAATATAAGGCTTAAATAAGGCTTTCTGCCTAAAACATGTTGCCATGGCAACCACAATTTCCTTCCGAATAGAAAAAGAATAATTCCAATCAATATAGATATTAATAGGGATTACTACACTGAAAACAGAATGTAAATATCATTTCTATATCCAGATTTATGATAAAAAATATGAAAAATAGTGGTTAGTTAATACGTGAAATTTTGCAAAATCATGATAATTAGATATAGGAATACAATTAAAACAACAAGAGATAAAGCCTATTGGCTGTTTGGCAAGGGTAGCACCATCTCAGATTCATGAACCAATTTCTCAGAAACTAGAAGGGATTTCTCCACCTATGATACCTCTTTTGAAAGCTTGTGACTTCAATTTTAAAACATACATTTCACCTTGGAAGGCCCTTTCTCCTCATCTGTCCACATGTGATGTATACAGAAGCCCAAAAGGCATCATATCTAAGATTTTGAGGAGAAATCAAACTTTTAAGTCAAGGTGAATGTATTTTTATTATATAATTTCTATATCTTTACCACCAGCACATCATCAGCTGCAATAATATCCACCACCCCCTCTGTCTCGGTCCTGAACAGTTTAAAAGCATGTTTATGCAACATGTCCATTTTTATTAATTACCCTTTCCTTTAAAGGTTACAAATGGACGAAAACAGCTTTAAGTTACTGGGTTGAGAACTCGTCCCCCGACATGGATCCAGGACTGCAGAGGTGAGTCAATAATGATGTAGACCATGTGCATATCGAAATAATGTCTGCTACATGTATCACCCAGGGATGTCACTAGAACAGTATTTTACAATGTATACATCAGGGGGAATGTATGGAGAGCCTCTTGGATGACGTGTCCTGGTCCTGGTTGTGAGGCCCTGGTTGTGAGGCCCTTGTTGTGAGGCCCTGTTTGTGAGGCCCTGGTTGTGAGGCCCTCTTTGTGAGGCCCTGTTTGTGAGGCCCTGGTTGTGAGGCCCTCTTTGTGAGGCCCTGTTTGTGAGGCCCTGGTTGTGAGGCCCTGGTTGTGGGGCCCTGGTTGTGAGGCCCTGGTTGTGAGCACCAGAGGGACTTGGTCCTAGTAGGCCCGTTTATGGAGAGCCTGCATGAAGAGATAGAGAGGACCCATGGACAGATCAGAGGTCCGTCACAACCTAATGCCCCATGTAGTATATATAGTATATTCTTTTCTTTTTCTTAACATTTCAGACTCGCATTTGACAACGCCTTCAAGTACTGGAGTGAGGTATCGCCTCTTACATTCAATGAAGTCCCTTCTGGTGACGCTGATATCAAGATTAAGTTCGGGTCCCGGGAACATGGTGACGGAGTAGGCAATTCCTTTGACGGAGAAGGTAAATTGTCGTAACATTAATGAAATGTTATACATGTAGGGAAAAGTTAGTTATTGGATATTCCCTTTTAAAGGTGGCATTCTATTTATTCCATATTCCTCATCACCCATGGCCTCTCCTTGTTGTAGCGTTATTTTCTGTCCTAGGCCTATTTATTGCATGTTCCCTTCAGTGGCGGATTTAGAGGGGTCGCGGGGTCGCGCGCCCCCTCTATTTTTGGGCAGAATTTACGTTTTTAATGTAAAATTTGGCCCAAAGGTTGGACAGGAAGACATTTTCCAATAGCGTGCCCCCCCCCCCTCTTTTTTTTAAAATCCTGGATCCGCCACTGCCCTTCGTATTTATACCCTACTTATTCCTTGTGGCCTTTTGCTATATCTATACTTGTGTTCGCTATTACTGCATGATGACCTCTACTTTACTCATTTCCACCCTCTGTACCAGGTGGCATCCTGGCCCATGCCTTCTACCCGGAGGACGGTACCACTCACTTTGACGAGGGGGAGACGTGGGCCTGGGCTGGTGGGGACCGCACCACTAACCTACAGATAGTAGCTGCCCATGAGTTCGGACACGCCCTCGGGTTGGGGCACTCCAACGTGCAAGGGGCCCTGATGGCTCCTTACTATCAGGGGTACGACCCCGACTTTAAGCTGCACGAAGACGATATCAGCGCCATTCGCAGTCTCTATGGTATGTACCCGGGGGGTTGACTCAGCCCCAAACCTACCGGGATGTGTGGTCATGAATTAGCGTGAAATGGGTCCTTTTTCAGGCTCTAGGGAGTGGAGTGGTGTACACCAATATGGGTATGTTTTTCAGGCTTCAGTTCCATTATGGGTGTAATATTTTGGTTGCCCTCCTCTCTTGCCTGGAGATCAAAGAGGAGTAAGACAAAGCTAGTCCCCTAACAAAGCATTTAGCACCTTGGTGGGTAAATCCCCCTCCCCCCCCCCCCCCACCTATCAGTTGTGGGCTTAGATGTGAAAACACTGTTAGACCAATTAGAAATTAGTGCATATTTAAAAAAACTATTAAAGAAAGCACCCTGCAGATTATTGAATGATTGTTCTGTTTTCCAATATTCAATGCACCAATATGGGTATACTTTCGACAGAATTTACGCCAATATGGGTGATCTTTCTGGACATCAGCATGCGCATATATGGGTCAGGTGTTCAGACCTATGACCACACATCCCGGTAAAAACAATTCAAGTCAACCCCCCGGGGGTATGTAATGAAGTATTTTGGTTATTTCAAACAATTAAGTTTACATACTGCATCATCGGATAGTATTCATAGACACCCATAGGGTCCCATAATTAAGGAAAAATACATATTTCGTGGAAAATTCAGAACGCTTTCATTTCATCAGTGACACTGTTATGTTCTGAAATGCTTGTATAGATTTGGGTCGATAGATCAAACGGAAAGGAATATGCACGATCCATGATGCTGTTTTGCTAGTCGTCCCTATAATGAACACATCATTTTGCTCAAATAATCATAATGTTATCATGACTACAGTATCATGATGATGATAATCATGAACATCGACATATTGACATGGCCCTTTCCTTTTTTAATCTTCTAATTGGTAATTTATCAAACTAATATAATCTCGAGTTATATGTAAAAATCAATAGATTACCAATAACAATTTAACAACTATCATTTCCCTTTAATACATCCACATTTAGCAGAGTAATAGCTAGATGTGTACTACATGTAGTTCTTAATACTTAAGCTTTATGATGTTTGTGTTTCTAGGTAGGAAGGTAACAAAGCCAAAGCCGACCCCACGACCACGACCACGACCCACAGTGAAACCGACCCACAAACCCAGCGCCAAACCAGACACATGTACCACCAAGTTTGGAGCTATCCTCCAGGGTATGTTGATGCTTTTGTTTGCTATGTAAAATACCAGATGATACATGGCGTTATTTCTTAAATTGTAATTTCTAAGCATCATTTCAGAAATAGCCTGAATCTAACAAAAAATGTCCATGTGTCAAAGATGTTGCCGTTGTTATCTATAGTCATCTGACAAGAGATTGAAAAGACAATGTAAATTTATATAAGGAATTCAGTTTTAGTGTGGTGCTGTCTCCATAGATAGACAGAGAGGTGGAGAAATTATATCACCAATTCATGAATTCCCTAATTCTAGCCATCAATTTCTTATGATTACTTTGATTTCAGCCAAAATTTGGTTACATCAGCAACTAATTGTGTGCGATTTGGGGATTCAAATAATTATAATAATTTCTTTGTGTTTTGTGATATCGGTCACGATCATAAAGACTGAAATAATATTGTTATCATGAACTCAACATGATATTTATGTTTTCTTTTTTTAACTGCCATGATCTTCTAATCGCTTTTCCCCCGCATATTTTGGGTTGTAGCTCATGATGCCAATATCTACGTGTTCACGGGTAAGTGGGTGTGGCGGCTGAACGACTGGTCGGTAGACTCGGGCTACCCTCAGCTGACACGTAAGGTGTACCAGAGGGCACCCACCAACATAGGGGCCGCCGTCTACTCCTGGAGGACCAGGTACACCTACTTCTTTAAAGGTATGTGATCATTTTATTATACATTGTACTAGCCGTCCCTCACTTTATCGAAGGCATACTTAGCTAGGGCATGAGGCAACAAAGACACACAAAAGAAACAAGCTCCCACGCCTAATCAATTGTCTGTACTCAGGTAATTACTTTTTTACATTGATATCCAACAATGTCATAATACTTCTAGTTACTGTCATGTCATTGCTACACATTGTATAGGCCCTATTACTCTTTCTCTAATGTATTTTCTTTCTTATTTCAACCACAGGAAACAAGATATTCCGCTATTACGGCTTCCAGTTTGATATCCGTAAGACGGTACGTCAAGCCAACTACCCCAAGAAACCGGATGCTGCCTTTATGTCACGTGACGGCAAAATCTACATCTTCCAGGTGAGAGGGTCTGTCCCCTGCATTAACCCTTTATGGGTCGCTTAGTGCTTTAACCCTTCAAGGGCCGCAGCGTGCTTTAATAGACGTCATGATGCATTAATGTAATCCTGGTTTGTCTACTCGGCAGAGATGCATTCATGCATCATGTTTGGAAACTTAGCAACATACAAAACAATAGATATCAATTAAGATTACCATATATGACACGGCACTTTGTTGATTTACATTATAGTTTATCACATTTCGGTTTTAGAGGTCACCTCAGGTGGGGTTCAGATGCATTTAAATTGTTATATTAAAGTGTTCTGCCATAGGTGTGATCTGAGTACAAGGGGCATCAAGCTAACATTAATGTTGTTACATGTAGATACACATGTTGCATAATCATAGGTATAACACATATTTTACATCACCTACTCTAGGGAACCCGTTTCTGGGAGTTGGACGAGTACAACATGGCCATGGTGGGCGGGCCGCGCCCCATTACGTCCAAGTGGCCGGGTCTGCCCACCAACCTGGAGTCTGCTGTACGCCTCAGGGACGGCTACCTCTACTTCATGAAGGGGGCCAGGTGAGCCACTCAGTAGCATTAGACTTACATTTTTGGGCAATTTCCAGAATTCATATTTAAGTATTATTTGCGAAATCGATATTTTTTGACACAGATATCTGGCAACATGTCATTTTGCGAGTTGATTTTTTTTTCAAACTCCATTAAATATGGGCATGATAATTTGGTCATTGTGGGCCATTCTAGAAAATCAAGATTATAACGGACCAACGCGCAGATTTAGGAGGGGGTACCCTCCCCCTTTTTGGGCCAAAATTTGCATCTTTTAATGTGTACAAAATTGAGCGATTTTTCTTTACTATAAAAGAAGCCTGCATACAATCCATGGGGTATAACCTCTATAATTTTGTCAATTTCATCACTTTTCAGATACCGAAAGTACGATGAATACTCCCGTCAAGTTCTCCCGGGGTACCCCAAGGACAAGGCTGGGCCCTTCATGGGGATAGCGTGCGGCGGACGCTATGTGCCCAAGTAAAGCACCCGCAACATGCCCAAGTAAAGCACCCGCTACATGCCCAAGTAAAGCACACGCTACACGCTGGGCCCTCGGAACACGGACCCTCAGACCTGAGCCTCGATGGGGTCCATGATACTGGGCATTGGGCTATCAAATGTCGCGCCCTCAATTTTAGCTTTTTGTATTAATGCATTCAGTGCCTGCACTACTGAGTAGGCCTACATGTACTCAGTGAGTGCCCATTTCAAATGAAAGGGGAACATGCGGAGCCTCTGACCCAAGGGCTGGGATCCTATAACCAGAAAACATTACATTGTGTTACAATAATCGGAATATAATTCCAGGCGTCTCCCTTCAGAAATGTCATGGAATGCATACGTTTCCACCACATTTACTTGTTGTTACATTTTAATTGCACGTGGAAATGGAAAATCTTAGGAGAAAACGGGTCAATTACTCTGTGGAATAATGTGACGCATAAATATGGATATTTTATTTTTCATACGGTGAATACCCACTGCATTGTTATATGTACTCGCTGCTGTATTTCCACTTGTATACTATGTATACAATGCTAGCGTTTAAAACTACCATTGTAGGGAGTTTGTTGTTACCGTTTTAGTAAACTTGTAAATAAAATCACTTGATACAAAATATCACACATTACTTATTTGTCTAAATCAAATGTGAGGGTTTTTCCATGGTAGTCCTTTGAAAATGGCTAGAATTGAGGTTTTTCCTACCAGATCAGACACCCCGCCCCGAAGGAGCGCAGCCAGAACTCGGAAACTATTTGGAATTTTGATTAGAAATTTTGGGGGGGACAATATGGATACATAGGGCAATGAGAGAAAAAATTAACATGGAAATTGGAAATGGACATCCGGGAGCCTCCGGTTGAATTGATGCGGAATCAGCCAGAAGTATGAGACGTTAGAGTGAGAGTACCATAGTGGGTAGGACCAGACAAACCACGACCTTTGATTATCTGAGACGTGGTTCACTGTGAGTAGGAGGGATGCCATGCCAGACCACCAGAATGAAGGCCCAGGCCCACACATATATATAGGCAGTGGCTGCCAAAATAACTTGATTAAGTGACTGATCACAGCAATAAGACAAAGAGACTCTTCAAGTTTCTTTTACAAATCTGGTATGCACATTGGTATTGTGGAAGGCTACCAATGAAGTTATACTACGTTTTTGAAAGGGAAAAGACGCATCTTTAGTCAGGTCCAAGGATCTCTTTGCCCTCGAATCTATCACATCAAAATTAGATTTGACTGCGGATTTATCACATCAAAATTCATTTATTTTAACTTCAATTTTGGAATAGTATAATAGTATTACACTTCAGCTTTACATGCTGATGAGGTGCCATAATTTTTTCCTCAAAATCTTTTGGAAGAACACGGACAGCTATTGCTCGACCCCAAATGATAATTGGAATGCACAAATGTCAGCAGGACCACAGCATTAAGAACTTATCCTTTTGGGACTGGGAGATACAAATTCAAACAACTAGATAAGACGACCCACGTTTGTATAAATATTTTATTATAAAAACATAGATATATAGATAAATCTCAATAAATAGATTATGTTCAGTTGGTGATACTACATTGTAAGTCTACAAAATGAACGTGGAATGTCAATCAATAACAGTGTCCTTGACTTCACGTCAAAAATACGAAACTCGTCAGTCTGTATATATTTTATACATTACCCTTGACTTATAAATGCTTCTTCTATCATACAACATATGCCATTTAGGCAATGACCTATTCTTAAGTATATATCTAGCATTTCATACTCCAGAACCAGACAACCATAATACAAATGTAATGTACACCATACTGTACACTATAGTTCATTGTCAATCTGTTATTGACTATATTTTGTTCCAAAGTAGTTCCAAGAACCAGGATCCACTAAATGTGTGGCACAATACTGGGTTGGCTTATTATGAGGGGAAACGAGTTCATTTCCAATCAGTTCATTTTAGATGGTCACATCTTGTCTACCACCGAACACTCCTCACATTGTTCTCCTTAAGTAGGCTGTCTAATCGATGGTCTGGGATAGCAGAGACATTATCAGTTATAAGCACCACTGGCTGTGGCAGTTGTCTCTCCTCCTCCTCCTCCTCGGACCGGCCCCCTCCAGTACCCGAGGTACTCCCGCGCGTCATACTAGAGCTTCTCCTCTGACGCGACTCGGCATCCATTGTCGGAAAATCCGCGAATTCTTTCTGGTCCAGGATCCACTCGGGCTCATCATCATGATTATTCTGTAAATGCACTCTAACCTTGCCTTTACTGAAAGCCGAGAAGTCGCAGTAACCACATTTAAACGGCCTCAGGAACACATGCTTCTCACGGTTATGATCTTGGAGGTCCACTACTGATTTTGCCACATAGAAACAATGTGGGCAATTGATACCTAATTTATCGTCCTCAGCCTCCTCGCTGTTTGACGATGGAGACCGGTTTGTCACTGACCCTGCGTCGCCATCAGCGTGGCGCCGCTGGTGCTCGATAAGCTTCAGGGTGTTGTTAGTCTTGAAGTTACAGAGGTAGCAGCAGAACATAGTTGGGACGTCCGTCGGGCTGGGTTTCTGTCTCTTGCTGCAGGCTGGGCCGGGTTTGGCAGAGGTGGATTGCCGCTTGGTGCCAGGTTTAGACATGGTCGCTGCGTAATCAGGCTCTTCTTCAATGTCTTCAGTGTCAACTAGTATGATGTCTACGGGCAGTCTAGGATGCATCTTACGGCAGTGTCGCCTCACCTCATACCTATAAGTACAAGATGGGTACATGTTTTTTTTAAAATTTATCTTTTAAACCATAAATGAGCAGGAAATACATTAAATGCCCACTTGTTACATATTGAATTTCGCAAAAAGAAGAATTTGAATTATTTCTAGGCAATATTCCTATACTTTAAGAATGTTCTACCATACTAGGTATAGATATTCCACATATTGATATTTCATATAATTGAGGATACCATAAGCAATGGGTTTACTACTTCATGTATCTAGACTTAGCTCGCTATGATAAATCCAAATAAACATCATCAAGACTATGCAATAGCACTGCCATAGATACGTTACTAAAACCATTCCTACATAATTATCTATGACACATTATATTGCTAACTAACTGATAGCATAGTTCTACTCACGTGATTGAATACTTGAAGTCACAGTGGGGGCATTTCCAACGCTTCGAGCCGTGACTCCTGACGTAGTGGTTCACAGCAGCCTGCTTGTTTTCTCCAAAGGTGCCGCTACATTTACGACACGAGTAATTCCCGTGACTGTCTTCATGCAGTTGTTTGTCCGTGACTGTCACGCCATCAAACTTCCCGACTACTCCTAAAAGAAAATTAGTATATTGTTTTTATCAGACTGTCTGTGTTATTCATTTAAATTTTGATACTTAATGCAAGTGATTTACATAGACTTAAAAAGCCCTCAATAATGCCTGAGGGCCTTTAGAAGGGAGCAAACAATAAATACTATATGCACAATGAGCGTTTCTTATTTCTAATCTATTGAGGAAATCATTTTTATGTGCAAAAGCAACCTTTGCATTTCCTAGAAGCAAGTTTGAACACCTATATATACTGACTTTCTCTCTGCGGCCATACTTAGATATAGCATTTGGCCAATAATTATTCTAAAATACAGAAAACAACTCCTCAATCAATTACCGCGAGCTTCTTGCTGTGTCCTCGTGTACTTTGTCCTGTAAGTTGGGTCGTATTCGACTTCCTCTGACATATCTGAACCGCTGTCCACCTCGGCCTCTCGTTCTGCCTCCAACTCAGCCTCCAACTCGGCCATAACCCCGATACCGGGTTGTTCGCTCGTATCTTCCATCTCAGCAAGGCTAACATTGGCAGGTTTACCCGGATGCTTTTGGCTAATGTGACGTCTCACGTTAGCCCTGAAGGTACAGTACAGTGCAAAAAACTTTAGAAAAATAAAAGTAGAATAATATGAAATTCATCTCACAGAACTATTTACACCTATATAAAAGGTTACATAGCAGATAACCATATGCCATGCTTAACAGTTAAATTGATCTATGTACACAAATTAGAATCAGAAAATACCTAAAATTTAGCCTCAGAAAAAATATAGAAATGACTGCTTGATTAAAAAGTAAAGTTTTAGGGTTATTCAAATTGAATCAATGATTACAAAATTAATGTAGAATACATGTTCAGAAGTACTCACGGATCTTGGTTCCTGAAATCACAATAGGGACATTTTAAGCGTCCTGGTGTGTGCATTCGTCCATAATGCGCTAACGCCTTTTTCTTGGTTGATGAGTATGAGCACTTCCGACAGGAATACAAATCATCGTTCTCGTATTTTAAATGGGCATCGGTCATTGTTATACCAAAAACCGTACCAATGTATCCATCTGAATAATAGAAAACAAATATACAAACATTAATCCATTTATCAACCTGTGATATTGGTTTGTAGAGATGATTTATATGTAACTGTGTGATCTTTACCAATATGTTTAAATTGTTTAGTCTCAACTACCGGTAATCATGAAAACAAAGTACCGTAAAACCTCTCTGATAAGCTAACAAAATTTTGTGATTTGAAGCCTAATTTGGCTTATAGCATTCTCTCAAAGTGGGGGATCGGCTGATAAGGGAGGTTTTTATTCAAGTGACTTATAGTTTAAACATGTTTAAATGGGCCCAAATTCGGCTTACAAATTTTCCTCAAACTGGGGGGGGGGGGGGGGGGTGGACTTATGAGGGAGGTCGGCTTATCAGAGAGGTTTTATGGTACATGTTGTAGACTGCTTTTAATCAAATTGTAAAATAAAACACCCCCAGCCTTAGTCAGGCAGGCAGGATACCGTCTATGATTTTTGATTGGATCACAGGTCCGTCATTGTCATTATCACACACCCAATTTATGCAGCTGAGAGAGAAGTGCGAGTGCGGGGGGGGGGGGAGACATTTTGACTCTTTCTTTTTATTATTGAAATACCCCATGCAGATCTCTCTCAAGGTGGGAGTAAATACATTTTTTGCACGTCTACATGACATTCCACCCCCTCCCTCCCTCGCCTGTTGAATTACCCCTCCCTTACCGGGTCGTTCTGGTGACTCATCTGCTGGCGAATCCTCCAGTCTGGAGAGTGTCTTCTTCAACAGTGACGAATAATCTGTGTCGCTCTCAACATCGACTGATATCTCAGAAGTGTCGTCCAGCTCGACTTCCAGTTGGGAGAGAACCCCGCCTTCGGCCTGCGCACGGGTATCATAGGTGTCTGTCGTTTCAACGCGAAGGACGTCTACTCGCCGACCGTTATGTTTTCGTTTGACATGGCGTCTTACGTGGAACCTTCAGACACAATGCAAATCAATTGTTTAAGTATGTATTAAAGAAGTGTATAATTCACAAATCTAATACATTATATTAACAAGCATCTGCAAAGAATATAAATTTTATTAGACAATTCTTAATATGTGACGTGGCGTTTTCTACTTACTCTTTTTCACTATTGTCGTATCTTTTAAGGACCCACTCAGACGGTGGACCGGTCTTTTAAAGCTTTAGGATAAATTTATTAGAGTTTAGACTTTAGTCTGGTCTTTCCATTCTTTACATACTATAGCAAATACCTTTACTCTGGGAAGTATTCCACTGTAGACAATTTGATCGACAGACACTAATTCTTTTCTTTTTTTTAACAATTTTTACTTTTTAATTTTAGTAACTCAATTATTGAATGACTTTGTTTGACACCCTGCTCATATCCTCAACCAGTACTCACGTGATTGAGCTCCTGAAGTCACAGTACGGACAGGCCCACCGCTGAGGGGTGTGGCACCTCACGTAGTGCCCTACAGCATTGGGCAGGGTGGACATGTAGGGACACTTCTGACAGTAATACATGCCGTCCCCATCCACCTTCACCTGCTCATCTGTCACTGAGACACCATCGTACTGACCCACATAGCCATCTGAAATATGGGTAAACAGTTACTTTTAGTCATATTTATTTTGGCTTTTATTGGTTTGCAGGGAAGATGTGATTTATTACATTCCCTGCCTTTAACCCTTTGATGAATGCGTAGTGGATGGTCTGGAATGGTTTTGGTCATGATGAGTAACTCGCCAAGCTGTATTCAAGCATCATGCCGACCTATTAGGGTTGGTACTCTCCCGAAGATTTAGCATGATGTATGAATGGATCACCAGCAAGTAGACTAGCTAGGGCCAGACCACCAAACATTTGACCATACTAATATGGATGCCCTTGTTTTATCATCAATTATTATCTTAATTTTTTAATGTTTTAAAATCATCAATACATTTGAGGAGACTATTCTAAGCCCTGTTAGCTGTAACCTTCAAATACAACTCGCCCAGTCCTATCCAACACCTACCTGCTGTTTCCAATGGCTGACCCGCGGGTGAATCCGAGCGATTAGAAATAGTCTTCTTAGACCGCGACGTATTGGACCCGTATTCAACGTCCTCCGATAAATCTGACCTGCTGTCTAGCTCTGCGTCTAGTGGAGCGACAACGTGAGGAGGAGGTCCGCTACCATCTTCTGTCTCCCTCAGGACCACATCCTCTGGTTGACCTGGATGTTTTATTCGGATATGCCGCCTCACGTGGGACCTGAAATCATAGCGTAAAACACATATCTAAGAAAGATGAATGAAAATATTCTTTAAAATGTGCTGAAGTAAAATCTATCAAAACGGGATTTACAATTTGAAATGGGATTAACGATTAAAATGACTGGACATTGATATTTTTACCATTTAAAATTTAGTCTAGAATTAGTATATTTTTTATTTGCATTTTTTGTTACAATTAGAATTTTGTGAAGATAATTCAGGCCGCAGTTACCACTATAGGATTTTTAATAGTCACTATATAGGCATCAGCCATTTATAGGTTAATTGATAAATACATTAACAGCCTCCTAAAGCACTCACGCAACTTGGTCCTTGAAATCACAATGAGCACAATTCCAGCGTGGTGGTGTGTGCATTCTCACATAATGACCGATTGTATTGCTCTTCGTTGAGGAGTATGAGCACTTCCGACAGTAATAGATGTCATTTCTCCCAAGCTCAATATCGGCGTCTGTCACATTTACACCAACATAACTACCAATGTAGCCATCTGGGGACAAAATAAAACACATGAATTGCACGGAGAATTTAGAACATAGTTTGGGAACAATTATCTGTCTTAGAAAAAATTTCAAGTTTCCTGTTGAACTTAAAGAGTTATAGATAATTGCATACACATTATACTAGATTTGAAATAATCTTAACTCAGTATATCTTATGAGCATAAGGGTAAAGGTACTCAATAGTATCAGTAATGTCAGTAATGCTATTGCAGTGCACAGGTTGATAATGGCGTTTTAATCATTTTCAATCCAATTTTAGTTAGTATCAGTGTAAGAAAACTATTATATTGATATTTGAACAAATCAAGATATAAATATGTCAAAACTGAGCAGCATATTTCACCTGGATGATCTTGTTTTGGCATTGGAGAACGGCCCTGCGAGCCAGACAGTGTCTTCTTTGAACCCGTCGTAGGACGAGGAAACGTCTCAGCTCTGCCCTGATTTGAATCTGTAAAGACGCTATTCAGGTCGGCTTCCAGCTGAGCAAGGACCCCTCCTTCAGCTTGTGGATCCACAGATGGTTCAAGAGACACTCTGTTTGAGCTCGCAGAAGCCTGCGATGCCGATGGGTAGCTGTATTCTTCTTGCATCATGGGAGGCGGCTGACCGAGGGTCTCGAGGGCAAAGTTATTCGGTGGCCGACTGTTTGGATGCTCTTGTGCCACATGGTCCGAGAGCTCAGATAGGTTGTAGGCAGTCATATTACAATAGCCACATTCAAACGGCTTGAATCTGTCATCCTTCGGCGGCTCTGCTGCTGGCTGCTCTGGCGGCATAGAACTGTAAAACGGAGGAGGAGGGTTTCTTCCCGCATCCATTGCATTTTGTTGAGCAGCCTCCTCCATCATTTCCTCATCAATGGACACCCTGGACCGTTCAACTAGCGCTTGTATTTTAGCCATCCTCTCAGGGTCCTTTTGGATGACAACCGTGAAAGGAAGTCCTGGGTGGTACTCAAAGCAATGTTTTTTGATTTTAAGAAAAGTCACATCCCTGAACTCACAATGTGGGCATGACCAAGGGCGATAGTTCAGCTCCCACATGATGTGCTCCAAAAGATCAGAGCGATTGTCTTTCTCCTCGCCACATAGCACACATATGAACATTTCACCTTGTGCAGCTTCCACGGCAGGAGTTGCCACAGGAGCTTGCACCGGCGGAGGCTCTATCCTAATCGGCTCACTTTCCTTGTATCTCCGCTCTTGTGCTATTTGTGCTACTTGTGCTTTTAATGGCCTGGCAGTTCCAACGACATCTTCAGATCCATTCCAGAGAATGACGCAGTTATTTTCCCGTCTGAGTTTCACAATGAAATGGTCTGGTAGAGAGTCGAGGAGAGCAGCATCGACCACCTTGTTAACATACGCTGGTTGGTCAGCATGTGACGACCGCTGGTGCTTCGTCACAACCTTCTTTAGTAGAGCACTATACTCACAATAGCCACATCTAAATGGCCTGTAGTCCAGATGTCTGGAACAATGTTCCTTCATCAAGTCTACATTGGGTGAGGTGTAACTGCAGTGTTTACAATCTATCTCCAGTATTTCCCCTGACTTCAACTTCTTCCTCATTTTCTTCATATCAAATTCCTTCATTGTATTTACATTCAAAGGTTGTGGAGTAGTTGCTGTCGTTGGAGATTTTACGGGGTTTTGAAGACGTATCGACCTTCCCTTGGCTAACCCACCCATCTTACCCCTAGCGCTGAAGCTGAGACCTGAGGTAAATCGACTCTTGTTGATATTAGTGAAACCACCACTCTTTGCCTTGTTTTTGAGCCAAGTTGCTGTAGGGAATGAGTAAAGGGTTTTCCCACCTGCCATTCCGCCATTGACTGCTTTGTACTTGATGTCTTGCTGGGGGTGTTTGTTCTGGAAGTGAGTCCTCATCTGCATTTTTGCTTTGATGTATATGCCACAGTAGCTGCAGCGAAAGCCTGAGTAATCGAGGTGTTCGGCTACCATATGTTCATCGAGTGACCCTGCGTTTGGGAAGCGCTCGTGACAAACTGAGCAAGTTATCATCTTACTGGGTTTGGCTGGTGGACTTGTCTCATTCCCAACTGTAACTTCATACTCTTGAGATCCAACTGTAGAAGATACCAAGTACTCCTGCACATCAAGATGTTCCATGTAAGCAGGGAGCACAGTCACTTCTTCATTTGTGTGTACGTTAAACGTATGATCGATAACTTCCGCTCGTGTTCTTGCACCAAAGACGCAGCGACTGCACATAAAGGGGTTCATGCGAAGATGCTCCACCATAATATGATACTGCGCCATATGTTTGAGCGAATATTTCTTGTCACAGGCCTTACACCCATGCAACACATAATTCGCTGAAGCCAGAGAAACCGTCCCAGATATCTGCGTACCTGAAGCGTCGGTGCTGGGTTCTGTGGCTGTGAGTGAAATGTGCTGTATTTGCCTGGTTTGTTCAGGATTGAAAGGAGCTCCAACTGAATCCTCAATTGGCTTCACTGTCAAATCGAGCGGTTGCTCACCTCTGAACGCTGTGCTCATCTCCGTCAGCATACCACTCGCTGGGAACTCATTTTGTGACGGATATGGTTTAGGCCTTGCCGGTGCTGGTCGCTTCATCTGTGTTATATACTTGCTTTTGAATCCTCTCTTTATATTTGGTTTGTATGTCAATTTTACAATGTCAGCATGTTCCTCATCAATTCCACAATAGGCCAACCCATCTTCTTCCCAAACTCTGAGTGCTTTCTGGAGATTCTCCCAGTGTGCTTCAATATCCTCATGCATCCTGTTGTGTTGTGTTCTGTAGTGTGCCACTATAACTGATCTTAATCTGCTTCCAAAAACACAGAACCTACAGCTATATGGTTGAATCTGCAGATGAATAGTCATAACATGGACCTTTAAATCATGGATATTCCACTTGGTGGAATAGTTGCACAGTTCGCACCGTTTATTGTGTTCATAAGTGTAATTCTGCTGATGCCGTCTTTTTGTCTGATGCAACTCACTGCGTTGGTCGTTCGCAAAAAACTGTCCACTTGAAGTGCCGGGCTGAGGGCTACCAGGCTCTTGTTTCACTGCAAGACCAAAGTTACCCCCAGAACCTTGAACCGAAGGCCGAGGAGAATTACGATGTACGATCCTCGAATCAAGGTTGGGATGGCACTTGTTTGTGTGTTTCTGTACTTGGTTTAACTCAGTTGCTGCAAATTCACAATGTTTACATTTGTATGGGTAGTCATTCAAATGAGACACAAGCAGATGCTTCTTTAGGCCCTCTCTACCGATGTGTTCATATCCACAGATGCTGCACATGTGGGCATCGTCGCCGCAGTCTATCATATAAGTCGACAACCCATCGCTTTGACCCCCAGTACCGCGATCATGGTTGTGGGAGGTTGTGGTGTTGGTTTCCATGGTATTTTCCGAGTTACTGCCGGCAATGACAGGAGACACCTTGACGGGGAGCCCGTTGTGACTGATCTCACAATGCTGCCCTATTTTGACGACAGCGACCGACCGGTATTCACAGTACCCACACTGGAAAGGACAGTCTTCCCGATGCCTGGAAGTCAAATACTTTGTCATTAGGACTGGTTGATACAATATTACACTGCTTGAAGTCGACTATCATCTATCTAATGATGTCACACCAGTAAGATAGCTGGTCAGTTACAGAAAAGTCACAGGAATAACCTTATTAAGGGAAGTTATCCCGTAATTACAATGATCAAAGTGACTAAACTGGCTATAAATATGAATTTATCAGAATATATTCTATAAATCTAAATCATCATGAACGTATAAAAGCATGGTCATATTCATAACCTATCAAGTTATGTCAGTAAAAAAGGCTATTTGCATAAAGCGCCTAGCATAGTGGCCTTACACATAGTAAAGATTGATAGAGCTAGGAATGATTTTTTACAAGTCAAATGAAGCCTACTATTAGCTGAAGAAAATACTAAATGAATCGGATATCAATATACATTACTCACCTGGTACAGAAATGGCTGTATACTCGTCCAGGGTCATCGTCCAAGAAGGTACACTTTTTACATCTGAAGAGATTGGTGCCCACGTCTTGAATGCAATACAAGGAACGGCAATATTCCTCCATCTCTTGACTCACTCCCTGAAGGTAGAAGCAAGTGTCAAATTCAGGTATATGCAACTCCTTGAATATTATGACATAGAAAGGTACTTTCTATTCTAAGAAGAGTCATGTGATCAATTTTTATAAATTGCACCAAGAGGAACAATGCTATTCGCCATAATAGCTCAACTTTTTGGGAAGCAGTTGAAACTATTAATCACCAATACTACATGCAAATAATTTCATATATGCACCCTGCGTGTTGATTCCATAGTGCTGTGTATGTAGATACTATATTAGAGGGTATAGATTGATGTTTGAATATTAATGTGATTTATGCCAATGGAATACGTTGGTCTTGACTTGCCATTGAGTTCCCAGTGCCCTCTCCATGCTTCTGGTCTTCAGGCTGTAGTATACAATAATTTCAAATGATTCTTTCATGCTCCCACATCAAACAACTATTGTGTCCATAGAAAGAATTGGAACCGATATACTGTCTATTTAATTTTGTGACACGATCTTCAAACAGGGACCTTATTGCGGGGTGCACTGATATCCCTTTCCCCAAGCCATGTCATAATTATTACATTATATGTTAGAAAATCTAGTTTAATGAAACAAGCAGGAGCTTGAAGTATAAACTATTACCATGTTATTTGAATCCTTTTTGTTCTTAAATCTTTAGAATGTAGCTAAGTATCATATACCCCAGGTAATCTACATAAGGAAATCAGACTCACCTGATCTTCTGAATCCTGTGGTGTAATCACGTTCACTGTGGCTGTGCTCCCATCACTTCCAACGACAGAAGATATCATAAATCCAGGTGAATCATTGTTGTCGTCTAGACTGTCAAATCCTAAATCATCTTCATAATTGGCCTCAGTAACCTGATTCTGTCCTGTCTTTTTGCTGGGACCCCTCGAGTTATCGGGTATTCCAATAGTGATCCTTTTCTTTGGCAGGTTTGAATGGAATTGATTCTGATGTCTTGTGATGGGATACAGTTTTTCACTTGTATACAAGCAGTAGCCACATCTGTAGCCATTGGCTATGAGAGCCTGAGCCTTATGAGCTTGCAAGTGTATACGGAGAGAAGATTTGTCCGGTGAAATGAGTGGGCATATTGGACAGCTCAAAGTCCCTTTATAATGACCTCTTTCACTATGCAGTATGTTCAAAATCATATCATCAAGTAGGCGAAGCGTTTCTTGTGTGTATTCCAACTTACTCCCATCTTGTATAAAATACTCATCCATTGTAGAGAAAGAAGCAGCATTTCCTGTGTCATTGTCTTTTTCTTCAGTCTCTTGCTTTATGTTTCGTGTGCTGAAACGTAGTTTCGTATTTACCGACATGTCCTCAATATCTGTACCACCTGAAGCGAACCTATGTTCCATGGCATCGCTTGCTGCTGTAGACGACATATGTTCATCCTCCATTATGTTTGAGGGACTACTTCCTCCACTATCTTCATTTCTATCAGGGGTTGACACTGAATTGTCATGAGCAGCATCTTTATCTGGCACCCGTTCTTTCACTACAGGAGCCTCCACATTTGTATCAAGGAGTCCTTCCTCGGTTGTGAGTTCATTGATGAACCTCAATCTCCCTTTACCGATGACTTTCTTTTTCGTTGGAAGTCTGGGATGGTCTTTCTTCATATGTTTTGTAAGTACAGACTCATATTCACTTATGTATAGGCAATACCCACACTGAAACCCATCTCTAATGACGGCATTTCTCTTGTGGAAATTCAGGTGTTTCAGCATATAATTCCTGAGCTTTGAACTGAATGGGCAAATAGGACAATATGCACTTCTTTTCAGGGTTATTTTCTCTTGCTTGAGATTTAGAAATGTGTCTTCTATAAGCCTCATAGTATCCTGGGAGTAATTTGAATATCCTCCGTCGTCAGTATTGGTAGTTTCTGCATTCTCACCAGTCTCACCCACAATTATTGTATCACTTGTGTCTTCGTCATCAGAGATTAATGTACTAGATAAGGTCTGGCCTTCATGTGTTGTCCAATGTTCCGCCAAAGCAGCTTTTTGATATGTAGTGAAGCTGCAGAAATCGCAATGATGTAGGTAGAAAGTATCCTTTTGCTTCTCTTTCTGTTCATTCTGCCTCTCTTTTGGTTCCTTCGGTTTCTCTTCCTGGTCTGTCTCGATTGCATTAATCTCTGCAAGCTTCAGCTTTTGTTCTACAATTGTTATTTCACTGTGTTTCATTTCGCAATGTCCAATCAACTTGTTCTTGTCTGTGGACTTCCATTTACACATTCCACATGAAAATACAATGTATTCCTGTGTCATTGATTTATGGTTTCTCACTATATGTCTTGCCCATGTTTGAGACTTGTGACAACTATATGCACAGCATGGACATTTGAATCTGTCAAGGTCAAGTTGGGCATATTCAGAGACTGCATGGACTTTTTCTTCAGGAACAGGTGTAACAGTCTTTGCTCTTGCTTTACCTTGTGCATGTTCAGCATTGTCATTGACGATTTTAAGGCTAGCAATGTTGTACATTTCTTTGAGGTACTTTTGGATGCTGTTTCCATCATGGTGTTGCTCAACATGTTCAAGAAGCTCAACCTCGGTCTTGAGGATGGTTGTGCACTCGATACACTGTAGATCTTCGAGAGTGAGACGGGTTACCTCAGATTTCAGCTCGAGGTCAGTGTGAACTTCTTCATGATGATCATCAATAAGGTCCATCTTATTACTTGACAGTGAACAGTGGCCACAGTTGTACAGTCTGATTTTGGTCTTCTCTGAATGACACTGGACATGGATTTTGAAATGCAAGATTTCATTTGTGCTATATGGACAGTGTGGACACCATAAGAGTTTCGACTGGTCTTGGTCATGAAGGTGTACGCGTTCATGGATGGCTTTCACCACCCTAAATTCAGTCTCAAAGGAACATTTTTCACATGAAACACACTGACCTTTACCTAAGCTCTGTAAAACTCCTTTCTTCACAACTGGTACAGGGGGTAATTCTGGTGATGATGGTGGGTCAAAATCTGGCAGGTAGTCATCGTCATCATTATTATCATCTTCAGAAATATTGTCGTTATATTTATCTGAACCTTTCTTGAGTTGTTCCTGATTTGACTTAGCCTTTCTTGGTTTGCTTGTTCTCATTTCTGATGACTCAGTGGTTTCCATATCAATGACTTCATCACCAACCCACTGACGTTGGATAATTTGAGATTTCCTCCTGCTACTCTTTTCAGAATCAATATCTTGAATGCCTGAATTTCCACTAGATGTTTTCTCAGACCCGCCTTTGGGGCCTGTCTTCTCGTCTGAGTCTTTGTTATTTTTGTTTTCCTGGTTAAACCTCTGGAAAACTGATGGTCTGGCAGAACGTAGGAGTGAGATGTTATCCTTTTGTTGTACCTTCTTTGCGCACTCAATGACATGTGCTTCGAAAGAAACTTCATCACTTGAAACAAGGGAACATTTGGTGCATTTGAATGTTTCTTTTGATGATTTCTTTTGAACAGGTTTCTCAACATGAACAAATCTGTTAATGGACTTGTACTTGATTTCACCTGTTTCATTTGAGAGGACACATGTCAAGTTGAGCTTAATTTCAGTATCTACTTCTCCGGTTGCCAAGAATTTCTTTGAGCCATGAGGGCTGTTTAGAACATGCTTCCTAATATCCGTATATGTTGACTTGAGAACATTTGGGCATACTGTGCATGAGTAGGTTACACTTTCGTCAATATGCAACACCAACTCAGCCAAGGTCCGAAATGCCTGTTTGCAATAGGCACATGGAAATGACTTCGAATTTGGATGAACTGTCTGGTTATGATTCAGAAAATCCACTGCCCTTTCACATGCTAGCCAACAGTCCTTGAAGCCACAATTGTAGGATTTGAAGACTATGATCAAGTCGGATTGATTGTGTTTATGATTGGTATGGGTTATAAGGGTTTCTACCTTTGCAAATGTCTCTGAACAGAAAGCACATGGAAGACATTTCACGTTGGGGTGATGCAGAAGGTTGTGGATCTTGAATGATCCGGCATCCTGAGCAACCCATAGCGAACACTTGAAAAAGGAACAGACATAGGCATTGCCTGTTGGGACTGTCTTTGATGAACTTGAAGAAGGGACTTTGTCCATTTTACTTGTTAGTTCTTTCCTTGATGTCTTTGCTACCTTCTTCATAACATCATCTTCACCATCTGAAGAAAAAAGAGAAAATGCGAACCAGTCATGATAACTTCTGGGATTAATTCAGGATCAGTTGATCAGTACCTAGACTAAACTCACACGAAGATAACACCCATCTTATTACACAATGTAAACGTGTCCTGTGATATATGCTATCAAAGTATTGATTGCAAGATAAAGGGTGAGATCCAGACCTAGCTTTATTGAAAGCCAAATCTAGGTTCATAAAACAAAATGCAGAACTATGTGCATGTCCTGTAAAGTCGACCTTCACTTTCTAAGACATTTATTAGCTCAGACCCCTCACCTCACTGTAGCCCTTGTAACTGCCCTTATATGTTCCATTATACTTGGCCTTACACACCCGGAACAGTTGCCCTTCCTTTTATCTTTGCAATTTTAAAAATCGAGGATTTGAGGGTTTACTATAAACCATATAAATATATGTACTACACACATCTTGACTAAAAAGATACCAACCTGTGTCTAAAGGTAGTCCACGTTTATTGCCAGATAGGGGTCTTTTCGCTGCATTTGGGATTTCAATCTGTTCTTCTGGAACTGTCTGTATATCAACATCGTAATCAACATCAGTATTTGCCTTCTGACGAGCATCCTTCTTTGCATTTATGACATCTTCCTTCGATGTGTCACCTGAAATATAGGGTTTGACTTAAATATATAATCGACACCGCTTTAATTAATATAAATACAAAGGGGTAACACTGATACTGGCCTCAAGAGATGCACATGTGAGTTTAGGTTCTTTAAATTTGAGTTTTGAATTTGGCCCATTTAGCTACCTGATGAAGCTTAGGGAGTGCTCATTTTTTAACAACAGGGGGGGGGGTGGTGGATTTGGGGGGGGGGGGTAAAAAATTTGGACCCCTTGACCGGGGGGGGGGGGGGTAAAAAATTTAGACCCCTCTTGGGGGGGGGGGGTGAAAAGAATTCAACCTGTTTTGAGGGGAAAAGCCCGCGCGTTACTATGCTACAAAGGGGCGCGAACGCGCGCGATTTTCGGCCTGCCGGGGGGGGGGGGGGGGTAAAAAATTTCGACCCCTCTAGCGGGGGGGGTGAAAAAATTTCACGCGCTCCGCCCGAAATCTCACCACCCCCCCCCCTGTTGTTAATAAATGAGCACTCCCTTATCTAGAACAGTGGGCCCAGTTGGCCATATCCCAAGAAGTCTTGGATTATTCGAGTCTACCCCTGGTACGAGGTTAATATCCTAGCATTGATGAAAGAATATGATGATCATGAATTGTGCTGGGTTTGTTATATCAACTACATGTGGCTATAATTATAGGTTCAGACTCAAGATCTTCCCTCTTGCTGAAATAGATCTAACTATTCGTGACATGTTAAAAAACATTAATGGTCTAAAGATACGTCAATTTACTTTATATCATGCAAATAAATATTTTGATTACCTTGCTTGGACTCCCTCATGGCAGAATCCTTGACTGATACTGTCGTGCTATCCTTTCTGCTCCGAACTCCACCACTCTGTTCCACAACAATATTATCCCCCATCACACTCCCACTGACCACATTTGTGATACAAAAGCTGGGACCAGCATTATCTTGTTCATTTGGTCTTTCACTTCTGTCATCTGAAGGCTCTGATACTTCAGCAATGAGGTTTGTATTTCCCTTAGTTGATGCGTTGTTATCAACATTTGCAGCCTTACCAGTGGTACTGATGCTATCTACTTCTTGTACATTGATTCTTTCATCATTTGATCCCGGTTCGACTGCCTCACTGACCACACTGGTGATGCATATAGTTGGGGCATCTTCCAGCTTGTCCAAGACTTCCTCCCCTGCCTCTGTATCTGTGCATGGTGTCGATGTTCTAATTACATTTGTAACACCCAGGTCTTGGTGGCCAATTTCCTTTCCTGCAACATCGGTTTCTTGAGAGTTTGAGTCTTCACTAGACAGGCTGATGACTTCTGCATTTGATTCATTTTGATCAGGTGCTTTGGAGCCATGTGTTGAGCTTGGACCCACCTGTGAAGTCTGTCCACTCGCTACATCATCTACCGTCCCACTCACGAGCCGCGCGCTCGATTCTGCAAAGCTCAAAGAAGTTTTGCCTTGATCATCGCCTTCCGGTGTCGAGCCGTTGTTTAAACCCTGAATCATCTTAATGACATCCGCGGTGCTACTTTCTAACTGAGTATCTATTTCTGTACCAGCATTATCCCCATTGTTTGAGGGTGATTTAGGACTGATTTCAATAGGGTTCTGGGTGGTGGGTGACAGACCACTTCTTTCCTGGTCTTTAGAGCTTAATAGCACCCCATCATTAGTTTGTGATCCACCTTGTTCTGCAAGGTTAGCAACATGGGATTGCTTACTTCCATCATCTTTTGGATCATCAACTTTTTCCTCAGAAGGCATGGCATCAGTTTTTTCCTTTTGGGCCTCTTCTGCGATCTGCTTTTCCTTCTTTGCCTTGGCATCAAGTAAATAAAGCATCAATTGGTTTATTATTGGACAGCACTTAAATCGATTGTACTGACTACTTTCTGGACAATGGTTACAATCCCGTGTAGGATGAACCTCAAACCATAGGTGCTTCCTAAAAACCTTTGGCTTTGAGTGATGAATAGAGTACTTGCACCTCTCACAGACAAACTGGTCATCCTCATGATAGCACCTGACAATTGATCTTCCTCCAGGTTTCTGATCTTCAGATTTGGCAGCTGACTTGGGAGTGGCATCTTTTTCAATGGGTGTTTTATCAGCAGGAATTGTATCTATACTGGTACCTGGACTAGGAGAAATGCTTTGGCTTTCTCTACTATCAGATCCATCGTTATCTATAGGCGCCGACTTTGTATTTGGTACAACAATCTCAGCTTGAGGACTTGGATGTGTTTCCAGTATGGTACTTGAGGTAGGATACCTGGTTGCTGGTTCTTCTGGCTCAATGATGATTGGAGCAATGACAATTGGTGAAATGTTCACAGCATCCTTTTGGTTTGGAACAGCTGGTACTTCTGTTGCACTCATAAATGTTGAGGAAGTACTTTTAGTTGCAATTGTGTCTGCGTTTGTCACTGAAGAAGCTGTCAATTCATTCACAGGTACTGGGAGATTAATCAATGCTGGCTCCACATTTTCAGAAGTAATAACTCTTGTGATTGGTGGTGAGTTGTCTCCCATTTCCAGGACACCAAACATACTAGTAGTATTACCTGAAAAGCCTTGTTTACTAAGCTCTTTTGCCATTTTTGTCAATGTAGGGGCTGTTGGTGGTCTTCTCACAGGGACTGCTACATTTGTCAATGCTGGCTGCACATTTACAGAAGCAGCAGCTTTGACAATAGGTCCTGAATTGCTTCCAGTATCCATGGCACTAAATGTACCTGTTGTAATGCTAGAGAACCCTTGTTTGCATTGTTCTTGTGCTGATTTCTGCTTTTCCAGAATGCCTAGCAACTGCACAACAAGTTTACAGTTTACTGGAGACAAACCCATTGCAACATCTTGTGGACAGTAGGGGCAACCATGTACTCCATCCTTCTTTTCATGTAGATGACCATATACATGAATAGCAAATTGTGATAAATATTTAGATCCCAACTTGCAAGATTTGCAAACATATTGGCCATTAGTGTAAGCACATTGCAACTTAGTTTCGTAGGAATTATTCGTCTTTGTAGGTTCGGGTACCTTAGCTGGCTTGGTCGCAGGAATTTGGCTTACTCCTGTGATTTCTATATCTGAGTCATCGTCATCAGATAATTCAATAGTACGATATGCAGTTGTCTCAGCATTTGCATCCTGTTTTGGAGCACCCTCTGCTTCATCACCTTCTGAGGTACTTGTGGTACTTGGAGCTGGATCATTTGTTTTCCCTTTCTTGTCTTCCTTGGTGTCAGTCAAGGTGGTCTCAATAATGTTTTCAACAAAATTTAAAAATTCTGAAACCTTGGTTATTGATCTGGGGCATTGTTTTTCACTACTAGTATTTGATGCAACATCAGTTGGTATGTGCTGCTGCTTCTCAGGAACTACTGTTGTAAATACCTCACTGGCCCTTGACGAAATACCACTGACAGAGGTTGTATGTGGAGAATTTGATTTGGGCGCATCAGATTTCTGAGATGGGCCAGCTCTTTTAGTATATTTTTTGAGTGCACGGATGACTTCAGAAGGTTGTGGGAATGCTAAGTAACCATAGTATTTGTCCTCCATTGGATGTTGATGTGTTATATGGTCAGTTATGGAGGTTGTATCTGGCCCCAATGCTGGACAGTGAGAACACTGGTAGAGTCCCTCAAACTTGTGATCGAGTACATGGCTCTCAAAATTAGCCTCCGTTTCTATTTGCATAGAGCAAAGCCCACAATAATAAACACTGTCTATGAGATTTAGTATGTTCCCAAGACTTGCATTAGTCACTTTGTCTTGATGAGATGCTGGATGTGGTTGAGTGAGAAGTGAAAATTGGTCAGCCATGTTGGATGGGGGTGTTGCCGTTTGGTATGGAGTACTCAGATGGTGTTTTAAATGATGTTTCGCTTTCCTACTGACCGTTTAGCAGGTGGAGTTGATTTTCTGAAAGAAAATTAATGTACTTAAATCAGACATGAGCATCATTAACTGGTTTTATGATAACTAACTCTAAAGAAGTCATATTCATTTAAGTCAAAATTAAAGCATGGATTTTTTGCCAGGAAGTTTAGGGGGTATTTCTTATTTGAATCAGTTCAATTTGACAATCCCAAAAATAAATTTATTCTATATTAGGATTAGTAATTTGACAAATTTACCAATTTTTAAATTAATCTATTTACATGCTACCTGGCAAGCATATCCCTCTTAGTAAATATATTCGGTTACACTTGATATCTAACATGCGTTTTTAGTATTACAGCCTCATTCAATGAATTATCAGTGTGAAACGTTGGGGTGGAATAGTTGATGTCCAAATTAGGCTTATATTTGAGTTCCCCAAGGTGCCACTCATACATCTTACAATACTATTACGACCAATAATACTAACACGACTGACTCAAATCACTGTCATGGGTCATGTCCCTTATCAAAAAGAACTTATTTCTCTTATGTACCATCTGGAATCTTCTTATCATTGGAAAACCATGTTGTAAAATGTAAAATCAATTGGATGAAAACCAATCGATCAACACTCTGATCAAAAGAGGTATTATCATCAGGTTATTGATTAAGAATTCAGATAGAGGAGATGATCACAATACTTTTAGGCTTAGCCATCAGTCGTTCTCCCAGTTACAAGGTAGTGTCCTAATACAAGTCATAGATATTCAATATTAGATTGCAGACATTTGGTGGCTGCTCTACACTGAGAACTTAATGGAATGCATCCTAATCTAATGAACTGTATTGACAGTTTCATAATTATGACTATGAGGTATGACCATTCTATGTGATACGGTACCATATTTAGGAAAAGCTATCTAAGATGGCTTGGATATCTAGGATAGGGTATCTTAGCTGGCTTGGAAGCTGACCTGAAGTACCATATGTACAGCTACATGCACAGGAGGCTAGCTTCTAATTGGGCAATCGTTTGTCATGGTTAGACACTCATAAATCTACATTCGGTTTGTTCATCATACATCTATGCCTACAATAGAGGCACACTTATGGTTGTGTCTCACGACCTTGGGACAATGTTTTTGTCTCTGACCGGGTGCTGTCTCCAACCGGGTGCCGTCTCTGACCAGGTGCCGTCTCTGACCAGGTGTCAGAAAAAAGGTGTTTTAAAAAGAATTATACTCATATATATAAGGATTTGGAAAAACGTTATGGCGGTTGTTATATAATCATGACTGTAATAATTAGCCTCCTGCTGTTGGTATCTTGACCTTATCAAGCCAAGCCGGTCAGAGACGGCACCTGGCCAGAGGCGGCACCTGGTCAGAGATGGCAGCCGGTCAGAGACAAAAACATTGTCCCAAGGTCGTGAGACACAGCCTTATTATCAAAGCAGATGCAGCAAAAGTGATGATGGTTAGTGTTACACTATGCTGTCCTTAACATTAAGTGTTAATCTGCAGGCAGGATGCACCACTGTCACTACTTGACTCAGGCACTACAGGTGCAACCAGACGTATCAGTGGTGTTATTATAAGTGCTGGAGGAGTTTATTAACGCTCACCGCTATCGAGAAGTGTGAGAACTGGTACAGTTCATGTAGCGTCCAGCAGGCTAGGTAATTTGACCTTTTTGTGCAGGGGGTTTGTAGGTATAGCAAGATGGATGGTTCTGCCAGGAGTTCTAATCTATATACTGGTAGGTCTGGTCTTGATGGGGTTTGAGCAGGTATAGGTGCACAGTGAAATAAATCTAAGGGTGCAGGAGTTTACAGACTAATTGGAGATTTGTGGTTGCAATTCGAAGAAGTATAGAAGATGTATTGTCTGTGTTCCAGGGCAAGCGAAGTAGGAAAGGCCAAAATCAAAATGATTATAAAATTAAGAAAAATCAACTTTTTAATTTCTATGTGTATTCTAGAGAAAACAAAACAACAACCATTTACATATCCAACATAATACATGTAGTTAATAGTTCAATTCTGTCCACAATTATGAAAATTTAGACTTTTCTCGCGACAAAAGGGGGGAGGGGGCTTTATTAGGCAAAGGACACTCATTATGTCGATAACATTATGTAGTATGATATACCACTGGAAAGAAAGATTAACCAAAACGGCTAAATTAACTGTCATTGAGATCAAGTGCGAGTTCAAATTTACTAAAACTAGAATACCGGTACTAAGTCTATCTGTGGGTTATACGTGTATGTGGGAGCTTACAGTCCTGAAAAAGTCTTAATCTCTGTGCAGGATGTCTACAACTATGATTATGGAATTAAACTTTTAAGTTTGGAATATATTGTACAAACTTGGATTTATATTGCTGACATCACGTTATGTAAGTTTTGGATAACAAGGTTACCCAGCAGGCACAGAACATTGAATCAACATTGATAACTGGTTTTCAATGTTGATTCAACGTTGATTCAATGCTGAACTGAGTTGTGTGCCCCCTGGGTAAAGGTGCACAGTGATCAAGTATGGCTAGACTGGGGATTAGCTACATGCCGGCATGCTAATCACTATCCCACTTTGCCTGTCAACACACCACCTTATGTAAACTGCATTTCCATCTCTATGTATATATATTGCATTTGATATTTTGATAATAAGACCTATAACTGGATAGTACTATTAACATACTATACACGTAGATATTATCGCATGAAGGACATAATTTAATTGCATATTGCATATATTTTCACCTCCCCCCCCCCCTAGAGTGGTTTAAAACAAGTTGAAATTTATCCACCCGGGTCAAGGTTGTCTAAATCTGTTCCCCTTCCCTAAATCAACCGCCCCCTGTTGTAATAAAAATAGCACCCCTAGACCAAAGTTTGGCAAAAGATTTCGCTTTTATTGAACAAACCTGATCTGCAGGGTTTATGACATGATTAGGAAGTTCCAAATCCACTGATAAAAAATTGTATAGGTAGTTTTCGATAATAATGTGCACGAAATCCATACACACCTTTTTTTTTTTGGGGGGGGGGGCTCTTGCCTATGATAACTTGTGAGCAGGTAAGCAAAAAGAGATGTCCCTGCGGGATTAGTACCAGTTTTAGCCACCAGATGGGGCCACTATGGACTAGAATGTAAGAAATAGACTGAAAAGTAGTCTAGGGCACTTTCTTTTCTGAAGAATGCGGTAGCATTTCACAAAATATTAAATTTTTGGTGAAAAGCTTTAATATTTTGAATGTAAAAATTCATTTTCAATCAAATAGAAGAAATTCATAAAGAATCCTATTAATATAACTATTCACAAGGATTACCTTGGTCAATACAGAATAAAATTCCCATCTCTTAATCAAGATCTATGACCCAAAGGATGAAAAATCTATGGTAAATGATTTTCTGATTATCATAATCATGCCAATTAGATAGATATCTTGGAAACTATGAGACTTAGAGCTTTTTTGAATTTTGGTAGGGCATTGCCCACTCAAGTTTGTGAAGCCATTTCTCAAAAACTAGAATCACTATCACTAGAAAGCTTGCAGGATCAATTTTTAAAACCTTTCCTTGGATAACCCTTTCCGCTTGCCTACTCACAATCAATATTAATGGCGTGGAATTTAGATTCTCACTGCTGGAATTTAGATTCTCACTGCTGAGGAGATTTAGAAAGCAAAAGACAACAAATAATGTTTGTAGACAACTGTTTTTGTATTAAAATAGAACAAGTCAATATCAGTACATGTTTTCTGTTTCTATTATACTAGTGGCAAGAATAACTGCAAATCTCTAACTATGGCAAGACATTTCATGGCTGTATGCCAAATCAATAGGATCAATCTCATCTGTATTCATATTTAGCATTATCATTGACCTTAGTTCCTTCAAATTTGCAACTCATGTTATTATAGCAGTACTCTCCTCAAAGGCATGCAAATTTCAATTTCACCATCCAACAAACCACATTGTCACTTCTACATAGATGGTCTCTATTGAATGATGCGAGGTGTGTCAACAAACGCCACCTCATTCTGGTCCAGTACGGACTCCGGCATATCCTTGTGTCTGTTTCGTAAATGCTTCCTGACCATGGCCTTGTTAAAGGCAGAGAAGTCACAGTAACCACACTTAAATGGCCTCAGGTACAGGTGCTTCTCATGGTTATGATCTTCGAGGTCATCCAATGATTTTGCGATGTAAAAGCAATGTGGGCAGTTAATGTCTGACTGATCATATTGGGCCTCCTCCAGATTTGAAGATGGTGATTGGGTTGTCGCTGAATGAGAAGGCACTACTCGTTTGCCCTCCGATTGGGGCTTCGGCGTTCTCTCCACATCTGCATGTTGCTTTGTGTGCTCGATAAGCTTGAATGTGTTGTCAGTCTTGAATGTGCAGAGATGACAGCAGAAAACACTTGGTACATCTGTTGGATTTGGTTTCTGTTTCTTGCTGCTGGCTGGGCCAGGTTTGGAAGACATGGATGTCCTCTTTGCAGACTTCACAGAGGCTGTTGCTGTAGCAGATTCTTCAGTGCTATTTGTGTCAACCAAAACTACATCTACGGGCAATCCAGGATGCATCTTTCTGCAGTGTCGCTTCACCTCATGTCTGCAAGTACAAGAATTTAAATGGAGTAATTTGCATCATTTTAATTAAATCTTTGAATATAAAAGCCTACATTGCTTGTCACCCAGCTGAAATAATATGTAAAGGATCCTAGTATGTATTTCTCTATGAAATCTATACGCTGATTGATCAGCAGAAAACGTATACTCACGTTATAGTACACTTCACTTCACAGTAGGGGCATTTCCAGCGCATCGGCATGTGAACTCTGACATAGTGACCAACTGCTGATGCTCTTTCTGAAGAATAGGTGCACTGACGACAGTGATAAACATCATTGTCATCCTTGACCAAATGTTTGTCTGTGACTGCCACACCATCGAACTTCCCAACTGAAAGAGAAAAGTAGAGATGATTTAATTCAACAACTATTACAAGGACACCACCACCTTATGACTGGGAGATATGAATAGCAATTGCTTTAAGTTGACAGTATTATATGAACTATCTGACTAAACCATACATTATCTTTTAAATCTGTGCCACTTACTTTTTGGTGACCCTTCTACTGATGTATTCTGCAGATTAGGGATGGTCTGCTTCAACTGTGATGCATTGCTTGGCTCAAGATTCTCAGACCTATCAGAACTGCTGCTTAGGTCCGATTCTACTTGTTCCAGAACACCACATTCCTGGCTTCCATTGGCATCTGTAAGGGCATCTGGCGTCTTCAAAAGTACTACATCGACTGGTAGATCAGGATGGGTTTTATGACAGTGACGCCTCACATGAGCCCTGAAATCATATACCACACATTTAGGTCAGTAAATAATAAATAATTGAGAAAGACTAATACAAAATAGATTTAATTTCAGTCACTTTAAAGTAGTCCAGAGTTTTATGACCAAAAAATGTGAAAAATGGTAGTTTCTAGTTTATACAGTGACAATATGAAAAATGCATTTATGAACAGAAAGGTTTTATTCTAATTCACCAGTATTTTCTTTTCTAAAGCTCTATGCCATGTTTGGAAATTTTAAAAAATTTGTGTCCAAAATGCATAACAATGTTCTAGCTGACATAAATACTCACTTTGCTGTGCTCCTGAAGTCGCAATGTGGACACCTCCATCGTGGTGTTGTGTGCGACCTTACATAATGTCCTACTGCACGATCCTTAGGTGCGAAGTATGTGCACTTCCTACAGTAGTATACACCAAATGACTCGAGTTCCAAATGGGCATCTGTTACTATTACACCATCATATGTACCAATGTATCCATCTGGATGAAAAACAAAAGTAAAAAAATTGTATTCATATTGTAGGTTATATGAAGAAAAGTCCTGTAAATTCTCAAGTAGAAGCTGTAGCTTGTATACTAGTTAGACACAGCTTTAATTGGATACCAAACATGCCTATATAGGGTGTGGCTTAGAGGTTTTAAAATTATACTACATTACTAAAGTCGCGAAAATAAGATGCCCTGTTTGACTAATAGAATTCTCCAAAGTTCGGGGTGACGGCTTATATGCAAAAATTTGCGGTAAAAGGTTTTATTTCAAAGGCTGACTTGAACTTCTATGGTGCAAACTTCTTGGTAGTGTTAAAGTTCCTCTAAGATCACAACCAAAAACGACTTAAGTAGATAATGTTAAAGAAGAACATCCCCTAGAAAGGAGATAAATTTTGAATTAGAAAATGTAGAAGGGGTAATTTTCTTTGTCAATGAAATTTTAATGAAGTTATACATTTTCCCCAAAATTAACATTTAAGATGTAAATGCTTACCTGGATTCTCTGGTATAGATTTAGGAGACTGGCCCTGGGAGCTACATCTTTTCTTCTTTGAACCTGGCATAGGATGATACAACTTCTCAGCTCTGTCCTGATTTGAATCTGGAAAGAAGTTATTTGGCTCTATTTCCGGCTGTGCAATGACTCTTCTTTCGGCCTCTGGATTTACAGGTGGTTGACGATACACTCTGTTTTCTCTTGCAGAATCCTGTGATGCTAATGGGTAGCTGTATTCCGGTTGCATCATAGGAGGCTGATGGGCAGGCTCATCGAGGGGAAAGACATTCAATTGTCTCATTGATGGATGATCTTGTCCCATATGTTGTGATAGCTCAGATAGGTTGCAGGCTGTCATATTACAATAGCTACATTTAAACGGCTTGAACTTTTCCTCCTGTACAGGTAGAGCAGCACTTACAATTGGTAGACCTGGGTTTCTTTCTGTATCCACTACATTTTGTTGAGAAGCATCCAGTGCAAGTTCCTCTTCTACAGACACCTTGGATCGTTCAACTAGTGATCGTATCCGAGCCATCCTCTCTTCATCCCTCTGATTGACCACCTTGGGAGGAAGTGCTGGGTGGGACCTCAAGCAATGCTGTTTTACGTCAAACATTGTCACATCCCTGAATGCACAATGTGGGCATGCCCAAGGCCGATAGTTTAGTTCCAACATGATGTGCTGCATGAGATTAGATTGATTATCCATCTCCTCACCACATAGCACACATATGAACATTTCACCTTGTGCAGTTTCATCAAGTTCACTGTCAGTCCTGTTTTCACCTGTGTTACTTCCAAGCTGGTGTCCAGATGTTCTTCTGTTTGGAGGCATTGACGGTTGACTGTTGGTTTTGCTCTGACTTGCAGCAGGGATGGTGATGTCCTGTTTTCCCTGCTTAACTTCGACACGGTAATGCTGAGTCACGGAAGCTAGTATTGCTGGATCTACAACTTTTGTCACAACAGCTGTAAGATTCACATGCATACGGCGGCTATGGGCTACAATAGTTTTTCTTTTGAGTGCAGCCAACTCACAGTGTCCACATTTGAATGGCTTATACTTCATATGCCTTTTGACGTGATCTTTCATTAATTGATGATTTGTAGTGATATAGTTGCAGTGTTTGCAATGTAATTCAACTGTTGAACCTGAAGCTTCAAACTGCTTCTTCATTTGTGAGAATTTGCTACGTGGTTTGGCTTTCCCATCACCGCTACTTGCTTCACATGTTTTCTTCTGATTTGGCATGCTGTATTTCTTCTCTTTCGTACCATAATTTCGAATTGCAGTGAGCTTCCTCTTTGCAAGGTTGGCGAATCCAATATTTTGATTCTTGTTGCGCATCCATGTTGCAGTCGGAAAGCTATCCAGAGTTCTCCCATATGCAATACCATCTTTAACCTTCTTGTACTGGACTTTGTGATCAGGGTGCTTTGTTTGGAAGTGAATTCTCATTTGTGGTTTCGCCTTTATAAATATAGCACAGTAGCAACATGTAAAGCCTGTGTAATCCACATGCTCTGTTGCCATATGATCAGTCAGTGCTTTTGAGTTTGGCAATTTAACATGACACATTGAGCAGGGAATTGTCTTGGTTGACTGGTTGTCTTGCTCCCCAACTGCTTTTTGATAGGCCTGTGCTGTAACTGAAACTGGTGCAATATATTCTTGTACTAGCAGATGTTCTCTGTATGCAGGGAGAACAGATCTCTGCTCACCGGGGTGTTCTACTTCAATGTGGTCAATAACCTCTCGCTCCACCCTTGAACCAAATGTACAGCGACTGCACATAAATGGATCCATCTTAAGATGATGCACCATCGCATGATATTGCCCCAGTTCTTTTTCGGCATATCTGCTTTTGCAGGCTCTGCACTCGTACAGAACATATGTCGTTGCTGGTTCAGAAGGCTGTATCACAATTGGTAGAGGGCCAGGCACAGGTGTAAAGGCCAACATAGACTGTTCAACGACCATCGAACCACTAACTGTAACACCACCTTCACTTGTCTTGACACTGATATCAAGGGGAACCTGAGGTCTTGGTTGTGAATTTACTAATCCTTGTTGCCATTCTTGTTGCGTACCTTGGGTATGTGCAGAAGAGCCTGCAGGAACACCTGGTTTAGCTTTTACACTTTCAACACTTTTGTTTGGTTTATACGTCATCAGGACTACATCGGCATGTTCACTAATGTCAACATACACAGCACTGCCCTCTTCTCTGACTGTGAGAGCTTCTTGTACAGCATCCCAGTCTTTGGACGGGTCTCCCGGCATGCCACAGTGGTTGGATCTATAATGGGCACCTAGCACTGTCTTTAACCTGCTTCCAAAGGTACAGTAACGACAGTTGTTGGTATAGAGGTTAAGATGACGTCTAAGAACATGGATCTTCACATCAACAACAGACCATTTTGTGGAATAATTGCACAGTTCACATCTAAATTTGTGTTCATGATTGAAGAGCTGTCTACTCTCATTTCTCACAGGAGGTTTAGCCTGGTTGGATTCACCAGCATGAAGGAGCTGCCCACTTGAAGTGCCTGGCTCTGGTTCTTCCTTGACTGCAACTACAGATGGTCCAGATTTAAGGCGGATGGTACTTTGGCCATTGTTAGGATGATACTTCTTTGTATGTTTATCTACTTGCTTGGCCTCAGTTGCAGCAAAATCACAATGTTGACACTTGTATGGATAGTCCTTCAGATGAGAAGTCAGAAGATGTGTCTTGAGACCTTTTCTACCACTGTGCTCATATCCACAAATGCTGCACATGAAGGCATTGTCACCACAGTCTATCATGTAAGTTGACAACCCATCACTTTGATCCCCAATTCCATGATTATCCTTGTAGGTGGCTGGAGCATTGGTTTCCATGGCAATTCCAGAGTTAGACCCAGCAAGGACAGGAGACACCTTGACAGGGAGCCCACTGTGGTGTACCTCACAATGCTGCCCAATTTTCACAACGGCGACTGACCGGTACTCACAGTAACCACACTGGAAAGGACAGTATTCCTGATGGCTGGAATTAAAAAAATCATATTTTCATTGACTTAATATGCTGCATTACCCTGGCTTAAGCTATAGGCATATCTAGCAAGAAAATGTTTCTCTCAGCATCATACATAAGTCTTATTTCTGCAACGCTTATCCACACATTTGATTTCAAATAATTTAGTAGCCTACTAAGCCTATGTAAACTTGGTATAAATGGTGTTCCTCATTATCAAATCATTAGAAATGATAACTATTTAATAAGAGCAACACCATAACATTTACATCAACAGCTAAGACTAAACAAATCATTAAATATTGACAATTAAATATTTCAATTTTTAGTTTTAGCTAACAGAGTAAAAATAATACTCACTGGATACAGAAGTGGCTGTATACCTTTCCAGCATCATTGTTTGAAAAGGTACACTTCTTACACTGGAAGGTATTCACCTCCACATCTTGAGTGCAGTAGAGTGAACGACAGTATTCTTCCATCTCTGAACTGACTCCCTACAGGTAGAGACATTTTTAGGAAATAAATAATTTGATCTTGACATCACATTCATCTGGTATTGCTTAAATAATGTTTCAGTGCATCCTATACGAAGAAAGAAATTATGGTACTCTTTGATCTATCCCTACTAATCACTGGATAGATTAAATACAAAAGAGCGCAATAGCCATGTTCATTTGTATGATTATTTGTCAAATGCTATTTGATCCATGATATAATAATTTTTGAATAATGTCAAGTCCAATACTTACCATGGTAATTGTAGTGTCTTCTTCTTGGTTCTTTTGTATAGGCTGCAATATAAAATGACATTCAAATAACATTTTATCTCACCCATTTTTGCCGAGTAATTATTATTTTCATAATTATTTGTGGAATAAATGGCAGGACAAAGAATATTCTACATACAAAAGCACACAAAGTCATAAGGTTATTTAGTACACCTTTTGAAAATTATATGAATATGCATTTCTTATAATTATGAGGTTTTAGGGTATGTGATATACTGTACTTGACACATAGGTGTATGGTTTACCTTCAAATTATTCTGGTTATCCATGCTGACCATCGCGGTGCTGCCATCACTCCCAACAACAGCAGATATTGTAAATCCTGGCAAATCACTGTTGAATCCTGGCTCATCTTGATGTTGTGAATCAGCAATCAAATTCTTCTGTTTGGGAACTGTCTTTGTTTTGTCTGGATTACCAATGCGAATCCTTTTCTTTGGCAGTCTTGGATGAAGTTGACTTTGGTGTCGTGTGATGGGAAACAGTTTTTCACTTGTGTATAAACAATAGCTACACCTGTAGCCATCTGTGATAGAAGCCTGGGATTTATGGGATTGCAAGTGCATGCGGAGAGCACATTTGTCTGGTGAAGTACAAGGGCATATTGGACAATTCAACGTTCCTGTATAATTGCCTCTTTCACTATGCTGTACGTTCAAAATCATGTCATCAAGAAGGTGAATTATGTCTTCTGTGTACTCCAATTTCTTACCATCCTGTACAAAATAGTCTTCTAGGGAGGACGAAGACACATTATCTGGTGTGGCGTTACTTTTCTCCTCCTTATCCTGTTTCAAGTGCCGTGTACTGAAACGTAGCTTTGTATTGACAGAAATGTCCTCAATATCCGTATTACTGGCAGGGCTATCATCTGCTGTATCTGCCGTTGAGATGTGTTCGTCTTCCATGATGCCTGTAGGACTAGTTATACCACTATCTTCACTTCTATTGTCTTGGACACCATCTTTTTGTGGCTTCTGTTCTTTTAATGAAGATACTCGGTCACTGGAATACAGTGGTTCATCTCCTGTTACCTGTTCATTTATACCTTTGAACTTTGCATCACCTATAACCTTACTTTTCATTGGCAGGTTGGGATGGTCCCTTTTCACATGTTTTCCAATGACAGACTCCTGTTCACTAATATACAGGCAATACCCACACTGAAATCCATCTTTGATGTAAGCTGTTTTCTTGTGGAAATTCAGGTGCTTCACAATAACATTTCTGACCTTTGAAGTAAATGGGCAAAGGGGACAGCTGCCTGTTCGACCCAAGTTTGTTTTGTCATGCTTGAGGTTTAGAATCATGTCATTGATGAGTCTCAGTGTGTCTTTGTTGTAATTTGAATAAGCGGAATCTTTTAAGTTCTTATTGGAAGTCCCAGGGGTTTCATCAGTCCTTTCTCCTATTGAGGTATCAACTGTCTCTTCTTCGTCAGAGCTTAAAAGACTAGATACGGTCTGACCTTCATGGGTAGTCCAATGCTCCATCAAATCTGCTTGTTGACTTGTACTGAAATTGCAGAAATCACAATGATGTATGCAAGAAGTATCTTCTTCTGGGTCCTTCTGCTTTTCAGGCTCTAGTTGATCATGGTCTGAATTTGTTGCACTGCAGCCTACTTCAGGAACAGATGGATTCATATTTCTTTTAGTCTTTCTTTGTCGACGTTCAGGTTCATCTTCAATGATTTTAAGACTAGCAATATTGTACATGTCCTTCAGATACTTTTGGGTGCTAGTTTTGCTGTGTTTATACTCAAGATGTTCGAGAAATTCAATCTCTGTCCCAAGGGTGGCTGCGCATTCAAAGCACTGTAGATCTTCAAGAGTGAGCCGGGTTACCTCCGATTTTAGCTCAAGATCGGAATGAACATCTTCATGGTGATCATCGATAAGGTCCATCTTGTTACTTGAGAGCAAACAGTGCCCACAGTTGTAGAGTCTGATTTTCGTTTTTTCTGTATGACATTGGGCATGGATTTTGAAATGCAACAGTTTATTGGTGCTATAAGAACAATGTGGACACCATAGCAGTTTCAACTGGTCTTGCTTATGAAGATGCACACGTTCATGAATGGCCTTGACCACTCTAAATTCTGTTTGAAAAGAGCATTTTTCACATGAAACAGAAGGACCTTTACCTAAGCTCTGTAGGACGTCTTTAGTCACACCTGGAGAAGGGGCGACTAGGGAAGGTGATAAATCGGGTGATGATTGTGGATCAACATCTGGCAAATCATCATCATCATCATCCTCTGAGACATGGACAGGTGAGACTTCCTTTTTATCTGCTATTGGGTTACTGGGGTCGGACAGAAGTTTTTTGCGCTTACCCTGAGACTGTTCTTGTCCATTTTCCATTTTACGTTTGTTAGGTTTTGAAATCTTTGTCGACTTGTCTGTATTTTTATTAATAATGTCTGCTTTCTTTGTTTCACCTGAACTTCCTTTGTTCTTGGATTTAGTTGTCTTTGAACTTGAGCTTGCTGCTGCAGTGTCTTTGTTCTTAGATTTGGTTGTTTTTGAACTTGAATCTGCTGTGTCTTCATCAATGGGTTTAGCTTCATCACTTGTTTTGGGTTTTCTCATGCCAACACTTTCAGCATCGATACCTTGAACACCTGCATTTCCACAAGAGGCCGTTGCAGCTTGATCCTTGCCTTGGTCATTGGAACTGGAACTATGTTGTGTTTTCTCAGTAGATTTGGCTTCTGAATCCTTGATATTATTCTTGAAAACCATTGGTCTGGCAGAGCGTAAAAGCGATATTTTGTCCTTCTGTTGTACCTGTTTTGCACATTTGATGACATGCGCTTCATAGGAAGCTTTATCACTTGAAACCAGATGACATCTGGTGCACTGCAAAGTTTCCTGTGATGATCCTTCTCTTACAGGTTTCTCTACATGAATGTATCTATCAATAGATTTGTATTTCATTACACCTGTTTCATTTGATAGAAGACATTTCAGGTTAAGTTTTATCTCAGAATCAACTTCTCCTGTTGCGAGGAATTGTTTTGAGCCATGAGAACTGTTCATCACATGCTTCCTAATATCAGTGTATGTCGACTTCTGAACATTTGGGCAAGCAGTGCACGAGTATGTGACACTTTCGTCGATGTGCAGCACCAACTCGGCTAAGGTGCGGAATCCTTGTTTACAATAACAGCATGGATAGGTTTTTGAATTTGCATGAACCTTCTGGTTATGATTCAGAAAATCTAATGCTTTCTCACATGCTAGCCAACAGTCTTTGAAGCCACAATGATATGACCGGTAGACTACTAACAGCTTGGATTCAGTGTGTGTCTGCTCAGTATGCGCTATGAGGGCTTCTACATTCACAAGTGTCTCTGAACAGAAAGCACAGGGAAAACTTTTTACGTCTGCGTGGTGTAGCTGGTTGTGAATCTTAAATGATCCAGCATCCTGAGCAACCCATAAAGAGCACTTGAAAAAGGAGCAGGTGAAGGCATATCCTGTTGGGATTTTCTCTGACAAACTTGAAGATAGGGGCTTGTCCATCTTCATTGAAATACCAACACTACACTTTGGTGCACTTGCTGTTCTTTTCACAGCGAGACCATCTTTGCCGTCTGAAGGAAAAGGGAGAGCAAAAACAGTTTTATAAGTCAATGTCTGTTGTAAGCAATATGAGGATATACAATCTAACACTGCATCCACAGAGAGAAACTAGAATAGATAGGTGTACATTTTAGTTAGTAACTACCCATGATTTTAAGTCTTGCAAATCTTCTAAAGAAGAGATATATAATTGGATTTTGGACCTTTCTGCTATGACCGGCCCATAAACTATGTAAAAGGGAAAACACCCACCTTTCTCTGAAGACCGCTGTTTCTGGTGGGACGTGTTACGTGGAATCTCAATATCTTCATTTTGAACAGTCCGTGCAACAATATCTTCATTGACATTCATACTTGTCTTCTCAGCTGAATCTCTTCCTTTGCTCATGGCAGATGCATCACCTGCAATATATTTTGGTGATATAAGATTACTCTTAACACAAAATACATGGATTATTGTTTAACATAGAAGTACTAATTCCTAATCTTATATTGACAATAGAAAAAGAATTGATATAGATATTATATGTAAATCTGAAACTCACATAGAATTCTGAAAACTCATGAACAACACATTCTAGATCACTGAGATGGAGCTAAAACTATTGGTGCATATGATCCTGACACATAATCGTACAACAGTAACATCCATACACACTGAATATATGGACCAACTCCTGGCTTCAGTCTTCATTGACTAATAAAAATCAAACTAGCAGTGTAGCATAACCTAGCATCTGATACTGAGAACTCACAATACATGTATGGTAGGTTATATATTGAGAGAAACTAAAAGAGCTACTGTGAACGTTGATATTTGCATGTGTATTAGCTTTCGCACAGGTCGCAAAATAAGTCAATTTTGCATGTACTTAAATTCACTGAATTTCGATATTTAGCCTGGACTTTGCAGGTACTTGTATGGGGGCTATCATTTGACATTCTTTATTCTGCTTATTTAGCGGTTTTCATACCTATTGTCACACAGACGGTGAGTTAAATAAACTAGGGTGCTATATTCTTTATGCATATAGCTTTGTCACACAATTCTTTATTGGCCAGGACACTTTCTGCTGACCATCCAGGTCTGGTAATCCCCCCCTTCTCCAACGCCAAACATCTCCACTGGATAAATGTTCACTAAGGACATAGATTATTTATTTCCGCAAATTCTGTGAAAATATGTACAGCACGGAATATGATATGACAACAGTAACTGATTACTAAAAGATATAGAATACTAACTTGAACTAGCCAAATGACACATTGATTGACAGAACAAAGCAACAACAGCCAGTCGTAGCATTCAACTAGAAGGCTACGATAGTTTTGTGCAGTACTAAAAATTATGATTACCTTGCCTGGACTCCATGCTGGAATCCTTTCGAGATATTCTAGTGCTATCCTTTTCTTTCGGAGCCTCATTGCTCTGTTTTCTAACAACATCATCCATTCTTGTTTGACTTGTCACGTCTGTCATACAAGATCTCAAATCATCCATTTTTGGTGTCTTGCTTATTTCATCTGGAGGATTTGATGTTTCATTAAAAAGAGCAGTACTATTTTCTTCATTTGTTGAGGCATGGCAAACCCCTACTTGTGTATTGTCAATACTAACACCGAGGCTTTTGGGTAAGCTGCCTGAAGTATTCTGAATATCATCTGATACAGGAGTAACTAAATTGCTATCCACTTCAGAAATTCCTACAGTTTGCTCATTCTTTTGGTTCGCTGAGCCCCCATTAGCTGAGTTGATATCTTCTTTGGATCCAGCAGCCCCAGTCACATTCCGAATACACAGGTCTAGTCTTTCAAATGTTGTATCAGATGTGCCTTGAGAGTCATCGCCATTTGTTTCATCTTCAGTGGATAAGTTGATGACATCTATAGTTGATTCATTTTGATCTCCAGCTTTGCAACCACCTGTTGAGTTTGAGGGAAGTACAGTGCAATCAACCTCCTTTTCAGCATGTTGATCATCAGCTATATTTGAATTTGGAATGTATGAAGACTGTCCACTCTCTTTAGTTTCAGCCCTTTCATGAACAATACTTTCTATGTGTAAAGGTGGTTCGGCAGTAGACACAGTATGACTACTTTGGTCAGCACCCACAGGGGCGGTATCATTATTCAATCCCTGGATCATCTTTATCACATCATCAGTGCTAATTTCTAATTGTCCTTCAATATCAGTACTGGCAGATAGTGGTAATGCAGGATTGATTCCAATTGGATCCTTTGTCGACTCTGACAATCCAATGCTTTGAGGCTCTGAGTGACTTGCTGGCAATCCCTGAGAAGAAGTTGAGACTGTAGGACTACTAATCTGGCTCATTTGATCTAGATTACCTCCTTCACTTTGAGTAATAGCCAATTCTGAGAGAAGATTAGGTTCTTCAATGTAAGCCGTACCAGATTTGCTGGGTCCCTTCTCAGGATCATCTAATTGTTTCTCTGAGGGAAGTAGTTCAGACCATTCAATCAGTTCTGAAGCAGCATAACTTCTTTCATTGTCCCTTATAGGATCTGTATCTCTATTTAGTCCCTGAATCAACTTTATCACCTCTGCAGTGCTGCTTTCTAATTGTCCATGTGTTACTATATTAGTGCTGCCACCAATATCTTTGGAAGACTCTGGTATTGCAGGATTGATTTCAATAGGATCATTTGTAGACTGTGACAACTCACTGCTTTTAGGCTCTGTGGGACTTGCTGGTAATGTTAGGATTTCAGGACTAGTAATCTGCTGACCTACTTTACCTTGAGTTCTAGCCATTTCAGAGAGAGGACTAGATTCTTCAATGCTAGCCAGGCCTGATTTGCCAGCTCCCTTCTCAGAATCATCTACTTGCTTCTCTGGGGACAATACTTCAGATTTTTCAACATGGTATTCTTCTGCCAGTTTCTTCTGTTTCTTTGCCTTGACATCTAATAGATATAGCATTAGCTGGTTTATTATTGGACAGCATTTAAACCGATTATATTGACTGCTTTCTGGGCAATGATTACAGTCCCTTGTAGGATGAAGCTCAACCCATAAGTGCTTCCTAAAAACCTTTGGTTTTGAGTGATGAACAGAAAATTTGCAGCTTTCACAGACAAACTGGTCCTTATCATGATAACATCTGACTATTGATTTTCCTCCGGATTTTTGATCTTGTACTTTGACAGTTGGTTTAGGGGAGCTGGCTCTTTCCAAATTGTCTTTACTTAATATTCTTCCAGTGGAAACAGTGCCATCATTAGTTCTCAGGCTATGTGAAATGCTTTGGGTTTCTGCAATAGGATTTCCTTCATTGTTTGTGGACATATCCAATTCATTTGGTGCAACCACTCTAGCTTGCCTATTTGAGGGTATACTATTTCCAATGACTGACATTTTAACAGGTTCTTCTGGCTCAATGATGATTGGGGCAATAGTGATGGGTGAAATGTCAACATTCTGCTTGCCACAAACATCTGGTACTTGCTGTGCACCTTGATAGTTGTTACCTTTGTGGACAATCAATAATTCCATAGAAGCGGGCTTAGCTACAATATTGTCCTGTTTGTTCAATGAACACGATGGAGAGACGGTTGATGCTTCAATCACAGAGGTTGGGCCTTGAACCAAAGCTGGCTTCAAAGTCCCAGAAATAGTAGATTGTGTTATAGGTGGTAATACCAAAGAAGTGGGTGTAACTTCAATGCGGTCCAGTTTGTTCAATGAACATGACGGAGAGACATTTGGTCCTTCACTCACTGTAGTTGAGTCTTGAATGAATGCTGACGAGACATTTATAGAAGCAGAAGGTTGTGTTATAGGCGCTACATTTCCTGTCATTTGATGGAGGTTTGTACCTGTGTTTTCTGTAAGCCCAAGTTGTTTGCAAGCTTCCTGAGCTGCCTTTTGTTTTTCAAGTATTCCTAGTAACTGCACAACCAGTTTGCACTTTATTGGAGCCACAACTTTATCAGTGCCCTGTAGACAGTAGGGGCACCCGTGTACTCCATCTCGTATGTTGTGTAGATGACTATATACATGGGCAGCAAACTGTGAAATATATTTTGATCCTAATTTGCAGGATTTGCAAACATATTGGCCATTAATAAATGCACACTGCAGCTTCGTTTCGTAGGAATTATTTTGCTTCGTGAATTCAGACAATAGAGAGCCTGCTAATTTTGGAACAGGTATTTGGCTTTCCCCTGTGATTTCTATATCTGAGTCATCATTATCAGATATTTCAATTGTGTCACTTATTTGTGGCTTTACATAAGAATCCACCTTGACACTTTCCTCATCTTCTAAAGTTCTTTCCGTAGCCTGTTCTGCATCTGCATTTCCACTCTTATCATCTGGGATGTCAGTCAGAATGGTCTTGCTGAAGTTCTCAACCACATTTTCAATCTCTGGTAGAAGATTCTTAGACTTAAGTTTCAAGCTTGGCTGTTTACTACCTGATCCAACATCAGCTGGCACTAATAGTTGCTTGTCAGAAACTACTGTACTTGTTTCAGGGCTTTTTGATGAAAGAGTTTGCCCAGTGGTTGCTTGTGCAGAACTTGATTTGGCTGCAACCATTCTATCAGGTGGTTCTGGTCTTCCGGTCATTCTTTTGAGAGTGTCAATGACTTCAGAAGGCCCTGGGTATGCTAAGTACCCATAATAGCTTTGTTTTGTTGGGTGTTGCTTAGCCATATGTTCTTGGATAGAATTTGTATCTGGTCCCAATGCTGGACAGTGAAAACACTTGTAAAGACCCACAAACTTGTGATGGAGTACATGTTTTTCAAAGATATTTTCAGTTTCAAATTGCATGGAGCAAGGCCCACAATAATGAATATTGTCTATGAGATTGAGTACATTCCCAAGATTTGAAGAACTTAATTTGTCTTGTTGGGGTGAAGGATCTGGTTGATGAGTTTTAGACATGTTTGATAAAGTTGTTCCAAGTCAGTAGAAAATAATCAGATAGCGGGAAAGCTTGAAATTACCTTCTGCTTTGCTATTGAACCTTTAGTTGTCTCTCTGGAAGAAAAAGAAATGCAACATAAAAGAAAGACAAAAGAAATTGAACATTTAGAAGGGCAAACTGTTTTTTGTGGAAAGACAAAATGTGTGATGTTCCATTCAATGACTGAACTTTAGGAGTGTTAACAGTTTGGGTTATCAGTGCCTTTGACCTGACATAGGTTGCTTTGGTCCACTTCAGACTTGAGTTGCCTCGTGACTTGATAAAGAATGGAACATACTTATTATCCATACCAAGTCTGTAATATTGTCAGGTGTCACTCCATGTAATGTCTGATTGAAGGCTGATTAAACGCCCAAAGTAGGAAGTTACAAAGCATACAAGTATAGATAGAAAATGGAGGTCCATTGTTGCTTCTTCGGCATGAGATGACCTGACATGTGGCGGTATGTATGAAGGAGTCAAGAGTGGGTGATACGCAAAGAATGACGACTTAACCCTTAGAGGCCCAGTGGCGTAAAATGGCGTGCAATGGCGTATTTTGCACATATCTAAAGTCCTACATGGTTCTATCATATAAATATTGAGTGTATACCACTATAAGATATACCAATGCCTCCGGGTCGACCTCAGCATTTTGTAATATAACCAGATCTACCCCCCCTTTTTTTAATATTATCATTATTATTATTATTTACTGTGCATGCATGTATTTACTCCAGGTATGGATGATTAATTGGTGTGTTTGTGTGGTGTACCTCTGCACAACCTGTCCCTCCTCCAGGTTTTTGGAATTTGCTCCAGACAGGGGGATGGGAGGGTGGTAGTGGTCTGATGAGGGTGACAGGGGTGTGATTAGTGAGTGGCTATGACACCATTTGGGGTTGGACCAATCAGGCCAGAGGTACCACCATTTTGGGGACTAAGGTGAGGGCTTCGCATGCTAGGCCCCTCCCTCTGGGCTGGAGGTAGAGCCAATATGATGAGCTGCTTAGAGCTGGGAGAGTAGTCAGAGACACGGTCAGAGACTCAGAGGGACTGAGTCAGCGATGGGACCAGAGGGCTGGGGTGGGCAGGAGGAGGCCTGGTGGCTGGAGGCCAGGGAGATGTGAGGCCCAGAGTGTGAGAGACCCTGAGCAGAGGGCGGGAGTGGTATTAGTGGCTTGGACATAATAAAAGAACCTGGACATTACATTCATTCTCACTGTTGTTAGGTTACAATTTCATAGATGAGCTTGTATTTGTTATCCGATCGATATTAAAACTTTAGAGCAAATAAAGTATGAAAATGATGATAGATATCTGCAATTTCAGGTTTGGCCACTGGCGTAGCCTGAGTATTCTCCCTTATGATGATATCATTATTTATCATCTTATTTATCATCATACATATTTTAATGCAATATGGGAAATGTGAATCAAACTATGTAACTGAGCTCAATAACTTGTATGTCATTCTCATGTTTACGAACTATCTAGCATTAAGTTTGATAAATTAAACAAATGGAACATTTCTGGTTGCTATGGTTACCGGGGGGGGGTAATTCTGAAGGCTTGTGAGTAGGCCTTCATAGGACTGGACGCAAGACTTGCAGACTGCCATTGTTAGTTGATACATATATGCAAGGGGATTAAATACTATTATGGTTATATGACATTGTCAAGGCTTAGTTAGTCTTACTAAAGACCTTAGCAAGACCATCACACTCTGCGTCACCCTCTGCTGCATTCTAGTACTATCATGGTCTACGCAGGGCTCGACAAATCCCTGTGCCCGGTGACACACAAAAAAGTCACAGGGCACAACATTTTTTTGAAGTTGTGCCCTGTGGGCACAGCTGACAAAATGAAGATGTTTGCTGATTTCTCCTCACATACTTTGCCATCTTTTATAGTCATATCCTTTAAGCAGCTTTTATCTCAAAGTTATTCCCAAATATTTCACACATAACTCATTTTAGTTATTTTCAACACATGTGTAGCTCAGGGTGTCCAAATTTTTGAAACTTTGTATTTTACCACTTCCTATGCGCACATTTAAAAACATGGGAGAAAATTAGCTGGGCACATAGTATACCTGCTGGGCACCACCTTATTTTGATTCTGTGCCCATGGGCACACATGCTCAAATATGATTTGTCTACCCCTGTCCACGGTCCATGATCTCAGTGTGTTCCCCAAGCGCCCTATTTGGCCTTTGAAGGCTACCGGATTCTGTACTCATTGATATGATCGATAGGTCAGAGACGCTCAATCAAAAAAAAGGGTTGGATAGTCTTTAAGAGTCTGCTCCATTGGGTTGGATTCTGTTGGATCAGGTGTGCTACTTTTGGGGAGTGTTTTGGGTTGCCTTGAACTTAGCTAAAAAAGATAAGTTTTCAATAAATCTAACTAGTAGGAAAGATTTAATGTGTGACACACCTGGGAAACAGTTAAAATAGCCAAACAACCACTGTAGGGTTTGAGGCTATCTTTTCTGACCAATCAGAGAGCAGTTCCATTTTACTCTTGGGGAATGCTGACATGTGTCAGGTATCCTCATGTACCCCAGTACCCCACCCCAGAGTACTGGGGTGAGGTACCGTACCCCAAAGGTACATTGGTCAGGTACTCCAAGTGTACTCAAGTTATCTGAGGGGACACCTTCTAAGGGTACCAAGATAGGCAAGGTCACATTCTCTGTGGTCAAGTACCGTGACGGCGCATAGCGCGGCGGCAACTCTGTGGTCAAGTACCGTGACAGTGTAGTAAACAAAGTTGGTCTCAGACGTGGTCGATGCACACAACACGGCAGAGCTTTACACGTGTTATGTGATCACTGACCATATAGCGCTATACCATACCCCAAACCCACTAACCACTACAGTGCAGATTCTCAGAGTATAGGAAGCAACCTCAATCAGTACGAATTACTCAGAAATCCGCAATTTCAACCTTTGGTAAGAACAGACTGAGAACGGATCACTGTGCTCCTAACTAAACGGTTGTAGAACAACCATTTAATAAACCTTGCGTATGAGCCTAACTTGCATATAAACCACACCCTGACTTTGGACCAATCCTATAAGCTTCACTAGTGATCTGACTTGCATACAAGCTGCGGCCTATACGACAGTACTAGGTTCAGATATCTTCCAGTTCTCGGGTCAACTACTCTTGGGTATTCTGGTCATGCAACTCCAGGAACTTAACCCATGTATGCAAACCAAGGTCAGGTATCGGAGGGTACTCAGATTAAGAACCCTCTGATACTCGGGTTTGGTACCTGAGGATACCTCAAACGAGGGCCCTCTGGTCAGACATGCTCAGACACTGGGATACAGTTCCCTCACATATTCTAAGGCTAAGTCAAGTCATGCCTTTAGTAGCATGGTCTGGGATCTATATTTACTGAATTGACTAATTGAGCTACTGAGCTGCTCATGGCCCTACCCCTGCAGTTACGCAAGACATGCACTCCTTTCAAACCCTGCACTTAAACGGGCAGTTAGTAGTTATGACGCATGCGATCTGCCTACCGGGGCTAAAATCAATGCCTAACCACTATGACCCGGGGAAGCAAAATTACGAATATTGGGTCAGGTCAGGTCCGGTCCTGTTGGATCGGGTAGGGTCAGGCCATGTCCAGTTGGGGCTGGGCCTGTAGGTCCATCCTGCAGATCCAGGTAACATCATGATATCTACTCACGGGGAGTGCCAAGTCAGCTTACCTCAGGTAGCCCCTTGCCAACTGACTTCTGGTCATGAGCCCTCAGGTACTTTATTTGGAGACCTTGGGTATATGGTTAGGACCTCTTGGGTCCCTGATCGGCTGCCTGACTGCCTTGGGTACTTAGTCAGCTGCCTTGGGTACTTGGTCAGGTGCTCCAGGTATCCAAGGGTACTTGGATTATGTACCTTAGGTTCGGGATCAGTACATGACCCAAGGGTTTACACTAAACTACCTGGCAATCACCCTTGGGTACTTGTATCATGGATTTGCAGGTACACAACCCAAAGTTACTCAGGTCAAGTATGCTAGATTACATCAGGTCTGTTAAGGTGGCCGGCGGGTATAGGCTAGAAGTAACTATGATTTCACCATATTTATACCAGATGTTCCAAAGAATATATATGCTCAGAAAAAAATAAAAAAATAGGGGGGTCCCAAGCTTGTTTCTGAGATATTCAACCACAAAGCTTGAGTGACTTGTAATAGGATGATATACTACTTGCCTACATCTGTGGATGAAATAACATTGAAAAGTAACTACAGTTTCTTCAAACTTCAACACAATATTCTGTATGAAATTATCTGTCCAGAAAATGTGTTTTGAACCTATGGTCCCGGGCATATTTGCATGGTTTCTGATGTTTGAAATAAAAAATATAACAATATGTTAAGAACAATACCAGGCAAGATAAATATACCTTACTACTTAAACAACTACAGCAAATTCCATAGTATAATGGTTATAGCATTTGCCTTCCAATCCAAAGACCTGGGGTTCTAGTCTCAGCTATGCCAAACTAGCTAGGTTTTATCAAATCCGTCACAGCATGTGCTAATGTGATGGAATTGCCCCCTGGTGTCCCCCTGGTGTCCTGCTACAGAACTACAATCCCCGCCGGCCACCTTAAGTATGTTAGGTAAACTAGGCACAGATTTAGGGGGGGGGGGGCAGACCTGTTGTACCCCTACCCCCATTTTTGCCCCAAAATTTATGTTCTTTTAATGTTGACTTTTTTTAACAATGAGATATCCCTTTCTTTCAAAATCCTGAATCTGGTGCTGGATTATGTGGGTGAAGTATGCTTGGTTACTCGGGTAAAGTATACTCAGTTACTCGGGTCAAGTACATTCAGCTACTCAGGTCACGTATGTTTGGTTACTCGGGTCAAGTACCATTGAATACTTGGGTAAATTACCCTTGGTTGCTTGGGTCAAGTGCAGTACCCATGGTTACTCGCGTCAAGTACCCACAGTTACTCGCGTCAAGTACCCATGGTTACTAGAGTCAAGTACCCATGGTTACTCAGCTCAAATAACCTTGGGTACTCGCGTCCAGTACCCTGTGTATTCGGGCAAGTACCCTCAGTACGCAGGTCAAGTACTCTCAGGTACTTGGGTCTGGAATCCAAGAGTATGTTACCTAACAGTACTTGGATCAGGTATTCATGGGTATTTGAGTCATGGATTTAGTCACAAGACTGGCCTATTTAGCTACTGAAGAGCCCATAACATGGCCTCATGGCATCATGCCTCAAAGTCACACCATTGTTTGCAGCCAAATACATGCCTCTATACTATGTTTCAGGGGGAGCAGTCTAAATGTGACACATTTTACCTGCAAGCATTTGATTCTGTTATTCCTTAGTCTCTTTTCTATGGAGGCAAATATATGACTCACCCTTGGGCTTGCTTGGAGTCTACTCAGTGGCCTCCCTGCTGTACAGTGACCCACATTATAAAGCCTGGCACAGTCACAACACTAGCTGTGTATAAACACGGCAGGGTTCTCCCGGTGCAGGGCTCCCACCGACAGCACAGCACTCAGACTACTGGCCAGGTCTGAGAGCAGGGGTCTGCTTGTGGAGGAGGGAGGCAGGCAAGCAGCACCTCTGTGGCTGTGTGTGTCTCAGGACTCTCAGCCACTGTCTGTAGGCTAGGAGGCACTGTGCAGTATTGATTGCCAATGTTAATCTTGCCTTGTGGCCACCAGTATGGAATCGTTTGGATTGGTGGCATACCCATAATCCAACCAAATACCAGAGTAGAAGCCTGGGTCAGGGTCATGAGTATATAGCTAGTAAAAACCCTGCGTTTAAGCTTAAAGGAGGGGAATAAATCATGCTACCCCAGTTCCCTCCAGTCACATTGCATCTGGTTGGGACATGGAGGCGAGGCTGAAATGACATCATAATGCTGCCTGCACTCCCCCTACCCTAACACATCCATCACCTGGTATGGAGAGACAGATGGCAATGAAGATCTACACATGCTGGCTCACTGTGAAGCAGTCTCAAGGTCACGATTGGTCTTAATGTCTAACTCTAAGAATAACATGTCTAATTGTGAGGAGGGGAAAGCATTGAGGGCTTAGTTACAGCACAAAAACAGTGAACGTTTTACCAAAGGTCTGATGACAGAAATCGTTAAAACTGTGAGAGGATCCTTTAATGCATGTATATAATATATATCCAACACCAGACCCCAAGCAGAAACCTACCACCCGCCCTCCCCTACCACTAAGAAACCACAAAAGCTCCCTGACAACGCTTTTCACCATTAGAGGGCGGTCATTTTTTATACCCTCTTTGTGCTGCTTTGGTGAGGGTTTTTAAGTGCAAGCGTGGGTGCTTTTATTTTCTCACAATCTCAACGTTTACTACACCTCTCTTCCAGTGTTACAGATCGCCCTGTAATTAAAACGCCCAGTAGAGTCTACATCAATAGCAGTATATAAGCTATAGACACAAGCAGTGCTTTTCTTTCAAGTCAAGACAATCAAACAATTCTTCTGTTGAAGGTAATGGTATGAATTAAATGTTGACGTTCACCTTTACATCCAAAGTCAGTGAAGGGTTACTCACGGACCCTGACCATCCCTGTAAGTAGAGATAACAGAGAGGTCGACCTCAGTCCCTGGGGTTTAATTATTTCACCATGGACAAAAGGGGCCTACCACATCCTACTACCGACAGGCATAACCTATTTCCCAAAAGGACCCTCGAGTTTTATCACTCTATCTTTTTTATCTTTAATAGCAAAAAAAAAAAGATTACAATACTGTTGTCCGCCCAGTATGATCATGAATGAACTCTCCACATCAATGGCTCAACACAATATCTATAGATGCCCTTACGTTATGTTTAAGAATATAGAGGGAATTACCTTGCAGTGGAGGGGCAGGGGCATTACTAAGTGGTGTACATGCGAGTACATATAGACCTATTCACCTGTGGGAAAGGGGACCTGTGGTATAAATCTATATTCTAAGATTTTATACACGCCCCTAGCAATCTAAAATATCTACCCTATAAAACAGATAGCTTCTTTATCATGAATATACCTAGTTCAAGTGCAACACGGCATATTTATACATATTAGTTTCCTCAGTATCAGAGATGATACCTTCTAGAATGGCCCTTCTCTGACGTTGGTTCCTCTTTTTATACAGCCTGTAGTACTAGCAATAATATTCATTGTGCAACAGATCCCGGAGAGAGATCCAGACATGCTCTGCAGTTCTGTCCCTGGGGACATGCCATACCCTGCTGAGCAATGCAAATACGTTGTACCTAGACAGAACATGACCAACAAAATATAATTGTATTATATTTACAAATTACAGCATAGTCCAGACCAGGAACATATATCACACACATGCTGCTTTACTATGCATGGTGTACCGTTTTCTAGACCTTCTGGGCAGGTGTTCCCCAGGGTGCTATAATCCAAAGAGGAACACCCGACTTTATAGCTAATCCCAGTGCAGCCTGGTGCTTGCCCTTGAGCTGAGACAAGACCCAGCAGCTGTGGGGCCCATACCACGTAGGTAGCAGGGTGTACAGTGCTGGGAGATAGAATGTAGTGGTAGCAGCAGCACCCAGCCACAGCTGTAGCCTAGGACGCGTCCAGACCCATCAGCATAACGGGATAACGTCCCCCACTCCCTCCCCTCCTCCTGCACCTACCACCTCCCTCCACACATGGATGTAAACACAGGTGCACTCAGCACTGAGAGGACTGCAGCAACTGCGCTACACCAACCTGTGCTCATAGTGCTACTGTTTGAGACCTACCCCCTCCTTCCCCCTCTCCCACACACCTCCACATATCACACCTGCTCTGTCAGCAAACTACCAGGTGTTACATTAGCACCCAGGTGTGTTCTTTGTCTAGATAAAGAAGGCATGACAATGCTTGATAAAGCACTGAACTAGGTTAGCTGTCAGAGTCAAAGTCAGCCATTTCTATATCAAACTAGCAGGAGGAGTTGGCCAAAGACTGCTGGTGCTACATAAATTATGAATGCCCCTCAAACACAGCAGCAGCCAACCTTCACTAGCCCCAGTGAGTCTGGTATGGCCTATCCATGACCTTGCACATGCATGGGAGTCTCTGGATTCATTTAATATGGTCTCTGTGCCTAGGGTTGGTCGTTGTAGGCCTAGATCTATGTGACAGATATAATTGTCAGGAGTGGCTTGGTTGACAATGCACATATATACAAACCTGGTAAGGCCTAATAGACTGAAATGAGAGGGAGCACACTGTTGTGGCCATCCCTGTGACCACCATAAATAACTACTAGAGCTTAAAATAGTGGCTAATTCTGACTGCTGGCGAGGGTTGGACCTTGCCTATTATACTACCTTAGAGTAATTTACCATCCTAATCCTTGACATTGACCAGATATCTAGAATGAGCTTTAACAGCCTAGGCTTTTATGGTTCATCTAGTATCATCCTATGGCCTTTTCATCATAGGAATTAACATGGCTGGAAATGTCAATAGGGTTATCAGAGGCTTATATAGCCTTGCACTAGAGGATCAATCAAAGTACATAATTGCCAATAGTATTGGGTAGTGAGGCCAACCCCCTGAATGGTTTAATATGTTGGGAGAAAAAATAAGGCCTATCCTAATTAACCCTGAGTTGATTATCTAGGTACATTGATTATGCTGGTAAATGGTCTAGATCATTGAGCCTAGTCTGAGATTAATCAAATTGGTCATTGGCTGGGGTCATTGGTCAGACCTACCCTAATGAAGGCCCCAACCATGCCATGACAGTAAAATATAGGTAAAATAGGTCATATCACACATATTATATGTCAGGTATCACAAATCAACAAAGGTAGTTAATTATGACAAATGATCATAAAATATTGTTGCTGATGAATATTTATCAATGTGATAATCAGGCCTACACGCCATCTTGAACCAAGATGGCGGTGGCAGTAATGGCCTTCTGGCACATCTAATTTTTATGGCTCCCAACAGGCAACACCAGTGGCAGTGTCAGTGACTAGGCAAAACACACCTCCACCAAACACTCACTCTGCAATGAGCTCCCCTGGGCCCTGTGCCTGTCAACGCAGGGAATAACCCATTGGTGTCTTATTCTACACTGCTACTGCTAGTATAGGATGATCATGGCCGGTATGGGGAGCAGGGCTGGTAGGGGAGATCATGGATATTTATGACAGGCCGGCGAGAGGGTGGCAGACGCGGACAGCCCCCGACAGCCCTCCCTCCGCGCTGCCACTGCCAGACTGCCACTGCAGAGCAGCCATGGCGTTCCTCGGGCGTCTCTGAGCCTCCTGTCTAGCTCAACACATGGCTGTGGGGTGGAGGGGGTCGGTGCGAAACTCATCCAAATTCACCGACAGACACCCCTTCCCCAGTCAACACAAAGCACAGAGAATATCAATGAACCTACCGTTAGTCGGTCGCGTTGTCTTTGAGTGCATGGACATCATGAGTCTCGGGTAAAATCCTCTTGACCTAGCGATGCCATGCGCCGGGAGTCCTCCTTGTTTTGAGTCTCCATTCGGGTCCGTTCGGGCCAGCTTGTTCAGCCTCAGTTTACAGCGCCCCACGCGCGCCTGGCTACGTCACACTACCATGTAACTAGGTCGCCATGACCTACTTGGTGTGTAGAAGTAGGACGCGTTCATCCGGGCAGCGTTCGGTGGGCGGGGCCGGGACGCGGGGCAGACGCCGAGCGCAGCGTCTGTGGAAACCATACTGAGCGCTTGTGCGTCAGATGGCTCCTAAATTTTTTGCCTTTGAAGTCTGATTGGCCGGGCGCTAGACGAGCGAAGTGTGGCGCCCGCCATGTGTCTTTCGATAGGAACCGGAAATTGAAAATGGTGGGCTGGGGTGGGTTCTACTAGTATAATGTAATTTTATTTATTTTCTATTTTTTTAGAAGACTGTGCAATTTAACATTGAATTGACCAAAAGAGTATGAAAATTAAAGATTTATTCAAAATGGCATAAAAATGTAGATTGGCCTTCTTTTGTCAGGCACAGCCGAGTGACCTGCAACAGACTTCTTTTTTAGTTTTCTATTTGGCCTAGGCAAGGGTTCTTTAGCATCCCAGCCGGGGGAGTGTGTGTGTGGGGCGGGGGGGGGGGGGGGGAGGTCCCGACGTTGCATGTCACTTATTTTTGGGACACTTTTCACCCCCCCCCCCCCCCCCAACTGTCATCTTTTTGTCACCCACCACCAATACTGCCCGATAGTTGCAGCAAGATGTCACTAAATTCTAAACCATTCTAAGATCCCTCCCCCCTCAGTGAAACATGATAAAATCACAGTTTACATAATATTATTAAAAGACAGACTAAGATGAATTCACTGATAACAATATCATGGCCATAATTATTAGTCCCTTTCTACACCCTGTGATACTGACAAATTACTTACCATCCCAACTAGTCTTTACAGCTAGAGATATATATCAGAATAAAGATATCAGGGATAGTGTATGCACACAAGACTGCATTCGATACAGGTTTAGACTTGGGCCTACTAAGACCCTATCAAGTGACGTCATTTGTGAACGTTCCCCAATTAAATGATACTAACTTTCAATATCGATGTAACATAGGTATTCGCTGTTGTTGAAATTAGACAAAGAACATCCATCCATGCCAGGCATCTCCCACTATTGTTATACATTGGACTAAAATGGCCATATAATGTTCTCAATGATTACTGTTATTGGTATATAACAGAATAACTCTCTCTATCAATATGATTTTTAGATATCATGTTAGTCTAACCTACCTACCCTAGATCCATTGGCGTATAATGTGGAAGAGAGCCCCCCCCCCCCGTTTGTGGGCAAAAATTACCCTTCTTAAGTTAAAATCTGGCTCAAAGGTGAGGAAATTGACCAATAGCGCACACACCCCCCCCCCCTTTCCAAAATCCTGTATCCGCCACTGAGATCTTCAGACCATGTAAGCTATAACACACCTGGGCTTATGCCATTGGCTGTGACTTTAACCTATATAATGAGAAAGACGCTTAGAAAAAAAGAAAAAAGAGGGAACAATTACACTGTAAAATGTGTTTTGTGGGAAAAGTAGGGGGTGGGGGAGTAGGGGAGACAAAGTAGTGGTGCCAGGGGTAGAGGTCACAGAGCCTGTCATCCATCCAAACTACACCACACTAAATAAATAGGGCTTGAGTGAGATATGTGGGCGGCTCCACACTCCATCCACACAAGGAGGCGTCAAGGGTCCGCACCCGGGGGGGGGGGGGGGCACTTAGTACACATGTGTGCGGCTGGGAAGGCTACTTTTTCTTCAAAATCGCCTTAACAAGGGTCCACTCTTGAAGGAAAAACAAGGATAGCTTTTTGCTATTTTATCGCTTTTTGACCGAAAATGCCCCAACAAGGGTAACTTTTTGACATAAAAATCGCCCTATTAAACAAGGGTAAGGGTTGTCAGAGGTCCAGCCGCACACCCCTGTCAAAAAAAATTCAAGTGCCCCCCGGAGGTCCGCATAGGGTAGCCTATTGGTATAGACAGGGAATCTGGCCCTGGGGTTTGTCTCTTTGGGTATTATTTGCTCCAGGGTGCCAGTGATGCTGGCTAACACTAAGAGAGCACAGATACCACCCACACATGTCAAAGTCAAGCCGATGTCATGCCCCTCAAAGGCAAATACATGGAGGCAGATCTCGGTCACATGACCTCACACGAATGGTGCCATGTGATTGGTCAGAGAGTATGTGCACACATGTTTTTGCCTATTTACAAGTATGTAATAGTGTGTGGACTATTGTAGTGGCCGTGTATACTGATGCAGCCTGGGATGCAGGGAGACTGAAAGGCACACATACATCATCATTGGTTAGATGCACTGCAGAGGGACATTACCAGTAATTGGTAATTGCATCGGACCGATATAATAGGTATGTGCATTGGAGAATGCATGATTTTTGTATTAATGACATTCACATAAAACATACTGGTCTTCACTGAGGGAGCTGTTACTGCTGTATCTCGGGAGCAGGTAAGAGTTCTGTGTGGTCTTACATAAACCAATAATATCCTACATTATATATGATATTGATACCAAGGAAATAACACAATCTTTTCCCCAGATCTACTTTGTGCCAAATCGAGTTTGGTACATGATATTATTCTCGACTATATCACTAACCACCACCTTTCTTGTAGTAATATAGGTTTATAGTATGTTATAGCTTCTCCTAATGTATTTACTAGAGGAACACTACAATATATAACCATGGCTGATAACAGATTATGTAACAACATAGATTGATAGGGTCTGAAGATGACAAAAGCAGGATGATAGGGCTATAATGGTGACAAGTAGGACCAGATTATAGTTGGTATCTAGTTATACATTATCCCTTATGATTATCGTATAGGGAAAGCCCAATTCATGGATTGTTTTTAACTTTGACCCTTTAAGGATAGCACGATGCTTCAATCCCAATAGGCACAAAATGCGTCTCAACATGGAATCAACGTTGAATCAACATGGAATCAATATTGACAACCATTTCTCAGTGTTAATTCAATGCTCTGCTCCCACTGGGATGCGTCCTGTGTAGTCAGGATACATGAATGCAGCCCTGAGTATCTCGTAATGCATCATGGCGACCCTGCATGTTTATGGCAGTTGTCAGAGGAAAGCCCGCCCCTTTATATATTTCCCACCCTTAGCTCCCGGAGGACGCTGGACAGGGCCACACATGTCTAGTATCAGCTGTACAAACTATGTTAGCACGATTCAAGTGCTGTGTAGTCATCCTTTTTTTAGTCACACTGTTGGTGTATTTTTTGTGTGTATGTACACAGTATAGAATCTATTGCAGGTGTGAAGTGTATTGTAGGTGCAGTGTAGAATCTAAAGTAGGTGTACAGTTTATTGTAGGTAAACGGTAGAAACTACTTACAGTGTACACCTACACTGATGATACGTGAAGTAATGCATTAAATAAGCTATGTATACATAGTAGGAACAATCCCAGTGGGCACAGAACATTGAATCAATATTGACAAAATGGTTGACAATGTTGTTTCAATGTTAATTCAACGTCAATTCAACGTTGAACTGAATTTTGTACCCACTGGGATACCATGATTCAATGTTGATAATTGGTTGAATTACAGTTAGAAGTTTGATCTACCAGCATCTCTTGCGACATTGATGTACTGTTAGGATGTAAACTGTGATCAGAAAAAGAAACTTTGGTATAGATTGGGCAAAAAAAAGGTGCGTTTCAGGTTACATAGTCTAAAAATCTAGGTAGGGTAGATCGGATTATTATTATTATTTTTTTTTCTTTGGCCTGAAAAGTACCCAAAACTGACGCGCAAATTTCAGCACTGACTCGTTGACAATGGCATTGACTCGTATACTATCAAATTGACTCTGAAATAGCCCCAAAATTGTTTTATAAAGACAGATTGATCCCCTGGCCTGAAAAGTACCTAAAATTGACTCGCAAACGTCAGCGCTAACTTGCCAACACTGGCGTCGACTCGTGGACCATCAAATTGACTCTACAACAGGCCCAAAAATTACTTGGATTTTTTTTTTTTTCTAAATTGGATACAAATTTCTAGGGTCGGCCCTGTTTTGCTAGTTAGGGTCGGGTAACCTGAAACGCACCTTTTTTTTGGCCTTGGGTTAGGTACTACTGATTGAGCTTCTGCTCTTAGACCAGAAGATGTTTAGGTAATTTTCACCTTGTAGGGGATTGCATGAGCTTTTCAAACATGATTGTATATTATTCATTTCAATATTCCATCTCGAAGGGAAGGAGTGATAGTTTGAACTATGGACATTTATCAAAAGGACAGAACCCTAATTTCCTATATCTATTCTAACAAAGGAGATATGATGGCAATCATACTTTTTAAAATGACTCTCTAACCAAATTTTAAACTGTAATATATCAGGATTCCCTCTATCGATTTTGATGAAATAGATTCTATATTATTGGTTTTCAAAAGTACTTTTAGATTTTTTCATGTGGTTTTCTCATTATGTATAATTATGTTCTATTTGGATACCATGGCTACCACAGTTATCTAAAATGGTCACTTTTTAGTATATCTGTTGCTATGGCAACCAATATTTCTGTCAATATTACACCTAAATACATCAAATATGTCGGCACCATATTTTCGAGCATGAAAAAATACCCAAAGTAAATTATCACAAGTTTAATCATATCAAATGACATTTATCATGATTTTTACCTAAAAAATCGATTAAATCATGGTAAAATTGTACCAGTTTTTCCCAGGTTGGGAAGGCTGGCAAATTTGAACAAGGGCAGAGAATTCAAGGCAGAGACAAAATAGTTCGGGTTCCCTAGAGGCAATAATATTATATGAAAAAGTGAGAACCTAGAAAGTTGTAGCTATAAACTAATCATTGAGAAAACTACAGAATAATCAAAATCGGCCAGAAATCGGTCCATACTACGCAGTAATGCGTAACTGGTAAAAGAAGAGTTAAATTAAACAAGGAAGGTAAGATACGCCCTACCTGTATGTATCCTACAGTATGTCTTACACATATAGTTTAACCACAGAAATGGCCACCAACACTGACACCACCCCCCTGGAGAAGGGTCAGGATGAAGGTACTGGAGGAGCTGTGAAGCTGAAGAGGCGGTTTGGGCTCATGAACTCTGTGGCCATCATCATGGGTCTCATTATCAGTACCACTATATTCATATCACCTACTGGAGTCATCAAGGAGACCCACGATGGAGGAGTAGCTTTAGGTAGGCCAAGGAGTAACTCAAATGTACCACCATCTCCCCATCTACACTCAAACCTGTACGTAAACCTACCCGGTATTGGATACCAGTCGTCAATCGTTGTACCACCTCATCCATTTGTAAATATCATCTATATGTATGTAGTTTAGTAACAGACTGTCACCTAAGCAGCAAAACCGGGTGGAGCCAAAAGGTTATCTAAAATTGTTAAAGCGTATGTTAAACTATGAGTATCGACTTCACTGCATGGATTACCCCTGCAGAATTAACCGGAAAGACCTTCATGTATCACTTGTTGTATGTGATGATCGGTTAAAGATTTAAAAAAAAGTATAATAATTATTATATTACCATAAAGTGCAATTTGGTGCAAATTTGTAAAACGCTGTTTATATCAAACCGTTTATTTTTCATTCGATTATTCAATTACACAGTGTCATTACAGTGTCATCACTTAATAAGACTGCATGAATTATTCATTAACCCTTCAAGGGCAGCATATATAATGATTTAATGCGATATGCTATTTGTCGTCATGATGCATAACTGTATCCGTGGCGAGTAGACTCACCAGGGCTACATCCATGCATCATGACGACAATGGGCATAGCAAGTTAAAAGCACTATGCGGCCACAGAGGGCTATTAAAGATTTAACTTTTTCATCTCCTCATGATTAATTATCTTTTCCAGTTGTGTGGGTAGTGTGTGGCGCGATGAGTATGCTGGGAGCCCTTATCTTTGTGGAGCTGGGTCTCACCTACCCTACCTCTGGAGGCATGTATGTCTACCTGGAGGAGTTCTACGGCCCTGGAGTGGCCTTCATCTTCCAGTGGTCCTACTACCTCTTCCACCGCCCTGCAGCCAATGCTGTCAAGGTGCTAACCTTGGCCATCTACCTCCTCCAGCCCGCCTTCCTGGGGTGTGATCTTCCAGAGAACGCAGTGGTCCTACTGGCCATCCTTGCAGCATGTAAGCTCATTATTACAACTTCAAAATTCATTTTAATATTAGTGACATGCACTAGGGAAAAGGCCCTTAGTGCACCCTGCACTAAGGGCCTTTTCGCAGATCATGTTAACCAAATTCAGTTTTGATGAAATAATTGAAAAAAAGCCGATATTTGGTAAGACATTTGGTTCATGATTGAACATGGTCCAGTTAGATAAAACGGCACTTTACCGGGTAGTTCACATTCACCATTTCACTGCACCTAAATCTATATCTTAATTAATTAAGATGGCAATTAGACCTCCCAATTCCACTGACAAAGTGGACCAAATACAAAGACTATCGCTGGTTATATATAATCACCATGTTCCTTGTATCTCACACAGCCCTGGTGGTGTTCATCAACATGGTCAACCTGAAGGTGATAGCTAAGTTTCAGAACACGATGTTGGTGATGGTTATACTCTCCCTGTTCTTTGTCACTGCTGTGGGTATCTACCACGCTGCATCAGGTAAGGTTATATTAACAAAGAGGATTTTCAATTTTATTTGGGAAGGCAGCCATAAAGCTCTTGTCTCTTGCAATTCATTTACTTTTCCATTTGTTATGGCCATTGTAATTAAGTTTCAGGATCCCTCACAACTATTTGCAAAGTGATGGGAATTAGTTCTAAATTTCGTTTTAAAGTTCATTAAGTTGGGAACAGTGTTTATCTAGCATTTTGTAAGGTTCATCAGACAGCATCAAAGATGCAGTAAAATAAGTTGAAATTATGCATATACAGTAAGACCCAGCCATATTGAGTGTCGATAATGAATCACTTACACATTTTAATACTATAATGCTAAAAGATTTTAACCTTATGTCATACATAAGATACTTGCTCTTCATATCAGTATATGAATGTGTATCTAAACTAATTTACCGCACTATGTAGGGCGGCAGACACAACTTGATAACCTGTTTGAAAATGTAAACCCCAACATGGCAGACATAGCCCTCGCCTTCTACCCCGGACTATATACCTATGGCGGCTGGTGAGAACATTAAACTTTATACATTATCATTTTATTTTTATACTGACAGAAATCTAATTGTCCTTGATGCTAAAACATAATTAACATAATAATGCAACATTCTATATAGAACTTGTTGAAAGGCACATGTTTGAAGATTCCATCATGATTGTCCTTTGGTCAATTTCGGTTCTACCACATGTTCTGTTTGTATTTCCAGGGAAGCCTTAAATTATCTTATTGAGGAGGTAAAGAATCCCAAGAGGTAGGTATCAGCTAAAGCTTGCTTTATCCATACATCCATGGGGATATGAGATGAGCTATAAGAGTACTTTAGATGATTCAAGAAGGCAGTTTTATACAACCATTCAATATGAATGAAATACATATCCAACGCGACTATACACGAGTATAAATTCATAAATCTGATTTTTTCCTATAGAGGCTGAAACACACGAATCCCCTGTGTGCTATTAAAATGATTTGCAGAGCCCTGATGGTAACCAATGGGCTTTCTGTAACAGAATGATGCTGTGACTGATACATTTTTGTGAATAGATTACAATTTTATTGACCATAAATCATGTAAGTGTATAACACGTTCTTCCAGAACGGTCAGGAAAATTATATATTATAATACAAAAAACAAAGAAAGTTGATGATTGAAATTAAATTAAATTTAAGGTGCTTTCGAGTCTTTCTTGTCTAACTTGTCTCTGGTTGGCAGGACCCTACCCCTGGCTGTGTGTATCTCCATACTGCTAGTGACTGTTCTCTACGTGTCTGTCAATGTCTCCTACATGGCCGTCCTGGGGGAGGAGGCCATCATGTCGTCACAAGCAGTCGCTGCAGTAAGTTGTTCTAAACGTTATTATAACTCATTTAAGAAGAGTGCTCATAATTATTTGTAGCTCAATGTGCTTAGAATGCATATTTCTAGGTTTCCTATAGAGTGACCAATATCATTGACAGGGTTTTGACCAATCCGCGCACATACCTGAAAACCATCATTCCATTTACTCTCATATAAAAATGAACCTGTAGAGTATGGGAAATTTATGCTTACATTGTTAAATCTTTTGCTTACATTGCTCTGAATATGTTAATGGGGGGATTTACAAAAATCCAAAATGCTATGGATAGCCATAGGAACCAGATGGCGATTCAGAGTAATAAAATAGTGTACTTACGTGCCCATACATGGGTAAACTCCGACACGTGCGACACGTACGGCGACACGGGGGTTTTAAAATCAGGCAGTGCAACACGGGAGTTTTATAAATCGACAGACACAGACAATTTTCCTATTAAAGAATCAACACGGCAATATGGTCCAAATTATGGGTACCCATGTAGGGGCACACTTACAGTGCCCTGTCTCAGTATATGATTGTAATGACACTCCTATTGTCCCCCACCCCCTCTTACTTTACAGACCATGCTACACACAGCCCTAGGTGCAGGGTTCCTCATCATGCCGGTCCTTACCACATTTGCTGGTTTCAGCAGCTTTAACTCAGGGACACTAGTTGGTTCCAGGTGAGACACATCAAGTCTTAATCATGCTGGAATAAGATACATGTAGAAAGAAATGACTTCTGGCATAATGCGTTACGGTTGGTGTGTAGAAACTAGTGGCGGGACTCTGTGGATATGTTCAGGACCTACGCATGCCCAGCAACTGCATCTGTTGCGTGTTGGTTCAGGGAAATATTTTTTGAAAACACTTTAATTTTAGTTTTCCCAACACAGTCCTGAAATCACAACCTTGGGATATAGAGTTAGCCTTGCTGAGCAGGCGAGTGAAATTGAGTATTACTAATGTTATAAAATAATAGTGTTTGGAGTCTGTTGGGCTTGTTCAAATTGTAAATGTTTTTTTTGTAGTTTTCTGTATTTTTAGAATTATATTAACATGCTGCCGATTTTCAAGGGGGTTTCCACAGTATTATGAAATTGTATTTACCAAAACTTACTTGTTCTACTCCTTAATTATGCTATTTATTGAACGGTGTCACATGGGCCAAACATTGAACACAATAATAATGATGATGATGATGATAATAATAATAATAATAATAATAATAATAATAATAATAATAATAATAATAATAATAACAATTATGATGATGATGATAATGATAATCATAATGGTAATAATAATAATTTGATACTATATTTTATGTAATATGACCTATTGGAACCCATGTATTATCCTACATGTTACAGAGTGGGATATGTGAGTGCCCGTCGTGGCCACCTCCCTGCTGTTCTATCTCTAGTTCATGTTAAGTTTCTTACACCAATCACCTCACTCATCCTACAGGTAGGTAATCGTTTGGAAGGAATATGTAAATAGAGCTGGCTAGATCATATTATATCGACACCTTTCAATGTAACATTCCTTCACAACATCCTTTTAAAGAGGTTGTATGATGATAAACTATTTCGGTCTCATATTAATGCTATTTTATATTAGTAGTCTAGCCAAAGTAATCACAGTTTGCATTTAGGCTGGTATCTTACATCCCCTGATAATTTCTAGCATACACGGTCATAGTGAGAAGTAGTTCCCCTCACAATCACCAGGAGGCAGCACTGAGTCAGTATAGACCACCATACATCTATCTGCACTGCTTCCTTTTGTCATGAGAACCTGAGCTCATTTACATACCAAGTGAAACACCCCTGCATGTCCCACTGGTTTGGCTACCTGCCAAAGGTTATTATGATTATCAGACGAACAACTGTTATTCATTTGTGGCTCGTTTAAGGACATTTTCACATATATGTATATTTCCCATTGCTTTATAACCTGGGTGGCGATTCATAAGTTTATGCAACACAGGGGGCCATTTTAATGCAAAGACCATTGCTGATCGCCCAGGTGTCATTATATGCTATGCCTATGATGCCTTTTAAACAGTTGTAAGGGTGGAGGAAATATACACACATGCAACCAGATTATTTCATATATACGACCAGCTTATCTCAAGAAACCATAGAATGCTGTCAGAGATAAAAGGGGTGCATTAAGAAAATTGTCGCAAATTTCCCATCTGCCCTATTGTACAGAATACCTGTATAAGGTAGTTTTAATGGGGGGGGGGGTGCGCATTGAAAACAGGCTGCTTAGATACCCTCTGAAGTCATCTTAGCCATCCAAAAAATCTTTGATTTGTACGAAACCAAGATGTAGTCATTGATAATGACATGTAGACGTCTTACCATGTAAAAACGAGTGCCTCATAAATTGTAGTGTGTATAAAATTCCCATGTCCTACTACAATAATAGAGATTTTTTAAAGATTACTTACTGTTCAACCACCCTTTACTGATTAGTGGTACAATTATGTAATGGGTCTGTGTCCTACAATCTCATTGTGAAATTATGTCGAATTTTCTGTGCTACAGCCTTGAACGATTCCTTGACTACTACATGTGCCAGGTGAAATCTACGATTTGCCCTCTTCTCCCTACAGACATGTTATTTTGTGATTGTAGCCTTACTGAGCTGTCTGTTATGAATCGACCTCCAGACAAGCGGTTCTCAATGAACATGAGTTTACTCAATGCACGTGAAAAATAAAATCAGAAATCGAGATGGGGGAAATACCAGCCTTAACTAACAGAAAAGCGCAGCATGTGGGAGAGTCGTTATAGACTGATCTTGTTACTTCTGTTCATAGCTGATCCTAGTCATCCTATGTTGCACTGTGGGTGATGTTTATTTTATCTTACGGAACGTTAGTTTTGCATATTCAAGCTTTAAAGCCCTTGCCATTGTTGGATTAATCTACCAAAGAGTAAAGAAACCCAACCTCAACCGACCAGTGAAGGTACAGCTCATCACTTATAATGCACGATAGAATATGCCAGCTGAAAGAAAGCAAAAAGAACTGCTTTTAAACATCATCTTCTTTGTGGTTTGCGCCCAAATAAATGGTGTGTTTCAGGCAACCTGGCCCTACCTGCATAATAGCAAAACCGACCTTCACATTGTGGTGGCTGCAGATGGGTGAACGGCGACTTGGTGACCTAGGCTGATCTGGGGGCGACTTTTGACCTTAGACAATAATATAAGCGACCTGTCGACTTTTGGACAAAATTGACTGTAGGTTGAAGGGTCCAAAAATGTGACTCTTCTACTTGGACCCCTTAATTTCGGCGAGCTTCCAACCTCAAGGGGGGGGGGGGGACCCTTCTGCACCCCCATTATACTACGTTTGCTCTGTTTACAGCTGATTCTTGTCATCCTATGTTGCACTGTGGGTGACGTCTATTTCATCTTACGGAACGTTAGTTTCGCATATTCAACCTTTCAAGCTCTCACCATTCTTGGATTAATCTACAAGAGAGTTAAAAACCCCAACCTCAACCGACCACTGAAGGTATACATACCCGTAGTTTATATGGACCTATACTGATTGACAAAAAATGTAATAAATTGTTCCTTGTGGTTTGCACTCAAGGGATATGTGATTCAGGCAATTTAACTCTACATCTTTGGTCAAGAAAATAGGACTCACAGGTTTGATAGTCTCTATAACTAATGCCAATGGCCTAAATAGGTGTCTGCCTTCAGGGTATAGCTTTATAATTGATAAATCACACAATTCAATGATATTCCTACTTAATTCCTACTTAGTGCAGCAACATAATAGTCGCCATGACAAGATGCAAGTAATATCTGGTACATTCAAGATTCACCTTACTTTCCTGTGTACCATAATATGTTTCCTGAAACACTCTATTTGTGGCATTCTTCTACTTCTTCTAAACTCCCTCTCTTTAATTCTACTTTCTACTGAGTGATGCAGTAATACACTGTGTGAATATATTTAATCCTCATAATTTAAATCTAACCCCTTCACCACTGGCTTTTCTGTAACTCAATGCAATTTTGTGCAATATATTGGCTTACCGCAGCGTGGAAGGGGCTAATAAAATTATGTATATCAAATCAATTCATACTTGTCATTTCAACACTGTAAACATGTCACGAAATGTAATTCAAACCTCATTAACACATTTGATGAAATAGTTGACAAGGAATGTGCACAAAAAAGGTAATTGATTCACCACTACTATCTCCTCCTGCCCTCTGTACTCAGATACCGTTAGCTGTGGCCGTTCTGTACCTTCTGTTGCTGTTATTCCTCCTCATCGTCCCACTGGTCACCAAACCCATGTCGTGTGTGATAGGGCTGGCCCTCTGTATAGGCACTGGTTTACCATACTACATAATCTTCGTACTCCGCCCATGGAAGATGACCACTCTGGACAGATGGGCAGGTAAAATGCCCTAATGATATCTATTAAGGAAATCGATTTTAAATTCTATAATATATTTATATTATATGCATTAATATGGAATACTAAATTTTAGATGCTCTTTTCTGTGATTTTTACATCATATTATTTCAGATGATACGTTTTGTTTTGCATTTTTGATTTCATATGTGGTAATAATTCCTTGTCAGTCAAGTGGACCTTCGTCCCAAGCAGAATCGCTCCCGACTTTTCCATTTGGGGAATGTTGGGACCAATGTTTTCCAATGGTATGCTAATATCTGATGAGTTAGATATTACCGAAAAAATAGGTATCGTAACAGGAACACACCCTACCATTCTAGACACTTTGGTTACAAACGTGTCATGTCTGGCCATAATTTAATGATGCATTACCTAACCCATATGAAACATTATCCACTTTCTCTTTTTCAGTCAAATTTCTAATTTGGACACAGAAGACTTTGGCTGCTGCCATACCGGACAAGGATCCTTTCTTAGAGGACTAGCCCCAATTTTAAAACAGATCTATGGTGGACGTGTACACATCCACTAGAACTAAACTGGCATGCATGGAACGCTGGTATTATATTAATATGATATCTACTGATATAGGCCTATTCTAGGAATCATCGGATGCTAGTTCATATGGGACGTTTCTCACATTTTGTAACGTCGTCATCCTAAACTCATAATGTGCGGACGTAAACTGATAAATTCACTCAATGAAATAAACAAAATAAACAATTTAATACAGGCAGTAGACATCATGCTATGGGTTTCGTTGCATACAGCAGCAGGAAAATGATATAATCTGGTGATTAGGGATAGTATCTTACATATAGTAAAGGTATAGGAAGGGGGAACAGTGACGGTGTCCGAGTGAGTTGACCATGAAAATCTATTTATCTTTTAACCAACTGAAATAACCAAAAAAGAGTCAATTAGTTGGGAATTCCCATCAGAGCAGTGCAGGGATGGATAACACTAGCACGCCCTCTGGAGGAGTTGGGATGATCAGTATACTGCATTCCTCCTATCCAGTTGGGCCAGGAGACCATTCTGTCTTGAAGGTAGAGGTGGCACCACCCATCACGGTCAATTAACTCTCGGTAAGGTACAACAACATTCCTTAACCAATGGACAATTTATGTTAATCTATGTAATTGGTTTAGAATCAAGACCAACAGTGACCAAGACTGTGTTAGGGCTATTTTCCATCAGCCGATGTGGAGGAGGTGTCGGCCGATAGATGGTCCAATTGGCAGGCAATCGGCAATTTTCCGGGATAAATAAAATAATTCTCAACTCAACTCAAGTGCAAGACAAAGAATATATACTAACGTGCTGGCTTACCAATATCAATTTCGAAACAAATCACCACATCTCCAATTGCTCTATTTTTCCCCGTATTAGATGCCCCGAACATAATGCTCTATACATAGTAATAATGCTATACGAGGCATTCTATCCGTTCTCAGCAAATTGGCCTGTCAACTTATTGTCACTATGTCTTGGGGCTCGGGGGCAATTCTAGATTTCCGTTCGAATCCAATGGGAAATTTTTACAAAACCTCAGCAGTTCACTACCCCGGATGTCCTGCAGGATATGAGACAGTTGACATCAGCCTTAAGCACTGTGCACCTGTATCCTTCCGGCAATACTAGATATCCGGCTTTGTACCTGTGTGACCTCCTATTCCCTGGACGATTCCTGGTAAGCTCTCAAAAAAGAAAGGGGTTTTGCAGATAACACTGTGCAACGACAGAAACGGGGGCAGACCTACCTGACTAGACTAATTTGAGGTAATTGAATCCAAAAATGATGGTAAAAGATGCGTCATAAGTCTCAGTTTCAAGATATTCCAACCATGAGTATTTGTCGGTCTACCACTGAATACATGGTGATAGCATGGCTCTGAAGCACATTTAGTGGTAATTAAGAGACCATAAAAACCAGGATTCTACACTGTTATAAATCTAAATTAGTGATATTCTACCGATATTAATTGATAAAATACCATAAACATATAAATTTACCCTAAAGCGATATGGCAGTTTTTAAAGCTACTAAGATCAGGATTGTGACCCATTCTGACAAGAGGTACATTCAGGGAAGCTATTATTACTGTGTTTAGCCCCACTGGCACTCGAATCCCCCCCAAAAAGTAATAAGAAAACTTCACTTTGAAAATGAGCCTCCTAGGCAACCATGATTATATAACATCCCACGTACCCCACTTTCTGTATTCTTTTATTGTCTACGTTGTAGCTTGGTACATGCCACATCATCTGTATACTACTGCCATGTCATACCCTGCTACATGCCCCACTTACTCTATACTACTGCCATATTGTAGCCTGCTATATGCCCCACTCTCTCTATACTACTACCATGTTGTACCCTGCTACATGCCCCACATTCTGTACTACTACCATGTTGTACCCTGCTACATGCCCCACTTTCTGTACTACTACCATGTTGTACCCTGCTACATGCCCCACTTACTGTACTACTACCATGTTGTACCCTGCTACATGCCCCACTTACTGTACTACTACCATGTTGTACCCTGCTACATGCCCCACTTTCTGTACTACTACCATGTTGTACCCTGATACATGCCCCACTTACTGTACTACTACCATGTTGTACCCTGCTACATGCCCCACTTACTGTACTACTACCATGTTGTACCCTGCTACATGCCCCACTTTCTGTACTACTACCATGTTGTACCCTGCTACATGCCCCACTTTCTGTATACTACTACCATGTTGTAGTCAGCTACATGTCCCACTTTCTGCATACTACTACCATGTTCTATCCTGCCTCTCTTTCTGTATACTACTGCCTTGTTGTACCCTGCTCTATGTCCCTCTTGCTGTATACTACTGTCATGGTGTACCCTGCTACATTCCCCCCTTTCTCTATACTACTATCATGTTATACCCTGCTACACCCCCCACTTTCTTACATTACTGTCACCGCTGCTGGATGGATCCCCAACACCTTATTCACTGTTTATCGTTAATTCAATTCATTCTAGGTCAATGGAATGATAAATAGAAATACCAGATGAAAGCTTCTTTCAGATTTCTGAGATTGCGGGATGCCTAAGCTGTATCAACAGCAGAAATATATGAATTTGCAGATATAGTAAATTTGAAATTCGTAACAATATGAAAGGGTGTATAGTTAAAGATTATTCCTATATACTTGAAATACATTGCTCAAAACGAATTCTTCCTGCAAGTGCAACGATAGGGCTCTTGTGCTAATCGTTACTGTGGTGACGAATGTCCTATTAGACAGGTGTTTATCTCAAATTGGCCGCAATGATGGACCTAAGTACTCTGCTCCGCCGCCAGGGCCCGCCACTGAAGGGTGGCATCACTCATAAACTGTCAAAATGGCGGCCACCGAGGACATTAGGTGAGACACCCGGGGACTCTGTGGTGTGACCAGCTGAAACCAGCCTGCTCCACTACTGATCCACCTATTTGAGTTACTCACCTAACCATGAGCTGCTCCTCTCACCCCTGAGCTGCTCCCCTAACCTTGAGCCGCTCGACTCATTAAGTTGCTACCATTTGAGCCATTATAAGCAGGTGGATTTCCCGTAGAGTTGTTATGGCACAGGAGGATAAAATAGATAAACCTCTGTGCATATATAGCAGACCCTCGGCTGGCGCATATATGTTGGTGATACTATTACCTATGTCCTCCGTCCCCTCAATGCTACCTCTCACCCTAAATCCACCCCATCCCATCATCTTGTTGTTAAAGAATAATCAATCGCTTATTCATGTCACATATATTCAGGTGCTGCTATTCTATTCATGTAAGTATAATGTAGCAATGTTTCCCTACAGTCTACGTATATACGATCAGCATACGTCATGAAAAGGACCTGTGAAAATGTCTCACATGTTCCTAATAACCCCACCACAGACAGGATATCCGCCTTTTCATATGTTCTTATAATTTAGATGCTGAGTGATTGTCCCGTGACGTTTTTCGCTCATGCCTTTTCTACTGGTCACATGTGCATGGACCACAAAACAGAGGTTATATAAAGAGCTAAAACAGGATTCTAATGATTATATAGGCACATTTCGTGAAAAGTTGGCTTTTGTCAGCTTTGGTCAGCCTAGTAACTATGTTGCTAGTAAATCATGACATAATGGGAGTTGAGTAACTGCTCAAACATCACGAGAGATTCTGAGAGCAGAAATATAGCATGGTTAGAAAAGGGCGGCTCCAGAATTAGATGCTTCAGTGGCAAGATACTGTTCCCATAGCCATTTTAGGGGCGCATAGTGCTCTAATCTGTTTTGTCCTTGGTCGTCATGATGCACGAATGCAGCTCCGGCGAGTTTACTAGAGCTACCCAGTGGGCACAGAACATTGAATCAACATTGACAAATGGTTGACAATGTTGTTTCAATGTTAATTCAACGTTAATTCAATGTTGAACTGAATTTTGTGCCCACTGGGTAGTAGGGCTACATTCATGCATCATGCCGACCCTTAATTCACACGTGTATGAACACTGTAGGGTCGGCATGCATGCTTAAATGCGGCCCTCGCCAGGAGTGAATTAAGCATCATAAGACGACAAAACACATACTGTGTGAATGCACTATGCGGCCCTTAAAGGCTTAGTCTGTGATATAACATTCCTGCAGTCGACAGCAGGCTGTCTTTGGTGAAGCAGGCCACAAATGAGGGTGCCTCTCAATGTCTAGGCTCGCTCTGTGGCTGTAGTGGCGGCAATCAGGCGAAAACCACCCGTATTTTAAAGCGTGATTTCTCAAATATGGCCGCCACACGCCAATCAGCCACTGCTAGCGCCCTCTGGTACAGGAAGTCGGCCCCCTGGCCCTGGGCAAACTGGGCTTGGTGCGGGCAGCTCAAACCCTGCCCAGGGCAGTGTGTTATATGCTGTTTAACTCTGTATAGGACTGCCATATAGGGAGGGTTAGAGCTGGATTTGTTATAACACGGGCTATATGTCAGCCCAGTCATAACCAGGATAGTTGTATACTATGCATGCATTATATGTGTGAACGTATAGGAATTTATAGTATGTGATTGATATATACTTATGTAATTCAACTCATTCATCCCAGTGTAATTAAGTTCCTTTATTCCCCTTCATGCTCAATATGATTCCATTCCCAATATTTGGTGCCATGTCCAATCAGAAATGTCAACTTAGTGTCAGGACTTTAGGCCTAATCATTAGGAGTAAGTGACATGGATTAGTTTGCGTCTTTGGGCTATAACCTGTCCCCCAACTTTGACAATGTAGGGGTACAGGTCCTGCATGTAGGTCAGGGTGACCTCATAGACTTCTTTAAGACACTTCGTAGTGCCAGTCCATGAGCAGAGGTTACTCTAGGATGGCTATAGAGCAGAACTTACAGCTGTGTATGTATTATATATATATATATATATATATATATATATATATATATATATATATATATATATATATATATATATATTATTATATATAATTTACTACCACAAAAATGGTGTTCATGGGATCCGAACAACATTACCGTGTCACGCAAAAGTAGACTACCTCATAGTTAACCATATTCTGTCAAACCCATATTTGGTTTTAAATAATGATGCCCTGGTGAATTCAGTTATGACCATAATTTTAGCAGATATAGATGGCATTGAAGGTTAGAATCACAATGAGAGCCTCCTCATGAACCAAACTGCCACCTGGTCTGATAAAACTGAACTTTGATTAAGATGTAGCTTCATCGTAAACGAATAAACTGTGTTTCACCGTACTGGATGATGGAGATATTCAAAATAAAATTGAGCAATTCTACATTGCCCAATGTTATCGTATATCATGATGATACACAGTAAAATTTTACAGTGATTTTCCATATATTCAAAGGAATATTTTACAGTGCACTCACTAGAGCCTACATACATATTGACAAGATCGCAAAGAGGACAGAGCAATATCAAGTTCAAGGGTTTTTATTGCGTCACTTCAAATACATGTTATTCACTTGCGATACTGGGTAGACTAGCCCTCGTTGATAAAGTACAATCCATTATTACATTAAAATACTCTTGCTAAATGGAAATAAATTGTAGGATTGTACGACTCAGCAGCCTTCGGAGTCAATAAGCGTTGATGATAGTATTGCCCGCATATATTTAGCGCGTGGCTATAGTTTTTAGATGAAATTCCCTTTTCACAGAGTTCTTTGAATAGGTCTATAGCCAAATATTTGAACCGTGCATTTAGCTACTGCATGCAAGCCGAATTCCCTACCACTAGGCCACCCAGGGCTGCTTAGGCCACCCAGGGCTGCTTAGGCCACCCAGGGCTGCTTAGGCCACCCAGGGCAGCTTAGGCCACCCAGGGCTGCTTCTTGGCCTAATATGGAGTCTGAATGGGTCACATGCAGTATGGTAGTCACACCATTGGATAATATTCCCGCACATTTAGTTTTTCACGCCCACTCCTACCAACAGCAACATCATGAGTGGCATTTTGAGAAATTCCTCTTTCGTGATGTTGCCATCCGATATCGTGTTGTCGAGTTGTTCCAACGAGGGGTGGTGGTGTGTGAGGGGGGAGGGGAAGGGGGATGGCTCAGGAAGTAAATATTTTTCAGTATTGATTACTAGATATTAGGATAACGTTTCACTGGGGATCATGGAGATTCTAGACAAAATCCCGACCTCATTTGTATAAAGCAGGCCAGCAACGCTCACCTGAACGGCTGAAGCTACTGTAAGCAAAAAGAACAGGGTGTTACCATTGGTGTTACCATTAGTGTATTGAATTTTCACAAATTCGAAGAAGGATCTAGCCTATTAGATCTTTTGACAGTTGATTTTAAGTAAATAAATACAGTGGAGTACAGCAACAATTATATATATGTGCTTATATCATAGACCATACCATTATTGGGGAAATATAATTACTGGTATGCTTATTTTCATTATTAGATTTAAATTCAAGGGCCCGTGTTCATGTCACATGTTAGGCAAAAAGTGCCCAAAAGCAGTGCAGCCACTTGTTCCGTTTGAAAGTCATATTTACAACTGTAACAAGCTTTTTTCAAAGCTAAAAGGGGCACTTTTTCAGTTGTGTGTTTTGGTTTTTGGTGCAGTCCGTGACCACAACTATTGTCCTGCCCTGGAGGACCAGTAATGGTAGGGTAGGGATAGTGGCTGTTAAAGGGGGTGGTAGGGTGCAGCACACCCTGGAGTACACCCCAACTGCCCCGGGGGCAGAGCGTTGGCTGGCCGCAGCTACCTAGGAAGTGCAATTCCTGCACCGGGACAAAACATATGTATCCCTTTAAGGACCACATATAGTGGTTTAATAATACTGTACCCATCGTCGTAGTACATATTTATAGTACACTCATATACATCTTGTCGACCCTACCGGGTTGATGCACTCCTGACAGATAGGATTGATTAAAGATTATTATGAAAGGCCCTGTCCTAAGGAAAACTCTGGAAATTATATCATGAGGGCTTCTAGTGGAAGAACTCAGAACTAGTGTTACATGGTAAATACAATTTCGAGATTCAAGAGTTGATTCTTCTCCTATGGGAGTCAATTGGGACTGACTCCATGGCTCTATCATGATCAGAAAAGTAAAGGCCCAGGCTCCCATACAATGAGAATCACTATAGTGTCCCAGCTCTGCTAACTCCTGTCTTGACTCTATGTCCATTGATTTGATTCCATTTCTTTTCTCTGTGCACCTAGTTGCATACATGATGAACACTATGCATGTATGTGGAGTCAGCTGGCTGTGACTCCCGAATGGCCCCTGTGACTCCTCCCAATGGAGTCCACCAGCCTGTAACTCCTGTCCAGTGGCGTAGGAAAAGGGGGGGCCAGGGGGGCCCAGGCCCCCCAATCATCGAGGAGGGGGGGGCCTGAATATGTTTGGGCCCCCCCAAAATTTGTCAAGACCTTTAATATAATACACACAATTTTCAATCATTACCTCTCCCACATAGAGAAAAGTGGATGTAGAGGGGACTGCGCCCCCAAATCATAACTAAAAGTGGGCTCAAATACTACGTTTCTATACATTCTAATATAAGTGTGTATATGATGCATCATGCATAAAAACCGATACTTAAAGCTGGTTGGATTGGGCCCCCCCTGGGCCCCCCCAATGAAGATTTGCTTCCTACGCCTCTGCTGTCCAATAGGAGTCACATAGAGATGACTCCATAGCACTTATGGCTAATGAGTCATAGAACTATGACTCCCATGGAACAGGAGTCATGTTAGAGTCACATTAGAGTCCAGCTTGTGTGACTCCTGTCGTGACTCTCTCTCCCTAGATCTGACCCCTTCTCTTCTCGCTGTGTTAATATATTGGACGTAATTGATTAAATCGACATACTATGCGGCCCTTAAAGGGGAAATGACAACTAAAGTACAGATAGGACACTGACAATATCCCCCTACGATAGAGCCCGGAGAATTTACCTCTCGGTGGTTACAATGTATTACTTACAACAATGCATCCATATTGATTCTATAGATCCAAAGTCAATTAACCAACATCACACGTATGGAAAATGATATCAGAATGGCACCAAAGCTTCTCTGGCTGAGTCCATCTTCTATTAGACTTAGAGGTAGGTCACACACGTGTATGTTGTTAACCCTTTAAGGACCAGATAGTGCTTGAAATGTGCTCCGCCGGCATGATACATGAATGCAGCCTTGAGTCCACTGACCGCACCAGGGCGGCATTTGTCCGATTGCCAGAGCTGCATCATGCCAACCGCTCGAGGATGTATGAACTCAAGAGCTGCATGCTGCGTTGGTGCAACCCTTGCGAGTTACTCACCTTTGATTTTATGTCATGTTACTGATGGAAAGTACGCATGGTGAAAATATGGCAAAGTAACCAAATTGTCCCAGATCAGAATTGATGAAAAGAAATATGAAATAGACGGATCAAGTGGAATCGGCACTTAATAGATGCCTGGTCTGTTGTAGATGTCAAAATTGATCGTGCAAACTATATGCCCAATAATTGATGATAATAGACGGGTAAAAAAAACAATTGTTTCACAGATGTTCGACAGCTTTGCGACTTTCCAGTCCCATTAACCCAGACACGAATGTGGAAGATCGCATCTACCAGGCATCCGACACTCTAATGCCATTAGGCCCTACGTGATACTAATTATGCCATTTTATGATAAACTGACTCCGCTCTATTCGCCCAATGTGCTGCCATTTTAACCTATTTGGGACTTTGAGGGAGTTGATATACAGAATTCGGTGTTCTTCATTGTCACTGGTTCGGACCGTATGGGCCTGACTATTGCCCTCAGCTGTTTGGTTTTAAAACTATGCCATCATCTCAAGCTTATACTCGATTAGTATTGTAACCACTCAACTGTCCCTCACGTTCATCCCCCATCTCCCCTCCCTCCCTCCCTCCCTCCCTCCCTCCCTCCCTCCCTCCCTCCCTCCCTCCCTCCCTCAGTCGCTCACCCCGGGGGGGGTACTCAATTTTTTTTTGACACGGGTGTGCGGCTGGCCCTTTGACAACCCTTACCCTTGGTGAGGGGGATTTTGGTCAGAAGTGACCCTTGGTGAGGGGGATTTTGGTCAAAAGTGACCCTTGCTGAGGGGGATTTTGGACAAAAGTGCCTAGGTTTTAGCAATTTTCCCCGAGGAGTCGGCCTTGGTGTGAGAATTTTGGTCAAAATTGACCCTTGTGGCAAAGAATTTTGGCAAAATGTGACCCTTTTTGGGGGGATTTTGTTGAAATCTCTGAAAAGTCACCCTTGGTGAGGGGGATTTTGGTGAAAATTGACCCTTGGTGAGGGGGATTTTTGTGAAAAGCAGACCCTTGGTGAGGGGGATTTTGGTCAAAAAGTGCCCTTCCCAGCCGCACACCTGTGTATACAAAATATATGAAGTGCCCCCCCCGGGTCGCTCACTCTCTCCCTCCCTCCCTCCCTCCCTCAGTCGCTCACTCTCTCCCTCCCTCCCTCCCTCCCTCCCTCCCTCAGTCGCTCACTCTCTCAGTCTTTTCGTCCTTCCATATGTCTGTCATTCGCTCAGCCACTCTGCTGAACTCAATCACTTACCCACTCACTCAACCACTGAATCACTCACCCACCCTTCACTCAACCACCGACATCACGATATCATCCCATGTCACGATTCTGCGTGAAATGCAGCACCATGGGACATATTGCCAGAACCTCGGCTAGTCACGCGAGACCGGAAACATTCATGCCTAAACACTCTCCACCCGGACTCTCGACACCGTGCATACATTTGATGAATGTGAAATGGTTACAGGGGATCTGCTTCGAGAGTTTTAGTTCTGAACGTCACCGTAGACTGTGATGCGGCGCCACCAGAGTAGGCACGAAAGAGAAAGGGACGCTGGATTGAAAGTGAGGCTGCCTCTTCCCTCCAACGGGTAGGTAGATGATCGATGGTGGGTCACGTGAGAGTTGGGAGTGCCACCTGGCGGGGTTTGTGAGCGGTAGGCGGCGGGGGAAGCGACGGTGGCGGCCGAATAGGAGAAGAAGGGGTTTGTCAACTTTTGTGTGGCAGCGGCGGGCGCTGGGAGCAAAGTGCGGCGAAGTGCGTCGTCTGGCTATGGGACAGGCCCTACTACCTATACGGAGCCTTCTCCAGGCACGCATTTATTAGAGATTATTAATGTAGAGTAGGTGCCCTGTGCGCTATACTGCCTCCTCCAGGGTCCAACTATACCTCCTGGAGAAAGGCCACACGTCACCCTTTGTCACCAGGACTTGGTCAGGTCCTCTATTCTATTCATCAAAGTGCGGCAAAAGGTATTACATTGAGTCTGATAGAAAAAACGGAGAGTTATTTAGGCATCATTTATCCTCTATGCAACCACCATACCCTACTGCTATGCCGTAAAAAAGGAAAAGCACTCACAACAAGGACTTTAACAACCATTCCAAAACTAATCCACTCAAGTTAATGTTGCCACCGGAAATGGAAGAGTTTGGATTTGAACAGCGACCCCGGACGACGTGATTATTTTCCATTGGTTTAAATTATTCGAGGGTTCTTGACTTTCTTTTATGGGAAAGACCTGAACCAGGAAGATTGACATTATTGACTCCTTTAAGGAACTGGTCATGTCTGCATAGCTTTCAAATGCTTCCGACATACATTCGCCTTGGGGAGCGCACGGATTCACCCCACACGAGTTTGTAGCAACTTTGCAGGATATAAAGTTACCTGGTAAGTACAACTTCACACAGAAAACAAAGGAGTCACTTGCGTCTACCAGGTGGCTCCGGTGAAAATAGAGTGTCAAACAGATATTGACTCTGCTTATATGAAGGGTCAATTTGTGTTGACACTGAGTAGTAATAAGGCAAATCAATTTTACACTGATAGTAAAGAGTCAACTCAAGTTGACCCTTCATATAAGCAGAGTCATTTTCTGTTCGACTCTCTTTTTTTTACCAGAGCCACGTAGGAGACACAGTTCACACCTTTACTTGTCTCTGTGTTGATTAAAGCTTTATTCTCAACACTCACACTTCACCCAACTGTATACTAGAAACATGACCTACACTCTTTTGATGACATTACCCGCATTAATCTTTAAAAAGTAGGCATGTGTCTCCGCAAAGTACTAGTCTCATTTTTTCATGGTCGATCTCATCACACAGAGAGAAACATGAGCGTCGCTGTCACCAAAAGCACTCACTTCTGAAAGTTAGGCAGTGTTGCCAAAAGCAATCACTTTCAGAAGTGAGTTAGTCCACCCAACTTTGCCTGTGTTTTAACGACATGCGTTCATTTTCATGCAGGTAGGCTACATTAAGCCGTATTTAAGGCGTGCACAGTGCAATGCACTATGCCCTTTGTCGTCATGATGTCGTCGTTAATGCAGCCCCAGCGAGTTACTCGCCAATCCTGCATTTGATCATCATACCGACCTTACGGGGTTGATATACCCCTGGAGCGTTGGCATGATGCACGAATGCACAATACGTTTAAAGGGTAGACTTTGAGTTTGAGGTTTCAGTTTTGTTATTATTGAAAACCATTTGCTGCTGAGGTGTACTAATGGTTGGACGATAGACGGACACTAATGTTAATCTTCACATCATAAAGCCCGTTTAAGTGTTCAAATTAGCACTGGGGTATCAATATTGGTATAGACATCAGTATGAAAGCACTATCAATAATACCTGGTCGTGAATGAGTGCTGCACAGAGAGAAGTAGAATCACTGTAACTCTCAAATGGGAGTCCAGCCCCGATCACTGAGGTAACTCTCCCCAGGACTCTAAAGTGACTCCCAATCATTATGGAGTCTTAGAATAGGAGTCATTATAGAGTTATTTTAGAGTCCTGCTAATGTTAGGGAGTCACTTCAGAGTCCTGGGGAGAGTTACCTCAGTGATCATGTCGGGAGTCACAGTGATTCTACTTCTTTTCTCTGTGTGGTCTCAGATAAGTGGCATTGGCCATGAAGTTAGTAAGTGCCTGTGCGCTTAATTTAAACAAGCCCTTACTGGACTTTCTCGGAAGACACTTTTAGACCCTGTTAACCCCACCAGCTACCTCAACTTTGACAGCATCACATTATGGTAAATCTTCGATCGAACACCTTATCCCTGGATTTCCACATACCGATAACCCTTATCATAATTATAGAGCTCATTTATCTGAAAGCAAATTTGAAATCTAAAGCTCTAAAATGGCCCAGAAATAAGGAACCAAAAGTAGACTCATTTCACTTTTTCTGTGGGGCTATCAAAAATCTTACGTCATTCAAAATAAGTATCAATATTTTGCTTAGCTCAATTACTTATATGTGAGGGGGATGATTCTCGAAATCTGATGACTTTGCGTAGAGTTACCCTACTGGCCTGCACCATGCACTTATAGATTTCAATAATACATCATTCACCCATTGCTTATATGAGACCTGCGCTTATTTGAGATAGACAATTGGCATACATGTTCATTCCAAACTTCTCTTTTGTGCTGAAACAAGATCTGCATTTATTTGAGACGTCTGTCCGCCAATCCAGACCACCTTTGGTGACGTCATCTCCACCCCCGTACCTTCCCCCTGGCGGAGCATAAAGAATTCATCTTGGCCGGAAGGCCCCCAGGAACATGCGCGTAACATCATCATAATCTCAGCCAGTCCCATTGTGTGTTAGACACCTTTCTGGTCCGACACTGGCTCCCTGAGCTCGGGCCTATTTTGTCGGACAAGCAGACTTTGATGTTGCATTCGCTGCGGGGCCACAGGAAGTTATGTCATCGAGCATTGTTTTCCATCTTGGGATGAGCGCTTCCATTGTCGTCTGCCGAAGAGTTGTTGCTGCGCGGGGACTAAAACCACCAGCTGAAATTTATGGACTGCCACCGATTGAACCTGTTGCAGGGGACGAGGTTTTTTGTCGGTTTTGCTCCTCATGCCTTTAATTACAGTTCCTGAGCACGGTGTTTAAGTCCCAATCCAATTTGACGGCGTTTTGTCGACCCTGTCATTAGGGACCTCGGTGACTGCAGTCAAAGCATTAGGCCTAATACTCCATATTCAATCCTCCCTCCCACACCTCACAGTGGTGGCCTAGTGGTGTGGGGTTTACATTTCATGCAGTAGGCCCTAGGTTCAATCCCCTGGTTCAATCCCCCAGCCAATCCCAGCATATAGAGCACGCCTACATTCTACCAGACTGCCAAGGCGATTGGCAAATCACATGGATACCCATAGACATTAGCACTAAAACAGAGCTTATACACAGCAAACTGGATGTAATAACACAGGAAAGTGGGCCGCGGACATGCAGGTCAATATGTCCAACCGACTTTGCCAAGAGGTTGTCACTAATGTCAGACTGAAATTGATATTCTAGGTACTAGGATAATTCTGAAAGGTCGCACAGCATGACGGGGCTGACATTGGTGCTGTGCGCAGAGAGAGGAAACAGCGTCAAAAGGGAGCCTCCAGAATGACTCCCCTGTTTAAGGGAGTTCAGGTCGCCTCCAAGGGATCGAGCCTAGGTGACTCCCTGGCTGACCTAAGGGAGTCACCTGGGGGAGTCATAGCTCTCTGGGTCACATATGACTCCCCAAGGTGACTCCCTCAGATCAGCCATAGATACACCTACACTGAAAACCAGTTAGGTCCATAAGGTCGACACTGGTGACGACTTTAGGGTGATCACTGTGCATGTGTCGAGAGCATGTACCCCCTCGTCATTAGGGTCGTCACTTGTGACGACCTAGGGTCATCATAGTGAGGACTTTTGGCTCTAAAATGAGGTCATCATTAGAACGACCTGTGGTCATCATCAGTGATCACATGTGTCTTTCTTTGTACATCATTTGTTACACCAGTGGAAAATATGTAGGATAGTGATGTCATTACACCAACACCCCCCCCCCCCCCCATCATCAAGCCCTTATCTATAGGTATAACTAGTCCTCAGTAGTACTAGTACACCTAGGTACTTGGTTGTATATTGTTGGCCAATTGAATAAGTCAATCCTTCATGATTTCATGTACAAAAGAGTTGTCTATGCTGAACATGTATCTGTTCTGCTATCATCTGACAATCTCCGCTGTTACACTATGCCTGAGAATACTCAAATATAATTCTATACAATATACTGCATTTTCTAAATAATCTTTGCACTACGTGAAGTTAATACCAAGGTAGATTCAAATTGATATACAATTTGATGGGAAAGCATATCTCATATCACTTCATAGTAAAGACATCTAGTGGCTGAAATATTGTGATCAATATGACGACATTTGGTGATCCAAGTGCCATGACGATCCTAAGGTCGTCAGCAGTGACGACCTTCACATGGGGCTGGGTTTTCAGTATAGGCTCTCTTAGGCGACCTGGATTCCCCTAAACTGGGGAGTCATTCTGGAGGCAACCCTGACTCCCTGTTGACGCTGTTTATTTTCTCTGTGTGTTCATGCATTGAGCTGACCTTGCAGTGTCGATACACTCCAGAATAATTGACATGATGCACCTATGCAGTTCCCATAAGCAATTCTGCGTTGGCGCATCATAACGACAGGGTCAATACACTCCAAGCAGGCTATAATAATGTACCTATGCAATGCCTGCATGTAACTCTGCATCACAACGCCAAATGAACATACAACTTAGAATCATCATTCAGTGTTTAAAGGGTTAAAGGGTATACCTGAGCTTTACCAGTTTTACTACCATAGAACTGTACGGGTATGTAGGTACAGGAGAGGTATAGAGCGTGTAGCATACCTGCCCCTTGGCACTACCCACCTCCATGTACTCCATAATCCCCAATTTAGATCCTCATCCAGATATTCACCTGCCAACTACCCCGACCATGCTGCTCTGAGACCAATTGCAGTTCAGCTTTACAGCTGTATAAAACCGTATTTATAAACGCACGGCTCCCACGTAAGCACGGGTAGAGACTGGCGCCACTGTGGTCGGCTGCAACTTTCACCAGTTTCAAGTGATAAAAACGAGGTTGTGGTGGCCGCCATTAGAGATCACGTGATCAGGGTTGATGGAGTGTTACTCAGTTGTCACAGAGTGTATAATGGAGCTGAATGTAGCTATGGTTTATGGTCAGTCCCTCTAACCCTTTAAGGGCAGCACAATACATGCACTGCGTGACCCAGACTCTTTAAGAACTGCACAATGAATGTACTGCGTGACACATACTCGTTAAGAACCGCATTGTAATTCAATGCGCAATGGCATTTGCTTTCATGATGCTTTGATGCATGCATGTATCATGCCGTCCCAAAAGGGTTTATAACATGCCGATGAAGGGTGAGCATCATAAAATGCCTCACTTGAATATAAAGCATTATACTGTTCAGGGTTACAACCTTGCTACTGCGCGTCGCCATGGCGAAATGGTTAAATTCTAGGGTTATGTAAAGGTTTATCAACAGGGGAAGAAAGATGCAACATGTATACTACTTCTAATCCAATATATAGGTCTGCACCACGGCATATAACTTCACATGGGAGAAGAAAGGTGAAGGGTTGTATCTATATGGAGGAAGAGCCAACTGCCAAGCTTTACAACCCGCTGTTGGTGATTCATGAATGGTCCCATCATATATTCTCCAAGGTATAGATCATCCAGTACTGCAATCCGACATACTGGGGTTCTATTTCAAAAGGGCATTAACTGCTACACGCCAAACTAGGGAATTGTAATGCAATTTCAGCAAATCCCTGTGGAGGAAGACTCCAATTCTGCATCCTAGTCATTTCGGCATGCATCAATTAGGCACAGAGAGACAGTACATTTAGGTTACAATGTATAAATACTTAATGTGAATCTACATATTCATCATTCACTGTCAACCACATACAATTGCCCTCGTAATATGCGTAGAACTACACCAGTTGTAGATTAGTGTATATAATGTATAACCCATATAAGGGAACATTCACAAATGACGTCACCTGTTTTAGGGTCATTTTCAGGACCCCCCACCCCCTTGTCACTTTTTGTCACCTACCAGCAATAACCTCCCTAAGAAAGACGTCACTAATTTTGAAGACCCCCCTACCAGCTAACCCTCTAAATACAGCCTTATATACACAGTTTAACTTAAGACATGACAGTACAATCTAATCATTCATATATATACACACTAAACCATGAATAGCCTCTATATTCTTCTCACCGATATCTGTCAGTCTCAGAAAAGTGATGCAGGTGCAAAAGGTGACATCTTTGACCGGGTTATCCTTGTCCTTGATACATAGCTGTAGGCCTACAGTTTTACATTACCTTACTGTCAATGTATATGGGTTGAAGCCCAAGTGCTGGTCAAATGCGCTGGTCAAAAATGTCACCAGATCAATTACGTCACCATTTGCACCTGCATCACTTTTGTGAGACGAGGTCATATTTGTCCAATACATGTAGTAGCATATGCATATGTATTAAGGACTGTTACTAGTCACTTCCTGCACCATGTGACAATGGCCAATTAGTTGCCATCCCAGCATAATTATCAATGTAACTGTATCTCTACAGTAGAGATACAGTTACATTGATGATTCTGATATACTCAATATCAGGGGAATTCCTTCATCCTAATTAGTCATTTTCTTTTATTTATTATCCATGTTACATATTATTTTTATTCATAGATATGGGTGGACTTGAAAAGGTGATGTCACATAGACCCTAGGACCCCCCCATCCCCATGTCACTTTTCATCACTAAACACAAAGACCCACCCACCCCCTAGCAGGTGACGTCATTTGTGAACGTTCCCTAACTGTTGTACTGCCCTTGTGTACTCGTGATCACAATGGTGGCCAAATCATGTACTATATATATAAGCCTTGTTGGCAGTAGTTCTGCGGTACAATCTCCGACTATAGTATTACAAAAATGCGGTTTCAAATGACCAAATACTTTCATATATAATGATACATGAGACACAATGCATGATTATTCAGATTAAGCGTTGTATACCACCGAGCCCATATAATATAAAAGTCTCCCACGTGTAAGCTGATCTAAGTAGTATAGAGTTGTCAATTTGAAACGGGCTGTACAGTGACAGCACATGCAAGATACAATGGTTTAATCATGGACGCATTGGCTAGAGTTTCCAATAAACTTAAGTGTAAATGGCATGACGGTCCTCTTATATAATGCTGCTCTCAACTGCCTTTGGTACACCTGTGTTTTGTTGTGGGGCAGGACTAGACACACGGAAAATAGGAGAGAGACATAGGTTTGATTGTGGGCCCCCACAGGGATTGATCCAAGAAAATCTAAACGCATGCTCCTATACACTTTCCCTGGTAGCAACCAAAGTTGGCGCCAATAAATGTGTATTGTGATTGGGTCGAAGTTGGATTTGTGTGCTTTTACATGGGTAAAAATCGACACGGGCGACACGGCGACACGGAGACAAGGCCCCTTTAGAAATTGACACGGGCGACACGGCCCCTTTAATAGACGACGGACACAGGCATTCATATAAAGCCCTAGTTTATTCTATGTACATAAAATTCGACACGACGACACGGCACTTTTGCTAAAATTCGACACGGCGACACAGACAATACTGTGGGCACCCATATAGAGGCACATTTGTGGGTTTGTCGGGTTTGACCGTTTGTCCAGTGCTGGCCCATGAATCTCAGTGCTGATGTCAAAGGTCATGTTGGCAGAATGTTGGGTCAAGAGTGTAATGTTGTAGCACTTCCCAATGGCCAGAAATGATGGTTCAATGCCGATGCGCTAACCTTCATTTGATGTGATTGGCATAAGTATGCTGGATTGGGTGATTCAAGATGCCTTTTCAATACAAAAGCAAAGAACCCAAGTGAGACCAAAGTTAGCGATACAATATCATTGCGATGGTGACGATCATTGTCGACATCGGTCCAATTTATCCTGGCTATCTGGGAGTATAATGGCATTGGCAAGAGACAGACATAATCATGGAAGCTAGACAACGTAGTTATATCATGTCAGTTATTCATAAATATTAAAGATCTTCTTCCAAGATGAAGTAAAATCTTTTATATTGGGCTCACACAACTTGGTGCGGTCCCATAGACTTCTGTGAAGCTACTGGCCTGGGTGGCCAATATTTAAAAAAAAAGTCACTTTCTACCCCGCAAGCATCACATAAAGGTCATAACAGCCATGATAGAGAGTTTAGTATCACAAGACTCCTTTACTGAGAATTCTGGATTTCGCTGAGGAGAGTCTATATAGACTTTTGGTAAAATGCCTGATCCTAGGAGGAGAGTGGGTTTGACATTGCTGATCCTCTCTTTCTTCTATGTGCAGACAACAGATTGTACGACAAATCCTGGTCAGTATTTATGCGCAATTTCTGACAGAAGAATTGGCAAACATCTGAATTGTTTTAAGTCTCTCGCTAGGTGCAGCAAGACACGCACTGATACACCTACCTGGGCACAGATATCACGATTGGGATTATTATACTCTATGGTGCAATACTAGTCGCTTGTGCATATAAATCAATGAGAGCGCATTCGTATCTATATGCCTGTAAAAATGCATTGCAGTTTCAATAGAGAAAGGTTCTGCTTTGTCAGGTGGGGGTGGAACAGACAGTAAATTACAGTAAAAGGCCTTGAGAACGAGAAGGTGAATAGGGTTTGAATATAGTGGGCCAAAGGAGCATGGAAGACATTGTAACAATACAAAACCAGTTATCTCTGAAATGGAGCTGCCTCTAAAGAGATGATGATGGTGGAGTAAGAGAAGTCACGTGACTTAAAATGAAGCTTCTGCTTGGTCCTTTCACGCGCATGCGCTGAACATTTAGAGATGTTGATGGCTGTGCTGTTGTGCCGCACAGCACCACATAGCAACAACCAACTAGGGTCTGGCATGGCATAGTAGTCACCATCGTAACAACAGTGGTATTTCCATGGTACCAAGCTGGTATCGATTGCTTGCAATAAGGCTTTGTATGGAGGTTGAGTCTAGTAATCATACACCAGAAGAGACCAAGTATACTGATACTTAACCCACGGTGTATGGAGGGCAAAGACAAAGCATTTCACACCTTGGTTATTTTTACATATCCTCAGGTCCTTGTGGGTTATCTACTACATATAGTGATAGTGAAGCTGTAGCCACCTGGTGTTGTTGAACAGAACTACGTGTGCTACTGGTGTAGACTCGGCTCACCCAGAGGTGGCCATTAGAGTCTCACAGCTCCCTTTATGAACATGGATTCAATAATGGAGCCATAAAAAAGATGTAAGTGTTTAATGTCACAGATCCTCCCCCTCCTCCTCCAGTGTGTGTGACAAAGGGTTGCTAGAGAAGTGGCAGAGGCACGCTGAACCAGATTGGGGCTGGGTTCTCACTTAATAATGGTCTCCATGCAGGGTTAATGGCTTTGGTGTCTTAAGTGATTACTGGTATGCTCAATAACGTTGCCTCATTAAGATGTTACTATCAGGGTCAGTTTCCACTGGATAGATTTATCTGATTCCTGCCATATTTATTTTCAGCCATGCATATCTGGCTGCTAACCGTTGAGGTTGACAGTCTCTGTGATGCACTAATGCAGCACAACATCACTAGAACTTTGTTGGTGCATTAATGTACTTCCTCGGGAGTGTATTTGTCAGGTGCAGGATAGGAACCAGCTCAGTTCCGGAATTGCCTATGTACAATTCCGGAACTGCGCAGGGCAATTCCGGAATTGCTCCCTATTTACATTAGGCAGTTTCAGAATTCCTAACTGTTCTACATATAAAACATTTAGATATATTTGTCAATGTTGTTTGAGTATGATGTCAATCCCCTAGGAGGTCTAATAACATTCAGTAGGAAGTCCCTGTGCATCCCACACCTCACTGTAGGTGTGAATTAGGTGTTGCAGTAATGTCTCTGCTGTGATAAAACAATGGGAGTTCAGTTGCCTGTAACCCAACAAAGAGCTAACTCATACAGTAAACATCCTTTGCAAATATATTTTTAATCCTACCTTACTGTTTATGTGGTACACTAACTTATTTTAAAAGAGTTGTAATTGAGATGTAAAAGTTCCGATATTGCGCAAATTCCGATATTGCGCAAATTCCGATATTGCGCGTGACATATTCACTGTATAGAGTCAAGATTATGCGATAATGCAGCACTGTCTCGCGAGGGCTGCATTAATGCATTGTGCCAACAAAGGTGCATTGTAAAGGGATAATATTACCGATGGTGTCCCTTTAAGGGCCGCTGCTGCCTCTGGGCAGCATCTTAAATACCCTTGAAAAACCGCTGCTGCCATAGGGCAGCAAAATTGATACCCTAGGGCATCAATACCACTAAATTACAGCTCCTGCTATAAAACAAAGAATTAGAATTTTTGAATCAATCCAAAAATATTTAACAGTAATGCTACATCCCCTTGTCAAAAAAGTGTAAATTCTGTCTCCAATACAAATTATTTCGCTCCTTAGCCACTATCCAAGGGAGCACATACTTGCAAGTAGCATATTCCTATGGCATAGGGCCGGTGGTTAAGTCCCAAATGACATGTTTCAAGGCCAGCAGGGAAAGGGTTAAGGATTATTACTGTGGACACTGTACTTTAAAGGGTCAATACAGTTGATACAGCGAGTATGATACTATTGCTAGATGCTTATCAATTCTGACACTTCTTATCACATATTTTGTCGTTTTCTATAGTAACGAATTGGGGGCTATTTCCACTGGACGGTGGCAAATGTTAAATAATATGCTTTAACACCTTCATGGGGCATTTTTGGGTAGATGTTCACCTTATTATATTTCGAGCTGTAAATTTTCCCAAGACAGGATATTAAGCACTAAACTACTCCGATTATTCACCTTTTTTTATGTCTAGTTGAATTCGACTATGACCAAACCAAAATATATGTATTCTGTCGGCAAGCGTGGCTAAGGGTTTTCACAAAATGCATTACCGAATGCAATCAAGCAAATTGTGACATACATGAAAACACTCACACAGACATGGTTGCTGAGGGGGTCTATGGGAATGTACAGCACCCAGTTTACCATGTCCTAGTGCTGGCCAGGTGCGTGCTTTTAACCCATCCAGGGCCGCGTAGTGCTGTAATGTGATATACCCCTTGTCATCATACTTCATTCATGAATGCAGCCTTGGCAATTGTAATCACCAGAGGAGACTGCGCCAAGGCTCTACATGCATGCATCATATCAACCCCACAAGGGGTGTTTCAACCTGTAGGGTCGGCATGATGCATGCAAGTAGACTCACCAGGGCTGTAGTCGTGCATCATGACGACAAAGGGCATAACACCATGTGGTTAGAATCAGTGTCTACACAGAGGGGTTACCCATTGGGAGGGTTCTGGCTGCTTTCAATGAGGTATTGTTTGAAGTACGTGTTAAAGCTGGGCCGTCAGGGAATAAGTTCAGCATTTTCCATACATAGACTAAAATAACAGTTCCACCAGAGGGCAGCAGTGTTTGGACAGGGGACCATGAGCATTGTCCAGCTACAACATATTCACCATATTTTGTGCCTGTAAGAGCTAAGCTCCCAGCCCTTAAGAGCCCTCTAGTGAATGAAAACTTAACTATATCCAATATATTGGCCTCACTTCAACCATGACGGTCAAGCTTTAATGAGTCTATGTAAGACTGTTCAGCTCAGACACATCTGTCACTTTGAGGTTCGTGTAGGGTACTATCGGTTCTTTCGGTACACCTTCTGGTATTTCCTCATTCCATAGGTCATAATTTACACAAAGGATGCCACGTGAGTGTGCTGTGTTAAAAAGCAAAATTGTGCTGTAACCCATACATATGTCGTGCAGTATAGAAACCGATCTGCCATTCCCCTACAGGATATTTCTACAGAGACCAGGCACCTTTTGCGACCGGAACCTCCTTCTGATGTCTCGTAACTGAGACGCCTTTGCCGCCCCTTTCGTTCTTTCTCTCCCACTTTCCTCTTGTATTGTCTTTCTTTTCCTTCTCACCGAACCATGGTATCGATCAATTTTGCAAAGTGTTCTCACTATGTTAGCGGCCATTCAGGAGCAATTACGCCGTCAGACGTCCGACGTCACGCACGCACATGGCCCCGCCACGACAAATGGAGTGTCACGTGAACGCTGATTGGTCAAGGAGACGTCACGTGACGGGCCTCGGACGCTGAGAGTCATAACTCATTGGGGCATGCCGAGCACAGACTGAAACCGAAACCGTGCAGGACCTGGACTTAGCCTAAGGCGTAAAGATCTAGGGTTGTACAGTGGAGTAGCTGGTCAATGGATTATATTCAGAATGTGCATGGTCAAGTCTCCTATGGTGAAGGAAGGGGCTGGAGAGGGGGGGGGGGGGTTAGGTAGGGGTAAGGGGGGAGGGGGATGATGGGGATGGAGGGGGGGGGGGGTGATGGTGGTCAGATAGAGCAGGGGGGGGGGTGTAGTGGGGTCAATTTCCTGCCCCCATGTTAGCTGTCATCTCCTTGACAACCACATATAGTCATAGGACGGAAATACTACCCCCATGCGGTAGCCACTCACCCAGATCACCAATATTCCGTATTCATAATTTTATTTGTCTGCATCTTTAGAATTAAATCGGATTATTAAGATCTGTCATACGAAGTTGTGGCTAACACCATAATGCTTAATGGAGGGTCCATTTGTGGGGAGAAAACTTGACTATGGTGGTTTAGACCATTAAAAACATGCATTACAGAACACGTTTTCTGACAAATTTGTAATCAATGATTACGACGATCATTTCATTTTATATGTACAAAGAAACTATACACGGCTGTCAGATAAAATCCTTTGACTCCCCTCTCTTCACACCTGAGACGATGGAAAGGAAATTAAGAAAGTTGTGGGTTGTGCAAGGTATTACCCCTCTCAGTCTTATCAGTAACCATTGTTCTGGGTTGATGACGGGGCAGATACCCATAGGCCTATGCTAGAATTCAAGATGACCGTCTGGTGTCCTTTGAGCAATATGGCAGCGCCCAGCGCCCTAAGCCGTAAAGGGGTAAGGTATGGTTGAAATTGAGCTGCGGTTCCATTAAACCTGTGTTGCTAGGCAAATAAACAATTAGAATAGCTGTTGCTACGCAACAAGTAGCCCCTAGCAACAAACCAATGAAATATAGATGGATTCTTTGGGTTCAGTATAGGCAGGGTAGGCATGATTAAAACTGGTCTAGTGCACAGAGAGAAAAGTGAGAGTCACCTGGACTCACCTACCACAGTCAGGCATGTATCGCCAAAAGCACTCTCATGTGATAGTCAGGCTGACTTTGACAGTAAAGAGGGTCCAGCACTGCTTGACTCAGGGTGGCATGATAGTCAGGCAGTGCTGGACCCTCTCTACTGTCAAAGTCAGGCAATGCCGGACCCTCCTGTACAAGAGTTCAACAATGCCTGACTTTCACGCTCAAGGGTAGTCTGGCAATGCTGGACTGTACCCAGAGTGAGAGTACAGCTATGCCAGACTCTGGTTATCGAGAGTCCAGCCAAGCCAAGCTGGACTCACATATGGATGTGAGTCTAGCAATACTGAACTTTGGCCTCAATGAAAGTCAGGCATAGCTGTAATCTCTTCTGTAGAGTAAGACTAGTTGATTATTTGCATTGGGGGATAAAGTTTTAAACTGAAATATGTGGCCTCCCCAACAATTGTAAAGAAATCCCATACAAAATGATAGTACTGTCTTGAACAGCTAAGGGTCTACTATCACAGACCACCAGTCATATAGGTATGTAAGAACATAGAGATACATGCATGTACCAACATAATATATTATATCAGAAGTGATGCTAGAATCTTAATGTATATTTTCCAATACCACAAGAATGATGTCATATATCCTACCATAAAGCTCAATACTGTATTGTGTCCCCACCTGGTAGCAAACAAAGAATGCTCAGGCTAACTGACCCTCATCCCAAAGTCAGACATTGCCTGACTGTGGATAGAAAGTCAGCCTGACTCTTGTATGAACATCTGTCTTCCCTGACTGTCATACAAGGATCAGGCTGACTCTCAAATAGGAGTAACTTCATGGGACTATCAAAGGAGGCTCAGCCTGACTGTTGTGAAAGTCCAGCAGACTCTCTTACCTGAGTCAAGCAGTGCCTGACCCTGGGGAGAGTCCAGCTGACGCTTACTTTTTTCTCTGTGTGGCACTATTGTTGTAGTGTGAGGCCTTTTAGCATTGGGCCAGGCAGAGGCCACAGGACAGTAAGGCATATAGTCCTACTGTCCTACAAGTAGGACGCTATCTATCCCTACATCCGCTAAACATGCTAAAGACAGAGGTATGGCCCTAGAGCAGTCTACTAAAGGCATGATTAAAACTGTTTTTACAGCGACATTGTGACCGTGGGATGTCTTAGCATGGGTACAGGCAGACGCAACAGGACAGTAGGGCATACATAGTCATACTGTCCTAGGGTTGATTTACCACTTTCGGACGCTCCTTGTCCCAGCCAATACAACCCTTTTTCCATTGCATACAGGCATGGCCCTATTTCACCTATACAGTTGGTTATGTTATACCTATGCATAGAGGAGGGTTCATACTTCATGACTCATGTATGATATAAAGGTTCTAGAATATTTCTGACCCAAGTATTGTCACTCAAAAACTTGAAAGTAGAAAGGTTAATTTCTTAATCAGACAGGAGTGATCCTGTAGTTCCAGTGTGCAATACTGATTAAGATATCATAGATATTTCCATAGAAAATATTTGCTTAACCACCTTGGCCCCTACTTATACCAGAAAACTGTATATTTTCACTTTAAATCTAAAAATTTAAATCTGCTTATTCCATTATGTGTAGAATAAAGAAAACCAATTGGAACTTGGTGTCCGACTTCAGGTGAAAATGGAGCACCTCTTTTAAAGGGTCTCATAAAGTTATTTCTAGTAGTTACCTTATGAATTTTCTATTAAAACATTCTGTGTATGTATGCCTTATTGTCTAGTTCTTATATATACGCAGCCTATCCCAGTGGGCACAAAACATTGAATCAACATTGATAAATGGTTGTCAACATTGATTCAATGTTGATTCAACGTTGATTCAACATTGAACATGATGTTGTGCCCACTGGGATGTATCAACAATCCTCACAATATGTCTATAATGTGATAGCAACAATGTCCGAAATGTGGTCCCACATTAATCTAGATATTTCCCACCAGCTCATCAATGCAAAACAGGGCCACCTTGAGGTAAAATATGTTTGGATGCTTGGTTTTACTTTCATTGCCAAGCAGAACACTTGAATGTTGCCTATTGCCTATTCACGAATATACAAAGAGTTCATGCAATTACATAGTTCTGAAAAAATATAGGGCTAAATGTGTCTGACTCAAGGTGTGTGTCCGTCTTTGGGTGAATCTACCCTACTCGTAGGACGGCCTGCCCTATAGTTTTGACCTATTACATGCATCACTTACGCCATAGCCTATAGTCACATAGCCTATCCAGAAGCCTAGCTTTCAGCCTATTATGAAGGTTCACTATTTGCTGACCACCTGAGAGTGGAGTCATGTTCCAGCAGGAAGTGACGCAATCCATGCCTGAGGTGCTCATGTATTGTGTGAGCCCAAGTCCCCCATTATCGCCACCTCCTTGTGGTAACCCCTTACAAGTATTAACACACTAAGACAGCAGGTCCTTAGTGGTGGTGTCACCTATAACATTATGTGTAGGAAGGGTGGAAGGTGTATTGCATGGTGGGCGGTAAGAGAATGTCCAGCACAGCAACTCATCTGGGTATGGGAGTGGTTTATTACTCGCAGGGGGGCTTAAACAACTTGGATAGATCCTGAGGGTTGATTAGCCGTTGTCCTTTATCGCCATGTATGGGGGGGGGGGAGATGGGGGGTCCCCATGTCGCATGTCGATTTTAAGAAATGGCCATGTCCATGTCACTAGTGTCACTAAGGAAAAGAATTATGGGGCATATATAGAGTTACAAATTGGGGTCTTGGGGCCTGCGGCCCCAGGAAAAATTTGGAAATTTAAAACCCACAGGGACCAAATTTGAGGAAATAGTTTGGTAGCCTACCTCACTCTATATGAGATTCTTTTCTCATGTCACTAGGCCCCATGTCACATGTCGATTTTAAGAAATGCCCATGTCACATGTCACTTAACTAGCCATGTCCCATGTCGATTTTAAGAAATGCCCATGTCGCCATGTCGATTTTAAGAAATGCCCATGTCGCCATGTCGATTTTAGGGGTCTATACCCATATGTATAGTCCATGGTAATATCAGCCCGCAGGATATGCCCAACTAATGTTAATTGTGTCAGTCAGTACTCAATTTTCATTTCTGGGGACAATGAAAATGGTAGGGTTAGTCAAGCTGACCAACCTAGTTAGTCAATACGGTTACCCCAATTAGACATCTGACTATTTAGTAAGTCAACATAACTAACCTAGTTAGTGATATCTTTTTTGGAATCAAGGATGTAATTGTATAATCAGTTACTGACACCCAGCAGTCTCCTGAAAAGCACGTTAAATCACTGATCATGGTGGCAATGCTCTTAGAGCAATATCAATTGATATGGAATATTTTTTATAACAAAAAATGTAAGTTTAAATTGTAAAATCTCGAATGGATAAAGTAATTGGAAATCACGATTACCCAATTTGACGTAATAAGTGCATAGTGAGCCTAAAGAAAAAGAAATCACCCATGCATTTTCCCCTAACGTTTTTGCCATTGCAGTATTTAAACAATGTAAAAAGCACATTGTATACCTTCCTCGTCCGGCTTAGTGTTCTCTTGATATCTGCATTAATTTTCAGAATGTAATATATTCAGTTTAATTAATTTACAGCCACTCTAAGGGTAACTTTATCCGTTTACACTGGCAGAATGTCAACCTGTAATTACCCTTATAAAGTTACCTGTCACCAGAGGCCCTTATTTTAGTGCCAGCTCTGCTTATGAGTATAGATACCTGTTGACTCTAAGTGCAAACTTATCATGAATCTAAATTCTGTTCAATAAGGGTATCTATTTACCCCTTAATGACAGTGATACCTGTTATTAATATGCACCAATGGAGTGGTGGCATGCAACTTGACCAGTAGCGCTACGTTAGTGCATCCTTCCCATCCTTCTGTTATCCTTATTGTATCAACCCTATAGGGTTGGCATGATGCATGAATGCAACACTGTAAAGTTTCTCACCTGGGCTGCATGAATGCATATCACAGTATGGACTAGCATATCACAGTAATCATTACGAATAACATATCACAGTAATGCACTATACAGCCTTTAAAGGGTTAATGTTGTCCTAATTACCACCACTCACAGGAAGTCCCCTCCTTTATTTGACTTCCCTGAAATAACAAAATTAAGGCTTTGCTGATTTGATATAGAAATAGAAAAATGTTTGATACATTTACCTTAAATCCCCTCCCTAAAACAAGATTTTAGATTTTTAATTGGTATACTTACAATTGTAGTAAATAGAGTATTGGTAACTGAACTGACCTTCAATGAACTCCTTACACTGAGAAAAGTAAAGGAATTACCATGACTTGCTTAGTTAAGTTCACTTTTTGGGCTCCACACGACTCCTCTTTCCTGAGGAGTCCACTGTAGTGACCCATCAAGAGAAGACAAAATTAACACTTGCATGCAAGGTGGCATGCAGGTAAGGTTGGGTGTGTTATTAGGTCAGGCTGAAGTCAGGGCAACAGGTTTATTAAGGGAGGGCTAAGTTAGGCCCTGCCTCACACTCAATCTTTCAGGTCGGTAACTTGATTCCATGAAATCAGATGCCAATGTCACAGGCCTATTACGTAGAAATAATCAGTGCCAAACATTATACCTCAGGCAGTAAGTACCCAGCCTGATGGCTATTTCCCTGACCGACATGTTGACTAAGATCTCGATTTGATGTATGTAGAATCTATTGTATAAATTGTCATCATATTTAATTCAGGTAAATTCAAATGTGGTACCCACTGGGACCAAACTATGGTGCTGCTTGCCCCATCTAGGGATATCAACTTCAGAGGCAACACCTCGCTCATAAGACTCTTCATGAAGAGTCAAACTATCAATGACTCTGTTGTGGTCAGAGTTAACTTCACTTGATTCATTACTGAAGAGAGATTCAAGTTGTATATTCCTTTATCGTCATGATATATGAACTGAACTCAATGTAGACCATGTAGTCATGGCAGTGCTGCATCCATGCGTCACATGGCGATAAGGGGCATATTATGTTAAAGCCCTCCCCGGTCCTGTATAAGGAATATAAAGGCCACATGTACCAGACACAACATCACCATATATACCATCTATAGTTAACAGACACTCATCCGCGTCTAACTCCTAACACAAACACCCCCTGGGCTCCCCCACCACCCAATGCCCTCCCTGCACCAATATATGCACGCCTGCTTTACCCTATACCAATACCCCTTACGAACCCCTTGCAGCACACGTAATACGCTTCCTGTTTCTATGGCGGTCGCCATTAAGGTAATTGAGCCTCCTGATACCAGCCTCCCAGTAGACACAGGTCACTTATTGATCACTTATCAAGCCCTGCATATGTATTCTATGTAGAGCTTAATCAGCGCTTAATAATGCCTCTTGAGCTGGGCTGTGTTCACCTGGCTGTTAGCTGTATTACTGGGGCTTTGTTTCTAGTATTGATCCTTATAATTGAGGTACAATCACGGCTGACCCCACCCCCCACAGAGGACACTCTGGGGCGGGGGGTTACTCACTACAAGTTGGCAATTTGTTGTGTGGTGAGATCCAGGGCAGGGAGGATTATTTATAACACAGCCGAGTATTGTATGGGGAGCGGAGTATGTTAATTTAGCAGACGTGAGTAGTATATGGAGAAGGGCGTTTCGGCATGGTTTTATATAATGGCCAGGGGGCTAAGGAATGCTGGATCCAGGGTGAGATAGTGTGAAAAGGGGTTACAATATATATACATATGTATATATATATATATATATATATATATATATATATATATATATATATATATATATATATATATATATGTGTACAGGCAAGGGAAAAGGGTAGTCCAAGGAAAAAGCCAACTTTGAAATTGATGTCATAAGCTTCCCAGTGATATATTACACTAGAAGATATTATTTCTAGTTTTTGAGATATGGCTTCATGAATATGTGTGGGCATCACCCTTTCCAAAATTCCAATAAGCTCTATGTCTCATATTTTCCAAGATATCCCTATTTAATTAGCATTATCTATGATAATTAGAAATTTATGATACATTTTCACTCTTTAAGTCATAAAATTCGATCTAGGAATGGTAATTTTATTTTGTTTTCACCATCGCAATCCTCAGAAATCATTCTATCAATTTATGTCTTAATCTCCTCTATTTGGAATAAAAATCATGTTTCCATGGCAACACATACCAACAAATACACCCATTTAGGCTTCAAAACGTTCCTTTTACCTTCCAAATATAGAAGCTTTTTACCAAAATTGGAATGTTTTATGTAATCCTATTGAATTCTCCAGAAAAAAATACCCAAGAGCTATTTTTAGCCTAATTCTTTCATTTTAGGCCATAGTGGCGCCCCCTGGTGGCTAAAATCGGAACTAATCCCGCGGGGACTATCCTTTCTGCTTGGCTGCTCACATATATATGTATGTATATATATATATATATATATATATATATATATATATATATATATATATATATATATACAGGGTTCATGTCGGATTTGCTAGAGGTTAAGAAAATGAGTAATTGTTGTCTCTAATGAGCTTGAGTCTAGAATCTATCATTGAGCTTACCGCAATGGTGACCTGCAATGCTTTGTGGAATCCCTATGATATGTATAGATCTATCTGGCTGATAAATGACATTACAACGCATCAATAATTGACCATGTGAGGACAGGAGAGAGATTTACTTCACCATGTCGTTTTGTCAACATGATGCATGAAAATAGCAGCGGCGAGTATTTTACTCTCGTTCCCAAATCCTTCCGAAGGAAGGCTCTGGTAAGTGCCAAATGTTGGGTCTGGGCAACCCCTGCTGGTAGCTTGGAACCAGCGAACAGGAACAGGAAATGGAACCAGAAAGGCTGATGGTAAAACTGCCTAAAACTACCATCATACATTCTGGTTCCTGCCCACTGGTTCCAGCCTACCAGCAGGGGTTGCCCAGACCCAGCAAAATCCAAAGTTCAAGGTCATTTGGCTGTTACCAGAGCCTTCCTTCGGAAGGATTTGGGAACGAGAGTACGAGTATTTAAGCCTATCGCTGCATTGATACAACAAAAATTGGAAATTATGACTTGAGGTATCATGCAGTTCTTAAATGTTTAATTTGCGAGCACACTAGTACACATTTTACATTGTCTGAATACATGTACTCCAAATGTTACAGTACAGTAACTTCATAACATTGAATAAATTCAAAGAAAGTAGTATTTTGTTGCATTGGTTGTATTTTGACATTTCATACGAAAACGCATGCAGAAAAAAAGCCAAGCCCGGGAGACATGGGGACTTTTGGCAGGTTACTAGTAATCCTCATATGTAAACCTGCCATTCCTGCCAAATCCAGCCTTCTTTGAATTTATTCAATGTTCTGACTACAACTTGGTCTAAAGTTACTGTATTATTAATGCTGTTTGTGGTAGGATACACTAATTGAGACAATCATTGAGAGTGTGACCTTGCAGTGACCTTGGTCCCAAACTAGACAGAAGGCCGTCCCCTCGGGACGATTGCGTTGCTAATAAAACGAATAGTAATAATAATAACTAGGCTAAATGTTACTTCTTCTGGCCTCCCTTCTTTGATATGACACCCATTTTGCCCCAATTTATTTGGCCTTCCCTCTTTATGATTCTCCACCCCTCCTGTGCCACAAAGCTAACACCAGTTCACCAATTCTCCCTGTGCTGCCCTTTCACACACCCTCATTACACCACAGACTTTAGTGATTTGAATAATGAGGTATGCCTTTTGTCGTCGTGATGCATCAATGCATCTCTGGCCTCAGGGCTGCATTAAAGCATCATACCAACCCTTGGGGAATGTGTAAACCCCTGTAGGGTTGATATGATGCATGGAAATACATAATCTATACCTCTTTTCACCAGGGCTGCATTCATGCATCATGGCGACAAAGGGGATACTGCATTAAATCACCATGCGACCCGTAAAGGGTTATAATCCGAGGCGCCTCTAGCGGCGTGCGGAGTGTCCATTTGTTGACACGAGATCTGCCAGTTAGTTCATAAAAGGCCCCTGTGTGCGTATTTATTACCAGCCATGCTCCAATCAATGCTCGATCAGAGATTCCAGCAAGTGGTCCGCATAACCTTTTACTCGTTAACGATTATAGTGCCTCGCAACTGGCCCAGGCAGGCAAATGACTATTTGACAATATCGTAAATGGAGACGGGTGGAGGCAGAAATCATGTTTGAAATCATGATCACCAATTTGTCCTCACTTTGGCAATGACAACGTATTTACATGTTTTTCTGTGCTGGGTGCGTTAACATTGGAGAGACTTTGTTGATACAAACGCATAGCATAGAATAAGATATTGCCTCATAGAGTGAGGCACATGGCTGTATAATGGAGACAGAGGGGGAGAGTCACTGAATACATGTACAAGAAAGTCGGGATAGAGGCAGGTTGGTATTGTGAAGTGAGAGGAGCATGGTTAAAAAAATAGTTTGCCAAATAGAATCAAAAATGTTGATGAAAAAGATATGGAAATATAATTGGCTGTAGATTATAAATTGCTTTACATGGCTTTTACAATAAAAGAAAATACCAGAAAAGGGACAAAATCATTGACATATATACCATAACAAAGGGGGCGGGGTGTTGAAGTTGAAGAAGAAAATAGCTGTGCCTTTTCCGAATCTGACACACTGCTCTTCAATTTTTGTTGGTAAACAACCCATTAGAATGAATTGCAACATTATCTATAAATAGGACCTGTCCTACCACATACATTTATATCATCCAACTACTGTGCAAGTTAGTGCGTGATAAATGGATTAAAAGCCTGGATTTGGCTAAACATTGATTAACAATGTACATTTTTTTTCATAAAACTTTTATTGTTTCCTTTTGTGTTGTGGTTGCTGTTGTGGCTATTGCTGCTGTTGTTCATGCAAGCAGAGGCTCATGTTTAAAGATAAAGGCAGGTTGCTACAAGGATGGAGACTGTCAAGAAATAGATTGCTTAGTACAGGTGAATAAGGATAGAGGCATGTAGAGATATAGGTGTATGATACAATGGTAAAGCTACCTTAATATTTGTGAGATTAAGGGGTTGGGATCGAATGAAACAAGTTTGTGGTTTGAAGGAGATAATGCTAAGATCATGTTATAGAATCAAGTAGAGATAAGTAGAAATAGGGCCTAGAGATAGGTTGATGAATAGATGCACAGAATGCTAACTAAGGTCAGGTTCCTGAATAGAGGTTCTTTAGGATAGAGGTACGTATATATAGACAATGAGGGGGAAATGGTTATGTCAAGTAGTGTGTGCAAATAAGACAGGAATAGGGTGAGGTTGTTTTGTCATGCACCGCCCAAATTTTACCACCATGGTTGGCTTTTACTGTGGTCTGTTGCACAGCAAAATTATAACGATATCATCAAAAATCTTTACAAAACTGACGATCATAATGCTATCTTTAAAAGCAGTCATTATTATAGTATTCCCTAATATAGATATGCCATTTAGTGAGAAACAAACCTGCAACGATTACTAAAAGGGGATCGTTATCATAGCATGTCTAAAGGAGAAATCGTTAACATTTGCTGTGCAAAGGCCCCCAGTTCTGAATAAGCGCTGCATGGGATAGCACCCGAGATGCCTCCGTTTAGTTGGGGTAGTAGGGGACAGTGCTATATATGACCAAGTACCTCTTAATCTAGTCTATTCTGGGAGTCATATGGCCGGGTTACTGGTTTAGTGCTCTCTGCCCAGACTATATGCTAACATTAGTATACATGTATACTCTAATTTCCGGGTCCAATTTGCAGTACAGAAGTCACCATAGAAAAATGGGCATTACCTGAAACTAATTGCCTTCATACGTGAAATGTCCTTTTTGGCCAATAGTATGCGTGGCTTGTATTCATAGGAGAAATAATAATTGTATTTTACTTGTGCTTTTTGATTTAAAAGAAAACAAAAATACCTCAATACCCATATCGTTATAATTTTACCTAATTTAATTCCGATGACTTAGACCACTGATCTTAAGCCATTGAGAAATATGGTTACTTGCAAAAGACACTTTTGTTGTCTTTGTCACCCCCTTGGTCTTTGGGAAAAGAATTCAAAGACGTGTGTGTTCACCAAGAGGTGTTTCCCTGCTATCTTTTCATTCTGACCTGTTGAACTGCATACAGTATAGGTATCATGAAAAGATTTCACAAGGGATATAATTATTGACAAATTTCGTCAATGACGACTGGTTTTCTTATCCACAAACCACAGCGCTTGTCAGAATTATTTTTCACCGCCTGGTGATGATAAACCACCCTTTTTTCCTGAGGGGCTCAAGTAAAACCTACTCTGCTTTATGGAATATACACATGTACACATGTATCCCATTTTGGAGTACCCTGGAGGTAGGCTAAAGATACACGCACATCCCACATCACTCTCTGGGGGCCAATGCAGGTCATGGAGTTGTGGGAAATGCCTCCAGCAGCATACTCTTCATAATTATCATTATAAAGCCTCGAAGCTTTGGTGGGATTCTGTTCTTTCTTGGAAGATCATGGTTGCCAATTTGTGACACTATTTGGGAAGGTGGCATCGGTGTATAAGCTTCAACACAAATAATTATGACAGATTTTGTCACAGACATGTGTTATATGAGTTGCTCCCGGCATGTATGTGTTAATGGAATTACCTATATTGCCTATATAGGTCAAATGTGCCTACATTGATTATTATGATAAGTATACACTCTCAGAAAAGTGAGAGTCATTGTCGCTAAAACTACCCTCACCTGAGAATCGGGCAGTGCCTCAGGTGAGGGTAGTTTTAGCGACAATGATTCTCACTTTTCTGTGTGTGTATACATGTATATGTAGACATATTGAAGATTTGTGTTTTTAACACACCTATTATACTGGGCTTCAAATCTTCAAATCTGGGAAACTGACATCCCATGACTATTCATCTGGAAATGATATTCATGAGTTTCAATGGAATTCAAAATAATACCCCTCTGTAGGAAGCTTGACTTATAGTACATGTAATAGGAAATATTCTTTGACTATATCTCGGTTGGCTACCTGCATAATGTACTCCTCTATAAAAGGGTTAGCCTCGACTTTCTTGAGTGGGCCAATACACAACCAATGCATTTCGCAGCATTTCCTGTTGCCACCGGATATCCGGTCAAGAGTACCGGAAATGCAGATTCACGCATGTGCACTCGGCAGAAAGCCAGGTATCGCTCGATATCGTAGCCAATAATGCCAATCGAAAATTCTGTCTTGGCTGTTCTGTGTTCGCCCTATTGGACTGTGCAAACACTAGGGATTGGGTGTTGCGGCTGGACAACAGTAGACCGTGTGAATCGGGTGGGGGCAGGGGGTCGGAAGGGCTCTTGATTGGGGGAGTATGCTTTCATAGTTGACACAGTCAAAAATCCAGGTAGAAATCGAAATCACCTCCACTCTCATCCCACCAACCAACCAACCTAAAACCTGACTTGCATTGACTACCCATCTGCGCAACATTTTGATATTTTGTTTCTTTAGTGTGTTTTCATTGGCGTTGATTTCAATAATGGCGAACTCAACAATACCCCGGTACAATGAATCAGATTGGAATAAAATCATTGACATTGGATCTGTTTCAATTGGATGTGGATCTGGTACTTATTTTATGTTACCGGATTTGGTAACATTTTGGTGTCATCATTATAATAGAAATCATGGCTTGAAAAACTTGTATCAATTCATCTTACCCCTATTACTTTACTGCTTACCTTTTTTATTTTATGTCATATTATAACTACAGTAGGAACGTAGCAGTGTGGTTTCCTCTTGACCACAACTACACAAGTGCCCTATAGGACCTGCTGACATTTTGCAGCTAACCTCAAAAATGCATAAATTCCCCTCCCTTAGTTCTTATTGGTTAATCATGTGGTCAGCTGGTCACCTGTCAGTCAAGCGTGGGGACTTTCATACTGGTGCATGTTTGGAATTATGCACTACTAGACACTGGTACAGTGCCGGTCCTGCACCCTCAGAAAAGTGAGCGTCACTGTCGCCAAAAGCACCGTCGCTTGAAAGTCTGACAGTGCCTGACTTTCAGGTGAGAGTGCTTTGGCGACAGTGACGCTCACTTTTCTACAGTGGCCCAGGAGGGCCAAAAAAAAGTGATTTTGAAAAAAAAAAGTGATTTTGAAAAACACATTTTTTTTGATAAAAGATGTTTTTTCAAATCACTTTTTTTCTGGAAAAGTTGCTGTCAACTGTCAAGTTGACACTTGACACTATGTTTTTGAAAAACAGATTTTTTTCAAAACACTTTTTTTCTAGGAAAGTTGCTGTCAACTGTCAACTTGACAGTTGACACCAAGTTTTAGAAAAAATATGTTTTTTCAAATCACTTTTTTTCTAGAAAAGTTGCTGTCAACTGTCAAGTTGACACTTGACACCATGTTTTTGAAAAAAAGATCTTTTTCAACTGACTTTTTTTTCAAGAGAAGTTGCTGTCAACTGTCAAGTTGACAGTTGACACCAAGATTTTCGAAAAAAAAGTAACCTGTTTTACTTTAACAAAAAGGTTAAGAAAATGATATGCCCAAAGTCCATTTTTTTCTCCGAAAAAGTTGCTGTCAACTGTCAAGTTGACAGTTGACAGCAACTTTTCTAGAAAAAATTGTGATTTGAAAAAACATATTTTTTCAAAACCTTGGTGTCAACTGTCAAGTTGACAGTTGACAGCAACTATTCTTGAAAAAAAAGTGATTTGAAAAAGATCTTTTTTTTTTCAAAAACATGGTGTCAAGTGTCAACTTGACAGTTGACAGCAACTTTTCTAGAAAAAAAGTGATTTGAAAAAACATCTTTTTTCAAAACCTTGGTGTCAACTGTCAACTTGACAGTTGACACCATGTTTTCTTGAAAAAAAGTGATTTGAAAAAACATCTTTTTTTCAAAAACATGGTGTCAACTGTCAACTTGTCAACTTGACAGTTGACAGCAACTTTTCCAGAAAAAAAGTAACATCTTTTTTCAAAACCTTGGTGTCAACTGTCAACTTGACAGTTGACACCATGTTTTCTTGAAAATAAGTGATTTGAAAAAAAACATCTTTTTTTCAAAAACATGGTGTCAACTGTCAACTTGACAGTTGACAGCAACTTTTCCAGAAAAAAAAGTGATTTGAAAAAACATCTTTTGTCAAAAAAACGTTTTATAAAATCACTTTCTTTTGGCCCTCCTGGGCCACTGTACTTTTCTGAGGGTGTGTATGTATGTGGACGTATGTATGTATGTATGTATGTATGTATGTATGTATGTATGTATGTATGCATACATGTATGTATGTATACATGCATAGGTGGTGCAAGCGAGACACTATGGTGGCCTCAGGCACCCATGTAATAATATTATAATCATGATAACAATAATATCATAATTATATTGAATTGAATAATTGTAGACCTGCTGGGAGTATATCAAACAACGACTAAAAGTTGTGTGGAAATGAGATGAGACTTTCCCTCATGTTGAGGATCAGTCAGTTGGTCATTTTAGGCTGTGTCTCACGGCCAATGTTTTTGTCTCTGACCGGGTGCCGTCTCTGACCAGGTGCTGTCTCTGATCAGATGCCGTCTCTGACCCATTGGCAAGATAAGGTCAAAATGCCAACAGCAGGGGGCTAATCATAATCATAATTATGATTATATAACAACGGCCATAAAGTTTTTACAAATCCTTATATATATATATGAGTATAATTTCCTTTAATAAAACCGTTTTCTCTGACACCCGGTCAGAGATGGCACCTGGTCAGAGACGGCACCCGGTCAGAGACAAAAACAATGACCCAAGTTCGTGGGACACAGCCTTTACCGATTGGGCAAATTAGACTATGACATTCGCATTACAAAACTAATGCAGTCGAGGTCATTTACTACTATAGTCGTCCATGCAGCTGTGCCATGACCTGTTTTAAGAGTGGCATAGTCCGATGATTAGGGCTCAAAAATAGATTTTGCTGAAAATGAACTGGAATGTTCAGAATGACCGTACTTCATGTCCTACTTTACTTTATCAAACATTATTCCCTAGAATTCACGTTACAAAAGGCAAGTGGAGGTTGCGGATGATTTCTGAAACAACATTCTTTGACGGAAGTGCATTGGCATTACCAGTCACTGTTGCCAGACACATTAAAAATTTCATTTCACCAATCACATGAAATATCCACTGTAAGTGGATCATGAATGCATGGTGATGGGGGGAGGGGGTCGCAACCACTATCTGTGTCATAACCGCTATCTGTGTCAATAACATATAGAGGTCAACCATCCAACCGCTATCTGTGTCAAAAAAATGCTATATGTGTCAAATTAAGTGTATCAACAAGGTGTTATCTGTGTCAAGCATATCTGATATTTCTTCTTACACTAAGTGTGTCAAAAATGGTTTGGTAGTGACTTTGTAACACATTGGGTTTGTGGATGTGTAATAACTGTAGGTAGTTTGGGACAGAAGCCTAGGAGGGCCAGATCTGAAAGAAAACTTGAAAAAGAATCTTGAAAAAGTTAACTTTCTTCAAAATGGCCAAATTTGCAAGAAAATGGAAAAAAAAACATGAAAAAGTAAATTTCCCTAAAAATGACCAATTTTAGGAGAAAACATCAATTTTTGGTGAAAATGGCCAATTTCCGGAGAAAAACTGCCAAATCTTGCAAAAGTCAATACCTTCTAAGAATACCCAAATTGGCGAGAAAGGGGGAAATGATCACAAGAAAATAGCAAATTTGGGGAAAACCGAGTAAAAAAACATGAAAAGTGCAAAAAGGACATGGTAAAAATACAAAATTCCAGAAAATGGTTGCTGTGCAGCCACTAAAATGTAAAATCTTTAAAAAGATAAGTGTAAATGGCTAAATTTGCGGGGGGGGGGATTGCAAAGAAGTCGACTTTTCCGAAAATATTCAATTCGGAGAGAAAATTGCGAATGTCCCTGAAACGGTAAAAACTCATAGAAGATGCAATTCTCCTGAAAATGGCCAATTCTGCGAGAAAAGTGTCAAATAGTCCTATTTGTTATTGTTGACATCAGTTCTTTGGTTATAAAAGTTGTAAAAAAAAGGTTACATAAAAAGAACTTTTAGACATTTTATAGCCTTGACACAGATAGCGGTTACTCTACCAACCACTATCTGTAGTAACACCGATATCTGTATCAACCTTACTGTAGTTGGTCGAGTACTACGAGTGTAACGCATGAGAATCAAACACCGGACAAGGTAAATTAGACTTTAATATACGGCGACTTTATTAAAAAGGGTAACTCTGGAGTATTATAATGACAAGTATAACCATCAGCTATACAGGGATCAGATCAGATCACTATAATACAGTGGGGCAACCCTACAGCATAGAGTTAAGCCCGTGAGCACAGGGTGGTCATGTCACGACAGTCCCAAACCTGACTGGCTTCCAATGGGGAAGCAGTCACCTTATATACAGGCCTGTGGGGGTCACCTGACCACACCACCAGAGCCACCTGGTGTAGATGATTATGTAACTTGTTATGAAACCGTCACGGTCAGTGCACATGGAATAGGTATACAAATAACACAGCAGTCCGCGCTGCCTGTTACATTACTATTGGGTAGGGTAGGATAGCCAGGAAATGCAGGAAAGGTCAGGTAAGGTCAGAATATTCTCAGTGCACAGGTGTAGGTCAATTTTGGGGCAGGACATCAGGCTAGGGCAGGGTATAGTGGCCATAGTACTCCCGTGTATATTTTATAACCTTGACACAGATAGCGACCGCACACCACTATCTGTATCAACCATACTTTGAATTAAATTAGGGAGGGTCTTTGAATTTTAGTGTGGGCATGGCAAAATTGTCTGGCCTCACACACCCTAATAGTGATCCACCTTTTTTCAGTCTACCCCCCTCCCTCAAGGGATCCGAATTTGCTGCCCCCTGTTAAATAATGCCCCCCCCCGTGACCCCCATGGTAATTGATGTATACATGCTTGGTATGAGTCTTTGATAGAAATTGCTGATATGACACAGATAGCGTTTATTGACACAGATAGAGGTTGGATGTGCCTATAGACCATGAAACACAGTGTAGAAGATTTTGACACAGATAGCGGTCATTACTACAGATAGCGGTTGGATGGTTACTACAGTTAGCGTTTTTTTGACACAGATAGCGGTTGGATGGTCGACCTCTATATGTTATTGACACAGATAGCGGTTATGACACAGATAGTGGTTGTACAGGGGGGTAGCTTAGTTTCCGACCATCTCCTGTTTGCCGTGGTATCTTTCTCCAGTGGTTCACCCCCCCCCTCATGCCCCCCCCCCCCTAACCCCCCACCCCCCCCCCCCTCCACCCCCCACGACCAGCGGAAGTCACATGGTGGCCCTGTCGTGCAGCGCGACGGTCTGCGGGAGCCGACAAGCAGAGACGCACACCCGTCATTTTGTTTCCTCCTCCCCCTAGAGGGCACCACCGACCGGGGGTTACGTCAGGCCGATCACGTGGCCTGCAGCGACGCTTCCGATTGGTCAGCGTAATAGACGCTGGTACCCTGGATGCTGGAGGCCACTTAGCGGAGGCTGACCACGTAGATGCCCGCCCCCTGGGATGCACCCCTTCATTGCCTCACTCTCCACTCTGCCTCCCAACGCATTCTTCCGATTTGCTTACTGATGTATCTCTGCCCTGCACCAAGTATTTATATCAGACGTGTGCGAATTCTGTCACTTGTCCTTTTGCTTGTCAACTTACAAGTCCTTTTGCTTTTCAATGAAGGATGAATACCCCTATGACGAACTGCATCGGATCGCTAGTTCTGACTTTAACCTCTTAAACCTATAGATTTTCAGCGTGCGCCTTTAAATGCACCTACAGACGAACTCGCCATTTGTAAGACTATTATGTACTGTTTGCATTTCAAGATCATGCATAGTTTGTAATGCCCGTACACGCGGCTCGTGAGGTCGTTCCTTCCTGCACATTTACCATGCTCTGCTCAACAAGGGACACCTTTGTACCACACAGGCAGACCTTCTGACCACTCTCTCTGCTGCACAATGGAGAACGTTTCCGATGTTGGGGCAAAGTCTCAGAGGGAGGGAAACGTACACGCAGTACCTCTCCTGGAGAGTACCTCCGTAGTCGGCCTGCCTACTTGCCTCCCATTATTTGTTGTTGGCCAGAGATAATTATGCAGTGGGATGTTAAGAAACATTGATATGATAAATAACTACTGACAACGTTTTTTTAATGAAAGTTATTCAGGTATCAATGATGTGAAAAAACACAGGTACATGCATGGCTTCAGTCCTATCTAGTCTCAAGAGCAAACACTAGCAAATCCATCCACGTTGCTTTGCGATGCTACTGGGAGCTAGAGTCTGCCGTGTATCATTGTGACGTAGGCACTCATTGGGCACGCTGGAATGTACGGGCACTGCGATTGGTCAGTGCCCCCCTACATATACGAAATCGTATGTGTGGGAATTTACTGTGCAGCAGACTCTGGCTCACAGTAACATCGTGAAGCAACGTAGATGGATTTGGCGGTGTTTGTTCTGAAGACTACAGTCATATTGCTCATGAGGATGTAGATTCAGAGATCCACTAATTTTAACCTATCTATCTGGAGGGATAGATACACTATAGTGACGAAGAGGACCCACGATTATAACGATGAATTCCGACAATAAATTATCTCATCTTGGTGTTGACCTACTCACACACAGAAAAGTTACAAACAACCTGAAAGACATCTGTTTTGCCTCAGTGAAAAACTGGGTAAGCCATCTACCCCCAGTATCATCCAGGCTCACCAGAAGGCACTGCAGCGCTGTGTTATGGCGGGAAAGCTAAAAAAATGCCGTCTGCTTTCGGTGGGCAGCAGCGTCCGTCGTAAGCAAAGGTTGGCCGAAAATGACGGCCTATTTGTTAGACGCCGCTAAAACGTCCGAGAAACCGATCGCCGTCATTTCAAAGCATTTTGGCGGAGGGATCGATGGCTAGGGATGGAGGAGCGGCCCTACAATGGTAATGGGGCGCGCCCAGATTTATGCGTCCTTACACGACTATTTACTCTAGCTGCTGAGTGCATTTTCTCTCATCCAATGAGGTTTGCCCCTGTAATTCACTGCGGGACTACTTCCGCCGTTGGTAAGAGAGGGGAGGGGCTGGGGCTGCTGTCGGGAGAGGTTAGTAGTAGCGGGGAGGGCTGGCACGAAAAATGGCAATGTTCTGTGCAAAAACGGGACTCCTCGGGGCATATGATCCGGTGTGTGTGTTGGAATGGGGTTAGGGGGTAGGTCTGTGGGTAAGGCTGAGCATGGGGGGTATACTGGAGGGGGGTCTAGACCCTGGTGGCCTGGGTATAAATGCATGCACTTCTCTTGACAAGCAATCCCCTCATCCGACCCCACACAGCCACCAACCACTTCACTGGATACTGCCCAATAAAGGGATACGTATCCAGTTACACATTATTGTTGCAAACAAATATATAGCACTAGGTATTGGGACAGAACTTGTGAGACAAAATTGAGGCAAACTTTGCACTGTCAGTGTTTCTGAGACCGGATTGTACTTGAAAGATATGATCTCATAATCTCAATTTGTATATAGCCATACTATAATTATGTAGCTTTGAAAAAGAGGTATAGCTAAACTCTCTTCCAATCTGAGAGTGCTGGAATCAAATCTAGCCTTCCTCTTGGAATGGTTGTTTATTTTTACATAGAGTAACTTGACTAGATTATTTCAATGATGAAATTTTACGTGACATAATTATAAAGAAAAAGCCGCATTTTATATATCTGATCATTCTTTCGTGCTTTTCATTGGAGGGCATTGTTTGAGTCCATGAGCGACGAACACCCCCTGGTTATGGGCCTAATTCGCAAGGAGAGCCGAGCATTACCTGACATGAGCAAATGAGACAAATGGGTCTAGCATTACATGAAACTGTGTTAACACTAGAAAGTGTTAAATGGAGACAGTCTGAGCATAGAGAAAAGTATGAGCATCAGCCTGACGCTGGCTTTGTTGCCAAAACACTGACTTAACAAAAGGCAAGTACTTTAATACTTTAGTCTACTTTATCTTTCTAGGTGAGGGTCAGGCTGACCTGCACTATTCTCTCTGTGCACACACTACTCTGGCTTTCCACCTTCACGTATTAGCTAGGTGTAACCCTTTGGTGAATTAATCACCTTTACCCAGTGGACATACAATTCACTTCAACATTGAATCAACATTGAATCGATCTTGAATCAACATTGACAACCAAATATCGATGTTGATCCAATGTTCAGTGCCCACTGGGTACCTCCTTAAGTGCACACGGTGAACTTCTATTACATCCTTTCTAGCATCACTGGGTGATTATCATGTACTAATTCTGCCGTTTCTTCTCTCACCACCAGGGGGTGCGCTCAACATGTCGGGCGCGGGTGGCAACAAGGCGGTTGCCATGGACGCGTCCATGCCACTGAAGGGCACCCAAGTACCGGATCCGGACAATGACCGGGAGACGTGGGGCAAGAAAGTGGACTTCCTATTGTCCGTCATCGGGTTCGCTGTGGACCTGGCCAATGTATGGAGGTTTCCCTACCTCTGCTACAAGAATGGGGGAGGTGAGATGTGTAGATAATTATTGAATTTATTTCAAGGTGAATACGTTGTGTCGATGTTAAACCTATCGCCGTTTGGAATGGGAGCGGGCAATATCCCTGGGCCGTTTTGCATGCTCCAGACTTTCTGTACGCTCCCGAGGGTCATTTGACCTGGGCATAATTCAAAATCAAGTAAACAAACACTGTTTTCGTGTAGTATTTATTGTACAACCATGAAAATAAATACAGAACGTCACTTTAAAATTACCCCAACAGTGGTTACTGCACCTACCATCGTGCACAATGCCCCTAGCACAACAGTAGATATATTAAATGGGAATATTGCAGGACAAAATAAGGATAAATCATTTATATATACCAGGGTAAATAGACAAATTATGGTAAAGCTACAAATGCCCAAAGGGCGAAGACCACATTCACTCAAAACACTGCAGCTGATAACAGTTGGCATCTATTGGCAGTGTGCAACAAATTTGGAGGTATTTGCCGTACATTACCATCATATCCTGTTGTTTCTTTGGTAAAAGTCCTGTGTATCTTGGCGAGCAACTATTTCCCATCAAGAGGTTTATATCATCATTAAGTACTATTATGTTTAATGCATAATATCGTCTCAAGGAATTGTTTTACATACAAAGACCTTAACCAATGTCACTGATACGGACTGTTGTTGCTTTTTCAGGTGCCTTTTTGATACCGTACGCTCTGATGCTATTTCTGGGCGGTATCCCCCTATTTTACATGGAATTGGCCCTGGGACAGTTTAACAGAAAGGGTGCCATCACATGCTGGGGACGGATATGTCCTCTCTTCAAAGGTAAATCAACAGAGTTTCTATACATTCCTGTCCTCCTTCGTCCGCTACCATGCCCCCTTTGTGCCTTTCAGGTTATTGTGCTCAGATAGAGTCCATAGAAATCCGACCAAAATAGCAATTTCTGTACAATGTCTGGTCACCAGTTTGTTATTTATCTGTAATGTAGTAATTAACGCACTGACACCAATGTCAATTACTGAATTTACAAATCTATAGTGTTCACGTAATAACCAAACATGATGGTTAAAGGCCCAGCGCCCCTATATATAGAGCTGAGTACCTGTCCCGACTGCACTCTGACTGTAACTGGACGTGCAGTAAGATCTTCGGGTTTAACTGTAAGTTGGGTTGTACATACATTAGAATTATGGCAAATATCTATATTCTAGTATGACCTATTTTCAAGACACCTGGTAGTAAAGATAAAGTGCCAGTTTGTGCCAGAATGAAGCATGGGACAAGTGTACTCCTGATCCTGGTCTTGCTACTGCTGTCAAAGTGCCGCCCTTCTGAACTATTATAGAGTCCCGTTCAGGACGATCATAGGTGGTTTCTATGGTTACCTAGACATCAGTGATAATCGGTACTCACTCTTGCTAGAAACCTGTCCAACTGTTCTATGGGGTTCCTTCAATTTCCTCCTGCAGCACCTATACAGCTGCCACTCATGAATGCCCTGGGGGCACTTATAACAGTGCAGCCTCTAGCCTCTAGGTTAGACATGTATTCCCCTGTTTATCAAGTGCATTTTGACATGGAGGTAATTGGGGTGGTTGCTTGACTAGAGAATAACTGTCGTTACCTGACATAGTAATGTGTCTGACCCAGAGGCCGATTTTGTCGATGGTGCAGTGTTCTTCAACGCCAACCACACATGAGAGGTTGATTTAAAATACATTTGTCTGAACATGAAATATACCACCATAATATGAACATATTTAGCTCTATGAAGTTCGGCGCTAACCATAAAATAACACATTGTTGACAAGATTTCTTGGTGAGTAAGCAGAATCATTCCACATTTTTATACAGGTTCCGATTAGTTTTTTTGCAGTGCGAATGTGTGGAACACAAAGATTGGGTTTTATGGTTATTGCGATAGGTTGTACGTTCCACCACCAACCCCACTGGTTATCATCATGGACATGGGGGGTTTCATGACTATTGCTTGTTAGGGTTAAAACCCACTCCCTAGTACCCCCTTCTAGCAGGCATGCAACTAGTCTAGAGCTTCATCATTCAGGCATGCAGAACACTTGCTCTTGCTGCCATGCTGTAAGTCTAGTGGGTAGCGCTGCCATTTTTCTTTAAGCGATTCCACATTAGGGGTCTCGCTAGTCGGGAATTAGTCTCGCAATGTCTGACCCACCGCTATCCGAGCCCCATTAGTAGAGACGGATGTTGCAGTCTAGGCAGGAATGGGAGTAAGACCTATCCTCAGAACCCAGTGGCTCGCGTGCACCCCATGGAGCTCAGTGCTGTGAGGTGACAACACTAACAGCCCTAGTGTTTTCAGGTGACCCTAAATGTGTTGGCTGCATCAACAATTTGGACATGCAACCATCATAGAACACCTATAGAATGGTCATTGGGTGCACTGTGCAGACCTGCTCTGTAGCCCATTTGCCACACTTCTGACAATGTCTATGGTTAGGCGTGCATACATGTAGCTAGATGGACTACATCTCGGATAGTAAGTTATTCAATATCGTAGGAAAGGACAGGATAATTCAGAAAATCTCTAATTTTTGTCTCCACTGACTGCATATATGGATTATTTACTTCTACCAATAGGGCATTATGACATTGCATTACCGTTGGCGACTTGTTGATCATACAATATTACATACACACCAATGTTGTGTTATGTATTGGTTTTTCTTTACGTGCAAAGTAGTGGGTCAGTTCACTCAGCCCTCAGGTTAGAACTACTTAAATGCCTTCATGATATACCCACAATAATTGGCTAAAACAGTGAGGTCAGTATTGTTTTCCTGTGCAAGATGGGGGTAATACGATGAGGCAATATTAAATGGCATTGCCTACATGATCCGATTTAGTTAAACACTTTGATCCATACTGACAGTGTTTGAAATCGTGGATGCTAGACATTCACTCATGCAGTGACGTTTGGGATGTGACCACTAGCGGTTAATGATATCACGCACAGATCCTTAGGTCAACTCCCTCCCCCTCGCCATACACCACAACATTCACCTTGCCTTCCAACTTATTCCCAATACCATCAGCATGCATTATGCTGAACTGCACCTCACCCATCAACCTTTTGTCTGGGCTGGGTCATTGCTGAATACTCCCTCCGTCATGCGTGCATGCTTTTATACCCCCCATTGAAAATACACTAGACAAGCTCATGTTTGGGGGATATTGGATCCCATTGTGACCTATCAACACCCTATGATGACACCTCTATTCTCTTAATACTATACTTTAAAGTGTTTGGAATACATTCAAGCAATATTTAGAATTTGAAGAAAAATCGGATATACCCACTTTAAGCATGGAAATATCATCTAAAACCCCAGAAGAACCACACTCACTAAGTAGAATGGAGGTAGAAATGAACCCAATAATAAGGAATTAACAGGAATGTTAATAGACTATGCGAAAGAACCTTATGGAATACTGTTATGTAAGCTTTTATCAGGTAAATACATTCTTTATAAAACAAGAAACCTGATTTTTATCACGTTTTCTATCCTCTTGGATACCCTCTTTTCTTGTACCACCAGTACCAGGCTCACTCAGGCAGGCCGTAGTTGGCAAGGACCAGGCAGGTAGGGACTGACAGGGCGAGTGTGTCAACTTTTTTTTTCTCAAAAAATCATAGAAAATAATCTGTTATACATAGGTCCATATGTGTTGCAGTACCACATTGCACTTGATTCCCCTGTCATTTTCAGGAATTTTCTGACGAATTCTGGCCGGTTTCTAATGATTCGTTGTGCTACCTAATCCTATCCAAGGAATAGGGAAGGTTACATATACATATACATAAATATGTATCTACCAATATATTATAATTAACCCCCTTCCGATCATCAACTTTAATCATCTGGCCTTTTTAAGAGTATGTTTCAGTCTTCATAAAAAGCCATGCAAAACAGATATTTACAACTGATGGCTGTCAATCTTCACACTTCTAACTTTGGTTTCAGACACATAAATGGTGTCTTTGTGTATAGATATTTATAGTTTAGAAAGTTCTGACCTAATTCTCAATCAAATCACTTGATTTTTAAACTATGATAATTGTCTACATATATCCTCCAACCTGTAAACATGTATGACCAATATTACTATAGGGTTTAATCAATAGATCACATGGAGGAGGGGCTATATCTTACGCTGTTGTACAGTAGGTCCCTCTAGTGGCAAAATTATGTCCTCAAAATGATCACCTTTGCTTATCAATCTGATCACCTAAGGGCATGATTACCCTAAGTCCTCTGCAGTGAGTACCTTCATATGAGCCTGGGTTTTCAGTGTGGTTAGGTAACCTCACCATGATAGCCACACACCAGGATAATTACTGTAAAGTTTATTTCTAATTGCCTTTAGGTTGTATCTATATGCATATTTTGCTACACAACACATGTGTGATATGTATATGAGAGTATCTGCCTCCTTTAGGACACATTTGGCTACTATATAGTATTTATATATGACAAAACTGGCTGATTCATGGTGATATACCCGGGAGTCACAGTCCAGTGGTTTGCTTGCCCACTGCACCTCCAATATAAATAGAAACAATCAACTATATGTAACCTCCCCTATTATTTTTTAGTGATAAAGTACAACTGTAATGATCACGTTGCAGCGTGCGCTTCATTGTCACGATGAAGGTATGCAGGTCTGGTGAGTCATTGGCCAGTGCTGCATTCAAGCATCACACTTACCCTGCAGGATTGATTACACGTTCGGCATCCATGGTTATAGACTCGTCAGGGCTGCATTCATGCATCATGACGACAAATGGCATTAAACACAAGAGCACCATGCAAGGGTCAAAAGTCTATGGTGGAGGACTCCGGGGGAGGACTACCTGCAACATGTGTAAGCGGACCTTTGAGTATGGGACCCTGTGTATACTACTGACCTCGCTGGATGACCAGCGTCCCTCCGATAAGCAGCCGACATTTTTTTGAAGGCTATTTATCAAGTGTTTATCTTCTGCGGCCGACTGTGGCGGGTGGTTAACTCCCGGTCGGTCGCTTTACGATCGACGCCGGCTCCCGTCAGTGGCAATCTTCCCGTCTGGAGGACGGATAGTTTGCTGCGAATCGATCTCCTTGATTAGAGAGCTCCTGGACCGACCACCACCGCCCATAATGCACCGTAACCGGATAATGAATTAATGGTCACGTGTCCTGACAGCGCCGTGCAGCGACAGTTACGGGAACTTCACTCTCAATTTTGCGCGGGAACGTAGCGAATGTCGTCTGCTCTTGCCGATATAGGGCTGCCATGACGTTGACGGTGACGGGGCGTTATTCCACCAACCCTGTGCAACCCTCCTCTCGCCTCTTGCCGTTCTCAATAATTAACCAATGAGAGCCCGGACTAAGTGCTCGATGCAGGGTAGCTTTCTCTGATCTATAGTCGTCTACCCACTCGCTAAGTGACCGTAAATGCTTGACTAAATTGCCCTAATTACTCCCTTATTCAGGTCCAATATAGGCGCCATATAGGTTGCCTTTCACCCTCTATATTGGACCTGCGTTCAATGATCTACAGGTGTTGTGAATTATTCTGTATTCAGGTGATGTAGGTAAGATAGTACTATACGTGGACAATCAGATCTGAGCCCTTTGAGGATGATATAATACTTCAATTGTAGCATTGTTGTCATAATGCACCAATACAAAAAAAGGCGAACTAAATTGATATTATCATACTGAACATTCGGGAATGCACTAATCCTCTAGAGTCGGCATGATACATTCATGAATGCAGCACCACAGTAAAGCAGGATACAGCACTTAAAGGGTTAATTAACCCATTTGGGGCGATTGTCCTACATGTAGGACGTTTTTGACATATTTTAATGGATTTTTAAGGCACCAAATTACATTGACAAAGTCATAAAAATTCAAAATTATTTTTTTGAGCTTGATCTGTGGAACTTGGTCTTTGGGAAGTCCAAGGTGTCTGTTTGTATAATTTTTTCCCTTGAAGATATAGCAATGGCAAATCAAAAGATATTTAATGAAGGTTTTACTATATTTAAAGCAATATTTAAGGTCAAAATCATCAAAAATATCAAATAATATCACTATTTTTGGTCAAAAATGACTTTGAACATTTTTTCATGCTGAAAATGATGGAAACAAAAGATTTGATGATTTTTGATGCATTTCTGTGTAAATCCTTGTTTCCATGGCAACCAAATATCCCAAAATAGTGATTTTTGTTGATTTTGGTTGCCATGGTAACAAAAAACACCACTTTGGCTGTGGCCACTCAACAGAAAATTTTTAATTGAATTTACCTATCATCATCATATAAAATTGGTTTCAAGTCATTACAATGCTCCAAATTTGTGATATTGCAGTTTAAAGGGAAGGGGAATTTACCCAGTTTTGACGTCAGGACATCATATTTGTGTACAGGCAAGGGAAAAGGGATATCCATCGAAAATGTCAACTTTAAAATTGATATAATAGGCTTTCCAGTGATATATTACACAAGAAGATATCATTTCTAGTTTTTGAGAAATGGCTATTTGAATATGGGTGGGCATTGCCCTATCCAAAACCAAAATTAGCTCTAAGTCTCATAGTTTCCAAGATATCTCTATCTAATTAGCATAATTAGAATAATTGGAAAATGATCATACATTTTCATTCAATAGGCCATAGATTTTGATCTAGAAATGATAATTTTATTCTGTTTTGACCATGGTAATCCCCATGAATCATTCTATCAATGGGATTCTTTATTTTCTCTATTTGGAATGAAAATGATGTTTCCATGGCAACACATATCAACAAATACACTCATTTAGGCTCTAAAACGTTCTTTTCACATTCCAAATAAGGAAGCTTTCTACCAAAAATGGAATGTTTTGTATAAAACTACTGAATTCGCCAGAAAAAAGTACCAAAAAGCAAATATTGGCATATTTCTACCATTTTAGGCCATGGTGGAGCCCCCTGGTGGCTAAAATTGGTACTAATCCCGCGGGGATACCCCTTTCTGCTTGCCTGCTCACATTTATGACGTCATATCTTTATAGATAATGTATTTATGCAAATTCGGGTTATTTTATTTTCAGAAGTCTTGATATACTTTGACCCTTAATAGTTTCACTAATAATTGGACTATTTGCAAAATTCTTTCAGTTCTGGAAAGCCCAGACAATTCTCTACAACACAAAAATGGTCAAAAAAGAGCTCCGCCCTAAATGGGTTAATGAGTGTTTAGCACATGGTTATTATACAGACAGAGAGTCTGGTTCCAGGGTTCCCAGCGAATCTAGGCACTAGAATGATAGGAGCTAATTAATGAAATATCTTTCAATGCATTCACCCCCCCCCCACCCTCGGGAACATTATTTACATGGATCATTAACAGTTACGGTCCATGCCTAATTATTGGAAACTGACATACATGTTGCATATTAATTGATATGTCCTGGTCTTTCATGTGTTGTCCTCGATATGATGCAGCATCTGCTTTGAGCCAAGATGGAATAAGACATGAATAACGTAGTTATGCTAATTGGGGTCGGAAGTGAAGAGGGGTGTCTGCATTCAAGTTACAGTATAAAGATTGGTGCAACTAAATGATCATCAACGGTTAGAAAAAAAGGTCCCAAATTCCATCGAGTCATTCGCAAACATCACTAAGGCCAAAAAAAGAGAGGTTTGTTTCATGTCACCCGACCGACCCTATCAAAACAGGGCCGGCCCTACGTTTTTTTATGCAATTTTGAAGAAATTTCTGCATTTTAACCCTTTTTTGGTGAATTTTAGGATCTTCGGACTGGCGGGCTAGTACTTTCATGTTTAAAAAAAAAAAAAAAAAAAAATCTGACCTACCGACCCTACATTTTCTGCCACTGTTATACCTGAAACAAACTTCTTTTTTTTTTGGCCTAAGTCAAATTGTAGGATAGGGCAGATTCAGCAGGTGTCAGACACATACCAGTAATTATCTTGGGCTGGACAAAGCGGGCGAGGCATACTTGAATATTCACAAGTTTAAATGTCTTAAGTGTGTGTTAGATTCATGGTTCCTCTATCCTGCATGTCTATAGACATACTTTTGTCTGTGGGCTACACGGTGCTACTATATGTCTACGATACCTTGTCTGTTGTCCAGGTGTGGGGTACATGGTGATGCTACATGTCTGTAATACCTTGTCTGTTGTCCAGGTGTGGGCTACACGGTGGTGCTACATGTCTGTAATACCTTGACTGTTGTCCAGGTGTGGGCTACACGGTGGTGCTGCATGTCTGTAATACCTTGTCTGTTGTCCAGGTGTGGGCTACACGGTGGTGCCACATGTCTACAATACCTTGTCTGTTGTCCAGGTGTGGGCTACACGGTGGTGCTGCATATCTGTAATACCTTGTCTGTTGTCCAGGTGTGGGCTACACGGTGGTGCCACATGTCTACAATACCTTGTCTGTTGTCCAGGTGTGGGCTACACGGTGCTACTACATATCTGAAATACCTTGTCTGTTGTCCAGGTGTGGGCTACACGGTGGTGCTACATGTCTGTAATACCTTGTCTGTTGTCCAGGTGTGGGCTACACGGTGGTGCTACATGTCTGTAATACCTTGTCTGTTGTCCAGGTGTGGGCTACACGGTGGTGCTACATGTCTGTAAATACCTTGTCTGTTGTCCAGGTGTGGGCTACACGGTGGTGCTGCATGTCTGTAATACCTTGTCTGTTGTCCAGGTGTGGGCTACAGGGTGGTGCTGCATGTCTTAATACCTTGTCTGTTGTCCAGGTGTGGGCTACACGGTGGTGCTGATCGCCTTCTACACTGACTTCTTCTACAACGTGATCATAGCCTGGGCGCTGTACTACTTCTTCTCCTCCTTCACCTCTCACCTGCCGTGGACCTCGTGTAACAATACCTGGAACACCCCAGACTGCTACGATGGTCACTTCAAGGAGAACTCCGCCCTACCCACAGTTCTTAACTACTCCGCCTTCGCACCCAATGCTTCTGGTGCCAATCTGCTTGAGCATGCACAGTCCGGTCAGGGGCAGAAGGTGCTGGAAGTGGTCACACAAGTGGCTGCCACAGAGAATGTTACCCAAGGTCTTCGGATATCACCCGCTTTGGAATTCTTTGAGTGAGACATCTTGTACAAAATAAGACATTGAGTTGTAATATAAGAGGACTTCCTATATACACAGTTGAAATTATAACCTTTGTGAAACCTCGCGATTTTGAGTTTTAGAAGTGAATTTGAACATAATTTACGCATTTGGGTTTCTATAGTAGGTCCTTAATTAGTTTTAAAGCATCATCAATTTATTCCATTAACTATTACTGTGATACCCCGCTAACCGTAATATAACTTTGTTATTTTCAGGCGGAATATGCTGCAGATCCAATACAGTGACGGCATAGAGAACCTCGGTATAATCCGGTGGCAGCTCGCGCTGTGTCTGCTTGCTGTATATATTATCTGCTACTTTAGTTTGTGGAAGGGCATTTCTACTTCTGGGAAGGTAAAGCACTAGCTGTTATCATATAGGCCTACAATGTATATAATGGTATCTTATACGAGAGAAAGTATCCAATTTTATATCAAGATTAGCAACACAGAGAAAAAGTGAAGATCAGCCTGACCCTCGAAATGTCACCAAAGCAACTCTTAGAATCTCTCTTTCTAGGCTCTAAGAGTCCAGCATTATCTCTTGTGGAGAAATAGATTAAAAACACCATATAAGAGCAGTTCATTGACTTCCTGTGTCATGTAACCTAACACTCTGTGTGACTCCCTACACCCTCAGAAAAGTGAGAGTCATTGTCGCTAAAACTACCCTCACCTGAGAGTCAGGCAGTACCTGACCCTCAGGTGAGGGTAGTTTTAGCGACAATGACTCTCACTTTTCTGTGTGTGTACCCTCTGTAGGTTGTATGGTTCACGGCGCTCTTCCCGTACGTGGTGCTCTTCATCCTGCTCATCAGGGGAGTCACCCTGCCTGGCTCCCTCAACGGCATCAAGTATTACCTGACGCCGGACTTCTCCAGGTTAACCAAGTCAGAGGTAAGGGACTTAAAGTTAACCCTTTAATGACTGCATGGTGTTTTAATGCATTATGCCATTTTCGGGATGAATGCAGCCCTGGTGAGTCGACTCAGCAGGGCAGCATTCATGCATCATGCCAACCATGCAGGATTGATACACTCAACGCGATTAGTAAATGTCGGTATGCATTGAAAAAGGTGGTTGCCATTTTTTAGGTATACAGTAGATTCTACTGTAGGTGTACAGTTTATTGGAGGTAAACAGTAGAATCTACTGTAAATCTAAAGTAGGTTCTACTGTAAACCCATTCTCCGGTATATTCTACAGTGTACCTACGCTAACTGTTTACTATTTACTGTGTGATGACACTGGCAATAGATTATTTCTGTGGGAGCCAAACCTTCACCCTCAGAAAAGTGAGAGTCATTGTCGCTAAAACTACCCTCACCTGAGAGTCAGGCAGTGTAGTTTTAGCGACAATGACTCTCACTTTTCTGTGTGTGTTACTGGTGCCAAAATGCATGACTGTAGAGAAGATAGTGCAAAACATTGCAATTGTGAATCTCCCAAAACCATTTTACCAAGCTTGAACTGATCAATGGATGTCCTTGATTGGCACGACAAATTTGTCACATTTACCTGTTGCCTCTCATGGCATTTCAAGAAGAAGTAAATTAGTGCCTACCGGTACTCAAAATATTGTGTCTTTTCCAGGTCTGGGTAGACGCCGCTACGCAGGTCTTCTTTTCGCTTGGCCCTGGCTTTGGGGTTCTTCTTGCCTTTGCTAGCTACAACAAATTTCACAACAATGTATATGCGTGAGTACACTGTTAATCGTTTTTGGTCGTGCATGACAAGTTATCCATGTTAGGTTGATTGTCTTAGTGGTAAACACAGATGGGAATATAGAAGAATTCCGAAGCAATATCTGGATTTAACCCTGTCAGGTCTGCATGTCTCGTTAATGCACTATGTTATTTGGTCATGATGACAAATGAATGCATCACTGGCGGAAAACTGCGGAATGAATTCATGTGTCATGCCTTTCATCTTGCCAGGTGCATCATGTAAACAAAATAATGTACATAATAAGTGAGGCATTATGTGATCATTATAGGGTTGAGGTAATGCATGTATAATATATATCATATTATGATTGAATAACAGCAGATGGAAAATAGAAAGTATTGGTATACATGTTTTTGTCGGCATAATGCTTGAATGCAGCCCTGGCGAGTTACTCGCCAGGGTTGCATTCATGCAGTGTTCCAACCAAGGATATTCAAAGCAAATTAAAGCGCTGTTGGAGCCTCAAAGGGTATTGCTACCTGTTCGATGATCTAGATATTCTATTGATTTCTACGTATAACTTGGTATAATATTAGGAACTAGAAAAGGTGAAGAAAATGGCATGGTACAGTGCTCAATTCTCTGGGAAAGCCACTTGAAAAAGCTAGTTCTTAACTAAGCTAAAAGAGAATTTTTTTTATGGTCAGATGACCATGTTGTTCTATTGCTATCTTCAAATCCAGTTGGATTAGATTAGTTGGCAGCATAACCAAATAGAAAATGGAAAAAAATTATATGTCAAGGTGCTAATTTTTCCTAATGCCCATAAAGAAAAAGTATTTCCTTTGCGAGGCAGTTTAGGCTGGTAGCCCTGCAATGGACGTTGCTGCTGGAATACCATAGTCCTCTGTTACTCTCTATGTGAAATTCAGAGTATAATACTAATACACCCCCACCAAAAAAACACAACAACTATACTTTTCTTTTCGAGAAAAGGTCATGGCACCTTCTGGGATAGATCTCCCGATCCTCTGATTGCAAAGCAGGCATCATAACCACTACACTACAGATTCTGGTGGAGATCTGAAGAACTGGTGTGCTATTATTCAATTCATCTCTTATTGACATATGTCACAAGAGGGCAGCACTAGTTACATAGTACAATATCGTTTCTTTGACATACACAGGGTTCCAGCACCTACTTTTGTAGAAATACCCTTTAAAAGGTAATCATTCCATAGGAGCCTGTGTCAATATTACCCCCAACTACTCCATACTGAACGACATTTCCGTAAAGAAAGTTACTGCTTTTTACATAAAAAAATATCCATTAATCACAGTAAAATGTTAACAAAATCCATTTCAACCACCATATTGGATGGATCTAGACATTGCATGGCTTGAGCGCGTCATGATCTACAAATAGAAACTTTGCATGCAAACGATTTCTCTAGACCACTACTTTCAGAAGACCAGTTACAAAAGATCTAGGCTTGCTAAGATGCCTTGTGTTTTCCTCCAATGAGCACCCCTTGTCATCATTGGTGCGGAACTGTCTTTTGCCCTATGGGCTGGAGTTCCGGTGCCTTTGCTGGTGCGCATGCGTAGTGGCTGCGCTGTGCATGTTGGGAGAGTGGTGATGGGACGCCGATGGCCAGCGGGCACGCGAGTCTCTGGTTGCATTAGCCACTAGGGCTGCCACGTTTACTGTCTAATTCAGCACAAACCGTTATGCACAACCCACAAGATGCTGTGCCTGATTCTCATTCTTATAACTTGTCTCATGTCTTTGCTTCAAACTGTATAACTGAGGGCCCCAGTCAGTCTGTCGTCCATGGTTACTTTTACAGAAACTCAGTGATTATGATACATGGGACAGAAATCACACATGGTGCATGTTTCAGTCATTATTGTTCCAACTGGGATTAATATTACACTTTAGACTGGGATTGCATTTCCTATCCATTTTTTTAATTCTTTATTTACTTACTATTTTCTTCCAATGCATTTTACACACAATTCTTACCATCATATTGCCGACCTAATCCAGATTAGCAAGTTAACTACTAAAAATGCAACTTCCTGACACATTTGGATTTAAAAAATTATTTTGGTGACATTGTAAAAGGGAGGTGTGCAGGGGACGCATTAATAGAACCGCACTATAATTTTTTTTTTGTTTTAAACATCTTTATTTGCATTTTGAGTTCATACCGGTACATTTTAATGAGTCATATCATGTTTTGCATATCCTTTGACGACAATAAACATATGGAGATAACTATATGCGAATACACTTGCCTTTAATACATGTATCATAGTCTAGAGGTTCGAGATTCAGCTGCAAGCAGTGCTAACAATGCTGCCATGATAAAGGTCTGGGCGGAAACACCGCCATTTTCCCCAGAAGGAGGTCAGTTCCATGTGGATTTCCATTCTGAAGTAATGTCATGTCATGATATACATCAGGGTCACATGGGTAACTCTAGACTATTGAGTGTAAAGTGTATACAGATGATAAGTAATAGTTAGACTATGGTTATGAAAGGGTAAATAGAATTAACCACAGCTTTATGTTGTGCTGTGGTTAATCCTACCTACCCTTTCATAACCATTGTCTCACTATTTTAAACCACAACTAGAAGGTTATGTGAGTCTAAGTGGAAATAACCAAGGTGTGAATTCCTTTGTCTTGGCCCTCCGCTGTGGTTTAAGTTTCTGAAGCCCGGTCCGAACAGTAAACTGTGCGTCAGGACCAATTTGGGCAGACCCAAGGAAATGAGTTCCACATCCATAATGGTGACGCCACTGCCAGGACCCATCCCATATTAAAGACAGAGGTTGTCAGCAGGACTTGTATCATTGTGGACTCCATGTTACGTTGGTGTGTCAGCAGCGAAAAAGGCAGTGGCTGAGTGGCATAGAGCGAGGCTAATGGATGGCTTTCTTTTAGAGACAGGCGAATAGGATCATAAACAAGGGCCATTTACGGAGCACGCTGAGCATGCAGGCAGACAGGCCCCATTAAACCAATACTTCAAAAGACGATGAGCGTGTTATAATGCCCTTAAGGCCCTTATAAGGTCTTTGCCCTTCCACATGTGCTGCCGTCGACTTTTAAAAACATTAACCCACGAAGGGGTCCTTCAGCTTATATATAGACCGTATGGTAGATCTAAAAGGGGTTATATGGGACACTTAATCAAAAAGAGGATGATTTCACTATCTTGGTAGTCTTTGCTTTAGGATCTGTCACATTGTAACATAAAAGTGACAGTCTATCTTTACATTAATTTGGGGTAGATAACCATAAATAAAATTGTGCATAAATATATCATTAAAGAAACCCAAATGAACCAGGGTTGCAGGGTGGCAGGGTGGCAGGGTGGAGAAGTAGCTGTCGTAATGTCAACTGCGGGCACATTGCCTGTTTACACTAGCAGCAGAACTTTGCAGCTAATCCTCTAGAATATAAAATACATTTCCCACACATGTCCACATGTTGCCCAGGCACGACCTTCTAATCAAATGAAAACCTTGCCTCTGTGGGATTTCATGCCATATAGGATATCACTAGCCTCAAATATTACCTGAGAGTAGAAAATCATAATTAATCTATAACTTTTCCTTTACAGAGATGCCCTTGCCACTAGCTTCATCAACTGCGCCACCAGTTTCCTGTCTGGGTTCGTCATCTTTTCTGTTCTTGGCTACATGGCTGACAAGACCGGCAAGGCTGTCAGTGAAGTGGCAACACAAGGTAAACAGTCAGTATGGTTTACATCGTAGTAAAAAAAAGAAGTCACAAAACCTCATTATTTGGTTCATATACAGACCTAAGAACAACATGGGCTTAGGTAATATAGTCCCAATTAAAGATAGGTCTATGATCAAAAAGGTGAGATCACCAAGGGAACTACCTTATCTCAAATTTGTGTTTCTGAACGGTGGAAAATAAGAAAAATGTATATCTTCCAATGGTCAGTCGGTAGAAAGTTAAGATTGCTAATAATCATGTTTATCCATGTTTTGCCCAGGTCCGGGGTTGGTGTTTGTTGTGTACCCCGAGGCCATCGCTACCCTGCCCGGGTCCACCTTCTGGTCCCTCATGTTCTTCATGATGCTCCTCACCCTCGGCCTCGACAGCTCGGTGAGTCAACCATAGTGCATACATTACTATACCGTGTCAATGTATAGCACTGAGTATCAAATTAGTGCTGGTCTTGTATTAGTACCTACAATGGGGACTTGAATAAATGCCTGTCTTATATGAGTGCCAGGTGTAGAAGCCCCAGCAAATTCAAGAGCTCCTGCTGCATCATTGGGACAGTATGGTATGCCATATTCTATTCTATAACACCCATCAAATTTATTTGCCATAATACTACATTGTATTTTATGTTTTTGTTGCCGAACCATCAATCAAAGGTAGATTCAGAGTCTTTTTTTCATTGGGCTGACAATACAAGGGAAGAACATGATGTTCAACGTCCAACACAGTAGTGTTCCCTCACCAATGTTAATATATATGATATAATATAGCAAATAGTTAGAACTGTTGACCTCTGATACAATGTATATTCCATGGAATAATACCAGATGGGATTTGTTCTAAAATACATGTAATATAACACACAGAGCCCAGTGTACACATACTGAGGTTATCCCAGCAGAATTGTTCTCAAAACTATAGATTTACTATAGACTTACTAATAATTATCTACTCCTGGAATGAATACTTTCTCTTCGCAGTTTGGAGGTTCAGAGGCCATCATTACAGCATTAAGTGATGAGTACCCCATAATCAAGAAGCACCGGGAGATATTCGTCGCCCTCCTCTTCGTCCTGTACTTTGTCATCGGTCTTGGCAGCTGCGCTCAGGTTAGTTTGCAGTTAAACCTTTTATGGAGAACAAGGATGGCGGCAAACTCTTTTTTTAATCAAAATAAAAGAATTATACTGTATATGCAGTATATGATTGAATATTGTCAATAATGGAGGGGCTATCCAACCACAGGCAGTATGTTAAATGAGCTAGATCCACTAAAGCAATCAACAATCATCGCTGACCTGAAATTATGTATCATTTCCTTGATGGTTCATTTACATGGGGTATATAATTATAAGTTAATTTGCAGCCAAAACAGAAGGCACTCTCATTGTTTAGGTAATGGCTATATAGGTAATATTTGGGAAAGATATGCACTGTCAATTAAGCCAGCAACTCAGAACATACCTACTAACATACAACCTACATACCACCTACATACCTGCAGCCTGAGCACTTAATTGGCAATAAGGCGTAAAACAATGCAAACAGTACCCAGTATTCCCCAAATATCGCTCATGTCGACTCATATTGATTCCTCACAGCCTATTGTTTCAGAAAGTAGTCCCAGGGCCCTCAAACGCAAATAGGCCTCTTTACCGCTGCGTAGCCACTTCCGGTGAGACATTGATCGGTTTTGATTGGTTGTGTGCAGCACTCAATGGCCTTGTAAGTTTGATGAATAGCAGGAAACATGAGTGGCACGCGGAGTAGGGGGATATTTGACTAAGGTATTGCGGCCACATGGGGCGTGTCTAGAAGGAGATGGCTTATACACGAAACGGTGCTGCGCAGGTTGACACATGCAAATTATCAAAGGCTGAATTGAAGAATAGCCACTAAACGTGTCACAACTAACTAAACAGTGTGGTGATAATTCCATTCTGACTCTAATATCCAAATTACACTGGTGTGGCGTTAATTGCCTATGCTGCAAAGTTTTTCAGATAACAATGCATTTTTGATGCTGTATGATGTTTGTAGTTTACAAAATTATTGTATTTCTGTTTATTATTAAATGCGTGGTAGAAATACTAAAACTTGTCATTTTGATGTTGTCCCACAGGGAGGAGCTTATATCGTGACGTTGATGGACCACTATGCCGCTGGATACTCCATCTTATTCGCTGTCTTCTTTGAGGCAGTGGCCTTGTCATGGTTATATGGTAACTACTTTTGCTGTTTATAAAGAGAGGTATGGGGTTCTCGATACAATGAGCGTTGAAACAGGGCGAATTCCATGCTGATGTGCTCACTGGGATTCCACCTTTAGTGACTATGTGTCAACTGATAGTAATCACTCAGTGGATTACTGTGATGGACCAATTACCATTGTGCAGACATTTTTCACAGTAACCTGTTAAATCACTAAGCTGAGTACGTATATATTTGTCACTGTCTGGTGCTTGCGCTTATCCTATGCAGGCCCTATCTCGGTGACCAAGAAAGACTTTAAAACAAAAAGGGAAAAGGGATGTTGGTAACAGTCAGCCTACTCTCCCTGACTGTTCTCTTTAGCTTTGCATAATGCAGTCTGGTTGCGGCGAGGTCCATAACAAGTTTTACGTGTTTTGCACTTGAGCGGTAACAAGTATGTTTCCTAAATGTCTATACTCTGAGGGATATGAAAAATGAAACGAAGATTAACTCGGAAATAAGAACAAGAAATCGATGGTAGATAGATCTGTCGTGGTCAATATTTCCCTAAAAGCTTTTTAGCAACTTCCCAGGTAACATAAGTACATAGGCCATGATTTGGCCAATATGCCACTAAAAATTGGGCCAATAATGGCATTTTGATATTGGCCTACCGCTGGTTTGACCGCTGGCCCAGTAATGGCCTATGCTCGGAAAAAGGGATATTGATTTCATGTTGACCCAATGTTGGGCCAACATCACAATGTTTTTACATTATTCCAATGTTAGAAATTAAACTTTTGACCAACCATTATCATTTAGGACTTATCTAACTCTATTACCCACAAATGAGGTGTCTTCAAGTTACTTTTGACAAATTCCCACGGGTGCCATGCAGTAAATGGCACATTTAGATATCAAATTTCATCCATGAACTTCCTCTGACCTATAAACATGAAGAGCACACTGAGGATCACACCTTTATAACCCAATATGGTGGCAAAGTAGGAGCCCTCCTGTAAGAAATTCTTCAGGCAACATTGGATCCCCCTTGTGTAGATAACAGCCAATAATGGACAATTGATGTTGGTCCAACATCAGAAATTATATGATGGCTCTGAAATGTCTCAACACTGGGCCAACACTGAGTCATTATCACAATTGCCAAGAGTGGGCCATCATTGTAATTTGTATGTTAAACCAATGTATGCATTACCTACAATGGGCCATGGTTGGTATAGCAATTGCGATGGAGCCGATCATTGTCGACATTGGCCTAATATACCCTTGCTCCCTGGGTTCATTCTAGGAAAGCCAACTGACAGGACTTAGTTTGATGTAGATGAATTATCTTCAGTATTTAAGATTCCGACATTTATGGTTCCTGGGGAATGGCCCAAAACCAGATTTCTGGTCTACTCGGGACACACCATTTGCATGATGTTAACTTCACCTGTAGGATCCTGCACACTGTTAGAAGTAAATGATAATTATAATCATACTACATGTATAATATACAGGTGATTGTTGTTTAGTAGGTTAATCACCTTGAAAGCACTCTATTTCTATCCTATGTCTTAATCAGAATGTTGTAAGATCTCCATTTTTATTGAAATGCATAACCTTGTAAACCACCATTTCTATTGTTAATCATAATCTCATTTTGGTACCCTCTTAAACCCAGCATTTCTATTTCTACTCATGATCTCTTTTACCCTCCATTTATACTTCATCTATGACATTTTAAACCCACCATTTCTATTTTCATTCATAACCTCTTTTACCCTCCATTTCTATCCCTTTTCATAACCTTATAACCCTCCATTTCTATTTCTGCACAGGTGTGGACCGCTTCTCGGATGACATCAAGTCCATGCTCGGCTTCCGTCCTGGCGTCTACTGGCGTGTTTGCTGGCGTTTCATCGCCCCCATGTTCATCTTGGTAATTTCACATTTTATCGCTCACTTCTTGGGTCATGTGGTCTCATTTCAATTACCTGGATGAAAGGGTAACCCCCTGAGGGTGAATTGAGTCTTAAGTTCAAACGATCGAGTCATTGAGAAGAGCTGATACAATATTTGTATCAAACTAGAGTCAATTGTAATGTTCTTCATTAGAAGGCTTACCATTTTTTCCCCTCTCCTATTGATTACTATAAAAACAGAAATAACAGCACAATAATTATTATCTTAATTTGATAACTGTGTGAAATGATCAAATTCAGAAGAACCTAGGCGTAAGTTCCAACACTTTAGGGGAGTGATTATCTTTAAATTCAGGGCAGTGGTCATAAATGAGGTCACAAAAGTTTGCCCCCGCCCCGACCCTTCCTGGTCCTAAAAAGTTATCATAGATGCCGCAATCGATATGTTGTCTATGTTTACAGTGCATCATGGTGTTTGGCTTTGTGTCGTGGGAGCCGCTGACATACGAGACATACGTGTACCCGTGGTGGGGTAACCTGCTGGGGTGGTGTATCGCCATGTCCTCAGTGTTGTGTATCCCAGGAATGGCCATCTTCAAGCTCATCACTACCCCAGGCACCTTCAAACAGGTAACTTGTATTAATTCATTATTTAATTGGGGTAGCATATAAATGATATTTTTGTAGGCTTTTTGCACGTGAGACATAGAATAAAACCAGAGATCCAATGAATAAGGCAGTAGAATTACGGCATGAGAAAGAGAGATTAACATTATGTAGCCAGCTTTATACACAGTTGAGGTTGTACTATGCCCCCATCCGTGTTAGTTGTAAATAGTGTGCAGCCACTGCATGGCAACATTCCTCATCTGTGGAACAAAGTACTTATCTTGCCTATGTATGATCTATCAGAGTGCACAAGATTATAGGGGTGTAAATTCATTATTGCAAAAAATATCTATTTATAATATATATATACTTATTTTCTATTAATATAGAATGGAGAGTTGAACAATGATCTTGTGTTAGATAAAATGTTTTCTGGAGAAAAGCAGCTTCCAGCAGTAGTCCCCTTACAACTCAGTAGGTGGCGTTGGTGTCCTGGCGTACCCCTTTCTATAACACTCGGTGAATTGAGCTGCTCTTATTCCCTGGCTGTTCTATTGTACACCATTACACAAAGAAACTACTAACTTTAGTATTTTTTTTCTAATTCCAGCGTCTACGTATCCTGACGACCGCCTGGAGGGACCAGGAGAAAGTTTTGGTCGTCATGGGCAACAACGGGAACCTACCCCCGCAACCTCAGGCCGTGTAGAGTTATCCAAGTCCCATATCTATATTCTGTATTCACTCCCATGTATTATAGTGTGGTGGGTAGATGTACACTAGGCCTATATGTATCATTATTATTAGATTGGGTGTTACTGTAGGGGAACGTGGGGGACATACCCATAGCAACTCAATGGCTTTGTTCCAAGACTTGATGTCGTGAAGTGGATTACTGTTTTGACTGTGGATTTCGATTCGAGGAAATAGTTGAATATTGTGCTATATACTTATAGATAAGTCCACTATTGTGGGACATGCTTGTCTACCCTTGATGATGTAGGTCTATCGGCCTAACGGGGGAGACTTGGGTAAAATAAAACTGGAACATGATTTAGTATATGATACACCCTGGAGTACTGCATTACTAGATCTGTTGAAACATTCTAAATGAGGTAAGTTTGATAACGCCAATTAGGGACACTTAAAAAGCAGCGCATTTTATTCCAATATTGTTATGCTGTCGGCATGCTCGTGTACATGGCTCTCTTCGTGGGGGATGTTACCAGATCTCGTATTTGATGCCATATGATGGGCGTCTTCAAGACCCTGGTGAGCTATTATCTCCTCGGTATTGTCCAGATGTGGCGAATATTCTAAAGGCCATCTCATCCTCGTCTCATGGTTGTATTTCAATGAGTTATTAATTGCCCAAAGCAAGCCCTGGAGAATGATATATACTACATGATATATGCTACAGAAGGCGATATATTGCTGACTGAACATGGAATCCACTACACCAAATGAAGCCAGCATGTATGTTGATTGTATTCGAGTGATCAGTATGAAACTGCCACTGCTCACCTGTGAACACCTAGACGATGAGCTACTCAGCAGAGGCATATGGAGTAGCTCGGTAATACTCTGTGTAGGACCACTACTCCAGCTCACCGCGACCCCGGAGGGATGCATCTCCCCATTGGAACATAGAGGCGGGAAAAGCGGGTATTCTCATGTTCTCCTGCAGATGGCGTGCATGGTTTATTTTACCTGTGATGTATACAAAACCTTCCCATGAGTTTGGCATGCTTCAGAGTAGTCCTAAGTGCAAAATATTGGTATACAGAACATAGTATATATCAATACATTATTTGTGTCAAGCCCAGAACAAAGCACACCATTGGTAAGCCCAGAAGTCATTATTTAACTTTAATACGTTCAGAAAAGACCCAATACTGAGTGTAAAACTGTTGCAGCCCCCGAATAAATTAAAACAGATTGCTATCGCAGTAAGCATTCATGAATCGGGGACAACCACATTCATGTCCAAGTTTAGCTTAATTCCTTATTCTTCAGTTGGATAGGATCTTTTGGGTCGCTTGCAATGAGTCGCTGGGAATTAGGCTTCAGGGTTTGCCTGTCCTTACTATTGTGCTCTGTGGTGTAGTAGTTGGCCTTCTTGTGTAGGGAGGGTAAGATCTGAAGACTTGATTCTCAAGACATGTAATTGTAGAAGAAATGGCTGTTTATACTGTAACTATAGTTATGTTAATAGGCCCATGTTATTATTACACAGCACCCATTATATCCAGTAGGGAAGTAAAATGATCCATCTATCACATCTATCCATCCCCTACCAGATGTACCTAGGACATAGGATACAATCGTAGGTTGACTCCAGAATGCGCCACAGTATAGAGGATTAAACGTATTGATATCTGCCTTAGATAATGATAAAAAAAGTAGATGTTGCTAGGTTCTATCATGGACTGTTATTGGGTACCATGCTGCTAGGGCTACATCTGTAGCCGACAGCCCTCGAGGCAGACAAAAAAACTTCTAGCTAGGATACAAGATCAGCTGGAGTGTATTATTACTTGGCTATTTCCAATGGGAATACCCTATAGGCCTAACTGTTGTAATTGATCAGTATGAGGATGCATTGCCCTTTTTAAGCTGTTATTGATATCATAAGTGGATGTTATTTACATATTGTATATGAGAGCACATGTGGGTTCTTAATCAAATACAAACATTATGGTTGTGTTTTGCTGGTTATGTTTGTAGCTATAGATTGTTTGATAAGAGGTTCATGCATGACTTGTGGAAATGCATTGTCAATGAGTTATGAACGTTAAAGTAGGGCTAACATATACATGAATAGATAGTACTTGTAACATCTATAAGACAATGCAGATGCTTAAACTGACTAGAATTGTTGTGTAACTCTTTTGACCCAGGGAGATGTATGGAAAGCTGTATTTATAAGCCTACACGGTAGCGTTGATTTTAATGTCGTGTAAACCTACATATATAATTATTGAGACAACACAGAGATATACAAATGTATCAGATTGGCCTAAGGGCAATAAACATTCCTGATATCTGTCGAGACAGAATAACAATGAAAAGGCCACACAGAAGGTTAATCATAACAGAATATCACATACATGATTAAAGATTCTTAAAGATTGTAGGTCTTCTATGACGCACTGACTGCACAAATATAACAAATCTAATTCATAACTCTGCCAGTAAAAAACACGTCGTGTACATATTGTATCTAGATAAGATTATGTGTGATATACAAAAACAGGTGAGACTATGTGCATCTAAATAGTATACGATTGATAGTCATGTTCAATATGATCTTGCATCTGAGGTAGGCATCATGTCCTAATGATATATCATAGGCGCTTCTAACTGTTTGTGTACATAAAGTGCCTTGTCCTGTGGAGGTTGTTCAATAAGTGCATAGCAAAGCTTTTGGTAAAAGTTGAGTTCATAGGGCGTTATGTGGTGAAATTGGTAGTGGTAAAGTTAGAAGAAGGATGTGTGGTAAGGTGTATATATAATATAGGATATGTTGTATCTATTGTACCTGCAGGTTAAGTCCCTCATCGTCAGTGCTGTGGTAACCTCAACTATTTCTATTCCATGTGAAGCCCAGTTTGTATTTTTATATTGGACTGTATGTATTATAACAAGTAATGGAGAGTAGGTAGGTTACTAGTATCCATGCCTAACCCCTCTAAGGGCAGCATATTGTTATAATGGCATATGCCCATTTGTAGTGATGTTGCATTAACTCATCTCTGCTGTATTTATGCATAATGACGAGCCAATAGGATTGATATGTATGCAGTCCTGAAGAGTGGGCTTGATGTGTTAATGCAATGCTGGAACTGTATTGGTGCATCATGACTACAAATAAGCATGGGGGCCTTATAACATTATGCACCCAGGGAATTAAAATGGCTCACTCCTTCTGGGAGTTATAGAATAGAACAGATCTAGATCTAGTATGTAATAATATAAGGGAATGTACAGAGATATATTTAGCTAAATCCGCCACAGTCAGACTGCTGTGAGTGCTCTATGACGTGGCGAATGAAATATTTTGCTTACTGACCGTAGCATCGAGCATCTGATGGTCATGGATTATGATTAGTTACACACCTAGGCAGTCTGTATCATAGCTGTTAATGGGCTTAAATGAAAGCGATGTGAATATAGTATTGTGGATAATTTAGAGTGTATATGTACACATGTATCTAAAGTAGCATAGCCAATGCATGATGATGAAACAAATTTTGCAGGTTTCCAACCAGAGATGTTGCCCACCTAATTGACTATTTGTTTTTGTTCTACTGTTGTAATCCATTGAATTGGAAGTTGTTAACGTGTTGAGATATTAAGGCAAACAGGGTTGTATATTGGATTCCTGTTATATGTTTATATGTTAACCTGCAGTTGTGTTCAATTGTTTCCATATATCAAATGCCTCTCAAAATTGGATATCATTGGTCATATTATTCTCTCAGCGTGTTATCCTGGGACCTGAACCTTGAGTAATTATCTGAGAACTTGGTCAGTCATGAAGGAAATTCCCTTTGTTAGTGTTATATTCATGAGTAAAGAACAATCACAGAATTAGCTTCTTACACACACTGAAAAGTAAAGGAGTCAAGTGTGTCTCCCATGTGGCTCTGGTAAAAATGGAGTGTAAAAAGACTAGTGGCTCTGCTTATATGAAGGGTCAACTTGTGTTGACACTGATAGTAGAGAGTCAACTCAACTTGGCCATTCATATAAGCAGAGTCATTAGCTGTTTGACTCTTTTATTTTACCAGAGCCACGTGGGAGACATAGTTGACACCTTTACTTTTCTCTGTGCACGTGTCAGCATTATTCAATGATACAGTGAGTCATTGATAGCTTTGATGTAAACATGATAGTTATTTAAAAGGTACGAGATGTGGGTTGGTAGTTTGAACAATGACCAGGTAAGTTACCCAATGAAGTGCAATGATGCTGCCACTATGTCAATGGCTATCGCCATAGGACATCAACATCAACATCACACATAGGCTTCCACTTTGACACAGAAGTAGTGAGCACTATTTGCATTCTCTGAGCCACAATGTTAACTTATGAAATTATAAAAAGCTCAACTTCATCCCTATATTTGTAAATCGGATTATAGCCATGACAAAGCTTAGATCAAATTGTTTTCCCCTAGATATAGAAACTGGATAAAATTGCAACATTGATATCAGGTTCTTAGTTCAGGGGTGCAGTTGGTTGGGGTACTGTATGTCTCTCGAGAAATTTTATATGCCTGTATCTAGACTCCCTGTTATGTTTTATCCCTCAGCTACATATTTCAAAGTATGCTAGTATTAATAATGACCATGGTTCTTGCAGATATTATTGAGTACAATCGAAAACAAACTGGTTCATTTTTTCTTAATGCATGACAAGATGAATCGCTACTGTTGTGGATGTGGTATCTAGATCTAGATGATGGTTAGAAATAAAATGGCACCTGTTAACTGTGTTCATAGGCCGAGGTAAATACATGGAAACATAGGGACACACATATGAACTTACAGAAATAATACGTGTAGGAGTTGACTTGTTGTACCATATATAGAGGAAATAAAACTATGTTACAGTGAAAATACCGATGCTATTGTTGTTTCTGACTTGTATGATCTCTTGTAAAGCCTTAATACCTTCATAGTAATTACCAAGCAGAAGTTCTGGATAGATCCAGTAGAGGGGTTGAGTAGTCTGGGTGCCTTTCCTGCATCTATCTGTTGTAAATTGGTGGAAGGAGGGAGGTGGTGTCACAATTAGCTGGGCAGAATACACCTGTACTGTAGGTGACAGCCATCCGAAGTGAATGTATGGAAATATGTTTCTACAGCCGTAATTGATGAGGACTGGTATTAGGATGTATCACCTTTATTCAAGATGTTTCGGATAAAATAAATTCCATTCATACCAATTAATTATATTTTTCCCCTAGTAATTCATCAAATATCCAAACTGACCGCTAACGTACCTAATCGGACGATATTTCGCAACAGGGAACATTTGTTAAGTAGACATTATAGGGGCCAGTGGGTGTATGGGAGGCTCCGTTCTTATTAGAGTGAGCTTATTCAATGGGAATCTCAGGCTATCAAATGATGTGGAATACATATACATACTATTTATGTGTGTATTGAAATCCACAACAGCCAAATGTCGGCATAAGTCTTTCTATACAATAATATGAATAAGCTCGGGCATCTGTGAACAACTTTATTTTTGAAAATATCTCAGAGTATCTAAATAACAATCATTTTGTTTTCCAACAACAAGCAATTTGTGGATGGTCAATTTATTTGATTTGCAGCAATTAGTGAAATCCAGATCTAGCTCCAATAATAACAGAATAATTAATTCAAACGTTAAAAAATAGAAAATAAAAAACTACCTATAAAAATAAAATATATTATGGTATGTTTTCTTTTGTTCTGTGTTGAATTTGAAATATCATTTTGATGAATCCATAGGGCTTAGTCTTCGGGGAACTTTCCATCATGCTCTATTAGGTACCGTACATATATCCCCAGTAGTGATATTCCTAGTCCAGATTTGTGAGATAAGCATCCTCCTGAAGATAAAATCAAAGGGACATGACTGTATTAGATAAAAGTCTGATATATCCTGGGGACAAAAATGAGGCTATTATAGACAAATACCAACACTCATTGATACCGTCTCTGCTGTATTTCACAAGTGGGGCTGGGGCAGTATCCCACGAAGCCGCAGCATGAGATGCGCCCCAGCCCCCACGAGTTTATTTGTTTGTTTTGTGTTTATTTTTTTATTTGAAGCCATTTAATGAAGGAGAAACAACTTTTTCTTAGCCCATCGAATACGACCACATTGTATTCAATGGGGGCATTGAATATGGCCCTTGCAGTAATCACATCTTGTATCTCAAAAGAATTAAAATCCATTCCATACTATCACTGAGTTTTACCATTTTCGGTATAAACATTGTGACTGAGGGCATCACTAATATTTCAAACCTAGATGGTTTTTACATTACCGTAAAACCTCCCGTATACCGTATTCGACGTAATAAGCGCACACCCCCTAATAAGCGCACACCCCCCGTTTTTGGCCAATTTTCATACTACAAATAACAAAAAAATTATAAAATTTTGACCCCAATTAAACTCTTACTATTACGTCGAATACGGTAAGCCTAACTCGCGTATAAGCCGCACCCCGAGTTTGTGCCGATGCTATAAGCCGCACCAGAGATGTGAGTATGGTGACATTTAGTACTGTACCATAGTAACAAAAACTCGCGTATAAGCCGCACCTTGACCCTGGGCCGATGTTATAAGCCGCACCGCCGATCTGACTCGCGTACTAGCCGCGGCTTATACGCGAGGTTTTACGGTACATACATTACATTGGGATTGTATTTAAGACTTATGATACAGTGTTAATGACTTACGTCCTGTGTACCGGTTCCCTTCTATCTCCTCCTCATATAGAAGGCGTCTCCTCCTAAACCGTTTGGGTCTGAAAGCAACAAAGATCATTGTACAATAGGTAAAAAACTCTTTCACTCTCCTTTGCTGACATTGCCTTCTGATTTGATAGCTTTAAGATGTCTGAGCTGGAGCCTGAGCCTGCTTATTTATTGGGTGTTGTTTCTGCTACTCGAGCCCTGAACCTATCCATGTCTCATTCATTCTGTTTTGCCTATTCCTTCTCCGAGTCTCTCTTTGGCTTTACTACTTTAAGCATCCCTGTCCCAAATCCCTCTTTTATTATACTACTTAATCCTACTATCCTGCCCAAAGTCCCTCTTTTGCCATACTACTTTAATCTACCCTGACACAAATCCCTCTTTTGCTATGCTACTTAAAGCCTACCCTGACACAAGTCCCTCTTTTGCTATATTACTTTAATCTACCATGATACAAATCCCTATTTTACTATACTACTTTAAGCTTACCCTGACGCTAGTAAACTACCCTCTTTTGCTATACTACTTTAAGCCTACCCTGACGCAAGTCCCTCTTTTGCTATGCTACTTTTTAAGCCTACCCTGACGCAAGTCCCTCTTTTGCTATGCTACTTTTTAAGCCAACCCTGACATAGATCCCTCTTTTGCTATACTACTTTAAGCCTACCCTGACACAAGTCCCTCTTTTGCTATACTACTTTAAGCCTACCCTGACACAAGTCCCTCTTTTGCTATACTACTTTAAGCCTACCCTGACACAAGTCCCTCTTTTGCTATACTACTTGAAGCCTACCCTGACACAAGTCCCCCTTTTACTATACTACTTTAAGCCTACTACCCTATACCATTGGTGTCTTACTGGCTGTGAGAAATCGTTTTCCTGTCAGTCTGTAGGTGGCAGCACTTGTCATGGATACAGCAGACCTCTACAACAGCATCCTACTCTCGTTCCCAAATCCTTCCAAGGGAAGGCTCTGGTGACTGCCATATGACCCTGAACTTAGGATTTTGCTGGGTTTGGGTAGTCCCTGTGGTTAGCTTGGAACCAGCGAACAGGAACCAGAAATGGAAGCAGAAGGTTTGATGGTAAAACTACCATCAAACCTTCTGCTTCCTGTTCGCTGGTTCCAAGCTAACCACAGGGACTGCCCAAACCCAGCAAAATCCCAAGTTCAAGGTCATATGGCTGGGAACGAGAGAGGCTGGGAACGAGAGTACAGCATCCACGCCCTCTTGTAGTGAAGCTAACAATCTTCACGTGATTGACCCTTTAAGAGCCACATGCTGTTAATGTGGCATGCCCTTGTCGTCATGATGTATCAATGCAACCCTGGCGAATCTGCTTGCTAGGACTCAGTTCATGCATCATGAAGACCCAAAGGGCACCATGTGGCCCTTAAAGGGTTAAAAATATTTGGAATTCGATTTCAAAACACCTTCCAGACCATTGGCACGAACCCTGTCAGGCAATGTAATTGCAGGTCGACTCTTAACATTTTACAAGCAGTGCATTTGTCCTAGCTTTCGTCAGAATAGCTCCAGTTCTATATCTACATCAAGCATATTGCAGGATGTAGTGCCGTTGGTCTTATAATATTCTTCCTAAAGCCACAAACAACCTCATCAATGGTTTACAAGTCACTGTTTGAGTCAATTAAATGAAGACTTCACTGTTGGTAAGAGTGATGGTTTAGGCTTTAAAGATAGTATCTCACCTCGAATCCACCAAATGTCTCTTGCCATATTGTAGATGTTCCAGCAAATGCATTCAGATTGAGTTACTGTCTACCGGACTTAAACCCCCAGCACCCCACTCCGACTGCCGCTGGAGGGGTACCAAGACCTGCACCTTTAAATGTCTATGACCATAATAATATTATTATACCACAATAGGCAGGGAGACCAGCCCTAATGGCAATCATGTAACCATGATTGAGTCTGCTGGCGGCATTTGCTAGCCTGCCCAATCCACCCATGGGTGCATTACAAGGGCCAATTGATGCAGACTGGGAACCTGGGTATATACAAGTGGCAGGTTTGCTCGCCAAACGTAGGTATCTTCCTATCATACTCCAATATGCTATAACGGCAGGATCCCCCCCCGCCCAAACAGGTATGTCACATAATAGGAAAACATGTAATGGAAGAATATGTGCAAACAACATAGCAGTGTTACCTGGACTACGTGAGGTGCAATACCATCTTTAATGTGAATACCTGTGTGATAATAAGTCCCATGTCAATGTTGGAATAGTTATATTTTCGTTGCCCTTATCCTCCTAATTGAGGGAAAAGGTCTACAAATGGCTCAGGGAAGTGACATTTCAGCCATTTGTAATTGCCTCTTGAGCTTTCTACTTTATCTTCATAATCATAAGTGGCAATTTTGTTGATTAGATGTTTTATTCAGAAACACATACCGAACTCATCTCCCAACATCAACCCCCTCCCCCAGTAATGAGCCATTATGAGGTCAGTAATGGCTATGCCTTAATTCCTCTGTGCAACTAGCGTTGTCATGGCAATACATATTGGCAGCTCCTAAATGAAAAACGGTAAGTGAACATGATTGAAGCCATGGGAATGTTAGAAAAGTCTCAGAAAGAGATTTTCCATCTAGAAAAAATTAAAAAGCAACTTCCAGCCGGCTAGTGCATTTATGCACTACCTGGTAGAAAACGGCTAGTGCATTAATGCATTATGAGGTGGGTAGTTTGGTATGAAAATCTATTATCCTGAGCACCCACAATAAATATTTTGATCAGACATAACCTGCTAGTATGGTACCCTTTGAAAGGAAATTACATACAGATTGCAAATCAGTCATTGGAAAACATGTATCACAAATACCTATTCTCATATCAACCTCAATATATAGATATTCATACTGCTGGGTCTATAGCTAGGGCCTCAATGTGCCGTATTCTGGAGAGTTAAAATTATCATAGAGCCGGCAGGAAAGAGTTAAGACAACAGATAACTGGGTTTCTTACTTGTATGAATCATCATCGTCAGTGAAACAGCCCTTTTCCGATTGCCAGCCGGTGATCATTTTCAGCCATTCAGGACGCAGGAAGCTCTCAAACCCGATCATACCGCATACCACACCTACAAGGTCAAACATCAAGGTCATGCACAGAGAAAAGAAACAGCGTCAAAAGGGAGTCTAGGCTGCCTTCAGAATGACTCCCCTCTTTAGAGGAGCCCAGGTCCTTATGTGACTCTCTTAGGTGAACTATGTGACTCCCTCAAGTAACTCCCTGAGGTAGGTCAGGGAGTCACCTAGAAGAGTCACAGGCAGTCTGGGCTCCTCTAAAGAGTATAGTCATTCTGGAGGCAACCTGGACTCCCTTTTGACGCTGTTTCTTCTTTCTGTGTGGTCATAATTCCTAAGTGACATGGAGAGCCATCTAACGTAATTCCATACACAACTGTTTAATGCCCTGCTTTCGTCAAGACAGAAACATGTTACAGCATTGGATATAGAGTACATCCAAAATATGTCATTGGCAATCTATCAAGATAATTTCAAATTTTTATTCTCATGGCGTTGGTGTGTCTACCGTTAGATAAAAGCCTAATCATGCACGGCGTACCTGTGTTTTATGGCATAAGCGTAGAATCATTTCACCTTCATCGTAATCGTCTGTACACCACATAAGAAACTGCTATATTATTGCTTGAAATACAGGATAACGACTAGGAACACGGGTTTTAAACACAATGAACCAATGCAAAAAAAAGTAATCTGCGGGGAATACCACATATACATTGAACCTTTCTATATCATTTAGTAATAGTGACTGCCTGATATTTATACTTGGAGTGAGACATTGTGTCCATAACCATAATCAATTTCGTATCCCAATGCTCATCATGATATATCTAGACGTACCCAATTCATGTCCGCTGTGTACACTTCCCCCTTTGGGAGATCATCTACCAAGACATTACATGGGGGATCACTGAACTATACATGTCTAAGGGACCCAAGGGAAATCCAGTGGATATGAGAGCTGATTGTTGTTGGCATAGGGATATTAGACAAAGATGTCATTTGTGTTGTATACCGAACAGTTATAGTGCTGCTTTTGTGTCCGTTATGTTGTAATTAGTGCTCGTAGTAAACCGTGTCCGTCTGTTTTAGCGCAGGTACTCAAATTAGCGCATGTCCCATTTTAACACTGGGTATACATAGAAGCAGAGATGTATCAAACTAATATCAACCACTAATAGAGAGAAAATCAGACTGGCATACGTTTCTATGGATACATCACAGGTTCATTTGGGCTCTTTAAGCTCTGAATTTAGAATGCAGCTTCAGCACAGCCAAAAATAATTTTCTCATTTTCAGAAAATATTTCTTGTTTTAAGTAAAATAAACTTAAAACAAGTTTGTCCGTAGGATAACAAAATTTTACTTGACAGCATGGTTGAGTTTAATATACTTAGACTAAGAAAAACAAACAAGAAAAACAAACAAGAAAGAAATTCTTAAATCAAGTATTTTATACTGGAATCAAGATGATATTTCCTGACATATTTCTCAAAATAAGAAAATCTTTCTTACGGAATGGACCTTTTTTCTAGAAAACCTTTTTCTTAAGTAAGTTTTAATTTCTTATTTCGAGTAAATAAACAAGATTGATGTTCTTGCCTGGGAAATGGGTATGATTATATTTAATTTTAGTCTTAGAGAGAAAGGATTGATGCCAGAGCATCAGAAAGAGGTTCATCAAATTAAATGCAGCTTTTTGTAGCTACAATAGAAGATTAAGCAAACAGACTTTTATTCAAAGTCATTTCACTTCATGTAAAGGGACAGGTTATCCTTCCCTTTATTTAAATGATATTATCAAGCAAATGGTGTCTCTTATCATTTCTCCCTATAGTTATCATAGTTTATTCACTGGAACAAGAGTTCTTACATCAAATTGATCCCTAACAATTATCCCCTTTTCCCACATATTTTTACCCTCTTCTCTTTCTTTGGGACTTAATTGGAGGCAGAAATGTATACCATGTTTGATAAGAAAGTTGTTGTATTGCATAGTGGTGGCATCTTGTGGCACAACATGTAACTAATGTTCTTAATTTAAGAAAATAATTCTTATTTAGTAGTCTGTATACTTGATCCCTATGGAACTTAACTGAACTCACAGTCCACACCTATAAAATTCCCAAATAATAGAAGGAATTTGGTGAAGGCATTAAGCATGGTCATAACCATCACATAATAGAGTATACTTGCATATTTTTTCGCCCTAATTGACACTTTGGACACATGGTTTCAGGTTAATTCTTAATTGAACAGACATAGCAATCTTAAATCTAGAAATAGAACTTTCTTATTTCAGGAATATAAGATATAATCTTGTTGGGTGCACAAATTACCAGTTTTAAGAAAATTCCTAAAGAAAAATAAACTTGAATACTTGTTTCTAGAAGAATACTAGAAAAATATAAGATATTTTTGTTAGCTTCCCCTTTCTGAAAACAAGATAAAAGTAAAAACTCAGAATGAGTTTATTCCTTGAATCGAGAAAATTTAATCTTGATTCTAGTATTTTCTTGGGGTAAGAAAATTATTTTTGGCTGTGAGTGCAATGCAACACATAGAACTATTTGTAATTTTGCCTGAGTGTCAGCTTTCTAAAAGGAAGATCAATCAGAGTCTCGTTGTACATACAACATAATGTTATTGTCTTCTGAAACCCAACACTCTCCTCTCATCTCATGTCCGACTGAGTAATGCACTGCATGCTCTGAATAATGAGGTCCAAACTTCAGAGTAATTGCAGGATCCGCCTCCATCCAATCTTTTATGGCAGAGCAATCTCAGATTTGGACAATAAGTTGAACTTGGACCGAGACATTCTTTTCATCAAGCGCGCTTTAATTGCAGCGAGTTGTCTGATTGCCGACGAAGTTAAAGGGACACATGTAAATACAATGGACAGTGTCCATTGTTGGAAAACTTTCTTCAAAATTGGAATGCTAATAAATGGGATATTTACATTTGTTTACAACAATATTAATAGTAGCTGTTGAATTGTTGACGAAAATCATGAATAACATTACGGTACTTTATTTTATGCAGGCTTTTCTCTGCATAGTCAGAAAGGTATAGTTCTTAATTCTCTTAAACATTTATCCCCCCCCCCCCCCCCTCAATTACCCTTGTCCTTTGGACTGTATAAATTCGGATTTCAATTTCTGCATTCATTGTATATGCTTCACTGTGCAATTTTGTTCTCCTTCGCCACCTCGCCTATTCACTGCACCGAAAGCACTCTCATCTGAAAGCCAGGCACTTTCAGGTGAGAGCGCTTTTGATGACAGTGACGCTTACTTTTCTGAGGGTGTACACTGACTGTACTTATAATTAGATGGGATCCTGCTTACTGCTTACATTGTCCTTATTCTCAGAGAGAACAACACGATCAGTCTCTCTAGACTCTCTTGCTAAGGTTAGGTATCTCGCGAAAATGACTCTCATGGGAGAGTTCAGCATTGCCTAACGGGCTTTCAAATCCCATTGATTCAATTTTCGCTCCAGAGCCCAGCATTGACACACCAGAGGGAGAATTTTTTTTTTTAGATTTTTAGAGAGGCCAGCATTGGCTGCATGATACCATTTGAAAAGGGCAGCAATATTTCATAGGTCGTACTTGGCGGCTTGCTTGATTTCAGAAAGATGGTCGGGCCTTTTCCCAATGGGCACAGAACATTGAATGAACATTGATAAATGGTTGTCAACATTGATTCAATGTTCATTCAACATTGATTCAACATTGAACAGAATTTTGTGCCCACTGGGTTCTCACTGCTTCTTTCCATTGCCACACTATTATGCATCCAACATAAATTTCCCAAATCACATAATTATAATGCGTTCGGGCTGGCACTGCTCCTTTTATCTAAATGTCAGTACAATCAGTCTCTATACTGTGGTTTCCTAGGCCAAAAAAACACACTTTTATGCAATTTCGAAGAAATCAGTTTTTTTTTACCCTTGGTCAAGTTTAGGGTCTTCGGAGAGGCTGGCTAGTACTTTCATGTTAAAAAAAAGTTAAAAAGAAAAAAAGAAATCCGACCTACCGACCCTACATTTTCTTTCCATGTTACCTGAAACATACCTTTTTTTTTGGCCCTACGATAGAAAGGGGAATCCTACCTTGTTCCAGAAATAGATCCTCCATGTGAGGGTCCACGTGACCACTCCGTGCCAGCTCCGTGGCCTCAGCATACACCTTATTGCACACATTCCTCTCAAACCGGGCCAGGTTACTACTCGTCTTAAAAAGAGTCTTGATCTTGTCCCCACACCCTGCCTGCAAGTTGGAGCAAGCGGAGGTAAATCTTGATCAATGTGAGCACACAGAAAAGTAAAGGTGTCAACTGCGTCTCCCATGTGGCTCTAGGAAAAATGGAGTGTCAAACAGCTATTGACTCTGCTATTGACTCTGATAGTAAAGAGTCAACTCAAGTTGACACTGATAGTAGAGAGTCAACTCAAGTTGACCCTTCATATAAGCAGGGTCATTAGCTGTTTGACTCTCTATTTTACCAGAGCCACGTGGGAGACACAGTTGACACCTTTACTTCTCTCTGTGAGAGTAATTCGTGTTTAATATAACATTATTTTGGAGTTCTCCATAACTACAGATAACTATCGTCAAAGAAATCGTGCTCTTACACCAACTACTATATATCTGCACCTTGCTCCTTGCTCCCACTGTTCTCTATATGGGAGAGCTAAGGTTTTGGAACCATGGGTATATTTTATAATAGGATTCTGGCCAAACTTGTTTTTTGTTTGGGGGGGGGGGGGTGATACATATTCAGTATCCCCGCCCTCTGTGATTGTGGTACATTGTGGGGTCCCAGGCCCCCTGCCCCCCCCTTTTCTACGCCACTGTGAGACTTCCAATTAGCGAGGATATGACTCTTGATGCACCTATGTGCCTCTACATGGGTAAAAATCGACACGTGCGACACGGCGACATGGCCCTTTTAAAAATCGACACGTGCGACACGGGGGTTTTAAAAATCGACGGACACAGCAATCTTTGAAATAAAAATCGACAGACACATAAAATCTATGCATAAAAATCGACGGACATAGTGTAGGCAATACACAACAGTGGGTAAGGTATGAAATGCTTTATGCTGGTAGGCTCTCAAACCTAGTCCGAGCAGCATTCTCACACCTGCAGTGGGTGTGAGAATGCTTTGCCCTGGGGGGGGGGGGGGCAGGGGGGCAGGGGGGCACTTGGTGCATCTTGTACACACAGGTGTAACATAGGGTTTGTGCCTCTATATAGCCCATGAGTAAAAACCGACACAGGTGACACAGCCCTTTTAAAAATCGACAGACATGGACAGTGTGTTGGATAAAAATCGACACGGCGACACGGCCCCTTTGTACTAAAAACCGACACGGCGACACGGCCAAAATTGTAGGGACCCATGTAGAGGCACACCTATCATTGGGTGGTATATGTGTATATGTAAGGTATAATCATTACAATGCCATGTACTAATCATTTCCAAGAAACGTATAAAGTTCTCATCTTGTAGACAGAACACTTCGTACCTCCACCTTGCTGTAGGCAGTAAACGTACACCTATACACATCCTTAGGCCCACCCCCTGTACTTGTGGACAGACGGTAACCTTATAGGGTGACCAGATTCCTGCTATACCTCAGGGGTCTGTTACATAATACATGCCCGTTAATATAGGAAATATCATAATAGTGGGCATGTTTTTGCGGGCATGCTAACGGCCATGATATGATGGTGTTGCAAGAGGATTAAATATATTAACGGGCATAATATATTTCATGCTCGTTAATATTGGTACCCACTAATTTGTACCCGCTAATTTATGCCCAAAATGTGCCCAAAATGGGCAGGGTACATGGTAAAGTACACATTTTTGTGTACTACGTCACAAGTTGTTGGGAAACATATATCAACCAAAATAGGAAAGGTTCCACACAACAAAGAAAATATCATATTAGTGAATAATTAACGGGCACGAATTTGTCAATGAAAATAATATAAGACCCCATATAACAAATATAATAAGATATCTATGATCACTAACAGTGCCCTACCATTTAACTAGTGGGCATGGCTGAACGGGCACCAATTTTCGTTTATAATTTTTCTATAAAAAAACATAATATGTTTATAAATTTCACTAAATATTTATATGCAAACATTTATTTATATATAGTTATTCAAATTTAGTTTAAAAAAAGAGGGGTATATGGTTTTTTTAAAGTTAAACATGTGCTTTACACACGTATAACTTTGACTTGTGAAACACCACACATTTAATATTAAAGGGTACATTTTTTTATTAAAGGCCAGCTTCTTGCGGCCATAGTAACACTGCCTAAATTTGTATAGAAAACCTACATCATACCCTTTCCCCCTAAAGGGCACCATTAATTAATGGGTACAGTCATTTACAGCCTTGCAACACTGAACTTTATTTATGCCATCTTTTGTACCCGTTAATTCCTTATGTAACAGACCCCAGGCCCCCAGGAATCTGTCTGGTTAATGTCACTGTCCTCTGGTTGACATGCGGGGTTTGGGTTACTGCAGACCGCTAATCGCTTCAAGTAGCACACGCAGGCAGGCAAGATCGGTCAAAGATATAACCGTTCTTTTCCCCTTCTTTTATTTTTAGCAATTTTCTTTTGCCATGAATTGCGTTTGTATGTCTACCTGTGCATGCATGATAATTGACATTGATGACGATATGATCTACACTGATATGTCTTATGTTCCGGAGCTCCAGACCTTAGTCTTTTCATTTCTAGGCCCTATGTGTATTGAGGTTAATCTTTGTTTACCATAGCATTTTGTTTTGTCTTATTCATTTTTGAAAATTACTTCGTCATTTTGACTAATGTATGACGAATACGCCTACTGACTAACCTCTTAAACATACAGATTATCAGTGTAGACGGTCCATGGACCATTATACACCGAAAATCCATAAGTTGAAGAGGTCTTTTGAAAAGGTTTTATTTGGGTAGATGTGAATGCATTATAACATCTTCACCTGGTTCGGCTGGCCGTTCTGCCACCAGGGCTAGTCAGTGTTGGCTACGCCAGGTTCTTCGTGGGGGTATTCATACTTCATTAGTCAAAATGACAAACTTATATTTAAAATGACAAAGGAAAAACTAATGCCCTAGTCAAAATGACTGATCCTAATATGCATAAGGAAGAAAATACTAAGGTTGGTTGGTCGGTTTGACTATACCGGGTTGCATAGGAAGCTGTAAAATGACTGAGAGACCCTTATAGTCATATTCTGGCTCCCTATATGCCCAACCAATGTTAGTCAATGCAGTAAGGTTAGTCAAACTGACTAACCTACCTTAGTCTTTTTATTTCAATGCATATTAAGGTTAGTCATTTTGACTAAGGAATTAGTTTTGCCTTAGTCATTTTTGAATATTAATTAGTTCATCATTTTGACTAATATGTGCATATGACGAACCTGGGATAGCCACTACTGACTAACTTCTTAAACCTATCGATTATCTTTTTATATGTCCCAACACCCAGGTGATTCCACCCACCCACCCTTATTTGTCTTCGGGGTTGGGGGGGGGGGGTAATTACAACCCCTTGGCCTGGTCTGAAATCTGGGTGGGTGTAGATTTATAGCATGGCCAGATATGAGTTAGACAAACCGTCCCAGAAAACAGCAGGTAGAATGTCAAGGGTGCATGGGGGTGAAGGTCAACGACCAAGAGAATGGAATGCCATACATCCTTGTGTTTGGCTGTTTGGTTGATTTATGCTAGAACCTCTGACTGGCCATTTTGTCAATTTGCTCAATATAGTGACAGATGGTGCGGTGACAGTTTTGTAAAGGGTAAAAAACATGTGGGTGTCATTTGTAAACATTCCATATGCATGATGTACCAACTCATGGCCGGCGGGTTACTCTCTTGAGAGCTATTTTTGAGGGCACGGATTGTGATCTATCATGGGGAGATGTTGAATTTTTATGGACATATTGTATTCTATATCATAGTTGCTGGGAGAACAAGCACATGATCGTCTGAATTATGGTAAATTATATTGGTCTGAGTAACAGCTAGATACACTCATCTTGACCTCGTAGTCAGCCTTGTATGAGCTTAACATAATGCAAACAGACACTGCATGAACCATCCAATTTAAGCAATGTTAAACACAAATTAAAGTTGATTAATGGTTTTCATTAGGCAACTTTAAGCAACTTAAATTAAATTAGCTTAAAGTTGCTCAAAGCCTCTGAGAGAATGCCATTAATCAACTTTAAGTTTTGTTTAAAATTGCCTAAATTGGATGTTTCAAGCAGTGAGAGCTATGGCTATACAACAAGTACAAAGTACTACACAATTCATGAAGCTGAGAAATAGTAACCATGAGCCACCTACATGTTGTGCCTGTATGAAGAAGAGGAGTTGGTGGGTGAGGGTGTAGTCTGTTTTGCCTGGGTCTGTCATCATGTGGTAACAGGCACTACTGATGGTACAACGAGGAGGCGCCCTGCAAGTTATAACATGTCATACCTGGTCAACGTTAATGTGTCTTAAGTTATACAGAATACAAGTGTCAATTGCTCAGAGTTCAGGGTCTATAGTACATGTTATATGTCCATGCATGGTTCAATACCCCAGTGATTTGAAGACTATGATGCCCATCTGTAGGCAATTCTTCTTTTTTTCAATTTAATTGTTTATTTAACTGAATATACATTCTCCAAATTAATGCAGTTATCAAAAGCACACTAAGTCTTGATAGATTTGGGCGCTTTAGATATAAGTCTACATAATATTATTATCACCCACAACTTCTCACTAAAATTTATTGACCATCAATCTTATTCAACTTTTAAATTTTTTTAATTAAGTGAAACTAAAATGTGTATCTTACGGTTTATCGTTGGTCAGCGACTGCCCCATGAGATCTGCAAAACATGCGTCTCCCTTCTTCTCACGATAGAAAGGTGTCGGAATTGGTGACATGGCCTTCTTATGCACGGGGTGAGCCACCTCTCTGGGGTTGTAGGAGACGACGTAGGGTCGGTAAACCATATCTGAAAACACCTGAAAACAGAGGAGGGAAGAATAAAATGTAATGCATTTACCTAGGTGATGGATTTACATTCTACAGTAATTTCATAAACTCTTTAAAGACAATGTAGTGCAGTGAAGAGCAGAATGTAGGCTTATACATTCATTCATTGTGGTTATTTTTATGGACTACTGAATATCATCTTGAAAGGGTTGCCCCCTCTAGTCCTCTCAATGAGATTCTGACAATAATGATAAAAATGTATGAACTATTCCCTTCCGGGGCCGTGCATACCGACGGCTAATCTGCAGCTATGGAGTGGGACCTTGATATTGATGAATATCCAACCTGTGAGTCTTTTCATAAGGTTTATGGGCTTAACAATTTTGTTATATTTAATCCAATTGTTGCTGTACAGTGTTTTCGCAAATTTGCATAATATGATTGAGGGGCATCTCAAAAATGTGTGTTATCTAAAAGTGTAGCTTTTTGAATAATGATAATCTGATTAACGATATCAAACACGTCTAACAATACTAGATGTAATAATAATATATATAGTTAAGAGGATCCAATTGACTATAATAGCACCTTATGAAGCACACACCTTTTACAATATCGTAAATTCTCCTCATTAAAAGAGGAAAAGGATTGCCTCCACCCTACAACCAACCCATCGTGAGTTCAACAGGAAAATGCTAATCTCTTTCTCACCTCAAAGTATTTTTCATTGTCTGCGAGCAGGAAGGGTATGGCTGCCCTGGCTGAGGCGTGCATCCGCTGCTGGAGGCGGGCCAGGCGGGGGCCAAGATGCCGCATGGTCTGGGGGGCACCTGGGGAGGCCAGCCACGACATGGCCGATACCAACTGGCCTAAACAGGGAAGAGACAAAGAGGCATAGTATTATAATAATTTAGAGGAATTATATTCAATTTTCATGCTGGGAAAGGAGGGGTAAGTTTAAATGGATATTTTTGATTATGAGAAAGGGGAAAAAGAACGCCACTAAAAGGTCACAAGAACATGTCCCTTTAATGGTGGTTATATGTGAATCAAATCACTATTCTGACGCCTCCGTGATGAGGTTACCTTTGAATATTTTGTAACATGTGACCATTTTCTGATCATGGTAATATCATAATCAGGGCCCCGACATCAGTAACCTCAAACATATCTCTCAACGTCAGAGCAGATGTGTGGTTCTGACATAAGCGGAATGATGAAAGACGTATTTTAATGCATTCCATAGGATGTAATTAGTGAACTGAGTGATTACTCTATGATCCATCATCTGGGGTTTTAAGGGAAAATTTCTTAGACTCCCAGGTGTTCAAAGACAGAAATACTGACATGAAATAAAAGCCTCTGATTCACCTTTTCCCCCTCTCCCCATTGTTTTGTACTACTCAGTGGAGACATTACTTGAGGAGTTTTTTGATATAAAAGAAATAGGAAGTGATCAGGAGAATTGTTCCGACAGGGAGCCCTGATAAAAGCGAATGAGACTTATACAAGGCCTGTCCAAGGATGTACCGGTAATCCATGGATAATTATAGTACCCATTGATGAACGGCTTTTCATAGATTTTTACCTCAACCAGCGAAATGTCGGACCCACTGTGTATGAGTTTAAGGCCTATATTCCGCTCTAGCAGTATGTCCAGTGAACAGCGCCATGTTTGTTGGTACCAGTGTGTACCCTCTACCTCACAGCAACAAGCTCAGGGAAATCTCGTGAACGAGATCAGGGTACAACTGGCATGATGAGTATTTTCAATGGGTGGTAGTTGTGTAGTTGTTATGTCAACTGTTAGGATTGGGGGAGTGGTTAGGACCATGGCAACTCAATACAAAGGTCCTGGCTTCGAATCCATGCCAAGGCTACCTCTTTTACACACCACAAATTTTGTATATAATATATAACCATTTATGTGACCCATATATTACAGTAATTTTCTATGGTTAAATAATGGCAATTCTGTTTCAATTCCCTGTTACATGTTATTGTACCTCAATTTAACTGATTTCCTAAAAAGCTATAAACATGAATAAGAATGGTTATAAAGTTATGTATGCATATGGCTTGGGAGGGAATAGAACCCCTGCACCTTGTGTCACAAAGCCACAGTGCTAACCACTACACTATAATGGACAGGGGACATAAGGAATGTCTAGCTACATCCCACTCACAATGCTTACACCATGTTTGTACCCTGATCTCGGACATGAGATTTGGCTGGGCTGGTTGCTGGTGACCATGGGGGTACAATTGGTACCAGAGTACCACATGAGGACGCCACCAGTATCTCGCTAGTGCCTAATAGCACTATAGCCCCCCTATATTCTGAATGAGTGATTCATTAAATCCAAATGTATGATCTCTCCTTGGTCGCTCCTGGTGTATTTTTCTAATGTACACTTTATTTACCGTAGAAGTAGAAATCAGGTAAATTGTTTTCAGATTCTAGTCCATCATCTTTGGTTATTTTGCCAATCAAGAACAGTACTCATTCATTAAACAGCCATGGATAAAACCTTCTCTCCTCATCTTTCTACGTCTCGTTCCCCCGTTTCCGCTTGTTGGTGAAAGCGACATGCTTTATAATGCAGAGTTGAATGTTGGTCACTTCTCTCTATATTTGACGTCAAAGCCATCTCTGGCATATTCAATTCATCAGGTATGTTAAAATTCACTAGACCTTAGGATGGGCTCGCATAATTAGTAACAATATGTATATTTTGATGACACGCAACTAATACTACCGGGGTAGTCTTCTTTTGGCAGCCAGGTTACTAGAACGATGACGGCAGGCACAGATGTGCAACAGTCGTCATTAGTTTGCATTAATCAATGTTTCTTTTTGTATCCTAATTGGTTCTCCGATCTATAATATTATAGCCAGTTACCTCGTCATGATTCAGGGAAGTAACACAAGTTGTATACCTTATGCTCCAACCGCCATGTGGGTGGGCTTGGTATTCTATCTTCTCTGGTCTCCTCATTAATCTCAAAAATACATAGATCTGAAGGTCTGAAACTTTACAATACAGGTCCAAGAACATCAGCAGTATAGAGCTTAGTCACCATTTATATATTAATTTTGTGGACAAGGGAAATATCCATAAGGCTGGGCACTAATTGTCTGAGGTATAATGTATGGCACTGCTTAATGCTTCATGTAGACCTTGGTATCTAGATTGATGTATGTGGCCAATGGTCTGCAGAATGTAGTGTGAGAGTAGTATAGTATGTATCGGAACGGGACTATAGTTAACTACTGTTTATTACTCAATCGATATGCAGCCAATCAGAGGCCGCCATTTGGTCACGTGACCCGTTGCCATGGTAACGTGACCTACTTAGGGCTCTCAGCCAATCAGAAGCCAGCATTCTGGGTGACCTACTGACCTACTTAGAAGCTCTCAGCCAATCAGAGGCCGGCATTCTGGTAACCATGGTAACGTGACCTACTTACGTCACGTGACCTACTTAGGCTCAGCCAATCAGAAGCCGGCATTCTGGTAACTAGGGTAACGTGACCTACTTAGGGTTTTGTTTGTAAACAACACCACGCGGCTCTCTTGTTTGTAAACAACACCACGTGACACGTGACTGTTTGTAAACAAACAACTTATATATAGAAAATAAACACAACAAGTTCCATGTTATGTTAAAATTATATTTTCAAAAAAAGAGCACATCTGTTACAGCGTCTATGTGTAACTACGTGCGTTCTCATTCAAACACTATAACACTATCATACCGTAGCAGCAGCAGGTAGGACCGGAAGAAAAGCAAGCGCACGAGCAGAAGCGACGACACCATTTGCACCATCCGGCCGTCGCGTTGGTAGCCCTACTACCCGTCGCGCGTTCAACTGGAGGTTTAAGAGTGACAAATGACGATTCTTTGTCGACGCGACTGCTAACATCAGCAGCATCGGCAGCATCGGCAGCATCGGCAGCAGCATCGGCAGCAGTGGCAGCAGCCTCGGCAGCAGCGGTAGCAGCAGCAGCAGCAGCGGCAGCAGCAGTAGCGTGAGCATTAGCAACAACAGCAGCAGCGACAGTAGCAAGGGCGGCAGAGCGGGCACTAGCAGCGTTATCAGCGGCGACATCGGCAGCCGCAACAGCATCAGCAGCAGCAGCGTCGGCATCGGTGGCATGAGTAGCTGCATCGGCGGCAGCAACAGCAGCAGTCACAGCCGCAGCGGCAACAACAACAACGTCATCACAACCAGCGTCACTAACAGCCGCAGTAAATGCAGCAGTAGCACGCTGAGCAGCACTAGCAGCAGCAGTAGCAGAGGCTACAGCATCAGCTTCACATTCGCGCGCCGCTTCGTCATTCCGCTTCATGTCACGGTAGCAACTTTCCATCATGGGGATCTGCAAATTGAGGCGCGGTGCTGGTGGTGGTAGTAGTAGTAGTAGTAGTAGTAGTAGTAGTAGTAGTAGCGTGAACGATGATGACGATGCCGAATACGGTTTCACTCCCCCTTATATACCCTTACTCCCCCCTTTTTTCAAGCCACCGGCCAGCTGCCCCCTCACGGCAGGTCTTTAGATCAGCCTTAAGTCGCTTACTACGTGGCTCATCATCCCTCTAATCGCATTTTCCAGCCGCCGGCCGGCTGACTGCTGACGACAGGAGAGGGTGATTTGTTTTTCTTTAGATTTAAGCCGCTTACCACACGCGCACCCTCTAGTCACAGACAGAGTGACAGAAAGGGAGGGGGTCGCTTTGTTCACGCTACCTGTAGTTGTTTTTCTATACACACGCTGAGCCCATGACCCACTAATCCTTTATACAGGTAACACGCGTTCAACTAATTACTCTATTGTATGACAGTCGGTACACGGATTTAATTTTAAACCACCTTCCCATCGGGATCCATGTCTGGCGGGGTGGAAGGATCCAGCTGAAAAGCGTGATTAGGGCTTTTGTTTCTCTTATGATAGCAGCAGGTCAGCATGCGACAGCTGAAAATGTCAGACTCGCCGCTCCTATAAAAGACTGAGATGCGTCTCTCTTTCCACACACCCTTCTACCATTGCCGCCGACACCGCCACCGCCGGCCAGCCGACCGCCGCCACCGCCTGCAGTCACCGCCATCACGCCAGCAGGGAATTTCGAGCTGAGTCTGCTTATTGCTTATTTTTTTTCTTTGAGCTTTTTGTTTTTTAAAATTTTTATTTTCACTCAGTCTTTTTTGTTTCGGAGGAAAGAAATATGGCGCTGCAGAGGGCGCGAGTTTCTAAAGGACGGACAAGCGAACAAAGTGCCCTCCTCAACTGCCCGGCTATTTTTTTATCTCAAAGGAGAGAGCGTCACGTAGTTGAGGTTCACGCTTCTCTTGAAGCGTACCGAATTCTCGAGAAATGCAAAGCTGAGCGCCATCGTCGTTATACAAGAGCGGAAAAGGAAAACGTAGCGACATGGCCGAGAGCCGTCTTCTCAGAACAGTATTTACTCTACCATTGCATAACAGCCGCTCTCAGCGCCCCCACTCGTTGGGCGTTTCATGAAAAGAAAGAGCGCCGCTACTCTCCTCACCCTGCCTCCTCTTATAAAGTGAGAATAAGCGCTATGAAACGATTCGACAAGCCGATCGGTTTCTTGGGAGCGACTGCAGCTCCCACTCGGTGGGCGCGCGTTGTGGCCGACGTGAACACGGTCTCTAAACGTTTCGACGTCGTCACTTGTTATCCCGCATATTGCAACGCAGCCGAATTGAAGAAGATAGGGACGCACCATTTTAAACCATACGCTCCAATATGTATTTGTCACCGCCGCGCTCACACGCCTTATTGCTTTTTCGAGACGATCGTGTCACAACACAAAAAAAAAGCGGCAAAGCGACGAGCTTTGCCTAAATGATCAAAAAAAATAAAAAATTAATCTCCTCCTCCTCCTCCTCCTCCTCCTCCTCCTCTTCTTTTTTAAAAAAAAAGTAAATATTTGTATCAGACTCCTCTGGAGTCTGATACAAACATTTATGACTATTGAGTGAAAATAGAATTTTATCGCAAAAAAAAAAAAAAGAAAAAAAAGTCACTTCTGCCGCCGCTACTGTGACACCGGCCGGTATCAATAAAAAGGTCGGCTGACTTTTCTCCACAACCATTCACTACCGACCGTTCGAGTGAGAAACACAGCAGACAGTCAGACACACAACCGCTCTCTGACGCGTCCTGAAAAAAAACAAAAAAATGTCGAGTAGTAAAAGCAAACTCTTCACAGAAATTCATTTCGACGCTCGACTACAAGGACCCTTTAGTTGTATCATTAGCGGTCCGTCGGGTTGTGGAAAATCGCGCTTGGTGGATCAATTTCTGAGCGACGTGAACAATTTGGTCACGCCGCCGGTGGAAAAGACTTTTTACCATTACGGCGAGTGGCAACCTCTGTTTGAAAAAATGCAAAATCAGTACGGTGTGGAATTCAGAGAAGGTCTTCCTAGCAAAGAGTCTATAGCGGGAGACGTGGAAGTAGCAGAAGACGCTTTACGACCACACACTCTACTGATATTGGACGATCTGATGAGCAGTTCCAATCAGCAAGTGGTAGCTGACATCTTTACTAAATACTCGCATCACTGGAACGTGAGCGTCATATATATCACTCAGAACCTATTCCAGAAATCACCCGACTTTCGAACTATGAGTCTGAACGCTCACTACATGATCGTTTTCAAGAACCCGCGCGACATGGGGCAAATAGCTAGTCTGTCTCGCCAGGTGTTTCCCTCCAACGCGGCGGCCCTCTCTAGTATATTTACCCATGAACTCAAGCGACCTCACTCATACCTCCTTCTGGACTTCAAGCAGTCAACACCTGACGATCTGAGAATACGCTCCTCTTTGACGTCCATACACTCTCAGCTAGTATTCGTACCGCTAGACAAAAAAAAGAACAAGAGAAAGCAGTAGCAAAAATGTTTTCTCATCTACTCGAAAGACACTTTGGTACTCTCAAGCACTTAGCTAAGTGCTCGCCAAAGGACTGCTCGCATCTAATAGACTCTGGAAGCGACGATCTGATCGCAGCATTGAGTGAGATCTGTCACAATTTACTGGTAGGGAACATCCCGCTCAGCGACAAACAACTGGACAAGCTTCGAGAATCGGCTGACGTGTTGAGGGAGGTCGGCAAAAAATCTACGCCCATCAAGAAAAAGAGACGCGTCTTGGTACAAGAGGGAGGTTTCCTCATTCCGGCTCTCATAGGGATGGCCTTACCGCTTATAAAGAGCATTCTCCGTATATGAGACACCTCATTCGACACCTACTCGCCGACAGTACCACCACTACCGCCACCGCCAGCGTCATCGCCACCGTCGTCCCCATGACGGACTCAGAGCAGCAACAACACTACAAACGCTTAGCGCTCGTGGATCCTGAGACGCTCTACAAATCATCACGAGCAGGTCTACTTCATCATGTGCCCACTGCTGCTACTACTAGCGCTGCTACTACTGCAGTCGCTGCTGCTAGTACTTCTACTGCTCCAAACCTTCCTCCTCTTCCTGATGAGCGTACTGAAAAGAACGAGAGTTCCGCTCCTGCCACCGCCGCCCGCCTACCTGCCGATATGGCCTATTACCACAAGCAGGCAGAACAGTCCCTTAATCCCGACGCGGCCTTGCACCAGGTGCTACAGTTTATCTACAGGGACTTGGACTTAGTGTTGAACGATCCCACTTTGGAATCGCGCGAGAAAATGTTGAAATACCGAAGGTTGTTGAATAGATTGCAATTTTTTCTCGCGAATCCCAACAACAGCAACATCTCTTCGTCCTACACTTCTTCGCCCCCGGCTCACCTCCGTCAGTCTGCTGAAGAAGCCAGCGCGTCCCTACTTGAGCGGTTGGTGAACCAAGTTCCCAAGAGGAATCGCACCCGGACCGTGGCGCTGTACAAACAATTGGAGAAATCCGGTGTGGTCAAGTGGAACGAGGACGGTGCGGTGCGCGAGATGTCGGGTCGGAGAATACCACCTGAGCATCGCATCAACATAGTGGACTTACTGAATGACGCCGCCAGGTTCAGGAAGACGGCGCCCAGACCGGCGGGCTACTCTCCGTTCACAAAAGCGCTGCGCGAAGCAGTTCCCACAGACTCCTTGATCGGAAACCATCTGTATAAAGCGAGCGGACCTGGCCAAAGCTTGGACACACGGCTTGCTGACAGAGGTCGGAAACGACCGAGCTTCGACTCGGAAGAAGGAGAAGCAGCAGCAGCAGCAGTAGCAGCAGCAGACTCTTCTCTCCAGGTGGACGATCAATCCTCTGACGACGAGGAGGGCAGTGAACTTTTCCAAACTCCGACTTCCTATAGGAGCGCGGGGAGTAAGAAAAGGAAAGGGCGCAACCGCCTAGCGGCGACGTCCTTGTTCACGCCCTCAACAGGTCGACGATGGGCAAACCAGTGAAGAGACTGACCAAGAAGGAAAAAGAAAAGAAGCGCGTAGTAGCTAGATATACCGACGTCAAAGCGCCCTCCAGTTTCACTAGCGTGACTAAACTCCAGAAACATCATTTTCGCCACCTAAACCCGGCCGTCATCCGAGATGCTTTAGTGTCGCTGGACGCCTACACTAAACATAAACCCATTCGGAGAAAATTCGCAAGGAACAAGACTATAACCGGCGCAATCGATCAGCAGTGGCAGATAGATCTGATGGACATGCAGGCTTTGGCGTCTCACAACGACCGCTTCCGGTACGTGGTGACGGCGATCAACGTTTTCTCTAGGTACGCGTGGGCCGTTCCCATTAAATCCAAGAGCGGCGCTGATGTTACCGAGGCCTTCCGAAAGATGACAGACACTGGCGAGAGACGACCGCGCACTGTTCAGACAGACAAGGGGAAAGAGTTTTTGAACAAGATCTTTTAAGATCACTTGAAGAGCGAGGGCATAGAGTTTTTCACTGGCGGGAACGACGACATCAAAGCTAGTCTAGTGGAGCGCTTGAACCGCAGTCTGAAGGAGAAGCTGTGGCGTTATTTCACACACAAGCGCACGTATCGCTACGTAGACGTACTGCACCATGTAGTGTCTTCTTACAATCGCACTCACCACAAGACGTTGAAAATGGCGCCGGCTCAAGTCAGCTCGGAAAACAGCGAAACAGTTTTCTACCGACAAGATCTCCCAACTAACAAACAAATCGACGAAATATGGAAAAAGAAGAAAAAAACAAAGACGTCCGCCGTCGACGTCATCGCTCCGGGTGACAGAGTGAGGATGTTGAGAACTAAAGGCGCCTTCGACAAAGGGTACGAGGGAAACTGGCGCGAGGAAGTGGTCGACGTTGCTAAGACGTTGGGAAGCAGAGGGTTCGAGCTGAAAGACGACAAGGGCGAGGAGATAAAAGGCGTCTTCTACCCGGAAGAGGTTCAGAAGGTGTACAAGAGTCGTTACGACAACAACTACCTGATAGACGAGGTGTTGCGCTGCAAGACCGTCGACGGTAAAGAGTTAGCTTTCGTACGTTGGTTAGGTTACGACGACAAGTTCAACGAGTGGATCCCCGTCAAAAAAATAACGTAGAAAAAAAAAAAAAAAAAATGAACATCACTCTACCTAGCAACAGCTCTATGGAGTATTATCCTGACAACAGCTTGATGTCTTTCCGAACTCACTTCGACTCGCCGCTCCTTCTGCCCGAAGCGTACGAAGCGGCTCTGACTGAGATCATCCTCCCTACAGAATGGACTAACGTGCACGACGACGACTTGATCATCGTTGTTCCTCTGCGCACCAAGGGTTCGCTAGAGGAGGCGATCAAGGTTTTAAAAGACACTAAATTCGCCGAAAGAAGAAAACCGCAGGTAGACTGGAGGGGAATGAAAAACGCGAACGGTCTGAGCAAGCTAACGTTCAGCTCAAAATACCCGCTGAGCTGGAAGGAAGCGAGCTATGTAACGGTGGAAGAGATATCAGACACGTCGGAAGAGCAGCGATAGAAACCGGAAACAAAAAGGTTCAAGAGAGAGGTCGACTTGAGACAGACGAATGCCGTATACAAGCAGTTCTTGTCCCCGGCGGTGAAGAAGAAGGCGATCAGCGATCAAGCAAGACAGATGATCGAAGAGATGGAGAAAGTCATGGGAGTGCGCAGTTTCATGCCAAACATATTCGAGATACCTCCTATTTTCACCGGAAGCAACCACACCCTAGTCGAGCGCTTGAGTGAGACGTTGCGAGATGACAGACTAGAGGGCTCCAGCTTCTTGCTCAAACCGATGGGGATCTTATCGTACGACTCCAAGACGAAACGCGTCACCATCAAACCGCCGAGACACTGTGCTGTCCTGCTGACTCAGCATCTCGCATGCGTTCTAGGCTTCGGAGAGAAGACGTGTTTCGCATCGCCGACTACCGGCGCCTACTCGATGGATGTTTTCGGGGACGTGCACTCTCTGTACATATACACCGACATGATCCAGGAGAGACGTGTGGGCGACATGCAAGTGCCGCTGTTACGCTGCGTCGCGGTGGACAGAGGCGGAAAGCGTCGAGGTGGCGTGCAAGCTATCAGTTTTCCCCATTTGGATTATTTCCCCTTGAAATCCAAGAGGTTTACCGAGGTCGGCATCTATTTAAGAGACCGATCCGGTCATTCCATCCCATTCGGTAGAGGCGAGGTGACCGTGACACTTCATCTGAGACCTATTGAGCGCTGAAAGAGAGAAAAATGATGCGTCAACGCGTTCCGTACTTTCCACCCAGGCGCACCGTCGGCAGAGGGTACAGCGATTACTACAACGCGCAGCTGGGCAACGGCATCAACGTGTACAGCGGGCGCTCTTTCCAGAGCGGGCACGGTTTGGGCGGCGCTCTGTTAGGTCTGATGCGCTCGGCTACCCCGCTATTGAAGTCGGTGGGAAAAACGCTGCTCCGCGCCGGTGTGGGCGTAGCTAAAGATGTGCTGGCGGGTCGGACTTTAAAGAGCAGCGTGAAAGACCGAGGCGCAGGCGCTCTGAAGAGACTGGCGAGTACGGCGTTCTCGGGAGGAAAGACGACTGTCGCGTCTAAGAAAGGGTCGAAACGTCGCCGGCATTCTCCTCAGACGGGCGGTGGCTCTTGCAAGAGACGTAGAGGGGATGTATTCGACCGGTAAGCGCCTAGGCGTTCAGGTATAAATAAAAAGACTGGAGGCGGCCGGCGTCAGTCTGTCGTCCGCTTGAAGAGAGAACACAATGGCTTACGTACACGAGAGCAGTAACGAGTGCGCGCTCTCTGAGCTCGACCTGCACACCGTAGCGCCGACTCAGACTACTATCTTAAAGTCGTCTTTCCTGGGGATAGAAACAAAAAACTCTTTAGAGGATGGAGGTAACATAAATTTCACCATCAACAAGTCGCAAGAGTACACAGACCTGAACGAGAATTACCTTCATCTGGAATGTCAAGTGCTGAAACCGAACGGAGCGGCGCTCGAGGACACCGACGCGGTAGCTCCGGTGAACAACTTGGCTCACTCGCTCTTCAAAGACGTCCAAGTCTCCATCGGCGGTTTCAAAGTGTCTGGCAACACCGAGACCTACCCTTACCGAGCTTACTTGGAAGGGTTACTCAACTACAACAAAGACGTGAAGGACGGCGTCATGAGCGCCCAGGGGTGGCATGAAGATACGCCTGGTCACTTTGACGCGTTGACTGACGCGAATGCGGGGTACAAAGCGCGCAGGAAGCTAATCTCCAACAAGCGCTTTTCGCTGATGGCGCGACTGCACTTTGACCTGGCTCATCAACCGAAGCTCATCGTTGGAGAGACAGAAATCAATCTCACTCTGAAACAGGCAGCGCCCTCTTTCTATCTGATGTGCGCCGCTGACGGAGGCTACAGCTTGAAGATCTACAAAGCAAAGCTCTACGTGCGACGCGTGTTGGTGGCGGACGCTGTAGCGGAAACGCACGAGAGAGCGGTGATAGAACACGGTCCCTTCGACTACCCGGTGAACAGAGTGGAGGTGACGACGTACGCCATCCCTCAAGGTAACAGAGATCACAGCTACACGCACGCCAGCTTCCCAAGTCGATGATGATTTGCTTCCTAGACCACGACGCCTTCAACGGTAGCTACACCAAGAACCCGTTCGAGATGAAGCATTACGACATCAGCTCGCTTCAAGTGATAGTGAACGATCAGAAAGTGCCGAACGACGCCTACGTGCCCGACTTTAAGACCAAAGCGGCCGTGAGAGAGTACTTGGCGCTACACACGGAAACGGGGATGTACGAGGGCGCGCGCTCCTGCGGTATTTCATACGATCAATTCCTGAACGGTTACACGGTGTTCCCCCTCGATTTAACCCCAGACAGATCGCACGACGGGTGTCGCGTGAACCTTATAAGAGCGGGTCAGCTGAGGGTGGAAGTCAGTTTCCGCTCGGCGCTACAAGCGACAACAACGGTGCTACTCTACTTGGTGTACGACAACGTCGTCGAGCTGACCCGAGATCGACACCCCATCACCGACTACCACATGAACTGAAGACAAGACAGCGGTACTTAGCGTATCGTATGAACACGCTTGAAATAAGCAGAGTGTTGAAGGAAAACGTTCACACAAAACATCGTTTCCTGGGTGTTTTCTCTTGTGACACTATTCCGAAGCACCCTATCAAAGACACTTGTTTCGTGAGCAACACAGATCCGCAACATTTACCAGGTCAGCATTGGGTGGCGTTTTACGTGTCGAGCACGGGTGAAGTGTACTACTTTGATTCCTTCGGCTTACCGCCGCTGAGTGTGGAGTTCTTGTCTTTCGTGGAACGCTCTGCTCCGTTCAAGTGGCAAAGAAACCGCGTTCAACTACAAGACACTTCTGCTGACACCTGTGGACCTCATTGCGTTCATTTCCGAATTGAAGCATGTCGAACAAGAAACCCCAAGAAGTGCGTCATGCGCATGAGCAAAATCCCAAAGCTGAGCGACCGGACAGTGAGTCAGAAGCTATCGATGATGCTGTTGTGACGGGTTGTTGCGATGGCGGCCGTTTCATGGAGGCAAAGATTCTCTGCCTTGCCGAAATGGTGTTGGATTTATCCAAAGTCGTGCAATGTCTATTGGAGAGAAGTCGTCCGGGGTGTGGTGGTGCGAGTGATGGCGGCGTGAGACTTTGCGGCCTGTTGGGTTGTTGCAAATCGAAGAAGCGAGCTAAAAAAGCATAAACTTGTGTGTTTTTTTTATTGAAATGAAAATAAAGAATAAAATGAAAAAAAAAGAAATTATCTTGTTGTGTTTTTATTTCTATATATAAGTTACATAACTTTTTTGTTTGTTTGTTTACAAACAGTCACGTGTCACGTGGTGTTGTTTACAAACAAGAGAGCCATGTGGTGTTGTTTACAAACAAACCCTAAGTAGGTCACGTTACCCTAGTTACCAGAATGCCGGCTTCTGATTGGCTGAGCCTAAGTAGGTCACGTGACGTAAGTAGGTCACGTTACCATGGTTACCAGAATGCCGGCCTCTGATTGGCTGAGAGCTTCTAAGTAGGTCAGTAGGTCACCCAGAATGCTGGCTTCTGATTGGCTGAGAGCCCTAAGTAGGTCACGTTACCATGGCAACGGGTCACGTGACCAAATGGCGGCCTCTGATTGGCTGCATGTCGATTGAGTAATAAACAGTAGTTAACTATAGTCCCGTTCCGATACATACTATACTACTTGTGAGGTATATATAACTTAGCCCTCTTACATGAGGAGAAGTGGTGGACATGAGAACATGTCTTGTTAATAACCTCTGTTGGGCAATAACCTCACCTACTCACTTCTCTCACAGACCTCACCTGGCCTGTCCACTTACTAATTATATACACCTGTTGTCTTCAACTCTACCCTGACACAAGTACACAGTCCACCTTACCTGCATGCCACATACATGTAATATGTATTCACGTCTTGATTTTGACTCCCCCTCTTTTGATGGGTCAACTGCTGTTGACTCTCAGGAATGGAGAGTCAAACTCATTTGACTCTCCTTTATAGGTGTCACATGGGAGACAAACTGCGGCCCTGGCTGTCAGAGTTGTGGTGACTCCTTTACCTTTCTCTGTATACATTATTTCTGACTCCTGAATAAAACTCCGTGAGACATCTCCAGCTGGTCCGCGATACACAGAAATGAGACATGATATAAAAAGACTACCCCATCATTCATCCATTGTCTGAGAACTCTCAGCGAAGATATTACTTTAGGATTTTTCAATTAGTTAAAAGATGTAAGTATGAAGGGAGACGATGAAAGAGATCAATTGAGATGCGAATGAAAGAGATGAACAATAAATCCCAAGGTGGTCTACTTTTATGTTGTGTATGGATGGTTCATTTTGATTCCACAGTTAATTTTGTTTTACGATCTCTCATAGATGGTCTTAATTAATACATTTTGTATGCAATCTATTGAAAATGAGCCGCTTTTACTTTCAACAAGCAGTTCAGATTATTATAAAAGAGAGCGGTTGGATTTCACATTGTAATTGTATCCATATTCATTAGTTTTGACAAAAAATGTGCGCTACTCCTCGTGCAAACAGCCAAGAACAGACAATGTTCCTCTTATCTTTATTCACCCCTTACCCAGTGGGCACAGAACATGAAATCAACATTGAGAAACAGTTGTCAATGTTGATTCAATGTTGATTTAAGCTTGATTCTACATTACACTGAATTATGTACCCAGTGGGTATCTTAGTGGCTGCTTATCGTGAAAGCTGTATGTTAACAATCATACAGTCTGCTGTGGGACATTGACTATACTCCTCTATCTCTGACTTCAAACCCTTCTTTGTCTATCAAGCTGTGTTGACCAGGTATGTCATGATAATCTCAATAGTATTTTTGTACTGGTAGTGCTATGCATATGTGTCAGGTATAGTTCTAACATTGTACATTACCAGGTAGTCACTATGGGGACATGTAGCCTAGTACTCTATATGCATCAAGCAGCATAATCAAAGTCACAAGGACTGTGTGTTTATGTATGCTCTCATCCAGAGGCAGATCATAGTACAATTTTGTTTCCTCTTGTGTGTGTGTGATCTACAGATCACAAAAAAAGACTACCAAGTTGTCAACCATGCATATCCTGCTATATAGGTATTTTCCCATTCAAAACAATGATAATATGTAATCTCATCCAAAAGATGAAGAAGGTATATCTGTGCCATGGGTGATATTCTGTAGACTAGGTTTTGAATGTGTATGATTTAAAAAGTATACACCCTCACATGGATAACGTATTCAAGTAAGCTAAAAACTGATGCTCACCATCTGGCCCATTGATATAATAATTATTATAATCTATTTCATTTTCGTAAAAATATGTATTATTAAATATGGACCCGCAAATTAGTCTTGTATTTAATGTAACAGACATTTCTCTTTTAGTGGTGCAGATATAACATAGAAAGATCTAGAGATGGACATATAAAGATCTCAGAGAAGACATTATTTCAAAAACGTTTGCTTGATTAAAATACATAAGTGAGTAGGTAGAAGATAAAAGACTGGGGATGTGCATTAAGGAGATGAACAGTACACCCCCAGGTGGTTTACCTTTATGTAGTGCATCAATGGCCCAGTGTGATTTAAGGGTTAATCTCATCACAAAAGAGTTCCCATACATACCCTTAAAGTGACATGGTCCGATTTTTTTCATATTTTAAATCCTGCTTAAAGGTGGTTCATATGTTAGTACAATATCATATTTGGAGAATAAGGCCCAATAAAATGTTATCTATGGGCAATAAGAGCCCAATTAGAGGGTCCGACATGGCCCAAGTGTAGTATCTTACAGTGTTTTGTCAATGGGGGAATCATAGCGTGCGCTCCAAAATTAGTAAATTGAGCCATAATCTGATAATTATTCAGATTTTAACTCTTTCTAGCCGGCTAGTGCATTAATGCACTACCTGGTAAAAAACGGCTAGTGCATTATTGCACTATGGGGAGGGTATTTTTTGGTAACAAATGCTATTATTCTGCGCATCCAAAATAAATATTTTGAACAGATGTAACCTGCTATCATGGCATCATATGAAAGGAAATTACCTACAGATTGCGAATTAGTCATTTGAAAACATATATCACAAATACCTTTTCACATATCAACCTTGATATAACCTTATATGTTAATACTGCTGGGCTTAGGGCCTCAATGTGCCGTATTCTGGGGAGTTTAAACTATCATAGAGCCGGCTGGAAAGAGTTAAGCTGAATTATAGGGAATGAGATAAAATAAAGTAGCTAGCACATGAAGTATGGCCATAGGGATCATTTTGATTCATTTTTAACAAAATTTATTTTTGAACCCTAATCATCGGACTATGTCACTTTAATGAATCCCTTTTGTGCATTTCTAGTGTGCAATCTATAAAGGGGGCATCGTTCACTTGGTACAAGGTGTGCAAATTATTATAGCAGACAGCGGTTTGGTTTCATATTGTGGTCTATAATTATTCCTCCCATCTGCTTTGGCAAACAATGATGGTACTCCACCTGTAAAACAGACAAAAATAGAAAATACTCTTTGTCCACCCCTTACATCAGTGTCACTTATCGTGAAAGCTGTATGTTTGCATCCAGAGCTGCCTTGGCGCTTCTCTATACATTAAAACCTTTGTTATACTTACTATGCCATAGTAATGGCAATGGTATTTTTGAATCTCCACTGTGCAGCTGTGTTATATAAAGTGGTAATAATTTGCATCATTCACTATGGGGACATGAAGAACTCTATATGCATCAGGTAGTATAATCAGAGTCACAGAGGCAGTGTGTTTATGTATGCTCTTATATATCCCGAGGTAGCTGGAAGCCTGTCAAGGATTGGGGAGCACTCTGATGTTTGATAGATATCTACTTGTAAAGCACTCTTGTACATAACAAAGAGACCACAAACAATGCTGCCAACCACGCATATCCTGTTATGGGGTTGTCTTATGTAATGGCATCCAAGACGATTAGACGTTCATGTATGGGAGAACTAGGCTGGGATAAATCTATTCATATTCTACGGGTCTACTTTTTGTAAGGCCCTCCATGTCTGTTTTGTCACTCAATTTAGAGTAGAAGGAATTTTCCATGACTCGTCTTTTTAGTTCTATGCAAAGGGGTGTGGAGTTAATTTTTGCGCAGTATAGACTCATACTAATCATGGCAGGGTAGCTATCTAGTACGTGTATACTCATGATTCCAATAAGTATAAGCCACTGCATGTCTTTCTCATAGTGGTGGTGCATCACAGAAATATCTGATTTCAATTTAGAATATAAATCTAAGCCATGGGAAACATGGGAATGTAGACTGTTATTTGCATGAGTGTTCACATCTGGTTTTATATGAGTGTCGATTTTGTGTCGATATTGCTTGAACACGATGTCTAAGCCGCACATAAGTGAAATGATCAAGAAAACATGAGTAATCTGCCCATACAGCGTTATAAAGTATGGTTTCAACTTGACACTGCGCATATATACATATTATCGCATCCTTCCTGTGGCAAAATGAAGAAGCAGTAAATGACTTAGGTTTGCAACTCATTTCTTGCATGGATCCACTCACACAGAAAAGTAAAAGAGTCAACTGTGTATCCCCCGTGGCTCTGCTAAAAATATCAAACAGTGTCAAACAGGTATTGGCTTAGCTTATATCAAGAGTCAAGTTGAGTTGATACTGATAGTACAGAGTCAGCTAAAGGGGTGCCTCCACCATAGACCGTCCATCCGTCCGTCCATAAAAAACGTCCAAAAAAGCAGGGAAATGGACGTTTTTGATGGACGGATGGACAAAACCCACTTCCACCAAGGTCCGTCCGTCCATTTCATCCATCAATCCGTCCAGTTTTTGGTCAAAAACCGTCCAGTTTTTGGTCAAAAACTGGACGGATTGATGGACGGAATGGATGGACGGATTCCGTCCATCAATCCGTCCATTCCGTCCATCACAGATGGGCCAACATGACCAGAAAATGGACGGATTCTGTAGAAAAATGGACGGACGGAAATATCAAAAAGATTTTGATATTCCCATTTCGTGATTCCGTCCATCAATCCGTCCAGTTTTTTACCAAAAACTGGACGGATTGATGGACGGAATGGACTGACGGTCCTTGGTGGAAGTGGGTTTTGTCCATCCGTCCATGAAATCCGTCCCGATCCCTGCTTTTTTGGACGGATTTCATGGACGGACGGATGGACGGTCTATGGTGGAGGCATCCCTTCAAGTTGACTCTTCATATACCGGTAGGCAGAGGAGAGCGTGGGAGACATAGCTGATATCTGTACTTTCTCTGTACTAAATACACAGTAACCGATGATTTCCTTCAGTTATATCACATATTGGCTACCCTGGGAATCCTTATCATATATAGCCTACCCTGGCAATCCTAGAAACGGCCTTGGCAGTAAAGCAAGCGAGTTAGATAAGAGGCCTTGGGTATATTTCCTTCCGGCTTGATGCACACATACTGGCTCCAGTTGCATGCAAAGTTGGCTTCAGGAAAGTAACATGAGTTGTGTGTAGATTACCTCCTGCTATCGGTAGTATAGCCTAAGGGCCATAAACCAAAGGCCGATTTGGATGCATTATCGGCTGATACATCCACAAGGTTATACTACAAAGTATTGCATTGGGCCTATTTGTTGAGTATGTATGGTCGATAATGCATCCAAATCGGCTAATGGGTTATGGCCATTACCAACACCCCTTCAACAAAATCGGCACGAACTAATTAGTATTGCAAAGGAGTATGGGAATTTAATTTGTGATTGACATGTTGGCTCTTGGACGTAGGGATCTTTTTTTTATTCTATGTATACTTCACCTGATCTTAGACCAAGTGTGAATCTTTGACAAGAATGTTGCAGAACATGCAACGGGATAGGAGACATTTTCAACCACAGCTTGTTGGTGGGTAAGGTATTATGAAGGTGTCCATGTTGCCATCTACCCAGCTAGCAAGGATACGTTGGGCCAACGTTGGGAATGGTTGGCACCATCACAGGCAATATCTCAACGTTGTGCCAACTTTGAACTGCCAATGTTGTACCAACTTTGGCAAATTTAGGTTGTACCAACATGGGCAATACTCCCAGTGATCTGCCAACGTTGGTACAACATCAGATAATTCATGTTGTGCCAACGTTGGCAAATCAATGTTGGCCCAACATTGAAAATACTCCCAGCAATGAGAAGAAAACCAACATTGGCCCAACGTTGCATTTCTAACGTCCACCAGAGGGCATTGATGGTTGTATGATTTTGACCAGGCAGCCCCATTATTTGTCACCATAACGGGGCACTGATATCACCCCTCTGGGTTGTATAAATGTTTAAGCAAGAGTTATTCCATTTATAAGCTATAAAATGTTTAATTACTAAATTATTAGGTGAAATATCAGAATCCTGGCAATATTTCTATGAGGACACCATTTTGTGGGGAACGATAGCTAGATAAGGGGCATGGGTTAGGGTCTTATTCTATATCACTTCTTGGCCCTTTGAGCTGAGATTAAGGTGAAATGTAAATAGGGGTGGCATTAAACATCTGCAATGCAGACTGCCATCCCTGTCTTTTGTTGATCAACCCGGACATAATTGGTTAGCGCTAAACACAAATGTGACAACACTTTATACCCTGAATACAATTTACAATTGTAACGTGCTTCTGTATTATTCTCAGTATGTGAATTGAATGGATCAATAAAAGATAAATCAACCTCTTAATCAACCTCTTAGAGAACTAAATAAAATGATGACATGTTGGTACAATCTGGTACAATGTTCGGCCAACATCAGAAATGAATATTGGGTCAATTTTGGGAAATATAATGTTCGAACAACATCATCTTTAGGCTCTGAATATGGTTGGCTAGACGTTGGGACATCATCTATGTCCAACGGTTGGTGCAGCGTTTGGCCAACATTGGCAAACAGTGACGTTTGGCCAACGTTGTACCAACGTCACTGTTTGCCAACGTTGGCAAAGCGTAGAAATGGACGGCCAAAAAGCACTTTAGCCAACGATAAAGCCAAACGTTGGCCCAACCCCAGCCAATGTTGGGATACGTTGGGCCAACGTTGGCAATGGTCAGCACCGTCGCGGGCAATATTTTAACGTTTCGCCAACGTTGAAGTGCCAATGTTGGTACAACGTTGGCAAATCTATGTTGGACCAACATTGAAAATACTCCCAGTGATATGCCAACGTTGGTACAACATCAGATAATTCATGTTGTGCCAACGTTGGCAAATCAATGTTGGACCAACGATGAACATACTCTCAGCAATGAGAAAAAGACCAACGTTGGCCCAACGTTGTATTTCTAACGTCAAACAGAGGGCATGGAAGGTTGTATGGAGAGATTTTGACCACCATCCCCATTATTTGTCCCCCATAATGGGGGACAAATCATAGCAAATAGCAGGATCCCCCCTGGGTTGTATAAATGTTTGAGCAAGAGATATTCCATTGATAAACTATAAAATGTTTAAGTACCAAATTTAGATGTGAGATAACATAATCTCACAATATTGATATGAAGACATCATTTTGTGGGTAAGGGCAAGCAGATAAGGTGTAAAGGTTGGGAGCTTATTTAGTATCACTTCTTGGCCCATTGGGCAAAGATCAAGTTGAAAATGCAAATAGAGAATGAATTGGCTGTCTCTAAAATGATGATTCTTGACAGCCATTGAGGGAAGTTGATCACATTTGAGGCTGGGAAAATATAACATTTTGGTACAATATTGGGCCAACATCATGAATAAACATTGGGCCAAAGTCGGAAAATATACGTTGGAACAGCGTCATTTTCAGGCTCTAAATTTGGTTGGCTAGACGTTGTACCAACGTCATTAGACGTTGGTACAGCGTCCAAAAACTGACGTTGGACCAACGTCCTAATGTTGGGCCAACGTTATTTCTTTGCGACGTCAGGGCGACGTTCTGATGGACGGACAAATGAACGTTGGCCCAACGTCAGAATCTGACGTCAGTCCAACATTGACTACTGTTGGCCCAACGTTGGCCCAACGTATCTTTGCTGGTTGGGGTGCCATAAAGCGTGAATCCACTGAGGCAAAATCCGTCAGATCGGATGCACCTCACAATGTTAAAGCTGGGCCGTCAGGGAATAAGTTCAGCATTTTCCATACATAGACTAAAATAACAGTTCCACCAGAGGGCAGCAGTGTTTGGACCAGCTGTGGACAGGGGACCATGAGCATTGTCCAGCTACAACATATTCACCCTATCGTGTACCTGTAAGAGCTGAGCTCCCAGCCCTTAAGAGCCATCTTGTGAATGGAAACTAAACTATATCCAAAAGTGCTTTTGGCCTCACTTCAACCATGACGGTCAAGCTTTAAACCTATGGATGAATCTCGTCCGATCCGACGGATTTACCTTGAGCAGTGGATTCAACCCTATAGAGACAGTGCATGCACTTGGACAATTTCGCAAGGTTTGAAGACTGAAGGACTGGATTTATGCCTAATGGAAAGCTTTTGAACATGCTTTTGGTCTAACAGTATATAACCATGAAATCCAGCACCTCGAGATGCAATTCGACTATATTCATGAGGTATGTTATCTGTTGCACTTACATTTTCTTTACTGTATATATACTGCACAGTAAAGTATCATATTACTGACAGCTACAATCTAGTTTGCTGTACAGCTACAGTGGGTGTAAGAATGTATATTTTCATGGTTCTTTTTCAACAACAGATGAAGTGATAATGATTATATGCTTAAGTTGTATATGATTATGAAAAGCACTTTCGAAAAAGTCGGATTTGGACATGACATGTAGTATGTGACTGTAGTTAACAGCTGTACTTCAGACACATGTCTGACTGGTGATGACTGTTGGGAAAGCCAATTTTAGACCAAGCTGCCCGGGTAATAGAAACGGAAAGGGCCCTTTACTCTGGGGACTAAAATCAACTGAGGCTTGCACTTTAGCTGGCCCTTCCATCAACGTTAGCCCATCCATCCATACTACTGGGCAAAACATGCATGGAACCGTGTTCTGCTTCCACCAGAGGTCTGCCTGTCCAGTCCGTCTGTCACACATTGGAAAGTACTAGACGGACAGTTAGACAGAATGGGTGGACGGACGTTTTAGCACCACGGGTCCTTTTGTCCAGTCCGTCCGTCCGTCCATCATACACTGGACCTTGGCCCACATGGACAGAAAAAAATCCATTTCTGATGGAGAAATTGACAGACGGAAAAGGCAAACATGTGTCCAGGACAGGGACAGATAAGCATAAGATTCTTCAAAACGTCCATCTCCAATGTACGGCATCCAGCAATCCGTCATGCACATTTCGTCCATCCGTCACCCTAATCCGGACTGGACTGATCCATGCATGTTGTGCCCAGTTTTATGGACGGACAGATTGGCTAACGTTGATGGAAATCCCGCTTTAGACTGTGATTGGTCACAGCTCAATCTGTCCGAGTATCTGATCAATGTTTTCACTAGGTCACTGACCTTAGATATCTGATAGTGAAAGACCATACATGACTATTTTCAGAGGGTGTTTCTATATAGAGATCTATGCTATTGAACTGCCGTACATCTAACATGTCTCTTCCACAGAACCTGTGCGACAAATACACACAATGTTATCAATGATGATTTTGAGCGACACAATCATTCAGTCAGTGGATCACCAGATGAAATATCATTTTAATATTGGATATTGTCAGACAAACTACACAAACGGTCATTTCATTCCTAAAATTGAAAATTAAAATAAATCGAATTCCAACCAGATACGAAGAGAGATCCTGGAGGAACTGATGATTACAAGTTTGGGTAATGATCTTTAAAATGAGATTATTATCATGAGCTGAATTAATAGTCCTAACAGTTTTCTGGGAATTGCCTATTTAAGACGAGTTGATATGTGTAACTGGATTTTCTCCAGCCCACGGCAAAAGGCCCACAGCTGACTGCCCAGCTGCCCAGCTGCCATGCTGCCCAACTGCCCTGTAATGGAGGCAGGGGTCAGCAACTGTAACAAATGCTGTTGAGGCCTCCACTCGTCAGGTGGTATAGCGGTAGTTTCTGTCTCCCCAAACCAATAGACCTGTCAGCCAATAGAATGGTTGACTGAATGGCAACAATTCGCTTTTTATATTGGCAAAATACGCAAAAATACTCTTTAGTATAAATGTGGTTGTATGAGGACTTCCGAATGCCCGTTTGCACTTTTGAGTTACTGTCGTGACGTTTGATGGAAGGGCGGAATGGTTTCCATGGCCACCAGAAAGTGTCATATGATATGTCACATTTGTATAGAAAAAAATCATTTTATATTCTAAATGTATAAGGATTGCTAGCAGCAATGACAAAAGAGGACAAAAATTATTTGTTTTTCTTATGTCATTCTGAGGCCACCTGGTGGCTAAAAACAGAGCTAAAAATCTCCATTCAAAGACCTTTTTGTCAGGAAGGGTCACCTTTGTTCACTATTAGATTCTGAAGTGGTCGTTTGAGACAGAAAGGAGGTCTGATACAGGCAATGTAATATTATTTATTGACATAACTTGTCATTAGACTTTTTCTTTGAACATGTGTCATATCACAATGAGGTGCCATAATATACTATTAATGATTGCACTGATCTCGGGTGAACCATCAAATCCAACAAAACCATAATGTCCCTGACAACCATCAGATAAATGCAAAAACGGTGTTGATGGAACAGGGTTGTTAAATGAGTGAATTTTTGTCCTGACATTGATTTTCTCCTTGCCTATAGTAGTTGATAGTTCTCGATGGGCTTCACACCCGCCCACGTATATATGTGACACGATCTGCGAAAAAGGCCATTAGTGCCGGGTGCAATAAGATCGCTTTTCCCAGTACATGCCACATATATTCATATACACGTGTAAGCGCAGGAATCCTTTGTTGCTATTTTTTATAGACGGAGGGGAAGTGCACTTCTTTATGAAGACAAGCGTCGACCCTGTGAAGACACACGTCGACCCTGTCACATAGAATAACAAATTAAGCTATATCGATGTATGTTGACCTTTCCATCCCTTCCATCAAGTTTTATATTATTTGGTGAATGAAAGTAAAATAGGTAAATTGACTGCACCGAGCTAGGTTACGATAAGCGACAATCACGATGTCATGAAAGTCGATCTTCCAATTTTAGTGCCCGTTGTCTTCATCACGAACGCCCAATTGGCAAAGTGGTACTTAAAAGATTGATTGTGCTATTTTGGGGACGGTATGCGTAGGTGTAACAATACTGACAGCTGTGTTGAATGGTATACAGAACGAAGTACATGATGATTAATTAAAGTAAAATAATAATTAGGCCACTCCAAATTATATCCTTGTATTCTCATCACCGCGCGCATCACCAAAATCGGATTTAGAAGTTTATTTTTTACTTTTTGTTGTTGCAGATTTTCATGGAAATACGTGATAAAGATGGACACATAATATGGGCATATTTTATATCAAATTGAAGCTTAGAGTGCTGCAAATGCGATGGGATAGAAGAAAAACCTGCATATTCACAACTTGCATAGGTGATTTATATTTTACTTAAACAGGAATTTAGTTGATCGAGAACCTAGATTTCCCAATTAAAATAACCCTCAGCAAAAAAAAACACACACAAAAAAAACTACAACTGCACCCTCATCATATTTCTCATGGCTTGCTGATGAGAAACAAGGATATTATTTGGAGTGGCCTTCTATTGAAGGAGACACCCGCCGAGGCGTGACTAGGTGACAAATGAGTGAGGAACGACCGTTTAGTCAAGCTATTTTTGCCATGCTGTTATCTTTTGTGACAATGTGTTAACAGCTCTGTAAAAATGTTTATTCGACAAGGCATCAACTTACAGACTCATTAATTAATGAGTAACATGAGCAGAATTAATGCTTACATATTAAATTGATGCGATCCATCCTAAATTATGATCGCTCTATCATAGACTGGCAAAAATGGTATATCTTGCAGACAAGGCCACGTTGTGGCGTTGGTATCAAAGATTAGCGCCATCTTAAAGGCCCAGATCTCGGTACTCCTCCAGGGACAGTCGGAGTGGAGCCGGGACAGGTACCCAGCCCTATTTATGAGGGCGCTGGGGGATTAGAATAACTATGTTTTACTAGTAACACAACAAATCCGCATAGGGATTAACGGTATACACCGTGAACTTGAAAGGGAGAAAAAAAGCATGACTTCATTAATTGTAGCTCAATCAGCAACATTAATAATGAGCATCGTCTCCAGGGGTAAGCCAACACGCAGGAAGTAAGATTTCTGCAACCTGTGCAGATTTAAAGTATTCCAAAATGCAGATGGAGTGTTTGTCTAGCATTTGAGGAGACTCACAACAGTAAATGTAAGGAATACCCATAGCATAAACTTTGATATTGCATTCTAGTATCTGTGCCATGGGATAGTAGTCTTGAAATCGTAAATATAATAATATAAACAGGGAATTCTGGAATCTGTTTAAACTAGGAGTACTTTCCTTAGAAACAACCACAAAATCAGAGAGGCAATAAAATACCCCTTTGTTACCATACTTTATAATACAAACTATGGAAACAACTTTGAAAGGTGACACGCCTAGCTTAGTTCAAACACCTTCCCTTGTTCCAGATAGAATACTTCACTGAGTGTCTTTAGTAGACCATCTCAAATATCATTCTGGGAAAACAACCTTAGCAGTTAGTGCACCATGCACTAAGGTCCCCTTTCTCTGATCATACAACGGCAAAATTGGCAGCCATGGAACCTGGCCCTAAGATCGCAGGAACAAGAAATTGTTCTTAATGGTCACACAGATTACAAAGTGAGAGGATAACAATGTGCTGTGACAGCAACAAGGACTAGCTTTTTCTGTTGAGTCAGGGAAAAACTACTGGTCCTTACCGACAGGACATGCAATAAAAGTCATACCACAGCATGTCTCCCAGACAACTAGGGGTGCCGGAAGGGCGCTGCTGCCTTGCCTCGATGTAAAGAGCAACTCATGGTAGGCATTGTTGTAAGATGCTTTTATGTGAGCTGCTCTAAGCATGAGGGAACTGCATCAATGCACTGAGTCCCTTCTCTTTAACAAAAACATGAGGAGGCTGAGATCACAAATTAATGCTCCATTAGTTTGGAGCTTTCTAATGCTGTCCCCATATTCTGTGATGTAAGGAAGAAGCATTGGTATTAGGACATGTCCGTGGGCAATGCATAATTCATATCCAAGTATGAAAGGTACATTCCAAGTATGCAAACCTCATATTCATTTGAACATATCTGTTATCTTGTGTTGTGCTTTTATCCATATACAAAACTGCAACTTTACATAATATGAATGTATAAGTAAGGCAAAATCTTCAATGATCCCCCACATCGGTATAGTAGATGACTGTGTACAATGGACTGTTTTATATATGTATTCAGCAAAATATTGTCCTCACATTACTGTTGAAGAATATAAAATCATATACGTTTTCCTTTATACAGACATTCATGATTTATATTGTGTACCTTTTAAACCAAGATCTATGTGTCACATGTCTGTTTCTGAAGTGGTTCCATATACAGCAGGGTTGTAAACATGGGGTGGGATCCCTTGGTTCACGGAATCTATGGAGCATTGTTTAATCTACTTTTACCTGGCATGAAAGCAGGAGCCAACAGCATGGCGTTATAAATATAGTTCACTATAATAGAATCTATGTTGTATTGACCAACAGCAGTGGCCGGACAAAGGGCTAGTCGCCTTGCCCATTTACGGCCAACATGTATTGAATAATAAATGATATTTACATCCATGTAGCTTCATATACTGCCTAACATCAACCTTTAAAGTTAGTACATCTGATGTGTGGGACAAAAAATGAATTCCCTAAAAATGAGCTAGAATTTTCACAAATAACTTCCTATCTACCCCATCACCTCTCATTCCCTCCCGTTTTGCTGAAATTCTATTGCCTAATATAGGCATATCGTCATTTTGGAATAAGATCGTGCACCATTATCCCCCATTGAAAATACACTATAGGCCACATGGGATCCCTTTCTGACCTATTGGTACCAATTGGCAACATCAGATAGTCCCGTATTCTCTAAATACTTTTGTATCATACTGTTACAGTGTTTGGAATACATTTAAGTAAGATTAGGAATTTGGTCAAAAATCGGATATTGCCACTTTTTCGGGCCCAAAGGTGTTGTACTCTGCTATGTCCTTGGTCGTCATGATACATGAATACAGCTCTACAGCATGGCTACTGAGATGCGGGATTGACACACGTTTTAACATTATCCAGAGTGAGTGGTAACATGGGGGGTTTGTGAAATTGTAGACCAACTGCTTTTTGTTAACAACGCCAGATTAATGTTGCAAAACAGTGCCTATAAAAATGTGGCACTGTCCATCAATTGTCACTGCACTTGAATCTAGGAGAGTATCACATTAAATAATAGAACAGCTCTAGAGTTTCACCGGACAGAACGTGTCTATCAGATGCATTATTTCTGCTTGCTTTGTTCAAGTAGATTTGTGCACAAACCTTGGCTATCTGAATGTCGAATAACTTCTGTGACCTAATGCAGTTATGGATTGGCGTAACTATTTTTATGGTTTGTATGGGATAACATCAATCATTATGGAAATTGGATATACTGTTTAGGAAGCAGTTTATTGAAAACTTCAATATTAGAGTGGACAGGTTCAGCAAAGGAATTATTATACGTCATTTGGGATATTTCAAATTAAACCTTTAGTTTTCTTATTACATGAGCTTATATTATAGTCGAATATAGAATGAGTGATCGGCAGGTGCCAATAGTATATGGATTCATTGTGCAAATAAATGAATAAATTGATGTGGCCATTAATTGCACCCTCTGGTTTAAAAAATGTATGTAGGAGTGGCATTGTGTAGGCCATCAGGGGAATAGGTTTGGCTTGGAAATGGCCACACTTGTAGACAGGGGGCAGAGAAGCAAATCACCAGTCTACATGTAGCACACCTCAGTCAGACAAGGACATGAAGTATTTACATCACACTAGAGAGGGGTAGTCAATCAACACAGTACTGTTACTCTACACACTCATACAAGGATGCTCCTCCTGTGCGGCTCCACATGGTTGTACTATAGGTGTCCCAGGCAAGCTAATGCTTAAAAGGCATTACTAATGTGTTACTGCATAAACCATCAGATTTAAGAAACTTGACCAACATTATTAATGACTGTGATCAATCTTCAGATGCTTCAAGTTGCCGAATAATCAACTTGAAGTGTTCCTTAAAGTTGCCTGATGAATAAAAAGGTTCATGCAGTATTTGTAGCACAGTCAGTGTATGTTGTTGTTATATCCAGAAATTGGTGTCAGATAATGGGTGCCATAGTACACATTGGGTGTATTTCCAAGAACAGAATGTGCCATCATGTAATATCTCATTATAAATTGCATATTGCCGGATACTATACTGGATGGACAAAACTGAAAGTTATAATTATTGGTTCTCAACCAGGCACCAATCGATAGAGAAACAATAGGGACCCATAGGGACCGTTACTATAAAAACTGGTTGAAGTTGAAATGCCATCTAATTCGAAACAATGCTAATCAGGGAGACTTAATTGTGAAGAATCGGTCATTGTGACAATACCTGTTTAGTTAGTTCAATTGGGAGAAATCAATCTTAACAAGAAACAACACATTAGTGGGCGTCTGTTATCAGCTAGTAAATAGCAGAACTCTCCTTAGTTACCGGATATTGTGCTCTAATTGAACAATTTATGATGGGATTTCTGTAAATAAAACCGCAATTAAACCGTAACCTTGTGTAAACGCCATATAATGAGTGAATTTCAAATTTCCCATTATTAAAGGAAATGTGGGAGGAAAGGATGAAATATAAAATAATATGTATCAGATGGGGAGAGCTGGGGGAGCTGTGTGCTTTGGAAATACTACATCACCATGAGCACCCAATGTACATAAATCCGGATTTCAAACAGCTAAAGCTTGATTAATATCTGATGTACTTAGATGTAACCCATCTATTATTAAAGGTAAGGCCTGCCCTGGGCGGGGGATGTACCCGTTATCCCCAAGGATTAAATACTGACATGTAAACCTCATTGTATGAACATACATGGTATAAATGCTGACCCTATAAGGAAACAAAACCTCCAATACAATCCGGAAATGTCGAACTGGTTTACCATTCTATAGATTGCATTAGTGATCATCTTGCATAACTAACTGTATTACAACATTGAATCAACGTTTGTTAAGTAACGTTTTCCTCAAAACAATATTGCTGAACATAACCGTTGAAAAAACGTCTTGTTAACTATATTCAACCAGTTAATCATTATGTAACGATTAGGGAACCTTAATACTCACTAAACGCCCCTGGTGCCTCAGAGTCTCCCATCGAAATCAACTTTCTGATTGGTTCCCTTCTCTCCTCAAAGCACCAACGATTTGAGCATTACGCTGGAGCTACTTTAGTATTTGGTGACATTTCTCAGTGTAGCCTTCAGTAATTGGGCCCCCTGCGTACAGGATGAAGGGGCCCTCACCATGGATTCTGAGTAAACATTCAGTAAGGACCTCAGATTATACACCTGACATACGATGACATTTTAGCAAGCAACTGGCAAGTTCAGCCATACTTAACAGTGGGTTTGTGTGGGGACATTAACTTGACGTGGCATACACTGGGAAAAGGGACCTTAGTGCACCCTGAATTAAGGGCCTTTTTCACAGATCGTGTCACAATTGTGCAGTGTTGCTTGCCTAGTGTAAATAGAGGATACCACACTGATATTCGTTATGCCCTGGGGCTTAGTCTGTAGCCTAGTGGCTATCCCAGGTTAGTCATGGGATATTGGTCAGAATGGGGAACTGATATTCAAAAATGACTGAGGCAAAAGAATATATAACTAGTGCCTTACCCAAAGACGCCCATCCTAATTCTCATAGAAATGGAAAGACTAAGGTGGGTTGGTCACTACTGACTAACCTGATAGTATTAACCAACCGTGGTTAGTCATATAAGGAGCAAGGACTGACTATTAAGCTTACACGGTTAATCACTAGTGACTGAGTTGTCTGCCAGTACTAACTAAAGTCAGAATATCAGTGCTATTCTGTCAACACAGCCAAAAATAATTTCAAGAAAATAAGATTAGGTCAAAAAGAAACGAAGGTTTGTTTCAGGTCATTCGACCAACCCTATCAAAACAGAGATTTTCGTATTTTCCCCCTTTTTTGCTCCACTTTCGGGTCTTCAGAGAGGCTGGGTAGAACTTTCATGTTTGAAAAAAAAGAAAGTAAAAAAAACCAACTCCGACCGACCCTACATTTTCTTGCCATGTTTTTCTTTTTGTTAAACTCGTCTGGCAGACAAGCCACTTGTTTTAAATTTATTTTTCTTAAAACAAGTGGTTTATCCGCCAGACGAGTTTAATAATCTTATTTTCCTGAAATGAGATAATTATTTTTGGCTTTGAATGGACTACTGTCCGGTCCTTTCTCCAATACAAGGGAAGTAATGGCCAACGAGTGAAGACGCAGGTCAAGGGACGCTACTCAATTAGGAGGATATTCCTAGGTTAGAGGGGATCAACATAGTTAAAGTGATAACATATTGGCACTGACAATCACCAGAGGGCATCGCTGTGACACGCAGGTGCCCCTCCCCTCGTCCCTCCCCCTTGACCGACCCTAATACCATGCACCATATAAGGCCATTAAGTGATCTCTCAGTCAAATGTGTTATTACGCTATAGCCACCACTGCACTGCCTATTATGTGGCTGCTAATACATCCTCTACTCACCCAGAACTGGGAGGCACCAATATAGCACATGCCCCCACCCCCATGCCGGCACTACTAACACACTGTCTTACTGGCCTCCGCCACACAGCCCCCCCCTCATCCCGAACATACTCTCACACATGTACCTGCTGACCAGATACGCAGCCAGAACCTTGTCCCACTGCTGACCTGCCTGCCCCTGTTGGTGTAGTTGACCTCCACCTACCGAGATGTCCAGTGGTTTCTTTGCCCACTGCTTCTCCCATATAAATAGAAACAATCAACTACATGTATATGTAACTCGACCTATGAGTACTTCTGCATAGGAGAATGAGGTAGGGGAGACCGGGGTACAGTGAGACAGAGAAGTTTATTTTCCCCATAGGGCCTAAACTCTGAATTGGATAAACGTTTATATGTCAACATTCAAAAGTGTATTATTTTCCCTTATTTTGGAGTTCCCAACATATTTGCTGTGGTCAATGGTGTTCGGCCTATGGACAAAATAAAATATTGTCTCACTGTGCCCCAATATGAAAAATCAGGGGGCACAGTGAGACGCAAGGTGGGGCACAGTGAGACAGTATTAAGGTAATCCATGAAAGATCATGCAAATAGCTGAATACATGAAAAATCCAACTTAGACAATATATTTTAACCTTTATACTAAAGAATAGCACTTTTTGATAGTTAGTCACATCAAAGTTTCATAAGGTTGCTAGCTCTCGAAATGTCCATGCTATGTTAGCTGTCTCACTGTGCCCCGTGACACAGGCATTTCACTGTAATCTATGATATTCCTATGGCTGTCTCATTGTGCCCCATCCTCCCACGTTATCAACCATTCAATGTAAAAAAATTATGGGTCCATATTGAATTTATCCAAAATGATAATTTTGTAAAGTATATTAGTGCACTTCAAAATTATGGGATAATTTACAAAAATTCCGTTTGGTTACCATGACAACCTGCTTCGTCGTAAAATATGAGAATTTTACTTTTTGCAAAAATATAGGTCTAAATGATAGAACACCTACTTGTGGTACTCAAATTTTCGCCAATTTTTTAAAAATATGTTATTTGTAGCTAATTTTATCTATAATAAATTATTTTGGGCTATGACCCTAAATCCAGAGGCCCCAGGCCTTCTGTCTCACTGTGCCCCGTGTCTCACTGTACCCCGGTCTCCCCTATAACCTCCAAGCAGTCAATGGTCCAGTCAATGGTGTGCTTCCACAGGCACACATGATTTTAATTTATTTTTTTGGGGGGGGGGGGAGGGGGGGGGGGGGGGTTGGGGAGGCGCAGCACGTCTCAAATCCGAACATAGTGGGGGGGGGGGGGGGTCGAAATTATTTTCAGCTAATTGGACGGGGGGGGGGGGGAGAGGGTGTCAGGATAAAAGTTACCATTTTGGGAAAATCCATCAAGCCACCCCCTCCCACAGCTACTGATAAATGACTCTACAGATTTGAGTTTCCTAGGTCGCAGGCCCGGTTCCTGCAGGCTTACACAGACGCCACATGGTTGGGAAACTGCACCATAATAGCACCATTCCCTCTTACATTTTTTTATTTTATCATACCAAGGTTATAGCAGTCTGTAGTTTTCCCTATCATAATACATGGTGCATGTATAAGACAGTATTAATCTTATTTAGAAAAATATGTCTATATTTATGATTATTCTTATGTGTGTATTAATTGTAACTTGGTGAGATATGGTTCATATACCAGTACCCTATAAAGTATTTACCATGTGGCTTGTGTTTGCCTGCACCCTTCTATTATTAGGCACAATCTACAACTCGAATCTCCCCTATAATAATGTCATCTCCGTAACAGGGACCCAGGGCAGTCCCTACTTTGCATAACTCTACCTGTAGTAACCTGTGGGCGGGTCCTAGTCTGTGTCAATCAAAAACATAGGCTGAAAGATGGATGCAAGCCCACGTATACATGGAGGCTTTAATATTAGTCAGGTGTATTTAGTTAGAGCTAGGGGCGCTATAGAAAGCCGATTCATAACCACAGATGGGTCTGAAGTAACATATTAGAAGTTAGATATTTGAACGGACCGGCCACTGTGGGGAATCCAACATGGCAGGTAAACAAACCGAGGTAAAGGGGAAGAAAAAGAAAGCACCGACGGAGCTTCCTTCATCCCAAAAGAACACTAGGAGGAATATTTTAAACCACGACCTACTAGATGAAGAGAGCCAAGAGGAGAATACCAGGAATGATTTACCCACAGAATCAGGATCGGAAGGCAGCAGTGGGAATGAGAGTGACTACCATAGCGGCGGCGAGACGCCAGGTAAACAAGGCACAGGTGAGCCTGACTCACCTGTCACAGGTACAACACAGGCTGACGAAGTAGGACTCACTAGTGGGGCAATACACATCAGCCCTGACGCCGAGGATATATCCTTCAAACCAAACAGCCCAAATGGTAAGAGATTTGATACGCTCATGACTATGATAGGTAGACAAGCAGGACTGATACAAAATCTAATCACTGCTGTACCAAAAGACCTAGTAGGGAGATTGGATAAAATTGACACTGATATGCAACAGGTGAGTGATAATGTGACTCAGGTTGAGGAATCAGTCAATGCCAAATTAAAACGGATTGAAGATGACCTTAAGGAGAAACAAAGCATAACGACGGCAGAGATAAAGGAGATCAAAGCAGAGGTCGTCAGCAACAAAGTGTTAGTTGTGAAGAAAACTGAAGAAACCAGGTCCATTATAAGGACCCAGTGTAAAAACAACTCAGAGAAGATAGATATAACTAAACTAGAACTGAGGGAAGAATGGAAGAAAACCCTAGATCTAAAACTAGCGGCTCAAAACGAGGCCTTCCAGAAGCAACTTGAAGGGCTGAATCAAATCAATGCAGCCATACAGAAACAACTAGATGAACACGTGACCAAAACAGGAGTAGGACAGGGTACCCCGACCGTGGAGGAGGATGAGGGCCAAGACCCCAAGAGACCATCCAAGAGTGGGAGGACATATAATTATCCCAGCGACGATAGAAGCCTGATTGTATTGGGACACCATCACAATCCATATGAGGACCTAAGCACTGAAATGGGGAACGCCTTTAGAAGTGTTAGAATGAATATCACTGATAGGGATGTCATCTCCACAGAGAGGGTGGGAAAATTGATGTCTGACAAGCCCCCTATAAGAATTGACTTTGTTAGCATTGAAGCAGTCAACCGAGTGTTAGCAAAAAGGAATCCACTCAAGAGGAACAGACGTTGGGCACATCTATCTATTGAGAGATATGAAGACCCTGAAACCAGAAGGGCCAAGAGGATCTTCAAGACAGTGGCCGACAACAACAAAAACCGTAGGGATGTAGTAACACGTGTCACCACTGAAGGTATTAAAATAAATGACATATTCTACAAAATAGCTGAAGTCGACAATCTCCCACGGAAACTACTCCCAGGGAAGAAAGCACACAGCAAAGTAGTTAACCTAGAGGACACCTCTCCAAGCCCATACCAAGCGAAGCTGGCCGAGGCGGCAAACCGACCGGATAACGCACCCGCAGACGCAGAGGGAAACCCAGCTGATGACGTCACAAGGGGAGCTCCAGCCCAGCGCGTTCGACTGACACCATGTGGTATAGTATTTAACGGGGAGGAAACCACACTCTCCAATTTCCATCACGCCCCCTTCGATGCACCAAAGGAGGATGGCACGATCTTTAACTACCAATCAGTGGAACAATACTACCAATACTACAAATGTGTGAGCAGGCAAGCAGAAAGGATGGTCCCCGCGGGATTAGTTCCGATTTTAGCCACCAGGGGGCGCCACTATGGCCTAAAATGGAAGAATTATGCTGAAAAATGCTCTTGGGTACTTTTTTCTGGAAAATTCAATAGGATTACATAAAACATTCCATTTTTGGCAAAAAGCTTCTTTATTTGGCAGGTAAAAGGAACGTTTTAAAGCCTAAATGGGTGTGCTTGTTGATATGTGTTGCCATGGAAACATGATTTTTTATTCGAAATAGAGGAAATTAAGACATAAATTGATAGAATGATTTGTGAGGATTGCCAAGGTGAAAACAGAACAAAATTATGATTTCTAGATCGAATTTTATGACTTAAAGAATAAAAATGTACCATAAATTTCTAATTATCATAAATAATGCTAATTAAATAGGGATATCTTGGAAAATATGAGACATAGAGCTTATTCGGATTTTCAAAGGGGTGATGCCCACACATATTCATGAAGCCATTTCTCAAAGACTTGAAATAATATCTTCTGGTGTGATATATCATTGGAAAGCTTATGACATCAATTTCAAAGTTGGCTTTTTCCTTGGAGTACCCTTTTCCCTTGCCTGTACACATGTATTGAGTTCAAGCACAACGACAAAGCCGAGGCAATACTCAAAATGAGGGACCCCATCAAAATGAAAGCCATAGGGGACTCATTTGATGTCCCTGATCACTGCCCCTGGTTAGGTAAGGTAGACGAGGTACTCTACAAAGGCATGGAACTCAAGTATAGAAACAACCCGACACCCAGAAAGGACCTATTAGAGTCACACCCAGCACACCTGATTGAATCAACACGGGACGCCTACTTCTCAGGGGGTTTCCCGTGCGGCAGTGGGGTATATAACAACTCCAGACGCTACCAACAGCATCCATGGCGAGGTATGAACAGAACAGGCAATCTACTAGTGAAACTCAGAACACAGTTGATCATCGAACACGGCCCACCGAACAATGGGGGAATCCCGCGGTTAGGGGAACCCCACACGGCGGACAAAGAACCAACCACCGGCGCAGAAGTAAACACCGACTGACTGAAAACACCTCCCACGTAAACACTGAAAAACCGGGACAGCAGACATGAGTGCAGACAGCCAGCAGGAGTAAGATGATACTTTTCCAATATGTAATATGATCCATAAACTGAGGCACACGAATAACACCGGGGTTTTACCGTGGGTGGGCGATAAGGGGGGAACTGGCCTATACCCACAGCATCATACGTAAACACGAAGCTCACTAACGAAGCCTCACAACCGCCTGGTCACAGGGGTAAAGTGTAGCAATCTACAAAGTATACAACATTTAAGTAGTGTATACCACCTGCCTGGTAGCAGGAGGAGATGTTATCACTGACTATCTGCCTGGTCACAGGGGAAGTTTTATGTAATAACAAATGATGTTTTGTGTTGTATAGGGCCTCATAAACCCCCCGCCCCCCCCAGACACCAGCCTACCCAACTGCCTGATTACAGGAGTAGGGGGGCACCACAGCTGCCTGATCACAGGAGCTGCCAACTGTCGCCACTGCCTGATAACAGGAGTGTACACATCGGTGCTAAAACACCCCCCCCCCCTGCTGCCTGATGACAGGGCCCATGTTGGTGCGCCAATTGTATACTGGTAATTTGGTTTTGGCGCCCCATCGTCTGTCCCTCTTCAATAGTGTGTCACTTCTTATAAGGCAGAGACCGAAGAGAAATGTCTTGGGCATATCTATTGCTGTTTCACCCCCATTTCCTGTACTCATTTCCATTTCTATGATATCCCGTCAATAAATTACCGGTTGATCAGAAAGGAGATGATCTCATGAAGATCTCAGAGTTACGTCCAGCGGTATAAGAGATGGTGCCTAGTTCTGCATATACAAATCTATATTATATTCTTAGGAATATTGCATGTAAGGAACAATATAATGTTACAAATCAGAATCCACTTCCATGTATAACACTATAGGAACAATATCTGAAGCAGTAGACGTGTTTGACAGTATGTTTATACCTTCCAATTTTAGTTGCTAGAGATTAGGCATCTGACAAAGCAGCAATGTGGTTCATGAATGGACCACAAGCGCAGTTCTTTAATGTGCTACGCCCATGTTTTATCTGCAGTAACATTTGATAGAAAGTCTTCCAGTGAATATAGACACGTTTCTGCAACATTTAACTAGCCTTTTTCAGTAATTTACCAATGTACAGGTTGTAGCAATAGCCACCCTGACTTATCATCCTTTACAATGTGAAAAGTGGACTCGAGCCTCGAGTCGATTCTTCATAATTATGTTAATTGTTTTAGGTGGCATCGGATTTGTCACCCAGCAGAACGTGCTTAGCTATATAGAGAAAAAGGTGACTTCAAAGCCTAATCTCAACAAGAATGATTTAATAATGTGGTTCCCAGGAAACACCTTGTCTTATGTCTGAAGCCAATTTGTCCGTCACTGTCCAGAGCAGTGGTTTAGCAACAAATCTCGCCAAGGCTTTTCCTCGTCAATATTGTGTGCATGCATGTATGTTTTAATAAAACAAATGTATTTACTGTTCTGCAAAACCCTCCAGTCTACACATGGGGAAGCATATAGTCATCTAAGCTATGTACAATATTGAAACAAGAATCAGAGATAGTTCTATGGGGACCTATTCATTGTAAGATCCATACACAGTGTAGGCATGACACAGGTCTGCAGGGGTGGGACAGGATCCGACATTGTCATACGCTGAATGCAGCTCTGGGAACCGGGGAATGTCTCTATGAATAGTCCACCTCAGACACATTAGTTTTATGTACATGTAAAATAGCTGAACAGTCATATCAAGGTACACACATATAATGAGGCAAGGCGTACTTAAAGTGGCATATTATACATCGGCTTGCATCCATCTTTCAGCCAATATATCTTTGATTGACAGAGGCTAGGACCCGCCCAAAGGCGAGCCCAAAGGTAACTACAGGCTGTGTTATGCAAAATAGACACTGTCCAGGGTCCCTGCTATATTATATAAGCTATCTGCACCTACACGCCCTATGGAAGGTTAGGGTGGCCCTCTAATGGCTTATTGATGCAACGTTTGAGTGCAGTGTGACGAGGTGCAGTAGAAGGGAGATGTGCATCAACCTCATCGCAAATGACGTCTGCTTGTAAATGCTCCAAAAGGAAGGGAGAAATGACTTAACTTTGTCTACCCTGTTTGGTCCACAATGCCCTCTGTTGTTGGACAGTGCCAATATGTTATCACTTTAAAGTCTATACAATATACCACTTTGCGCCATAGTCATATAAGGGAGTGATCATATTTCAACAGGGGGGGTTTGACATTTTTTACCCCCCCCCCTCTATATGGGTCGAAAATCGGCATTAGCGTGGGCCCTTTGAAGCATAGTAGCACGGGCTTTTTGGTTCAAAACAAGTTAAATCTTTTTTACCCCCCCCCCCCCCAAGAGGGGTCAAAACTATTTTTACTCCCTCTCTGTTGTTAAAAAATGATCACTCCCTATGTATCTAAGAAAATAACATGTTGGCCATATATATATACGTTCAGTGAGCATAGTTGATAGTCCAAAATAAGTATGAAACCCTGACTATGATCCTGTATCCCTCTAATAAGTGGTAACCATTAGACCAGAAGTCAACCCTAACCCATACTCAACTCCCAATGGCATCCCTAATATCCGCCCCATCCCTTGATAACCCACTCTGCTGACCTGCATGACCTTTTTTTTTCTTTCTTTTTTTCTCAATTATCACTCTGACCGGTTTAGATACGAGTCAGTAAAGTATTTCTTGCACGGACTATCCTCATCTTAATATAATTATATGCATCAGTGACTCTGTAACATATGTTACATACCAAGAAGGTACAGTTATCTTTCGACTCTTATAATTAATGAAGGACTCACGTATGGAAGTAAGAATAATGAGGAGGGAGCGGACTCTAATTTCATTGCCTCAATTGCTCAATTTACGTATTCTATGCCAGCCAAAGACTTTTGATATATGATCCACACAGTAAAAAATAGATGTACTTTTTACAGATTCACCCTGTAAAATTTAACTCTGATTCACCGTTATTTGGAATACAATGAAGCACCGTAAATATCAGCCATTTCACAGTGGATCCTTGTTAAATGCTAACCTGGTTTGGATTACAATGATTCAACGTAAATTCATCTTCTAATGTCAAATCCCAGAGGGAGCCACATATTTAGATCTTGCCATAGATAGGTGGCCTGGTTTGTGAGAATATTTTTCTGGAGAGTGTGAGCCCTTGAAGTGGAGTTTACATGTTGAAATAATGGTAATTTTCAATTAATCTATATGTTTGACAATTTAACAATTCAATATTGTGATAGGTTTGACAAAATACCATGATCACTTGATAATATCCAGAAGAAAGTAGCTGTCTGGATCTATACACCTATTTTGTGGTAATATACTATGCATATATCCTCACCTCTGGAAACTCTGCCTTGTATCAATCCTATAGAGTAAAACCTCTTGTATAGGCCAAGGCTAGTATGCAAGTCAGATCGTCAGTGGTGCGTATAGGATAAGGACAAAGTCAAAGTATGGCTTATCCGTAAGTTTTTAGATGTATGCTTCAGTATCTAAAGTCACCATAATCAGACTCCCTGTCAGGTTTATCTAATATTCTCTGTATATTTGAATACTGTGAATCTATTAATGCTGATTTAACGTAAAATGAACGGTGATTCAGCGTAAAATGAACAGTGATTCTGTGTAAAATGAACAGTGATTCTTTGTGTAAAATTAACGGTGACCATCACCGTTAAAAAAACGGTGAAAGTTATGTCCCAAAAGTTGCCGGTGATTCAACGTCATTTTGACGACATTTATTTTACAGTGCATGTAACTTAAGTGATGATCGACAACCGGATTACTTTTTCCACTGTACTATCTTTTCCTATGACAATTTCGGAAGAGCGTGATTATTTCATGAGATATGTCATTAAAACTAATTTAAAAACAGGTCATGACCTACTGACCTACATGAGGGTCTCAACACCTGTGGGAGTGCACAGGTGTCAACAGGTGTTACAGGAGCTGATTACATTAACAAGGAGGGTCTAGGTGGGCATGGACACAGGTTGGGATCACCTGTCACTGATTGGCTGACCTGTCACTGATTGGCTGAGGCAGTTGGAGAGGAGGCGTGTTGCTAGCTAGGTTGCCTTTCCTAGCTATGTTACCGTTATCACACTCTGCAGAACCCGAAGATTTTCTCATTTATCAAGATATAAACCACTACAATTGCTACCTTCTAAGCCCCTCTCTATGTGATTTGTAATTTCATGAACACTGGTAGGTAATCAGTGCTTATCTCTTTTTCATGTGAGCTTGTAATTATTCCCTCTTCTGTGAGTATTCTAATTCTCTTGTACATAAACATGCAATTATTAAGACAGCCATTAGATCAGGGCTGATTTAATGCCCCTTTGTACCACTTGCGGCAAAATAAGTCCTCTTCATGAATGCTCCTTGAACACAGTGCTATTGATAGAACATGCATCCTGCATCTACATAACAATGGCCGGACATGTAGAGCTAAGTGCAGGTCAGGGGGTGGAGGAGAATCGGATCTACTCAGATGGAACTAAGGTGGACATTGGAAACCCTGACGCCCACTGACCATCAGGACTACATTACACAGCAAAACAGCGGGAATCTAAGGGATACAGACGAATCAATTAGAGACAGACAGACAGAGATAGACAGAGACAGACAGACAGAGTGTTTAGAGGGGAGGGGGAGGGAGTGGGTGGTTTGAATCAGTCAGGTTTTGATAGATGCACCCCAGTCTTTAGTATGTCATCTTCCTAGAAAAAGTAGATCTAGATATAAATATTTGTGGAAGGCTAACTGTTTTTTTTCATGGTAAATGCGATTCAAGTACACCTGTGTGGGTTATAACAGCATCTATGTTGAAATGTGAAAATATATATTGGTTCACACACCCTCTTAATGATGGTGTTAATGGGTGAAATATATTCGACTGCAGATGATTCAAAATGCATTCTTTCGCAATCATCAGGATGATAACAATACAAAGCAATAAACCTTAATTCTGTCGTAAATTTGCCACACCTTATTGATGCTTTGCTTCTAGAATTGTGACCTGAATGATTGTCACAGCAGACAAATGGTGGAGATCGAATTTGTACCCTACTATGGATACTTAGATTCTCATTTTTAGCATCAGCGGTTGGAGTAGTATTAGAGAATCAATGTGAACTTTTGTGCCATCAAGGTATTGTCTACAGAGATCATCATTTTGGAAAAGATTGGAATCAATGTGATCCTAATGAGAGGATTAGGCCACCTGAAACAGTACAAATTATCTTAACATATAACAAGAATAACTATATCCTCCTACATGTCCTCGTGGGGACCATGCAGGATAGGTGCATGTCAAAGTAGAAATACTAAGGATCTAGAAAAGTTAAAAGCAAGACAAAATGGTTTTGAATCCATCACTAACAATATGCTAATGTGCTTGTCGCCAGATAGCTGAGGTATACACCCACTCATTGACACACGCTGCAGTCAATGTGAAACTTACATAAGCAGAAAATTACCGATCATATTTTATGTTATTTTTGATGTGGGGAATCAGTAATCTCCGTGTCCAAGTTATAGGCCTGCAGGGGTAGCTCGCACGGGTAGTCAGTGCTCCCCTCCTGTACCAATCCAGTAATGTGAAACGTGTAGGTGGACAGTCAAGGAAGTGTAGTGCAGTGGTTAGCATTCCTGACACCGCATACTAAAGGGCTGCCTGGGTTTGATTCTCGGCAATTCAATAAAATGCTTTTCACCTATAAGCAACCTCTGCAGCAGAATGTGACCCTTAAACGTTTATGGATGACATTAACAAGGAGAGTGTAGGTGGGGATGGACACAGGTTGGCTTCCCTCGGTCTCAGGTAACACCTGTTACTGATGGGCTGAGGCAGGTGGAGAGAATGCCTGTTCATAGCCAGGTTGCCTTTCCTAGCTAAGTTACCATTATAACACCTGAACCTGCAATGTTTCTTTCTACTTATATTCTAAAAGGACCTGTAATACTGCTAATACTGTTACCTTTTAAGCTCCTCTCTATGCACCTGGTAATTACGTGAACCTTTGGAAACATTTTGTATGTTATCAGTGGTTTATATCACATGAGCTAGTATTTATGGTATGACCTCATTCATGTGTATCTTATTGCACATGAGCATGTAATTATGGAGGTGACCATTAGATCAGGGCTGATTCAATGCCAATGTGCTAAGTGGTGACAGAGTCAGTCCTCCAAACCCCTGTAAACAGTGCCATTGATTGTTTGTAGAACATGCATCCTGCATCTACATAACAATGGACAGACATGTAAAGCTAAGTGCAGGTCAGGGGGTGGAGTGATCAGATATGTCTACTCAGATGGAACTAAGGTGGATTGGTCAGCCCTGACACCCACTGACCATCAGAGCTATATTAGACAGAGAAAATGAGGGAGAGGCAGACAGGTCGTTCTTAAAGCTTGACCATCATGGTTGAAGTGAGGCCAAAAGCACTTTTGGATATAGTTCAGTTTTGATTCACAAGGGCTCTTAAGGGCTGGGAGCTCAGCTCTTACTGGCACAAGATAGGGTGAATATGTTGTAGCTGGACAATGCTCATGGTCCCCTGTCCAAACACCGCTGCCCAGGTGGAACTGTTATTTTGGTCTATGTGATGATACATTTTAAAACCCAACCAAGAGTTAGGCAGGCATATAACGCCGTTCATAGGATATGCCAATTGGTCTATGTATGAACTTATTCCCTGACGGCCCATCTTTAAGCTATGTGGTATTGAGAAGGTCATCTTCCAAGAAGAAGTAAAATAACTCGTTTGTGGAAGGCTATCTGCCTTATTTGTGGTAATTGATCCACACCTGTGTGGGTTACAAAAGCATTTACTTCAATGTCAATAAAATTAATATAGGTGGTTCACAGACCCTCATGAGAATGATTTTAATGCCTGGATTATATAAACTGATAATTCCATTTGTGGCATTCACAAAGGGGGGCAACAGAATTTGCCACACTTTATCGCTGCATTGATGTAGTGAATGTCATGGGTTACAGCAGATACCTTACATGAATCGTGCTTCTTAAATAAGTATCCTAATATTACAATCATTGAATCTCATTTTTAGCATCAGAGAGCAGGGGAGCAGGATTAAAGTTGTGTACTTTTGTGACCCCGGTCGTTGTCTTCAGGGGTTATCTTTTTGGGGAGGCATTATAATCAGTGTGCCCATAATGATGAAGATTAATCCCTCAGAGTCTGATTAAGATGGACTAGAATTAAGCTTTGGGGGTTCCGTCTGTCTCATTATGATCTTTATCAAATGAGGTTTAATATTCGCTTACGTTAGTTCTTTGAGCTACAATTATGTCTGGATTCATTTGGAGAATTAAAAAGAAAGCATCATTGTATAGTTGCCTGTTTTTCAGCGTCCTCTCTTAGTCTTAATACTTTCATAGTGTGGACTATGGGATTGCGGAGCACAGAAATTACCGTGTATTCTCCGTCATAATCTTCATTTTTCATCCTCTTGAATGTACGTGTTGGAAATGTACGATAAGCGTAGGGGGCCAATATGTGAGCATGTTCAGAGAAGAAACACTTTTATTCTTTATTCAATAACATAGGTGTAACATCTATATCTAATAGAACGATGGGTCGTTAGTGGCTTGCCAATGTTGTATTAAAGCATCATGCCAGTCCTACAGTATTGATACACTACAGAAAAATCAGCGAGTAAACTACCCACCGCTTCATTCACGCACCATGACTACGAAGAGCACGAAGCACTATGCAACCACTTAAATTACAGAAGTATCCTTAAATTGGTGATGTGTTGGACTTGGCTTTGAGGTCCTATATCACTATTACAAATATTTGGTATAATACATTACCCATGGCAATGTTAGTCTGTCAAATTGTCTAGATGTAACCCCCCCCCCCCTCAACCTACGCACCCTCCCGCCTGTATGCACAGAAGTTACGTGCACACATCTAATGTAGATTGGTGCCAGGAGGAATTCTACGTTACATAACGTGAGTGCTGTGAGTGTGGGCGATTGGCATAGCCTATAAACATTGTTATGTTCCTGCCTAACTCAAGCCTGTAGCCCATTAACAAAACCCGCTGTTTGGAGGCTCAGGGGGCTAATTGGTGAAGTTTTAGGGTAATGGTTATACGGATTTTGCAGACCATCTAGAAGGGTGAAAATGACATTGTAATGCACAAAAACATTCTCCTCTAAAGTTAATGTGGGGATTATCATATTTTGAGAGTGTTCACGAAATATATTTTATGCAGGGTAGAGTAGACACCTTTTGGATCAGAGCCTAATTAATTAACACTCCCAGCCCATTTTGTTCATGGTATTTCATTAGATTATGATGTTTTCTTTTTCTAACTCCATGACAGTAATTTGCAGAATCATTCTTAAAAATAATATTGTGAATTGCAACAGAATTCTACAGAAACTGTCATCATCATTTAGTACTTTCTAGACCCAATTATCTACCATGGGGATAATGGCAACCCACTCATTATAATATTATCTTTAAAGTGCCTCACAATGCATCATGCATGAATGGTAGTCCTATGGTCCATTAAACACCATCACGTTCATAACTGCCGTATCTGCCATCTTAATGTGTTTAATTCCTCTACCAAGGTGGCTTTACTACAATCCATATATTCAATAGATACTCCAGCACAGCTTTGTTTCCAGAATAAGCAATAGAATCACTAATAACTACTGGTCAATAGAGGCTTTTAGGCAGCAATTACCAGGTCCCAGCAATATTCTAAATACCCAGACATTGCCAGTACCCCACCCTTTAGTCATCATTGATTCCCATCGGAGCAAAGGGACCCATAACCCTGCTGGTGCATTATACTGAGCTAAAGCATAATATTGGCGATCAGATCTGGAACGGTAAATCATGCAGGTGGGAGAAGAATGCACCTATTTATTGTAGATCGATTGAATATGGAAAGTGTGGTGCTAATAGATTTACAGTAGTTCACGTCATATCACACTACATAGGTTATGACTATGACATAGGGGAATGTGTTTCCTTCTTTTGATAGTATGGTGTTTTTTTTTTTTAGAAAATCACTTTGTGTAATAGAAATACCTTATAAACAGAAAGGAAAGAATAAAAAACAAAGAGAATAATATGTCACCTATAGCCATGGCGGTCGTGATATGTCACTATAATAGACCCACTTTGCAGGGAATGCAGTTTGGAAGGGTGTTTGCGCAGCCGCCTGTGTAATGGCAGGGGAGGGGGGGGGGGGACTAGATTCTTAGAAAACCTGACGGTATGAGATCACATAATAACATATGTTGTCCTATTACATAGAACGCTTTGTAAATGCTGTATAGTTCCCAGCGTTTTGGTTGCGCGAAGCATAAAAGTTACCCCTTATAAACAGATTACCTTATATTCTCACAAAATAACTGTGTTTAGTCTGCAGTGTATGAGTTTATTGTTAGAAGGTCATAATCATAGTAGTCATTAGTAATTTAGTCATTAAGGCAATCCGAGCCTATCTTCCAAAAAGGGATGGCCCTAGTATTTTTTTTCCAATTTTGTAGATGTGTTTGTCAACTCTTATTTCCCTTGATTTTTAGCAATTCTTTGGTTAGGAACAACAAGTTCCCACTGACTTCAGTGGGCTGAATGATAGTCTGGCTTGCGAGGAATATCCAACAACTTCTTGATATTCTAGTTATTAACTGACCTACCTACCCTAAGATATCGAACCATGTTGCCGGAAACACACCTTCTTTTATGGCCTTAGTCCCAAGATACATATAGCGAGTTTCATATTAAAATATGTTGGCAGTCACCTTTACAAAAGGCCAAGACCATTATACATGCCATATACAGTATAGGGTAGTATTAACTTGTATCATAGTGACACCTTTCATGTTTTATGAAACACAAAAACAGTTATGCACAACCCGCTTGTATGGACATCACCACGGGAGAACGTGGACATTATTCTATACGTTATTCTTGGCGTTATCGTAATATTTATCTTGAATGCGTTGTCTTAAAACTCTTAAAACCCGACCAAATCATTCTCATCATAGAAGAATACCCCCCCCCTCACACAACCCAATTTACCAACCCCTACTTCCAACTGTCCACAAGCTTATATGCTTTACTATTTAAAATTAATCTAGTATATCTAATTCCTCTAAAAAGGATCATGGTCTTACTCCAATCAATTTTATCTTTGAATTGTTTAAAGACATTATTGTTTCCAGGATATGTAATAATTATAATAGCTAATAACTAAGCATTAGTAGACGTTTTTGGACAGCAATTATCCCACCCCCTAATTACCCAAGATTCCCACTTGAGCAAAATAACCTGCTACCTATAGGTAATTGCGCTGGGTGGAAGGTTATATTGAGGGGACATAGAACGGTTAATCAGGCAGGTAGGAGAAGAATGCACATATTCACTGTGGAGTTATCGAATATGACAGAGCCTAATAGCAGGTTCACAGTGGTTCGCTTAGCAATAAACCAGAATATTTCCACCTGTATAACCACAAGTGCCACTACATTAGATACCCTATCGGGAAAACTTCATAGGATAATAATTATAAGTGCTAGCTGCCTATTCGCAGAGTCATGGTAGGGGAAGTTGTGTATAATCATGTATATTTGTAGAAAACCTAACAAGCCTTCTGTCTCACATAATGAAGTTTTTTTAAAAATAATTCTCAGAACATGTTGTAGATTCATTAGTTCCCTGCATGTTGGTTGAGCAAAGCATAGAACTTCGCCTCTTCTAGCTAGACTGAAGTCTTTCTTCACATAATGCCCATACTGCATTGCTTGATAGATATATGTTTGGTATGTACCGGTATATGTTTATTGATTAAAATGCAGAGTCATGACAGGGTGGACGAACAAACATTTGTATACATTTCAAGAAAATCTAATAGGCCGACCACGTAGGTACAACATGATGTCACGTTTGCATATTCCACACAACAGTTAATTTTAGTTCTACTTATTTGCCTAACTAGATCGATTTCGACAAAAGCTGTATAAAACAGCCCAGTCGCTACAGCTACACGTTCACCATTAGTTCCTGAGCTGTTCAATATGTTGAGGGAAGTCTGGCAGAAAATAGATGTTGCAGTTCACAGAATAATGTAAATACAAAGAAATGTATTGTTCTTTCATATAAAATAAGTCAAGCCTTTTTGTGAGCAAGGTCAGGTGACCTGTATCACAATACCGGTACATATTTTTCGTTATGTCTGGCTGCTCTTATTTAACTGTGGAGAATCGACATTTTCTCCTTGGTACAATGTATATATAATATGGGCTATAGACTATGTACCTTCAAACGTTGTACGTGACTTTGCCTAAAATGAGTCTTCATGAGGTATGTTGCCAGTGATAGAGCATCGTAGAGAGAAGTAAAGTCATCACCATGACTAGATACTACCATAGTCAACTCTAGTTGACGCCTTTAGCAGAGTCATGGCGGCTCTGGTAAAATGACTAATGTTACTCTGGTCATATCACTTCAGCCTTGTACAACTTGACTCTCCCTTTAGGGAATAATAACCCGAAGTCGGCCCTGGTAACAGCAGAGTCATTGGCAGTTTGACTCTCCATGCATGATATTGGATTGTGAGACAGGTATCTCACACAGTTATGTAGAATTGGTGGACGTGACACCATACCTTGTTATTGAGCCCCGTCTGGGCAATAACGTTATTAACTCACTACTCAGGCCTCACCTGGTCTGCTCATTAAAACACATAAAACTCTTGTTTCAGCCTCACATCATTGCACCTTCAACCTTTCCTGCATGCCACCTATTTGAACGCCTTTTCTTTATTTAGTCAACTGCAGTTGACTCTAGGGGCAGGAAAGTCAAACTCATTTGACTCTGCTTTGAAGTGTGGGAACATCGGAGATCATTGGAGACAAACTGCGACCATGGCTAACAAAGTCATGGCGACTCATTTAATGTTCTCCGTGTAGTATGGTATTGGAGTGTATGAATGGCCGGCTGAATAAATGAGTCCCCTCCCCTATGAAAGGAAGTATGCTGGCCACCTGGTTCAATTATCAATACCTAGCCCACGTCCAAAAGCAATCCCACTCACAAAGGATAGCTGATACTGCATTGAGGTTATATAGTGCTAGAAACTTCAATTTGAATTGTTATGTATCCTATTTAACTGTCTTTCTAAACAGTGGCTTGAGCCGCTTTTCTGCGAACTACACCGTGTTACATGTATGATATAAGATATGGGCAGGATGACGTCCACTTTCTGTTCTTTGTGATTACTAGTAAATATATGTGACACGATCTGCGAAAAGGGATTTTAGTGCAGGGTGCGCTAAGGTCCCCTCTCCCAGTACATGGCACATATACTAAATGAGCTGACACAATGAAAGCTGTTAAAGGAAACAAACATGTCTAGAAGACATACTACATGAATAGAACAGTACAAGTCTATACTTGTATTCACTTACCTTCAGCCACCCGCAGCCCAAATATCCCGTCCAGGATGATCCGATCATAATTGTTCTCAAAGAATCTGGTGGCTGCGTCCAGGGCCCTCAGAGCCCGCTCCATCCAGGGTGGGGCGTCCTCCTGTATCCCCTCCTCCTCCTGTGGGTACAACCCAGCCTCCTCCTGGGTCCCCCTGCCCTCCCCAGGTCCCACTAGCCTAAACCCCGCCGACAACATTCCTCCAGGGCCCGCCAGGAGGAGGATGAGGGCCAGGGTCCTTAGGCACCACGTGGGGGATAGGATGGTGGTCCTCCATGGTGTTATTGCCCTGTTGATCCCTCCTCCAGGTGATGTGATATGAGAGGGAGAGAGTGCTGTGGTAGTGCTGTGTGTTGGCATTATGATGCTGGAGGAATAAGTGTGATGGTGGTGGGTAGTGTTGGTGGCAGGTGGATATCAGTCCAGTATAGGAATGTGGTTGGCGTAGGTGTATGGCCTGTGGTCTAATGATGATGATGGTCAGTCAACTATAAGAGTAGAGCCTCCTTCCCTCCCCTTTAATAGTCTCCTAGTAGCAGCAGTATCGGCATCATTAACAGCACTCAGTCCATGATACACCCACATAACATGTCGCCCAATAGCACAGCAATCATCCCTCCACTGTCTCACTCAATGCACATCTGTTGCCTGTGTGTTGGTGATGTCCAATTAAGCAACAATCACTTGGTAAATTACAACAATTAGGAGCTGTCCCTACTGGTCCAGGCTGATAATGACAAGAAATGATGATGAGCCAATTGTGGCTACAATTATTGATCCTGCATGTTCCTTTTTGTGGATAGATGCACGCTGTTCCAATGTAAAGTTGACTTTCCAAATGAGCCTTAGACGTATAGATTAGGATCTACCTCATTCCTTATGGATCTCCTAATCAGTGATATACTGGCTGTGTTTGTAAAGGTTTCTGAGCAGGTGGCTTTGCAGGTCTCACAGTCTGTGTGGGAGAGTGCTAGACCTTTGTTCATCATGTGTCAGTCAGCATGTCTTAGGTTCCAATCAATACCTGTAATCTGAGGTACGCAGGTCCCGAGGGGTGTGGAAGGCCTACCTGCTCCACTGCTCCCTTGTTCACAATAGGCCGATGCCAATACACGTGGGACCCGTCTATTTCCATGCAGCAGTTTTATCCACGCCCACTCTCGTCCCATCTCGTGTTTTCCCGCCCCCCACTCTCGCTACAGCGCTAGTTCCCAGCCTGTCCCACCTTGGCCTGCGTGGCAGGGGCTTCCTCCTGCCTCCCGCCAGGAATCAGCGGTGTTGTTCCTGAGCCGCCGCGTGGAGGCGTTGCTGCTGCCACGCGTCGACCAATGAGAAGGCTGGTTACTTTTTACGGTCGGCAAGTCACAATAGACGTCATTTCCCTCTGTGAGGTATGCTGGGTATGTTTATGTTTGGGAATGGATCTTAGAGCAGCTCTATTGTGCTCACAGATGATTGATATGAGAAGGAGCCTACATTCTTCAATATCTCGTTGATTTCAAGATGTTTTCTTTTTAATGCCTATGTAGCTATATGATTTGATTTTTCAATGGACTTCTTCAAGTAGAATATTTTCAATGTAGAGAGAGCAAGCAGCAGTGGGCGTCAGACCTATTACCCTTGACATAATTCATGAGAGATCGGTGAGAAGATAGCCGAGAGTAGGGTGGCCGGAGGCTCTAGCTGGTCGCTCAATCTATATCTGGTCCTATGTTAAGTGACCCTTTTATGATGGCCTCTCATTTTGGCTAGGGAGCAGATAGAGACCTCTAATAACTTGGTATCAAGAGATCTTGAATGGATCCTTCGTACATGAGCTGGAATAAGCATAATAAATTGTATTACATGATGTAATTTAAGAGCAATTTTGACAGACCTTCAGATTTTGAGTCTGTCTTGAGCTCTATAACTGAGTGATCTCTTGAACCTATCCTCTGGGAGAATTGACACTGTTTGATGGAAAATCCAATTACCGTAAAACCTCACGTATAAGCCGCGGCTAGTACGCGAGTCAGATCGGCGGTGCGGCTTATAGCATCGGCCCAGGGTCAGGGTGCTGCTTATACGCGAGTTTTGTTGCTATGGTACAGTACTAAATCTCACCATAGTCAGATCGGCGGTGCGGCTTATAGCATCGGCACAAACTCGGGGTGTGTCTTATACGCGAGTTAGGCTTATACGCGAGGTTTTACGGTATCAACAAAATTCTTTTTTTATTTGAAGTGTCTTGTATACAGGCATGTCATGGGAGGTCCTATAGTTACTTGCGACAATCATATCTTACATAGATAAGCCTCCTAAAATTATGTATTTTTAGCTCAATTATTTTTCTAGAACTCCTTAATTGGTAGATTACGGTAGACTACTGAAAATAGAGCTAAATGAGGTGAAAATGATGCATTTGGAATGGAAATGATACAACCTACCACCTGCCAGCGCCAGGGCATCTCCTGGGGGTCATATATGAGGCTTCTTATCAGTTCAGACATGGTGCTTAACCAGATGGCAGCACTCTATAACACAGGGGTCTATGGGGTGCAATGGTGCATGAAGGCCATTGTTTCAGCTGATACACCCCAGGTGGCATATTGGTACAGTAAGAAGACTGCTATGAGCTGTAATGTTGGCCTTGGCACCAGTTTGAAACCTGTCAGAAGGTTTGTCAGGGTGAGGTAGATTCAAACCACTATAGCTAATTCCCTATTTCTTGCATGTCCATGACAAAGGTAGTCTTGGAAATGTGAATATTAGGGCTATTGGTAAATATGCATCATGTTTATATCATATCGTTTTATAAAAATGGTCCGGCCACCCTACCGAGAGTGTGTGTGCGAGTGTAGATGCCATGGGTATAAGTAGATACTGGGGGTAGAGTGTGTGTATGTAGGTGAAATGGGTAAGTATATGACTGGGGGTAGAGTGGGTGTGTGCAGATGACATGGGTAAGTAGATGGCTAAGGGTAGAGTGTGTGTGTAGAAAACATGAGTTAGTGGATGGTTGTGATTGAGTTACCTATGTGCTCTGAAAATAATGAATCTCAAATGTTGGTCAAAAGTTAGTAGGTTTTAACTTTTGCACCAACCATTAGCGAAAACCCTCTGCCCAGACTTCCTATCCTATCTGGGCGTTTTGCTACAGTCAGCTAAAAGTTAGTATTGCCTTGGTATTGATAATAGTCTCACAGTGTACATCTATTACCACCAGTGGCAGCAGCACTCATCCTTGGCTAATATGGGGGGGGGGGGGGGGGGGGGGCAATATGCAACAACCCCAGTATGGTTTACCTGTGCAATGGCAACTCCATCAATGGAATCCTCATTGGAATAGGTTATTCCATCTTTATAAAAAGATTTGGTCAAGTACATACATACATACATACATACATACATACATGCATACATACATACATACAAACATACATACATACATACATACATACATACATACATACATACATACATACATACATACATACATACATATTATGCTAAATATTAGTAAAGGTTATCTTTAAATATGATAGCAAGTGCAATTACATATTGATAAATGTCTTATAATTTGCTTGTGCAGCCACCTGGTGTCAAATTCCTGTTAGTAGCTGGTTAGTTAAAAGTTAGTCAGAGTTGGTGAATTCTTAGTTCTATTTACTAACTATGATAAGTCACTTTCACTAACATAACTTTAAGTTAGCATTGACTAATGCCCATTATTTATAGTGTGTGTGTAAAAAAAACAAAAGTTAGAAGATGACTTGGGTTTACGTTTTATGAGCTTTGACATGGTTGCTAAAGGTCCCTAATGCCTGCATGTCCACCCTACTGGGTGCCTGGACTGTCAAAACAGTGATTTGTCGAGCCCTGATTACACTCTCTGTCCTATCTATCCAGGTGCTAGTGTAGCAACCTACCATTGAGCATACACCATGGCCGAGTGCTTAAGGTGTAGGACTGAAGCATAGGTGGGGTACACGTGCTCCCCTCCTGGGTTCCGATCCCTATATGGACAGACTTTTGTCCCCCCGAATACTACAGCTTCTACAGAAGGTTTTCCCTAACAATTTTCTTTAAACGTTATTTTAAGTCAAAATCGTTCTAAAAAAACGTAGAATAGCGTTATAAAAAGGTTGTATATTCAAATGTTATGATATAACGTTAATATACGTTAATTGGAGTCAACGAATTTGCCTTAAATAACGTTATATTTCCGTTTTTTCAAACGTTTTCCACACCTTCAGGGAACGTTATTTTCATGTTATATGACGTGTTCTTGTTCACTGGGGACCCTACTTTTTCTTATGCAATTTTGGAGAAATTATTATATTTTAACACTTTTTTGGGATCAATTTTAGGCTTACAAAAAATGTGAAAAAATATCCCCATTTTTACACTTTTTTGTTCAATTTTAGGGTGATCGTAGAATGGCTGTAAAAAAACGTTTTAAAAAGAAATCTGACCCTCGACTTTCTTCCCATGTTACCTGAAACAAACCTTTTTTTCTTAATTTGGCCTAATGCATACATTGGTTCAACATAGAAGTTACAATGATGGCCCACCCTTCACAAGTATACTCATTTGAAATGTACTGTTGGTCCAACATTGGAATTCTGAAAATGGGTCATTGCTGGGCTGAGCACTGGTCCAGACCTGGTCCATGCTTGATATTGCTGATATTGACCCAGTTTTTGGCCAGTGTTGGAACATTTCAGGGCCATCATATTATTTCTGATGTTGGACCAATATCAACTCTAATGACACTGGCCCAATATTGGCTGTGCAATCTCCACCGGGGGATTCCATGTTGCCTGAAGGGTTTCTGACAGGTTGGCTCCTACTTTGCCATCATACTGTGAAAGTACTTATATTCACGGGTGTAAATTTTCGCTGAGGTGGCAAAAAAGACTTATTCGCGGGTATTTATTCCATACTGTAGCAATAAGAATTTCGCGGATTTTTCATTTCCGTGAATATAGCGAAAATATATACCCAGCGAAATTAAGTACGACCACAGTATTGGGTTATCAATGTCATTCCCCGTTTGATCTACATGTTTAAAGGTCAGAGGAAGTTCATGGATGAAATTCTATATCTAAAGTGCCATTTACTGCATGACACCACTGAGAATTTGTCAAAAGTAACTTGAAGACACCTAATGTGGATAATGAGGTTAGATAAGTCCTAAATGATAATAATACAGTTTGTATGGTGACCAGTTTGGGATTTTGAGATTAAGACAGAAATGGCTTTTCTAAACTGATTATACTAGACAGTCATGTTTTAAGTATGCTTGCACATTCAATTATACAAATAAAAATAGTATTGTTCAATATAAGTGATTGTTGCAGTGGTCCTATAAGGAAAATTATATGCAACATTATATGCATTACAAGGTTGCCCCAATGTTAAATTTCTAGCCTTGGCATAATGTTAAAACATCGAAATATTGGCCCACCAATCAATATCATGTACGTTCCGTGAGCATGGGCCATTACTGGGCTAGCGGTCAAACTAGCGGTGGGCCAAAATCAAAATGGCCCAATCATGACTCAATGTAATATGTTACGAGGGATACTTGATGAAATAAATATCCTGTTATTTTTTAGCTTCGCTTTGGTAATACAGGATACATAATCACAGTCTCCCCCTAGCCAATCAGTTCTTGTCTGAGGGTAGTCCCACGACTTTCTCACTCAGGGAGAACTTCAGTGTGTGCTGCCTGAGACTGGTAGCGTCTGACATGGCTCGTGTGAGAACATTGTTGGTGTCCATGGCCATGATCATCATCTTGCTCAATATCTCAGACTTTCCCGCTAGGGATTTGCCCAATATTTGAGGTTGTCCAGGATGGTGGCTTGCCTAGCCACAGCGGTCATGGCAGCTGCCATGTTCAACTGCATCTCAACCAGCCTTATGTCCATGAGTCTGCCATTTTGGGATCTCTCTTTTCTTGACAAATCTATTCTCAAAATGCTGACCAATGGCCTTCATGAAGACACTTATGACTTTGCGTGGCAGTTCTTCACTGGTCTTAACTCTAAGACTTTCTCCAGTGTCTTGTAGTAGAGACGGGCGTGGCAAGCAGTTTCAAAGTGTAGGGGACTGGGGGGTATATTGACCTTATTGATCCCTTTTTGCTTGACCTTTTTTGGGGATTGGGGGGTGGGGGACATGTCCCCCCCCCCCGTCCCCCTAGTTGCCATGCCCCTGGGAGAGGGTCCTCCTCTTCAGAGTCGCCATCTTGACCGCGGTCATCACTGTGACCTACTTGGCCGTTAGGGTGGGGTCCTCCTTTAGTGTTAGTCTGGCTGCCATTGTCGGTCCCACTGCCTTCGCTGTCATCATCTTCCGAGATGACGATGGCCTTTCTCTTGGTGCCCTGTGTTATCATGTGGCAAAAATCCTAGCTTATCTTGGCAATGGCATAGGCTTGCAAAACCCTATTATTTGAGGTACAACATCACTAGCAGGGATAGATAATGTATTTTAGGGAGTTCATAATGGCAGCCATTTTGAATTTTTGGCTTTGAGACATTTGGGAAATGACTTTCCAGCTTGGCAAGTGTCTCTGAAATCCCAGGTATTACATGGGGGTGCAAATGGGTCCCCCCCTCAGGTCGGAAAGTCGCCGAAATTAAGGGCCCATAGTATTTTAGACCATTTTAATACTGGGGCCCTTGATGGGGGGTCCCCATGTCGCGTGTCGATTTTAAGAAATGGCCATGTCGCATGTCTATGTCGCTTAAAAATGCTCATGTCCCATGTCGATTTTAAGAACTGTCCATGTCCCATGTCACTATCTTTTTAAGCCTCATGTCGCATGTCACTAGGCCTCATGTCGCATGTCGAATTTAAGAAATGCCCATGTCGCCATGTCGAATTTAGGGGTCTAGGGCCATAATACTAGGCCCCCCTATTACCAAATTTGTCCAAATGTCGCTTTAATTATGGTACCAGGTCGCTTTTGATACCTCTGGAGCCACATTAGGTCTACATGACCAGGAATGATTGATAACATAGGTTTCATAATTGTTTTCTCCAAGACCTATGGCTTATTTTTGAGCTTGGCAAATGTGATAATTGCACCGGTGCACCCTCCTCCCCCCCCCCCCCCCTTGGGGGGAGGGGATTTTGCCCAGTCTTTGAATCCCTCGTCAATGTATATATATAGACCAGAAATGTAGCTTCTAAAATGATAATTCTTTGTATTTTAATACAGACCCCTCCCCTCTTCCACCCAATGAAAGTTAGCTGATGGATGTCTCCCGCTTTCCTATAATAATGGTTCATTCCGAAACTTCCTTGTTATGAGTATTGTTTTTCTTTCTTGAAATGATGTACGTGTGCTCCCTGGGCAGCAGCAGTATGTTCATCCTAGGTACAAAGACTTATAGCGAAAAAGTGCACCTGTTGTGTGTGAATGCCTCGGGGAGCACCGCCATGTCGTAGCATTGGTCTCGCCCCCTGGTCGAGATTCAGCAAACTAATTGTACCACACTACCTAGGTGGTGTCACCTGGAGGTTTAAGTCGGAAACGTCACATTGCCCGTATGTAGAGCTGGCATGTTGCCAAGTCGCACAGAATGAGTCATGGCACCAGTCATAAGGCAAACCCAAGGATATGTCACGTTTCCTAGACTGACCCATTCCAATGAAACTTTAAGCATAAATTTGGAAGCTTTAATTTTCTTGTTTAACATAATAATATGAACTTAACCAAAGCTCACATTTCGGGGGAATTTTTTAAATAAAAAGTAGAGTTCAGAAAGCTCTCTAAAACAATGACTACTTCATGTTTAAGCCACTCAAAATAAGGATGGTTTCTTATCACAATGGACTGGGAAACATGACGAGGCAGGCCCTTTTCTTCTCCACCCAAGGGCTGAAATGTTTTTCATGAGCAAGAAAAAAGTAGAGAAGTTACTTCTATACTACGGTATTGCTGGCACTATTATTAGCTTTAAGGTGATACGAAATGGGCCAATATCTGTACATTTGTATCATGTTTTTCATTAAAATTTGGCAAAACCAGATTTTCTTGATGCATGCGGTGATAAGAACCCATTTTATTTTTTGAGTGGCGTTAGTTTGAAATCCCAAATTCCTCCCTACCAAAGACTGATGTATTTACTGTTATTAGTTTAACTTGTTGGGATCTTCGCCAAGAAACACTACTTGCTTATGATCGGTTTCCCCAGTGCAGAGAAGGCACAACGGTTTTCCAGACTTGTGTCCATGAAATGCTGATGATCAGATGTGAATTTTGACGAACTTCTAGCACGTTTCCCGATTCAACGACAGCATCTATAAAACAAAGTTTACCACTTCCTTCACAATACAAGGCCCTATTCACCATAGCAGGGCCGACTGGTACACAGCAGAAGTAACACATGGTATTGGAGTATGAATAATGACTTTGTTATGAATCCATGACTACAACATTGATTCCGAAATATTGTTTTGATCCAAAATTATGTTTATTGGCATGTGAATATTACATTATGTAATATATCTCATATTATATTCTTCTCACTGATGATCGACAGTTTTTCTATGATATATCATATGCCATGTTTGTACAAAATGCCAGAATTTGTAATTTACAGGAAGGATATCATAATATAAATCTTTATATCATATCAGCCATTCATATACCATGCATGAGCTATCAAATGAAACTATCTCAGATTATTGCATGATTTGAGACATGGAGTATCTTCGAACAAGATTCATATGCCATCACTTCACAAATAGATAAATATGCAGCTATATGAAATTCGTATAAGAAGTATATCACACAGTCCATATCATGTCATGAATTTCTTTGGTAAAAAATATAAAATATATTAGAACACACTCACTGAGCAACAATATAGGGGATTCAACCCTGGAACTATCGATTCTGTTTTAAAATTGTCTACTGTCATTTCATATATGGACTAAGGAAATATCAAATAGACAACTCTGCGTTTTCGTCCGTCGAGTGGAACTGTATGAGTGAAGCGATGATCTGTATAAATGAAATGGTTTCATCGGCATATACAAATGTACACGGAGCACCCCGACACACACCAGTCATACCCCAAGCACTCGCACATGCACACCATCTATACACAAAGAATAACTCATGAGATAATGAAATACAATATCATACTATGGAGGACTATTTATTCTGAAATATTGATGATGGAATGCACAATCTAAGTTTACCTTGCAAAGCTGCCTGTTCACTTTTTATACGTATATTACAGCTTAGGCAGTGTGTTTATATCGTGAAACAAAGTACAAAATATAAAGGCTTAGATTTTTTATACCAATGAAGATTTCTAGGCAGTTTTATATAACACGTGAATTTTTCTATGTGACTCTCGGCAAAATACAACGATCATTTCAATGAAAGATATCCTGGCAGCCCTATACAAATGAATGCTACTTCCAGGTAAAAAAATATAAACAGGAGTCAATAGTCACATCAACATGATTTTGTTTGTTTCGATACCGTGTCAAATCTCCACACACTTTTTAAGATATTTTTTTATAGATTGCCAGGCACCAGGAAGAGCTTACCTCTCGCGTTTTTATGTGGTGAAGCCACAATCGGGATATTTACGAGTAATAATGAGGCGCTCTCCCTGGGCAAGGACTCGGATAAGACAACACGAGCTGGGTCCCCGCGTGTGTTTATCTGTGTTTGTTTTTAAATGCACCGGTTGGATGCACAAAGAGTCTGTACAGGGAGTGGAAATCCACATCTACGCAGTCCCACTGAGAATGTCCTTTTTGCAGTTGGTCCCGTAGAAGAGCAATCCTCACACGCGCTTGGCCTTGTCAGGTAGGCTCTGAAATGCAAGGCACAAATGTGTTAAAATTACATGAGAAGACAAGAAAACGGTTTTCACCGCAATAGATAACATGTAGAATATCATATAAATACAGAGTTCATGGCACAAACGTGTCATTTCATGCCCTTGTGATATACTTTCAGTTTTCAAACTTAAATAATAACACCCATAACTAAGAGATGTCGCTTCCAGGTTTTGATCGGTTAACATTCGGAAATTAATTACAGAATTCCAACGAAACATAGCATCTGTTTTATAACATTCATAATTAAAATAAATTCTTTAAAAACCCTAAAAATTAGGGTGACGAGATGCAATCAAATCGATTGATATCAAAGAGTTTGTTTAGTTTCCTTTGCACAAAACAGGAACCCCTTGAGTTTTGTAAAATGGAGAGGGGGGGGAAGGAGTATTTAAAAAGATCAAATACGGTGGACAGGTTTCATGCAAAGCGTGAACGCCATTATCCCTAAAAAATATATCAACCATATCATTATACATCTCACAAGTATTTCAATTTGACTGATTCTTTCTATTAGTGGAAAAAATGAAGGCATTATTAACTCAGGGTGAAAAAGTCACATTAAAAAAAAAAAATCAAAATAGCACGAATATCATGTGGCTACAAAACTCAATCATGGAAACCTTATCCTAACTCCCCAAACCCGTCCCATAATATCACAATATTGATTGACTATCTGCCAGTCTTCCTCATTTTGTTACTGAATGGAAATTTAGTAACCAAAAATATTAGTTAGTTGATGCCATCATTCAATAAAAGCCATTAACCTCATCCGTAATTTGCAGAAATAAAAACCGTTGCAAATTTTAAAATGCAGCCACAAAAAGAGGGCTCAAAAGAAAAAAAGTTGCTTCTCATCACCTAGGCCTGAGAATATGACGAGGGAGGTTCTTATGATCATTAATTTCTTCTACTCGCGGGCTAAAATGTAGTCCACATTTTTCTGACCATGACTGTCGACATGAGACCCCCCCCCCCCCCTCCCACCATGTTCAACATAAAAATTAACAGAAATAACCGCATTATTTCATGTAAATACTAACTATATACACCCCTCCCCCCCACCCTGCACCAGAACCCACAAGCACAAAATGCCCCACCCTACCCCCTGAATTACAATTTTAAATCACATCAAATACAGTGTAATCATTATTTTAATTCAGCTCAGATACAGTATAGCATGGTCGCCTAGAACCCCCATCTGAATGTAAATTAATTTGTGCTTTGACCTAGCCATATTTGTTTGAGTTCATGGGGGGCGGGCATGAAATCTAGGGAGAATGTTGCACATGAGCTTAAAATGAAATAAGTCCTATTAGCTTTAGCAGACACTGGTTGTGGCTTTAGGAAGTGTTCATGCTAGATATTAGAAATTACCCCCCACCCCTTTTGAATTGTAGTAATGCGTTGACTTTTTTGCTATTAGGGAGTGTTCATTTATTAATTACAGAGGGGGGGGGGGGGTGAGATTTCGCGAACATTTTTTACGCCCCCCCCCCCCCCCCGAGAGAGTGTGTAACGTTTGGTGACCCCCCTCGCCGAAAAATTTACCCCCCATTTGAACTATAGTAACGCGCAGGCTTTTTTGCTAAAAAGGGGCTTAAATTTTCCACCCCCCTCAAGCGGAGTCCGAATTTTTTACGCCCCCCTCCTCATGAGGGGTCGGAATTTTCACCCCCCCCCCTGTAAATGATAATTAACACTCCCTTAATATATGAAACGGATATTTTTTTCGCCAGCACGATGGGTCATACTTTTTATGCCTCCCCCCACGGGAACTTTTTAGCAGGGTTCCCACACAAAAAACAACCAGATGGAAATTCCAAGAAATCACAATTTTTTTTGACATAATTATCATTCGTGTGACCCCATGAGGAAATTTCTAAAACCTGGAAAGCAATTGGTCTAATATATTTTGGAATCTTAATTCCATTTAATTTTTTTTATATTTTCCATGATACCCTAGTAAATCCTCAATTTTTTTGATTTTTTTCCCAACAAAATTCTATTACATTCCAGACAACTTTCTAATTCCATGACATGTGGAAACCCCGATTAAATGAACACTCCCTTAAATTAAGACTTAATAAATGGATCAAAGTTCCTTCCCGCCCGCCTCACTTCCACCACCACGCTAGGCTACGCAATAACAGGATGTTAATCCACAAGTGATTTCTTATGCGGTCAAGTATTTTGAACATCAAAAGCAGCATTCCTACTCATCCGCTCATAGGCCACCAAAATGTTAGGGAAACCATCGTGCTTTGGCGAAAAAATGGCATGAACATGACACAGCGTTCACGTCCAAACCCGGCATTTACAGCGAAGCGGTCGGATCCCGCCCTACATAGCGACCCGGCGTGTTTGACCTACTTTCCACGTGCTGACCTACATACACCGAATCGGTGCCGGGAAACCGAAATTAAACCAACTTAACTGAGGAAACTACGAAATGATAGTCGTATTGCTATACACAATAACACGTAGCGTGTTATAAGCAACAAAATGAGAGTACTGACGCGTTGTTCGTCATTCAAGAAGGAACAAAGGGAAGTGACAAAGGAAGCCGGTCTTACCACGCGTTAGTGACGATCAGATGTGGTTGCTGTTGGGTGGGAACTTAATATTGGCTGTAGCCCCCGGTTCCACCGTAACCACCACTGCTGCCACCATAACCACCGTATCCGCCACTGCTGCCTCCATAGCCACCGCTCTGCTGGCCTCCATAGCCTTGCTGGCCGTAGCTGGCTGCGTAGCCGGACTGGTCGCCATAACCGCCATAGCCTCCATAGCTGCCGCCATTTTCATATCCTCCCTGTCCGCCATAGCCGCCGCCACCGTAGCCGCCGCCACCATAGCCTCCACGGAAACCGCCCCCTCTGCCTCCGCGTCCACGGCCGCCTCCTTCTCTGTTCATGATCTTGGTCTTTTTCGGTGTAATTGTGCGGCCCTGAAGAGTGTGCCCCAGAGAGAGAACGGTGTCAACCACGCTGGAATCCTCGAACAAGACGAAGCCGAAGCCTCGGGAGCGGCCGGTGGCCTGGTCCACTTTCAGGACGCAATCCAAAACCGTGCCATAGCTCGTGAAATACTCCCTCAAATCCTTCTCTGTGGTGTCCCAGCTGAGCCCGCCGACGAAGATCTTGCGATCATCCTCGACATTAGAAGAAGCACTTGTTGCAGATTCGTTAAAAGACATTTTGATGTTGGATTTGGCTGTTTACTCGTCCGCGTGGTTAGCTCCAACCGGAAGAAGAGACCGCTGGCAACGTGAAACCACGCGAGATGGCGTCACGAGACGCGGGAACCGTGAGGCGTGAAGGTGGCGCCACTTGTTCATGTTACCCGGGCTGAGCTTATTTTCCCGCGCAGAATTCTGTGTATCGCTACATCGCCGAGAACATAGGCTAGGGTGTTCACAGCGGCCTGCCACGGCCCAGACAACCAGCTGTTCTCCCCTCTATTTACACTCATGTCCCATTCATGGCTAATTGACTCCAATAACTACAGATATGGTCATACCATTGGAAAGATTATGGTTTCATTCTACACAATGTATGGGTTATGCAAAGATTTGTACATTTCCACTAGTGGTTTTATATGAATGAGTAAGTAGAAACTGGGGAGTGTGTGCTCCCTGTGCAGGCCCACAATTTGGCACTAGTAATTGATAGCTGCCCAGCAGCTGACCTGTACTAAAATATATTTCTGGGAAAGGCTATTTGTGCAGTCAATTCAGAATTGATTGGATTGTAATGCTAAGATATAGGCCTACATTTACATATATCCCACATGTTATATGGACTACCAGATCCAGATCTACAGCAAAATATTTCCTAAAAGCTATGGAATCACCTTTAAAATAGAGCGGCATAAAAGTGTGGGATCATACATTTAATTCCCATATATGTTTACTATCTCCTGTCTGAAGAACAAAGTGATTGGAAAAGAATTGGCCCCCAGATTTACAGTTATGTGGATCTACCTTTTCTTAAGAGTAGTGCATTCCCTATGTAAGTCACCCTCCACTGCACCTGGATCCCTGCCACTCACACTGTAGCAGGGGGGGTGCTATTTCAGGACCAATCCACTGCATGGTTAGACAGGGCTCTCTTGTCCTCCCAAACACCTTACTTTTTGCAAAGAAAACCCAATTTAACTATGTTCTAGTGGTGGTAGATTCACAATTCTTTCAGAATTCTCTTAGTTAAGATCCTGTCTATCTATCCTGTACAAAAAACGCAACTTTTCTGCCCTAAATAAAAATGGCCTGAACGCCCTACATAGGCACGGACAGCTTGTTGCTCTATGAGCAAAATGGCTCTCCCGATATAGCGTGTTTATAATTAGGCCCATGTGGAGTCTAGTGAGGATGTAACTTAGGCCAGTGCGTTATGAAGAGAACTTGGTCACTCTGGTGGATATAGCCTAGGAATTCGTGGGCATTTTAGCCTGCTCTTTTTCGAGAAAAAAAGAAGAAAGAATGGGTGAACTTTTTCAGATACCCCCCCCCCCCAGGCTTTCCCCCCATACCTCTATCATTTCGTGTCACACTCAGACCAATACCCCACCAACCCCTCTACCAACTCTATCGGCATGGCGATCCACAACAAACCACTAATTAAAATAGTGCACAGTAGGCCTACACTCTATGTGGTGTCGTTGTTGATGTTGTCTACTTAGGCCTACATGTGGTTTGTTGTAAAGCTCTACCTGCATGTCAATATATCACCTCGCCTCAAAATCGGCTGATTAAACATGAACCCTATGCCTATAATTGGCCTATACATAGAGACCTTTCAAAATAAATTTTAATTTACAAATTTTAATGAAAATCTCTGTACAAGCAGTTGTAGGCCTAAAGCTAATTGTGATGTCAATAATGCGGTGAGCTAGAAAAACTAAGTGAATTTGCTCATCAAGTGCATGGCCTTATAAATTTGTTATTTATAAACAAAAACCCGATCCTGTTATTGCCGCCACTAACTCAAACTTCACTGCAAATAATGTTTTGACAAAAATCCAAATATCATTCCCATTTGCAATGTAAACTAAAATATTGTCACATACACTGACACGCATTCAAGTTGGGAATTGTTAAGAATCTACCCTGTAGCTATCAGTATCCCGAGACACTCGTGCAATATAGAAACACCTAATATAGAGATTTAATGATTTTAGATATTGTCTTTTATTCTCTGCACCAATAAATAATGCTATGGTGACTCCAACTGAGTGTTTGGTACATTAGGCAGGGCTAGCTCCTTCTCCTCTAACTCTCCAGTATCCTTGTAGTTTTCTGAATTCAGGCCCATTATCTCCAAGACATGCCCCTGCTCTGCACTTTCAAGACTCTTGAAAAATGCATGCAACTTCCATATAGGTCCCTGCACTATGTACTCCAGCAGTTTCTCTATCTGCTTTCCAGGTCCTCTGTTAGCCTAGAAATAGAATTGAAATATCAATTGGCGTAGGGAATTTAGATGTATTTCTACACGGGTATTCACAGTACATTTATTTCAAAGATGGTTTTTAAAAAGATAGAAAAAAGAGTGACTTATTCTCCCTAGATATATTTCAAGTGCCATCGATAAGTCCCTTTTTGAGTAAGAAAATAAAGTCTTTTACATGTTCTTCTTTTTCTTTGGTTGAAGGGGGAGGGATCGGAAGTAAGGGAGTGTTTATTTATTAGTTACAGAGGGAGGAGTGGCGGGTTGGGGGGGGGGGAGTAAAAATTTCCGGTCCCTCCTGAGGGGGGGGGGGCTAAAATAATCCTGACCCCTATTGAGGGCATGGGGGCATAACAAATTCAGCCCCTTTTAAGCAAAAAAGTCTGCGCGTTACAATAGTTCAAAGGGGGGGCGGGCGGAAATTCTTCGGCGAGGGGAGGCATGAAAGGTTCTACGCGCTGTCGAGGGGGGGGGGTAAAAGTTTTCGTGCCTCTGCGCGAAATCTCACCACCACCCATGTAATTAATAAATGAACACTCTGTAGGTACATCTATTTATTACCTGCATTTCCAACTGCTCGATCAGGGTGACAACCCCATATTTCCTCAAATACGCCCATAGTGGATCTGGGCGGATCAGTGGCGGCAGTGTGGGCAGATTTCCCTCTATGATACCAAGGTATAGGGCGTCGAGTAGTACAGGCACCTTTCCCTTGGGGTGGGTACGATCCCAAAGTGGCACAGACATAGAAACTGTGACCCGACAAACAAAAATGGGAGATATAGATTTTAATGTGTGTAGCAGGATATTCTTATACCTTTTATAGACATCTTAATGGCTTAAAAATCGCTACACGGTACATGGTGGACCCCTCACAACTATTTCTCCTTTCACTTTAAAGAGGTTCGGTATCGATGTATACATGTAGTAGCCTACTGTAGTTCAATGAGTATAGCTATCACTATCCAAAAGTGACCAAACAATTTTCAGACTATGTTCCTGTCACATTTCACCTCATTTACGTTATGAATTCACAACTATTAGGGCATAGTCGATATAGGGCTTACTGATTGGAATCAAAATTAAATCTAAACTTCAGCTTGAAATTGTGAGAAGATATCAACTTACCAACATCTGATCCTAATCTACAAAATGTATGTCACATCTCTTCCTTGTCTATGTACATTGTATTTGAATATAGGTCAGAGATTACATTTATCTCTACTTTGCAATACATCTGATAAGCGACGTATCCTGGTAATACGTCAAAAAGATGTGAGAATAAAAAAATATATTAATAGAATGAAAGAGCTACCAGGAATTGATGTTGTATGTGTATATCGCTATCACCTAGCTCTCTCCGGAGTCTCATTGTTCTATGCCAACACAAATACCATGAAACAAGAAAGACACACACACACACACACTTAAACACGGCAAGATAGGAGAAGTCATGTATACGTATTGTTCATTATCATAAACAGCTATGAAACCATTCTGAGAGCAATATTCAATTTTTCTTTATTACCATTGATTCAATATAATATTTATATTGGCATATATTATATGGAACCTACAGTATGTAGAGAACATCCGATACAATCATGTACGTCAACTCATTAACTCTGAGAGCACATTATATGAATGCAAATGACTATGTCATCTTTATGATGAATATACAGTATCATTACTCGTATCATAACCACATCATAACATTAAAGAGATAATTGAACGTTCGAGATTTTTAGCTTTTAGTTTTTATGATTACATTTAAGAAAATATTGGTATAATTATCTCACACAATGTAAGTCACGATGTAATAATATGAAATTAAAAGTATATTTTGTACATGTAATTACTTTGGCATAAATATGAGTATCTATATTTTCTATATGATATGTATTACTTATCTAATAAAGCAATCCAATGACCTGATATTCTATTCAGTAGGATAAACAGTTAGTGTAGGCCTATACACACGGTCTTCTACTCCAAGCTGAAAGAAAACGTTATTTTATGTTGAAATAACGTTTTTAAAGTTATATAATGTTTTGCCATAATAAGGAGCCATAGAGAAACGTTATATAAAGTTGTATAATTTTGTTTAGCTCCAACCGGAAGTTTGTTTTGTTTACCCAACCTGACCATTGAGTGGTGTGGATATTGAATCATTTTTGTGTGAGTTGCCGACAAGAGATTCATTGCAGGAAAAGAAGAACAATTTCCTAGTAGTTGGGCTTATATCATATGATCACTCGAAATGGGCCCAGGCTTAATTAACGAAGGCTTGGTCACTAAAGTTGATGTACATTATACAGGTATAGAAATTTATCCAGGAAGGTCTATACAGCATATTGCACGTAGAGGGCCTACATGTTATTATAGTCCGTGATTACGGTAAGGTAGCCCTCTGCATAAGCTGGAGTCAATAGTCATCTCCCATAGATGTTTAATAAAATATCATGAATGCAATTTATATTTCACATAGAGCAGCTCGCAGTTTATAGTCTCAGTGAGAGGACACTCTTATTTCCTGATCCAACTGAGACACCGTGGCCCTTCCAATGAATATGTACCAAACTGTTCCAGAGGTCGCCGACCTTGAGCTTGAGGCTGGTACCACGACGAGTACTTCCTCCAGGGGTGTGTACCTTAAGCAGGTCCCTGACCTCGGCCAGACCGTGGAGGGGGTCATGCTCCAGGAGGCAGACAGGACACAGGGCTACCCCACAGGTAACACACAGGTGGAGTCCAACCCTGTTACCATGGCGACCACACATCATATTCCTCCTGAGTGTCTCATCAGACAGATCCAACACAAGATGCTGAGAGAAGGCGGCCGTGGAGGAATGTTTGATATGGCATTTCTCACACAGAGAAATAGAACAATCCCCACAGTAAAACCAGCCATTGTGACTGCTCAGAGCTGCTCTGCAGGCATCACACTCCTTCCCTGAGCAGCTCACTGGTTCCTTATTAGCACCACACCCACAATGGTGTTGATTATTCTTCTGCTCCAGGGTCCAGTAATCCTTAATCTGCTGGATCCAGAAGCAGGGTAAGAGGCCCTTAATGCCGCCATTCCTGGTGAGGGCGGTGCCTGTCTTACACAGGGGACACAGGAGGAAGGTGTGCTGCTCGGTGCAGTGGGTGCTGAGCTGCTCCAGGCAGGGTGAGCAGAAGGCGTGGTTACAGTTGAGTAGCCGGGGGTGGTTGTAAATATCCAGGCACACCGGACAGGTGAGGAGTTCCTCAATGGGGTTGTGTATAGGTAATGAGGACGTCATGGTGGATAGATATCTAGAAGAGCTGTTTCCGTCCACTCTGGAATTTAATATTTAGATTTTTAAAACTGTTTTTAAAGATTATGTACTTTTCTTAAAACTGGTCGATTGTCCGCACATCAAGATTTAGCAAATTTATTCTGATCTAGAGGTGCCCAGTTATGTATTACTCTGAACAGTTTCAAAATGATAATTTATCGAAAATATTGATATGAAGAAATGTTTGCACAGTTTTATCCAACCACACATTTATATCTATAACCTAACAAAAGAAACCATTTAAATGCAGCATTGCTTTAAGGCTCTGGTGCCATTTCTCGCTGTGGTGTACAAATGAATCCTATATCAGTTTCTGCATTCATGTATTATGTAAACCCCACAAGGTAGATGTACTTGCAATCAGTGCTAACGAGTTACTCACCAGAACTGCATTGGTGCATCATGACGATACAAATGATAATGATACATGGACATAGTCCTGTGAGGATCAATGTCGTCCATATAGGATTAAAGACTTAATAAGCCGTCCATCAATAATCATACAGATTATGACGAAACTATAGAGTTTACTTACCACAGTTAAATCCTATAGCTTTCTGAAGCAGTATTAAGATATTCCTCCAATGGTAATAGTCTCTAAACTATGTGCTCCTAGAAGCGTATCCCAAAGACTGTGCTAGCTGCTGCAACTGACACCTAGATATAGGTCTAGACATCGAGGTTCTTGTCTATACCCCATGTTTGCCAGATGGACTTAACCTGTTTATAGCCTAATGTGGATGATATCATCTGCCAATTGGCAAACATGATAATCAAATCACAAATATTAGTGATGAACACAATGCCCTGGATGTGATTATGAGGCCAAGAACAATGCCGATTAGAAACATGACCACCCCTCAAATATTTTTTAGTAATAATTGTAGAAATAATTAATAGCATATTTTTCATACTTTTTACAGACAGTAGAGGGCACAGTTAAAATGGTATCCTACCCCGTATGTACACGTAAATCCGTTGGAACCTACCTCAGAATTGAAGCCTAATAATATCGATATGTTAGTTGAAACGCTCAAATATTTTTTTCTTTTTCTTTTGGACCGAAACACCAGTAGGCTATATTGGTTTATGGTTTAGCGTGCAGGGACGTCTAGGTACTGGCAGGCTTAAGTCAGGGCCATAAACTGCTACTTAAAAGAATCTAACCAATGAAGTAGTATTGATCTCATTTATCAGAAAGATGTTGCATCTTTTGAGTTAGGGCCTACACAATTTCGTTAGACAGACATAAAAAGTTGAAGTTCGATAATAATATGTCACTTAGACCAAAAATAAGGTGTGTTTCACTTTCAGGTTACATGGTCTGAAAATCTAGAGTAGGTAGGTCGGATTTTTTTAATTTCAAAAATTGTATTTTACTTTGGCCCCAGAAATTGACTGGCAAACTTCAGTGCCGACTAATCGACGGCGGCCTCGACCACTCAAAGATTATCAAGTCGACTCTGGAATAGCCCTAGAATGACCTACTTTTTTTCAAAATTGGATAAAAATATCTAGGATCAGCCCTGTTTTGCAATGTATGGTCGGGTAACACACCTTTTATTTTTTAATTTGGCCTTATTAATTCTGGCCCATTTTCAGATCCCCACATTATTTTTCTCTATTCTGTTATAGGAAATAGGCAGGCCCCTCTGTCACGCACTCCCATACCGGGTCACTAAGCATGATTATGTAAGATAAATCGATGCCACTGATACATAGGCACTGATATACTCACAAAACACGACAAGTTCATTTGTAAAATTGATCCTGTCAGACTAAAAACAAATTATGTTTCAGGTATATCTCCTACAAATGGCGAAAATCCCCAATGCACACTTTATGAATAAAATACTTTATTGACCACATTCCTATCATTTTTATTTTAACATTTTGCACACCTACCGTTTGGTTGACATCATAGAGACTTTTTTTCTTTTTGTGAAACTGATCCTGTCAGATCACCCCCCCCCCCGAAAAAAAGGAAACAGGGTATGTTTCAGGTTTATCCCTTACAAATTCAAATATTACCTTACGCATTTGGAGTGATCCATTAAGTATGCCACGCCTTTTTTTGGCCATGTTGAACCCCCACCCCACACCCCCATGAACACTTCCCCCAGCATCCCCAGCACATGACATAAAAGAGCATACATGTATTGTGATGAAGCAGTGCAAGTCCTTATAGACAGGGCAATAATGGGTTTTATCTAGAACCCTTTCAGATTAGAACTGTTCAAAGGGGCAGTAACAAAATTACATAAGTAACATGGTCACACCTTAGATTTGATTGTTGTGCCCTCGATCCCTAGATTCTTTTCAGTAGGCACAGGAATAGAAAGTGTGCTGGTACTGTTAATGGGGTAGGGGGCACTCAATTTCATTTCAACAGGGGGTGCAGCTGCCATAGCCCTCCGGCAATCCTTTGCATTGGTGAGGGTGATTTTATGAAAAGTGACCCCTGGTGGTGAGGATTTCATCAAAAGTGTCTAGGTTTAAGCAGATTCTCTAAGGAGTGACCCTGAGTGAAATACATTTTAGCAAAGTATTCTGGTGAGAAACTCCAAAGTGACCTATATTTTGACTGGTTTTGTTAAAATCCCCAAAAAGTGACCCTTGGTGAGGGGGAATTTGTTGAAAAGTGCCACTTGGTGAGGGGGATCTTGTTGAAAAGCAGACCCTTATTTGAAAAAAAAGGGGGGGGTTGCTTAAGATGTAACCTTGCCACCCACACACCATCCCCGGGCACTGCTATCTTCCCCTCTGGTGTATCCACATACTCTTCCTCTACCCCTCTATCCCCATGTCACACTTTGTCACACATAAAAAAGACCCCCCCATACCCTCTAGTGTGACATTCCTAATGGATCAGCCCTTTTATGAATGAATCATTTACCTGCCGAATTATTACCAGGTTTGAGGACACATCCCAGTGGGCACAAAACATTGATTCAACGTTGACAACTGGTTGATATAGGGTTACAGGGTAGATCAACATTGATACAATGTAAGTATTTCAATGTTGTCAACCAACACCTGTTTCAACACTGATGCAATGTATGGATATCAACCTTGAATCAACCATACGTTTCCCACCTTTCCCACTAGGTGCCTCTACAACCTACTCCTTAGCATTTCTATCTACATGCTACATCTATTTTCCCTAATTGTAAGCTCTTATTTTCTCATCAATGTATACAATTGATCAAAATGTAATTCATTTTCATTGACAACTATGGTGTGTGCATTTGGTTGACATTTGGAATTAAATGACAAGAATACATGCTTGGTTTCATTCAGCAAGACACCCTTTATGTTGCTAGGAATAATAGATAAAGCCTGAGTCCTGACCAGGTCACTTTGAAATGAATAGGAACGTCTCTTAGTGTGATCATCAGAGGTCATTCCCCTACCCTGGATGGTGCTACAATTAGCATTTAATCTTGGAGAAATGGGTGGGGGGATGTTGTAATGAAAATATATAAATTGCAATGAATGCAAAAACATGATAATATACTGAATCTCAAATTATACATCAGCAGCCAATGTAAATCATAATTTATTACGTTTACTCGTTGTTGATTCACAATGGCCATATCAATGTTGAATCACTGTTAAATGATCAACGTGGATGACCTCATCAATATCAACCAAATCATGACAATCCTGTCTCAACTGTTGATATCATGTCACCACACACATTGAATCAACATTGAATCAATTGAAGTTTGCCCACTGGGATAGTTATGTTATAATTTAGATTGATATCAATTTTATGTGCGACTTGGGGATCTTCTTTTATCAATTGTCATGTTATCTTCACCTCTTAGTGTGTAAATTAACGGGAGGCTGGCGTTAGTTGAATATTCGCTGTCACACATTGGGTGTTGCTGAGTGCTTTCTCCCGCCCCTTTCTGTGTCAAGTGCAGGATGGAACCACGTGTAAGCAGAGGTGTAAGAGTGACCAACAAACATCATAAATCATATTTGGGTCACTTGTTATGCCCAGAACCGCGCTGAGAAGCTGGTTGACCCATATTGATTGTGATCCAGAGAAGGACTGCGCAGTCAGATACCAAAACCTGATGATATGGGCCTCTGACATGATAGTATGGCTCCGATCCATGGCAGAGCCGGTTTGTTGTATATATACTATGAAAGCAATATTTAATAGAATAATAAAATGATAAATGGCACTCTCTCCTGATATTTAATAATACTCCTGTATTTACGATTATTAATAATTAATATATCATTTTATGATTGATTTTAATATTGGTACATGTATACATTTATTGTTATTCTAATCATATACATGTATCCATACCTGTTTCTCATAAAGCCATCGAGTTTGTAATACTAGCCCCCATACCTACGCACATCATAAGTAATTATATGCCAACAAACTACAAACAAAGTGACACCTGCCATAACCCCCTATAGAGTCCCTGTAGGTTGGCAGGGAATGCATTATAAACACTCCCCTATGACATTGTAAATTACCTAGTAACGGATACTACGCATTCACACCTTGTCCGATGAGCGACCTGCCCTAGACCAGATCCCCGTGACTATTATGTCTACATGATTGTATGTACAACCACCAGACCACCGATGAATGCCCATATATAATATTATCTGTTAAAGGGTGGGTGATTTTATCATTATCCCGTGAATTTTCTATTATTATATATCAAATTGAAAATAACGTTAAGTAGGTCCATTATATTCATAACTGAAAAAGTTATCAATGCCACCTGATAACAAACCCCGGTAACAAACACTATATCATAGATCTATAACCTAGACAAAGGTCAATGGTGTGGCATAGACAAAGGTCAATTATCAGTATTGACCTTCGTCTACATGAGTTGACCGATTTGGTTAGCCATCTGCCGGTATACTTGGCCGTGGTTCCACAACTACTCTAGAGTTATAGCTTATATCAGGCATTACATGTTCTAACACATCACCAGCACATACAAACGGTTCCATACGCCACCACCATGCACGTGTTGCAATCCTGTTCACCTTTATTCATATAAGTATATATATGAGTCACCCAGACCATGCAGTGATAACATAGATTAATGTAGAATAGACATGCCACGTATATAGTAGTCTCTGTTGTGGTTCACGCCATAATAATGGCCGCCCTCTATCAGTCTATCGCCAATGATGAGGAAAATGATTTATACATGACTTTGTGTATAGTGTGTATCTATAGCACATGTTTTGTGGTTTGTTTATCATTTTTTCTTCAGTCCCATCGTCGGTGTCCCCGGTAGCATATCAATAATGTTGTGAACATATTATCCAATGGACCAGGGGATTGGAGATATACCATTATGTTCACACTTAAAAGGGCTGCGAGTGCATACAATCAGATCAGGAGGGGGGGGGGGCGGGGGGCGCAAATACTAAGTCATGTACACTGAAAATAATGAATCTCAAATGTTAGTCAAAAGTTAGTAGGTTGTTCTAAGATTTTACTAACTTTTGTACAATCATTAGCGAAAATTATGTGCCCAAAGTTCCTATCCTATCTTAGCGTTTTGCTGCTAACGCTTAGCTAAAAGTTAGCGTTGCCTTGGATTGCCTGAAATTATCAGTTATTTATTAGTAATTAATTAGTAATGGTCTTACAGTGTACATCTATTATCAATCAGTGGCAGCAGCACATGGCCCTGGCTAATATGCATCAACCACAGCATGAGCTACCTGTGAAATCACTGGTAACTCCATCCATAGAAGCCAGTCTGTCCACATAACAGATACTGCTCTCTAGATTTGGCCATATAGAGACTTGAGTCTGTCTTTGATATATGCATTTTTCAAAAACACAAAAAAGGTGTTTCATTCAGAAAACCTCATTGGAATAGGTTGATCTGTCTATAAAAAAGATCTGCCTAAGTAGACAAATACATACATTAAGTTACACCCCATATCATATTCAATATTAGAAAAGTTTACCTTTAAGCATGATAACAAGGGCAATTACAGTTAGTCATAGTTTAGCAAATTCTTAGTTTGATTTAATAATGCTGATAAGTTAGTGGTTTTGACTAAGAAATGTTAGCATTGACTAACCCCCGAGATTTTCAGTGTATTGGTTATTCCGTTAGATACGGCATCTGTTTGGGTGTATGCCACTGTGTGGCGGTGTCAGATGACATGTTAATGATTTTAACCCACTACGTAGGATTTATGACTTGTACATAATACATGGAAGATGAGTCATCGTTTGTCTGGGAGTCACAGAGCATAAATTGCAGTAGGAAAAAAAGTACAAGAAGCGAGAAGCAATAGGTATTTTATTCTTTATATCAATCAAATTTAATCTGACGTTATTATTTTCTCAATACATTGAATGTAAATACACATTTACAGGTCTAGACATCATTCTATGTGTATGCTAAATGACACCAGGTGGCAACACCAATATCTCTCAGGGCCACTCAGAGTCGTGGACACAGTCATTTCTGATTTGGGCACATATGACGACTTTACTCGACGCCTTTACAGTAACGTTCCTTTTTCATTCTGCTAAACGTATATACGGTAGACTACTTTACAACAGCTTCATAGGTGCTCGTTTATACAATGTATTACTATATGTATAAGAATTGTGAATATCACATTTTGTAAGCACACCCTTTGACTATTTAGAGATTATTATTAATATATCTCTCAGTTGTCCATCTCACTAATATATGAATATGTGTCTCTGGGACTAGACATAAGAATATAAATCTACGTTAAATCATTGAAACCCAAATCAGGTTAGGCATATATATTTTCGCGATTTTGCTAAAAAGTACAATTTCGCTTGTACATGTATTAAAATTCGCGATTTTGGGAATATCATAGTTCTTTAACTACCGTGGATAAAATATGTACAGAGCAAATACTTAATATTTGCTCTGTACATATTTTCGCGAGGGGATTTTTCATGTCCGTGAAATTCGTGAAAATATGTACAGCGTGAAAATATTTATGTTTATAGCAACAGCTACTCACTATGAAATGGCTAATGTTTATGATGCTTCATTGTATCCGGGATAACGGTGCACGAATCACTGTTGATTTTTACAGGGTTAACCCGTAAAAAAGCATATATATTTTTTACAGTGCACTAACTTCAATTACCAATTCTGTCCCTTTTCCTTTTTTCATTTGGACCACCACATTAAGGTCCCCCAAAACAACTGGTCTTTCATCACCATATGTGTCATGAAAATCATAATTTGGGGAAAATTTTTGATGACAAATGTGTTAAGTATTCCACAAATATTGGCATATATTATTTGGTATTGAATTAAAGCATATTCTGTCAGTCATTCAATGGGCTAGGAATAAATGAACAGTTTTTTGGATATAAAACTATTAACTTCTAAAATGTGATTTTTTTGTTGCAAAACGTCTATATTTTCCTATATATTTTTACCCCTCAGTAAAAAAAAAAGAAACAATGTTAAAAGAAACGCACTTGTCATATATTCAGCGCTTGGTGATGACAAACTCTATTTTTAGTGGCCTAAGTCTCAAAAGGCTTTTTGGTAGGGAAAGAGTTTAATCATTTGAGTTTAATCATTTTTATTGGCAACAAATCCACTACAAGTAGCGTCTTTCGATCAGAGCCAACATAGAAAAGTTGGGGCATCCAGAAATACCGGTACATTCCAACAGCAACATAACATAATTACAACCGACAGAGATAACCCATTTTACACAGCGGGTAGAAATAAAGTAGACATGTTATTCGATTTTTAGTCCAACAGCAATCCAGAGCCATAGTAGAGACATCAAGACAAAGTATTTCAGTATTATTACTCGCCCAAGACACAGGCTACCTAAAGCAATGTCTTATTCAGAGATTGCTTACATAAATTACTAGCATATCCATTAACTTAATCAGCACGTATCAACTTCTAAAACATTCAGTAGAAACTTCTCTTACACACTCTTCTATAAGTATCAACTATTCTTTATTTTGCTGACAAATCGTTTATATGTCTCGATTTTCTGTACCTCCGGAGTTAATTCATTCCAGAGTAGGTAACCTCGGTACACAGGACTTTTTTCATATTGTGCGCCCTTCGGTCTTTGTACCTTAAGCTTAATGTACCTGTTACCTCTAAGATTACGTAAAGGAACTACTACATTTTCACATTTCCTAGAAAATTTATACATAAGACAGAGGAGATTTTCTCGCCTTCAGGCAGCCAACATTTTACAAGTACAGCGGATATGTAAATCAACCCGGCTAATGTCACGAGGATTTCTAATATGTACACAAGCGCGAAGACATTTGTTTTGTATGATTTGGATCTCTTTCACAAGGTCTGAATCAGTACAGGACTCCATGATGAAATCACCATACTCAAAATTACCCAGAATCATCTGTTTAAAAAGTAGAACAGCCAATTCCTCCCCCATATATTTACACAAATGACGAAGACCATATAGCTTTAGGTTACATGTCGAGATGACCTTATTACATTGGGCTTTAAAGTTCAAGCTTGCATCTATTGATACGCCTAGGTAATTAAATGACTTAACCACATCAAGGCGGACACCTTTTAACCAAAGACCATAAGTAGACCAGTTGGTCTTATCATATTCACCATGGCACCACAGTACCTTAGTTTTGTCTGCATTTATTGTAAGTCTAAAGCTATCACACCAATTACTGATGTTATCTAGGTCCAGCTGGAGTTCCCTACGGGCAATCTCTGGGTCCCTATTTGAGACCGCTACAGCCACATCGTCCGCATACATATAATATCTTCCATGTTTTATACTTTTAACCAACCCATTTATATAAATAATAAACAGCAAGGGACCTAAGACGGATCCCTGAGGAACTCCGCAAATAACAGGCCTAGAGTCAGACATCGCTCCTGCAATAGATGTAACCTGGCAGTGATTACGCAAATAGGACCCAAACCAATCAAGGGTCTTACGGTCGCAACCCAACCTATATCATTTTCATGCCTTTAAAGGCTCATGGTTTTTGAAAGCCAGGACAGTCTGATATGAGGATCGCTCAACTCCCCAAATCAATACTTTCACACATAAGTTCTTTGTTCGTTATCAGTGCTACTATTACTGTTATCATCTACCATTCTCTCTACAGTGATATAGATTTTCCCATTCATATGTTTAAACAACTGCCTGTGTCTCCTCATGTATATTGGTTTTAGGAGGCGGTAGGTAACAATCTCAGCCTGGGTTAGCATGTAGTGCTGCTGAAGAGTAAGCAACACCTCTTTAACTGCCTCAGTCTTACTCACAGTGTTTGCAAAAACTGCTATCAAGAAATTCATAATCAGCATATTCCCAATAATGTAGAAACCCAGGTGCCAAATGCGAAACATGACCAAATCAGTCGATTTGACCTCCACGTTAATCCCATTAAAGAACACCTCGGTCATTTCTAAGATTGCCCTGGTGTATGATTTGTATTCATCTGGACATGGGTTCAGGATTACCCTTAAAACATAGGTCTGCTGAACAATAAACACCAGAATCACTATTAAAATGGAACCCAGGTCCTTGGTCATTTGAGGCAGCGTAATGACACAGTAACCAAGGAATGATATAAGCTGACCAAAATACAGAATCTGCCAAAAGATGAATATAGCTATTGTAATGACAAAGAATTTCTGGATAGTGACTGAGATGTTGCCTCTTAATAGGAGGCCTGTGTATATAGTTGAGAGCAATACCATCATCAACTGCATCACCCTGCAAAAAAGAGGGTACAAATAGGGCCTTTTGTACCCACTGGGTGTAGCTAGCATGATTTTCATCTGGGACAGACAGGCGGGTAATAATGTAAATAAATCAAACAGGAAAAATGCAGTTGACATTATAAAAACCAAGGTGGACAGCAATATCACAAAAGGATACATCCCCTCTGTGATATACCCAAAACCAAATACAGATGGACATGTATCTTCAGTTGTTGCATTGACATGTGTTTTCAATAATCTTATGTTTCTTAACTCACTCACACCTACAATTGAAAACAGGTAAGCGACTCTTATAAGCAACCACAGCACTGCAAACGGTGATGTAAATTTCCTTTTGATTTTGAACCATGTACAGATAGGCTCACTTTTGAAAAACTGCAAAGTTTCAGGCTTGCTCATATCATTGGCATTCATCATCACCAAAAGGTTGAAAATATTTGGCCGAAACAAATTCACCGCTTCCGAAGAGGTGATGTCGTAAGCCTTATACTCATACATGCCAACGTTTCGAGTGATAACATAAATTCCTTCGGTTTCCAAAATTGCTGTAGCTAATCTGAATATGCTGAGGTGGATGCAATATTCTAGTGGTGGGTATTTTTGATCACAAGGGTTACTGAGCAGGACTTCTAGGTCTCTGTGGGCAATTTTAGTCTTAATCCATTGGTAGTAGCTGACAATGCCATCTATTCGGCGAGGACTGATGAAGCCTATGCCAGCCAGCACATGAATGATATTCAGACCACCCTGGTCACTTCCAGTCACCTCGACCCCATATTTTATCAGAAGAGAAGCAACCTTCCTAGCCTGGAAGGCAGCACACAGACTCCAAGGCTTTCTGATGTCTAGTCTCTCCCTGATGAGATGGTCTGGGAGGGGCATGGCTGACTCCAGCTCCTTCAGCTCACAGCTAAAGTCCAGAGGGCTGTTGAGCAGCTCAGTACTTTCCTCCTGGGTGCAGGTCATTAGGACCTGCTCAATCCCCTCTGCGTCATCAGCCAAAATACTGCGCCACAGCGTTCCTTTCCTCTTCTTCTCAGAGTCAGCCATTCTACCCTGTGGTGAGCTGGACATGGTCAATTTACTACTTTCACTGTACTCTCATGAATTAAGCTGAAGTGCACAGAACTTGGTGTTCAGTAATCTAATGTAGTGAATTCATCTGTTTAGCCAGTCTTGAAGATAGTCTTCAATGTTTTCGTGGTGTTTCAGTATGACGCAGTACAGGTCAAACTTTGAAACGATGTGTTCTGGGTAATTCTAATATGAGCAACAGGTAGCAGAGCTCATCAGTTTCAGCTGGATTCTCAACTTCAAACACTGGGCAGCCAACTGAGTGCTGAGTCAATGTCACACCAGGGTAGGCCTATTGCAGAACAGGTCCCCACTGTGGTACGCCTGTTTCCCGAGGTGTCGAATGTAGTAGAAAGGCTCAGGTAACTTGGCGTGTGGGAAATCATTATGATTATCATTGCTAGCTAAAATCACCCCAACTGGCAATAGGATACAGAGGAAAATGCAGCAAAAAGGAAGGTGTAGGAGGGCATTCAACACTGAAGTACCGGAAATGCAGTGCCACACTTCAAGTGGAAAGGCCACATGTGATAAATGCAGTTTATCTCAGATTGTCCTCATGTATTACTTGGGGTTTAGGTTGGGCAGGTTCAGAGCTCTAACAGATAATCATAAAAGAGCAATTCGTCTTGAAACTATCTTGAGTCCAATAGTTTAATTAAATATGATCATTAATTAGTGTCTGCTCTGACTCCAACTGGACTTCCCAATTTGGCTGTAGGCCTAGATCAGTTTCAAAGTGACTGCCACATGATGTCCCACCAGTGGTATTGTACACCACAGGAACCCAGTGTAATCATAAATATACTGCCCCACCTCGGCCATTAGCACAAACCAGCATCTATCACTGAGTCAACGTTGTCATAGCAAACAATGTATTTGATACATATCCCGGCCAAACACTAATCACTCAGTTCCATACTCAACTATGGATGAAAGGTGGAGGCAGTGTATTCTATAGTAGGACCAGAAACCTGTGTTTCAGCTCACCCGATCTTCCTCAGCGATTCAGGAGTGACATATTTGATTTCTTTCGGTAGAATTGAAGAAATTCTCATCTTTTTCATACGCATTTATCTTTCAAGTTGAAGTGAATGATTGCATTCCCATGAACAAAAAACATCTTAAACTTATTTACAGCTCTACTTGATTTTCTATCATGTTACCTGAAAAAGTACCTTTATTTCTTTTTCCTATGTATAACTGTAAAGCTTTCGGTGCATACCTCCCCTAATGTATAAATGACATCCGGCTATTTGCTGTACAATTCAGGCCAATGCCGGGGTTAATGGAACTTTGACCATGGCTCTGTACTTTATCTACAGATGGACAATACATCTCAGGACAGTAAAAAATAAATAAGAAAATAGGTAACCAATCACGTACACATTATATTATAAATTATATAGGGCCTATCCCTTTTTTTGTGGTAGTTCTTTGTAAGTCCAAAAGTAAACCTACTCTGCAAAAAAGGTGTTTAGATTTTAACCATGCTTAGGTTTAAAATCTAAACATTTTTCTAGGTCTGTGTCTTTGAATCTTTCTGTTCAGGAACTAAACACTTTATTCTAAACACCTAAACAGTTATGTCAAATGTGTTTAGACGTTTAGTATCTAAACAGTATGAAGGGTAGGTGTTTAGGATGTTAACATGTAGTGTTTAGATCTTAATATATTAAACACAATGTCATATTAGATGACAGCTCAGTAGTTGACTGTAGTTTTTACCCAGCACTTTAGTTTGAGTTAGTGTCTGGAACGTGCAGCTTGTGTGACTGTTGTTCCATGTAACTGATTGCCACAATATGACACTAGAAACCATAGGACAAGAAATGGCACACATTCACACATATTCACACATATTCAAACACACTCACACAGCATTATATACCCTGGCACAAAAACTATTCGGACCGTGTTTTTTTCACTTTTATTGATTTTTTCGGAAAAAGAAATGTATAGAGTTATATTTGTAATACTCCTGATATTGAGTAGAAGTTGGCATAGGGCACCATGGCAGAAATCTGTTTGTGAACTATTGAGTGTGCTGATTCATTCACCAAGACTTCTACCATGGTAGCGTAGGCATGATGCAGTTGTGTACAATTCATGTGCCTCTACATGGGTAAAATTCGACACGCGCGACACAGCGACACGGGGGTTTTAAAAAGCGACACGCGCGACACGGGGGTTTTAAAAAGCGACGGACACAGTAAATGTTGGGATAAAAATCGACGGACAGAGAGAATGTTGGGATAAAAATCGACAGACACAATAAGTGTTGGGATAAAAAATGACGGACACAACACCTAGGATAGGGTGTGGAAGTGTGTGTGAGGTGTGACCGCCACAGATGCTACCAGTATCGGTAAGGGGGGCGGGGCAGGGGTAGGTGTGACCGCCAAAGGGTCTACTTGGGCGGCATGGGTAAGTGCAGGGGGGGAGGGCAAGGTGTGACCGCCAAAGCAGGGCTGGGCATTTTGGAAAACCCTGGAGCCATTACAGGACTGTATGGCCCTAGATCCCTAAATTCGACACGACAATATGGGCATTTCTGAGACTTAGTGACATGATGAATAAATAGATTGGAACATGTCATGGGACATTTTTTAAGATCAACATGGCGACATGAGCATGTCTTAAAGGCGCACTGAACCCACGACGTCATTTGCGTACAAAACTCGGCAGGGCTAGGTCCTCAACTCAGTGCACCTTTTAGATCGACATGGGACATGGGGACCCCCCCCCCCCCCATAAAGAGCCCTGACTGTGTCTCTACATGGATTAAAATCGACACGGGCGACACAACCTTTTTAAAATCGACGGACATGGAATGTATAGCATAAAAATCGACACGGCGACACGGCCCTATTTGCTTAAAAATCGACACGGCGACACGGTCAAAAATACGGGTACCCATGTAGAGGCACATTCATGCCAACCATTAACTATGTGCATATGTTGAGGAAGGTTAGACCTTTATACAAATAAGATCACCAGAGGAAAGGTGTCTATGGTCTGTCTCTCTAATTACCACTTTAATCAAAATCACATGGCATGTATCTCAATATCTAATGAAACTTGGTAGCATTAGAGGTGTATGGCCAGGTCTTATATACATCAAAAACATGGTATCATGGTTATACACCATGATAATGATTCCACTTTACCCATGAGGATATCGAGGAACAACAAAGGTGGTTCCTGGTGTCAAAACCCAGTACTATTTCTACCTAACAAAGTGATAACAGTAATGTTTGAAGATGTGTGAGTGTGTGCCAGAAGTGAAACTAGGTGACACGGCAGCACACAAAAACCTGCACTGTGTGACATCAGGTGTCATCAAAGTTGATTGTTCCCCTTTTCCCGACAAAAGAGAATGATCGCAGCCCGACCGTTAGACGCCTGAGACGTTACCCCAGGTACACAAGCCACAGGCTACCTCAGGTACACAAAAAGATATCAGCCAATCAGGAGTCACCTGCTGCTGCAGCAGCAGAGGCAGCTGCTATGTTGGGTTTGTTTGGCTGTGCTGTGTACCTGAGGTACAGTAGACTACTAGTGGGCCTAATTGAGTAATTACACTAAGTTACAGAAACCACAACTCAAGTTTTCATTCTGTACCTCAGGTACACAGCGGGTATCCTAGCTACTGTACCTCAGGTACACAGTGGTCACCTTGCGTACCTCAGGTACACAGTGAGCAGGCTAGCTACTGCACCTCAGGTAGACAGTGGTTGTACTGTACCTCAGGTACACAGTGTCCTATTGTACCACAGGTACACAGTGATAATCCTATATGTACCTGAGGTACACATTCTAGCCCTACTGTACATTAGGTACACATCCATACTGTACTCCAGGTGCACATCCACACTCCTAGGGCTACTACACATGTGTTTTCTCTTCTAGAAATTTAATTGCAAGGAATGCTCTAGTCTGACATGCTGTGTACCTAGGGTACAGAAGGATGAGTACCTGGGGTACAGAGGGATAGCCACTGTGTACCTGGGGTGCAGAAGCCTACTGTACCCAAGGTACACAGCAGCCAACCAAACCCAACCACTAAGAGACACAACACATGCATCTGCTGCAGCAGCAGGTCGATTCTGATTGGCTGATTATTTCCTGTGTACCTGAGGTAGACTGTGGCTTGTGTACCTGAGGTAACGTCTCAGGCATCTAACGGTCGCGCTGCAGAATGATCATCTTTAGTTATAAGTATTTAAACATGGGTCCAATGTATTATGAATCAGACAATGCACCTCTCCTTCTATTAAGATCCATTAGGTATAAAGATGCATGCCATATCAATTTAGTTAAAGCAGAATTAAGAAGTCCAGATGGTAGACACCTTTCCACTGGTCATCATAGTTGGATAAGGCCCTGGCCATCTTCTGCTGTATGTGTGCACTCTTATGTTCATGGTTAATATAGACCAAGTACATAATACTCATCAGCCCTATGTTAAAATGCTAGGAACCTGATTGAATGAGTTTGCACAAATTAGCAGTACACACACCAATAGTGTGGGATGAGAACCTATGTCAATTACTGCTGATTCTAACAATTCTTACAATGTTTCATAAATTTTAGCAATCCATGACAAACTAAAAATACAGGTGTAGGGGCATGATATTACATATTAATCTCATACACGGTATTTCCGGGTAACGTCTGTTTACTCGGCTTCTCTACCTGGAGCTAGTGCACACAGTTCCCGGGAGAGGGCGCAGGTTCTCTCCAGGTAACCGTGTGCCGCTCTCGTGTGTTTACCTGGAAGGCAGTCAGTGCAGGCCCGACTGACGATAGACTTCACATGTCCAACCGTGCGGACAGAGTTGTATACTAAGACTATACTGACAGTTTCCTCTATCTATAGAGAAACCTGATTTACCTGTGTGTATTGATTCTACACTGATTGTTCCCTAGTGAAGGAACTGGAGTTGTTTTTATGAATAAAGACTGATATTCTCGCACCTGGAAACTGCCGTGATCGTTGTTCCTTAATCTAGAATAACCACGAACCACCACACAGGTCTACATATTTTGGTCGAGGGCATTATATATTTCGTTATTTTGTGTGAATAAGCTTTTTGCAACTCTGTCAGAACTGTGTGAATCTGTTCCATGGAACACAGTTTGAGTGTGTGTGAGGCTGTTACATAGTATACATGTCACACAAAATGCACGAAATGAGCAAACAGTTCCAGGGGTAAAACAAGGTGAAACAATCTGGAACTGAATTGCTGGGTACATGCACTCAAACGTCATTGTTGTACTAAAAGCACTTAAATTTAAATAAATTAACTTAAATGTGATGGGATACAATAGAATGAGATACCCATTGCAGGATTTGAGGGTTGGATCATATACATTAGTATGATCATTTTACAGTAAAGATACATCTGCTACATAGACACCTCTTTCGAGAAGTCTATAAGAATGGATATATAGCAATAGCCTCCCTGACGGTTTGTTGTATTGACTCAAGGTTGTGTCTATGTTAAAGAAGAGGCCTATGTACTATTATGATGTGTATATTAGCTCACTGATGTTGGGGGGCTACTGGTAGTTATATTTATTTAGATATCTAAATATAATAATATACACATGTCTCTAAACACATCACCTTTAGCTTTATGTACACTTGACACATGAACACAATAATTATGCTTAATGTTTTATTTCTAAACACCTAATTCTCGTTAACACATTGATTTCTAAACATTGGGGATTACGACCTCCCAGTGGGGAGTTTTGCCAAATTCTCCGGCCTTGACTATAGTTGGGGTATTCCTGGATACAATATTATTGTGCCTCCACAAAATAGTATCCTTAATTATACTGCTGGTCCTATGGATTCCAGGGACTTACGTAATACACATGTAAACAGCATTTATGTTTATTCATCAAATTATAATCAAAAAGGACCTATACCATACTCGTGGAATTGTCTCTGATATTTCACAGCTAAAGTGTAAACAGGTTATGTTCTTAAGGTGGGTCGATACCATTGCAGAATGGAGTACTGCGCATCTTTCTGCGCATATGGCTTCAATATGTCAGAATAATGTCATTTTTGGTAGGCCTATGCTAGAAACAGTTCCCTATACTGGAAATCATTTTTGGACGATTTTGAGCAAAATTGAGCATATTAGATCACTTTGTATTTTTGATATAAAATTACAGGTATTTGGGAATTTTCTATGATTTTTCAGGAGCTTTCTTTTATGAAGTAATAAATAGCATTTGAAAATGCATTAAAGTGAATAAATTGCTTAGATATGTTCAACCCTATATAATGAGATCATTTTATATGCAGATTGTTGGGCATTTACCCATAATGCAAGGCTTCAAAGATTTGATTTAATCCGTTTTTCCATTACTTTTTTATTTCAAAGGGCCAAAACCCTCAAATTATGCACGGCACCCCATATCAAAATTACTCTTATTCATCAGCAAATGATCTAAGCAATCTTTTGGGGGATTTTAAGAAGAATCTGATGAATTTTACCTCTATTTTTCTTTAATTATGTAAAAAATAATGAAAATTTATTGCTACTCTTCTCGGTATGACTACATTTTCTTTCCAGAATGCAATGTGATATAAAGCCCCAGAACCATTTTTAGAATAAAGGTACATATCCTTGTGTTCAATGTGTAATGTTTCAGATGTCTGGTTGGTAGAAATAAAACCATAGGAATTTTTACATTATTTTCGTTTTTTCAATATATAATTAAAATACTTTTATTTTTCAAAATTCCATATTTCAAAAAGTAGGTCGGCACCCCCTATTTTTCTTTTCATTTTCCGTTTTCAAATGATTTAGGGTACCCACATGAAATAAATTGTTGAATTCTGATGACTTTGATTCAATGGGATCGACCCACCTTAACTGATACTCACTGCAGTGTTTTTGAGTTCCTTAAAGGGGCATTCATGGGAGACGTTATTGGTTCCCTCACAAGGATGATGAGGCTCGTATGCCTAGGGGGGGGGGCGTGTCAGGTGTAGTGAGGTGAACTTATTTGGTATTAGACACTTACATAGCAAAGACACGGGTAGGAGTAACATACAATGTATATACATTTTCGGAATTGGTTATAATCAACGTTCATAAGCAAGTTGGCAAGTAGTTTGGCAATGTTGAATCATCGTTGCTTCGGGCTTCATGGTATATTATGAACGTTCTCCAATGCATCACTAGGTGGCAGCACAGTGGTCGATGTGCGATCAGATAAAGATTCAGTGCAGAAAGGGTACTTCATGCAACTGTTTTTTCTATGTGTTGTATTCCAACTGTCTTCCTAAATTGACCATCGTAGTCTGACCAACTTTGAAGGAAGAAATATTTGTGTGTACCCATAACTGAGTGACCTCTTCTAAACCATAGTTACTTTTTAGAATAACAAATGATGAAAATAATAACTTTCATGGTTAACTCTTTCGTCAAATAATTTTGGTGATATTTCGAAGGACATTCTAATTTAGATTTGTGATATATTTCTTTCTATAATATTTACTCAGGCCTAACCCTAAAATCATTAAACATGGATTACTGTGGCATAACAAATCTGCCATTGCAAATCTGACCCCCTTTTAAAATGTCCTAAAGAGGGGTGGTAATTGTATCCAGTCCTAAATTATAAACTGGAATATCGACTTGACCAGGTCCCTTGTTGTGTGGTTACAGGTATGCATTATTTAAGGCCTGTGTATCGACCATCGCTAATAGCTGTTGGCAAGGTGTTTCTATTATAGGCGTGCAACTGTTCGGAACCCACGGCTCAAACACTGACCAACCTTCATGCACTTGTTCCAATGCCTGGAGTAACCCACCATGCCAAGGCCAAGACTTGATGATGTGCTTCAGCTCCTCCGACCCAGCTCGTTGATCTAGGCTGAACCTATTGAAGTTCAAGGAAAATGGCACTATCCACATAATGATAATTATGTAGGCTAAATTGACTTTTCTTTTGAATTGAGTTTAGATTTTTTATTTGGCTATAATAATTCACAAGTGTGGGGCATTTCTCAATTAAGTGAAAACATATATACAACTAATACGCAATCACATAGCACTTCTACTTGGTGTCAAGTCTGATTAATTTAATAAGTGTCAGTGTCAATGTCCTGGGTATGGTACTGTTACCACATTTATTCTTAGCTATAGTAAAGCTAATATACTATTGGTTCTAGAGGCATTGAATCGTGTAGTGTCAGGCTGGAGAGAAACTGGGCTCGGGTTGGTTTATTCTGCTATGTCAATTGTAGGCTATTCCATAGATGTTGACCCTGGTAGAGAGGAGACTTGGTGTAGATCTCCTTGATCGGTCTTTTGACGATAATAATTATCATATCATATATTAGCATATTATGCTTGATCTTGTTGTCATTGCGTAGGACCTGAGTCGGTACTACCACACACTCTGGTGTCCTTGAGCGGTAGTACATCTGAGTCAGGATTTGTTTATTCCTGCGACACACTAGTTTATCCAAATGCTCATCTCGATGTACGTCATCAACCCGGCATCTCTTGGGTTGTGGATGTTGTAACAGGCACGTAGACAGTCATTCTGTAGTGTCTGTAGCTTGTTGACAGCCCAGCCAGGGGAACCATCAAGTATTACCGGGCAATACTCCAGGCAAAGCAGTATTATTTGTTTATATAATAACACTGCGGTGGCTTTGTCCATGCAGTTCCTGGTGTGCCGGAGATTGGGGAGTTTGGACATTACAGTGCCAATGATTTTCTTGCAGTGAGGTCCCAGTGTCATGGGACGGTCTAGGGTGACAACCGGGTAGTTGAAGGTGTTCATTACTTCCAGGCGTTTGTTGTTGAGTACAATGTCACGGCCTGTCAGATCCAAGGCAGTGTTCATCGGCTAGAACCAGACAATCTTTGTCTTATCAGCCTTCACAGTCAATTGATTTTGGTGACACCACTGACCTACTGCTGTGGTATCTTCCTGTATGAGCGTACAAAGTCTGTTCAAGTCTGAGCCAGTGGCATGTATCGCCAAATCATCCGCGTACATGTAGGGTTTTGTGTTTTCAATGGACAGCTCGACATCGTTGATGTAGGACAAGAGAATAACGGGCCAAGCACTGCCCCATTCGGGACGCCACACGGAACGTGTTTCTTGGATGAAAGGTTGTCATTTGCTTGCATTTGTTGCTGTCTAAGACTCAGGTAGTCTCCTACCCAGGAGAGCGCACGTCCAGATGCTCCACTTTTGAAGAGTTTTGATTTAAGTATCGAGTGGTTCACAGTGTCAAATGCCTTGCGGAGGTCAAGGAAGACCACCGCAGAGGGCTGGCCCTTGTTCATTGCCTCGTAGATGTTGTTGGTGAGACCCAGGACTGCATCGGTGGTTGTTTGGCAAACATGTATAAACACTATTCCAAGCTCAGCTTATGAATTATGTGTTATCATGTTTATTGTGTATGAACCAACCTTTGGAGATTCTATAGAAATGATAAATGGTCCACAACAATGGCTAATACTACACATCTATGCAATAATATTATGGGTTTCCTCTAGAAATATCATACTTCCCAAGAGGGTTACATGAAAGACATTATATCTTATTCAGTGGCGTAGGAAAAGGGGGGGGGGCTAGGGGGGTCCGGGCCCCCCAATCACAGAGGAGGGGGGCCCGAATATGTTTGGGCCCCCCCAAAATTTGCCAAGACCCTATCATATGATACATACATTCCCCAAATTGTACCTCTCACACGTGGAAGAAAGTGGGGGCAAGGTTGCTTGCTTCCCCCCCCCCCCAGTCAGAATTAAAGGGGGCTCAAAACTACTTGTTTACACGATTCCAACACAAGCGTGCATACACAACATCGCACCTAAAATCTGATATTTAAAGCTGGTTGGGGTGGGCCCCCCCCCTGCCCCCCCCCCATGAAGATTTGCTTCCTACGCCTCTGTTATTCTTGTTGTCCACCTGATGTTTTTGAGGGTGCCGATGGCAACAGGGATTAGAGCATTTAGAACCCTGAAAGTTATGTTTGTAATAGGCCTCGGTATGGATTATACTATAAATATATAACAAGAAGTGAATGAGAAGCATGAATTAGCTTACACGAAGTGAAGCATGGGGGAGATCGATTTATAGACCCGAGCACGACATACAACTTAACCATTTAAGGCGAACATTGTGCCCTCTTCATGCCATGATGCATGAATGCAGCGGATATGGGTGACTCGCAGGTACTAACTTCATACATCATACCGACACTATAATTGTGTTGATACACTCCCAAAGCGTCAATAATTATGATGTTGAGTAAATCGTTGGCACTGCATTGGTGCATCATGACGCCCAACAAATGAACATGAAAAAATGAACGTGGATATACTTTGTATTAAATTGGTACCCATTTGTCGAACCATTGTTGCTGTTTCTAAAATGGTTTATTTCACGTACACAACTTAGAACCCTACTACTTGGGGTTACTTTCAGGTTCTACTAAAACGTTATTGTAAGGTTTTCACATGCATAAAAAGCGTTAATTATTTTACGTTTTAAAAAAAAACGTAATCCGAATGTTTTATTAACGCTTTCAACGTTATAATAACGTATCCTCCTTATTGGGCTTGCCTGGGTTACACTGTTGTTTTCAGCACTAATCCGCACTACTGCTCTGGGAAAGGGTCCGGACACACACTGTTATTATAATTGATATTATTGGGTAGGAGGCCTTTTCCTATTTCCAATTCGAAATCAATTTTGTATTTAGGACTAACTGCAACATCGTATAACGATCAATATGCCTTAACACATAGGCACATACCGGTATTTTGTGAATTTAAAAGTATGGTTAGGCGTATGGGAAATAAAAGTGAACATAATTATAGATATTGATACATGTTCAAGCATGTGCAGATGTAATGATATTTATACCATAGTGGGCATGGAGAACAAAGCATTTCACACCTCTTGTATACTGTATACAGCTAGTGGCATAAAGTAGTTATAGGACTAGTACCAATCTGTAGGAGTATTCAGAGAAGCAGCCTTGATAAGGCTCCTTCACTGTATTTCGCGTACAGATTGGTACACGTCCTATAACTACTAGGTGTACGGGATCACACTCGCTTTGAGATATAACAAACTGGTTAGCAGTTTGCTGTCACTCAAGTCATAAAGCTTTATGTATAGCCCTGACCCTCACACCCAAACCCCAACAGGGTTTTCTTTAGTCAATCAATTTTATGCCCATAACTTACACTAGGTTTAATGATGATGGCACTGCAGTTGTAGTCGGGTGCCGACCATATAATTTTATGGGTCACTCTCTCCAAACCCAACAATTGTCTACAGCGGTATTACATCGATTGGCGATCACTATAGGAATCAATGACAAACCACTGACGACATACTGACATTTTGCATGTTTCTCATGGCACAGTCCGAACAACAGGAGGGGCAGGGACATGTTTTGGACCGAGATGGTGGCGCTTGATAAAGTGTTGAAATCACAAGATCAAATTGTTCAAAAAAAGGAAAGGACTAAACAATTTTCTTTTTATCATAATTATTATCACCATTGCACAATAAGGCCAATCAACCATCACAGCCACATGAACCTTAGGGGAAGCCTAAGATATTTTTCATAATTTATATTTCTTGCATATATTTGAGGAAGGGGGCTGCGAGGCCCCTATTTCGCAAAATGTCTACATCTCGCAAAATCATCTGTGTTGTGAGAGTCATGTGAAGTCAACATGCATGGTCAAAGATCCCTATATCAGTGGGCACGGAACATTGAATCATCATTGATAACTGGTTGTCAACGTTGATTCAATTTTGATTCAATGTTGAATTGAATTGTGTGCCCACTGGGATCTCGCAAATATCGAATTTTCACATGGATCCTTGGAATTACAAGACTCCAAATGATTTTCATGGTTATCAATATTATGTTATGATAACAGCAAAACAATATGTAAATATCTTTTATTTTCTTTTTTGTTTTTGGGCGGGGGTAAAATTTCTGAACAGTCTCTTCCCTCTCAGGGCAATGAAATGTAAACCATAGGCGGAGAGAGCTGTGATAGGGGGCATTATGGGGCCCAATAATAATCTCCCAGTAAACAAAAAACGTTATACAACATTTAATAACGCTATATAACGTTAAATAACGTTTCTCTAAGGCTCCTTACTATTGCATAACGTTAAATGAAATTTTATAACGTTATTTTGATAGCTTGGGTACCCTTAATATTATAGAAATGCCTCTCATACTTCCCTATAGAAATAGATAAAAGCGGATCAGTGCTTGCTACACGAGGTAGTAGAATACATTTGCTCCTATAGAAAGGTGACACAATGACTACAACGTATACATATTACCTACCACCCGATCTATAGGCAGTATACCGCCAGGGAGGTGATACATTATGCAGGAACACAATTATGTAGATCTGCATCTATAATGTAAGGAGAGCGCCCAGCCCACACAGGGAAGGCAATACACCTATACAGGCCACAGGTAAACTCAATTCGTCACCTATTCCACTGGGGAATAGGGAAAGCAAAATGCTAATATATAAATGTATAAAGGACCAGACTCATCTGACTCGTTTCTAAATTGAATTGAATTGAAACTTCATATACATTTACTTATACTGAAAACCAACGACCTGTAACTCACGTCTATCCAGTCGAGGGTTCATTTTGTATTCTGGGTCCAGGTTCCATATAATGATAATGAAAATAGCTTTTTAAAAATGAGCATAGGCTTAGAGCCATGACTTAGTGTAATAGGAGATATAATATAGGGCTTCGATATCATGATATCATAGGAGGTTGAGGCAATTACATGTACTTCATGGAAAATAGAATTTCCAATTATGATGGACTGATGTTATAGCTAGTTGGGATTATCCCACATATTACCACAGGGTACAGGTAAGCACATGCATAAACATAACTTTACAGAAAGCGAATGTTGATCCATTAACAATAGAATGGGGCGGGTTGGAGGTGGGGGGGGGGTGTAAAGATACTATGGTATTTTGACCCCCGTTCTCAAATGAATCGTTAGTAGTGGTGGGAGGCACACTACTGGGACAATCACTTTTACATTCCCCATGGCATTTCACCCCACTCTAAAATCCATCCCAGTATCTCACGATCTATAAGATCATTAAATCAGGGTAACTAGACTAAAAAAAGTATTGTTTTCAACTTATGTCAACTTGTTTTTTTATTGATATTTTTTTCTTTCAATTGATACTGTTGCAAATATAAAAGAGCACTCGAATTGTCCACCACTGATATGAGATACATTTTGTAAGTCTTATAATCGTGAACAGTTTTCGCTAACCTGGGTCTTTATTATAAATTACCTCCATCAGCAAAATCAGTTACACCGTGATCTTCAGCACTCCTCCAGCATGGCCACATACTGGAGGACCGTGAGCATATTGACACTCCACAACTCTCAGCTACACTCAAGTAACAAGTCCAGGAACCCCTCCCACCTCCCCACACGCTGCTTATTAACCCTTTAAGGGCCGCATAGTGCTTTAATGTATTGTGCCCTTTACTGGCATGATGGATGAATACCAGGGATGTATCCATGCATCATGCCAACCTTCCAGGAGTGTATCAACCTCGAGAGACTAGAGTGGATGAATGCAGCCCTGGTGTAGGGTGACTCACCTGAGCTGCATCCATGCATCAGGATTGCTTACATGTATGATGCATTAAAGCACTGTGTGGTCCTTAACGGGCTAAACCAACTGTGGCTGGTCAATATTACATGGCCTACAGTGTTTATTCACGGCCTGGGTATGGATTGCTCCCTCCCCCGGGCAGGCAGGCTGCGGCTCTGTGGGCTAGTCCGCGGTGACAGTGTGTATAGTGCATGGGGTTGTAGGAGACATGCGTGACGAGTCACTCACTGCACACCGAGCTGCTCATCCATAAAGAAGACCTAATGCAGAGATACATACTGAGGGATTTACCGATGTGTCGCAGTGTGAGGCCGGCGATATGCGGCTGGATTAGTCTCTAGATTAATGGGTGGATTATCCCCTTAATCCTTCCCGGAATGCTCCATGGTCTGGGTTTGTAACGGCTTACCTGTGTAGGCTGCGACTCCTCGAGCTATCCGCTGGTGGTAGATACCTGAAGGATTCCATACCGTAGCATTATACAAGGGTCTCTACACCACTAGGAGAATATCTAATTGGATTACATCACTTTTACCTAACTTGTGTAGCATACAAGTTCTTCTGGTGTCTTCAGGAGACATGCGCCAGAACATATGATATTTAGATAGTATCTGGAAACGAAAAAACGAACACTAAGAATTTTAAAAAAACAGGATTAATTCACGTCCAATGAAACAACATTAATATTAGCATTTACACGTGCACGTGCACATATTGCATTTAGATCTACAAATACCATCTTACAGGTTGCTTGGATGCCTGTCAACAACATCACCTACCGTCAAACTCACGAAATTATTTTTGTATAGAACATAGAGGTCTTATTGTAGTCTACACGGTTTCTATTCTATAGCTACTCAGTGCTGGCACAGGGGATATTCAGAACGAATGGAAATAATATGGCCTGAGCCTGGCCAAGTATAGGACTGCTATAGAAGTACAGTTATGTAAATAATTCATGCAGAGTTGTCATAGGAAGTAAAACCGGGTCCAAATGCATAAAACATTAACCCTTATCAAGTACATCGTCCATATGAGTTATAGCCGTGAGGACTATTTGCCTGACTCTAAATGCTACCAAACAAGGTTATCTCTATAACATCTGCCCGGAAGAGGACCATGTGTTATAAACCGACATTCTATGAACTGTGACACATCACTGATCATCATGGGAGAATCGTTACCTCAGTACCCGGAAGATGGTAATTTCAAATCTATTTTAACTCTTCAACTTTAATATATTATGCAGGTCTCTACCCTATTATGAATCATTAACATTCCTACTGAATATAGCAAATGTTTAGATTCAAACCGTCCCTGCCTTATCATTTCAAATCCATATCATGTCTATTTTCATACCTTAGAAACATTGATTGCCTTACATGGCTTTCCAATATATTATTAAAATTAATTCTTTTTTGTCTGCTAGATACCAAATGTTCATTCAGGTTCCAACGATTGACTTCCATTAATATTCAAAGGTCCGAATTCACGTTCTTTTGCGAAATAAATCAGTCTCAGAATATCGTGTAATTTGATTTAAAAAAGTGTGATAATAAAATGAAATTTCTTTTGCAGACGTCCGATATGGGAAGGTGGTAATCCGCACGAGTAACATCGTTCTGTTTGTGTTGGGTATTGGTATAATCCTCATCATTGCCGCTGGACTTCTCATCATCCACATCGTGAGGGTGAAACAGGGCCGTGCCAAGCAGGCCAGGGCCAAGGCCGCCCGGTCAGCAGAGACTGTACTGGTAGGAGAGGAAACTCCCAAAAAGAAGAAACCCAAAAACAATAATAAAAGAGGCAAACCGAAGCCACTCCATGATTTATCCATAGATGAAATGACTTCGTCCAGTGGACAAGCAAATAAATATGTGTTGTGAGGTGTTGAATATGAAAAAAAGAAAGACTTTGGATTCTGTGTTTTTGTGTGGGAAATCTAGATGTGGAGTCATGGAAAGTGAATTATACAACAAGGGAAAGGGGACCTCCAATGAAAAAGTTAATATCAGAACTGATATCATAAGCTTTTCAGACTAGAAGATATCATTTCTAGTTTTTTAGAAATGGCTTCCTGAATATGGATGTGTATTGCCCTATCAAAGCCGAAATAATCTCTCAGACTCATAGTTTCCAAGATATCTCTATCTAATCATCATGATTGTAAATATGCCGTAGGCCATAGATTTTGATCTAGAAATGGTAATGTTATTCTGTTTCGACCATAGTGATCCTCATGAATCATTCTATCAATAGGGTCCTTTATTTTCTTTCTTTGGAAGGGAAATTATCTTTCCATGGCAACACTATCAACGAAGAAATCCATTTAGGCTCTAAAACATTCTTTTTACATTCCAAATATATAAGCTTTTCACCAAAAATGGAATATTTTGTGTGAAGCTACTGTATTCTAAAGAAAAGGTAAGATACTCAAAAGCAAACATTAACCTGTTTCCTCAATTTAAGGCCACGGTGGCGCCCCCTGGTGGCTAAAATTGAAACTAATCCCGCGGTGATACCTCTTTCTGCTTGCTTACACACCGATTGCAACTAGTAAACAGAACAGCACTGTGACAGTACACAAGTTGAACTTATCTGGCAGCAGAGTGTATTTCTGTAACTACAAAGCAACGCTTTAATTCATAGCTCTCTTAACATTGGCTTTGCGAAATTCCTCACCATGCACCTAAACACGATTCATTCGACCCAATACCAACGTCCATTCCTCAGTCAATATGTGAGGTGGTGGGAAAATCTGATTTAAGGCAACACTAGGTGACACCACTTCCAGAACTCAGACAGGCATTGTTTGTGCAACTGACACCAGGTGGAGTTACCGGAGCAACTCCTGTGTGCATGGGGTAGCTTACAGAGGCACAGTGGCCGAGAGTAGGCCTGGGGAGTTTAGATATGATAGATGGATATGGCTAGATGTATGTAAACTAAAGCTGTTCATGTCACATTTTGGAGTGTGGGTTTATGTGGGCAAGTGTGGTGAAATCAGATTCTTTTCCTAGCCACAGTTATTTTGACACAGCACAGCACAGACCACAATCATCCCAGATGAATACAAATACCCCCCCCCCTTTCTCGTCACTTCACAGAAAAATAAATGAACCTAAAAAGGGTGAAAAAATCCACTTCAATTGCACTCACAGAACGTCTTGGAGCCTCTCCTGGGAATTGAGTACAACAGTCATTTAAACCAATGGCTTCTCTCCCTGTCTCTCCTAACGTCTCTACCTCCCCAACCCCTTCCCAACCCCTTCCACAATGCCAATATCCAACACAGGTCACTGCCAGTGGAAGCCACTGATAGTCGCTAGTGGCGCCAGTCCGCGAGACACTCCGTGACTCCATGAGATTACCGGAGATACCGGACCACGTCAGAAATTGCCCCAATCAGTTATCAGACTTGCTTCAGGTGACAGGGTAAGGGAAAATGGCAGCGATTTGTCACTCTCAGTCTTCTTAAAATCGCTGCATTAGAGCAACTTACTACTCCAATCTCCATTTACATGCATCTATTTCTGCCCCCTCCCTTCCTCCCTCATAGAATCAACTTGACTCAGTCTGGGGGTAATATGGTCATTACCTTGTCTATTTCTACTTTGCCTGTGTGTCCTTGTTTGCCTGTCTTCTCCTTTGTGTGAAGAGGGCAACCTCTTTTATTCAAGATCAATTGCTTAAGCGACTAATGTCTGTGCTCTTATAAATAAAAGTAGGATTTATATTGTTATTATTGTTATCATTTTGATTGACTTTGCTGGTCTAGCACAATCACGTCTATCTAAATAAATACAGATAACCCCACTAACTATTGTGTATGTATGTGAGGCTCATCAGAGGTACCTGCTAGTTGACATTTGCTTGTCAACGCAGAATTTGATTCCTTTCATGTGAGAATACCATCAGGGCAGAATATATATTTCGTGCCTTAAAGTGACATGGTCCGATTTTTTTCATATTTTAAATCCTGCTTATAAATGTGATTCAAATGTTAGTACAATATCATATTTGGAGGATAGGGCCAAATAAAATGTTATCTATGGGCAATAAGAGCCTATTTAGAGGTTCAGATGTAGCCCAAGTATATAATTTTACAGTGTATTTTCAATGGGGGAATTATTGGGTGCACTCCAAAACTAGTAAATTGAGCCATAATCTGAGTCGAATTCTAAGCTGAATTCTAGGGAATGACATTAAATAAAGTAGCTAGCACATGAAGTATGGCCATCGGGAACATTCTGATTCATTTTTAACAAAATTGATTTTTGAGCCCTAATCATCGGACCATGTCACTTTTTATCTTTTTTAAATTAAGATTAATTGTGGTGTAAAAATGTATAGATCTCTGGACCAACTGTTTCTCTTCATGGACGACCCATTTGACTTGCACTCTATTTTTCATTCAGAAGAAGCCCCCATGCTCGGACAGAGAAGGATAGTCACTTCACCATCTCACCACTGGTGGCGCCACTCTATGAGACACTCTGTGTCTCCAAGAGATTACCGGAGGTACAAGACCATGTCAGAAGTTGCCCAAATGGGTTATCAGGCTCTTTTCAGGTGACAGGGAAGGGAAGATGGCAGTGATTTGTCACTCTTCTTTGTCTCCTTAAAAATCGCCTCATTAGATCAACTCAGTTACCCCAATCTTCATTTTCACGCATCTATGCAGTACTGTATTTTAGTACCCAAAAACCGATACTGCATATATGCAGTATCAGGGCACTATCTGTAGTGTAGGGCCGGTTTTAATAGGACATATTAATCTGCAATGTCCCCGGTGGTTGGAAACAATTTTTCAATAGTAAAGCGGCAGGGAAAGGGTTAACTAACCACTATTTTTCACATTTTTCATCATAAATCTGGATGTAGAAATGATATTTACATTTTATCTTCAGTGTGGTAATCCCTATGAATTTCCCTATCGATTGGAATTCATTCTTATTCTAGTGGGAATGAAGTTGTGGTTGCCATGGCAACACATTTTAGGAAGAAAGCCTTATTACAGTGGAATGTTTTGGAGAAAACCATCATTTTCTATGTAAAAAATCACCTTAGAGCAAATTTTAGCCCATTTTCATATTTGTGGTCATTGTGGTGCCCCCTAGTCGCCAAACCCCAGTACTAAAAATCACTTCTGGATGTACCTTTCTCCTCAGCTGCCCACAATTGTTCCTCTTTTGCTTCACTCTTTTCGCCAAAACACAGCCATTCTAGAGAAAGTCAAATACCTTCTAACTGTTTTCTCTGGTCTTACCGAAAAAAGATACCACTAAAAAAAAGGGAAGGATCCTCTTCAATAGTGTGTTTTGAACCTTCTACTGAGAGCTGTTTTTTAAGAATCCTGTTACCCAATGGCTGGGTTCTCCTGCCCCCCCCCCCTCTCATAGCCTTCCAACCTTCCATCCACAACCCAAACAGGTCACTGCCAGGGTGCTGTTTCTCCACAAATTTGTGGACCTCAACAAATTTGCGGACCTCTGCAAATTTGCTTCCATATTTGTATGCTTATAAGTACCAAAAGAACGCATATTTGTGGAGAAACAGCACCCAGTGGGAGCCATTATGCTCAGGTGGTGAGGGACAGTCACTGACATATCTCACTGCTGGTGGCGACACTTCACGAGATACTCCGTGACTCCAGGAGATTAATACCAGAGATATGGGACCACGCCAGAAATTGCCCCAATGGGTTATCGTGTTTGGTTCAGCGGACAGGGAAAGGGAAGAAGGCAGCGATTTGCCACTTTCTCCTTCGTCTCTGTCTCCTTAAAGATGGCCCCATTAGATTAACTTGGTTACTGCAATCTCGATTTTCACACATATATCCCCCCCCCCAGGACTTCCACCCAGAGAATCAAATTTTCTCAGTCTGGGATAACTTGACCATTACATGGTGTATTCTTCCTTACTTAATTAGACTTATGTGTCATCCATCAATAGAGCAGCTACTGTATTTACCCCCCTTTTTGGATCAATTGTTATAATATCGTAGCTATGATTTGATGGAACTTGGTGGCCCAAGACCAATAAACATGTTGATAAATCTATCCTTATGGCCTATGTAGATATAGGAAATACAAGATTTACTATGCTTAGGCACTGGGAGTGACGTACTCAATGCCCCCCCCCCCCCCCCCCACAGTGTGGCCGCATTTAACTAGCTAAGAAAAGTTGCCTTTCCTTCATTAAATGACTTTAGATTTAAAAGAAATTGATACTGCGGCTTGTGAAATACATCAGAGATGGTATCAATGGGCGGTGCCATTTGTCTATAATATTATATTCCAATAGGCACACATAGCCATACTGTGTTTCTGTGTGCCACCCATGTTCGGCTCATTATGCTACTTAGTCGACATGTATTTTTAAATGCAGAATCCGTTTTCTTCATGAGCAGGTCTTTTTGGCTTAATATATTGGTCTAGTCATTATTTAGACTATCAAACCTGTGTCTCTGGACGAATTGTTTCTCTGTGTGTATAACCCATCCGTCCTGCATCCCACTCCTCATCACTGAGGTTTTCTTGCTTGTTCATCTCTATAGACTTGCTACCTGGCGCACTCATAGACTTATATATTTCTCCTCCTTTGCTTCATTCATTTTGCCACAACACACGAATTCCAGGAGAAATAAAAAAGAAACCACTAAAATAAAGGAAAGGATCCTCTTCAATAGTGTGTTTTGAAGCCTCTCCCGAGAGTTGTTTTTAACAAAATAACGTCAACCACTGGTGGGTTTCTCCTGTCCCTCCCCCTCCTGCCGCCTTCCACCCTCCTTCCAACCATCCGCCCACCACCCAACACAGGTCACTACAGCCCAAAATCCACGGCGGCAGGATCCTGCGTTAAAACGGTATCGCCCCTCTGCCGCCGTTATTTCGCCGCTATTTCGCCCTGCCGCGCGGATTTCGCTCCTGTAACGCCGTGGACTTTGGCGGCACAGCCGCGAAAAAGGCGCGGCAGGGCCGCGAAACCATTTTAACGCGGATTCCTGCCGCCGTGGATTTTGGGCTTACTAGTGGAAGCCACCATACTCGGGTGGTGAATGACAGGCACTTCTCCATCTCGCCACCGGTGGCGCCACTCCAGTAGACACTCCATGACTTCATGAGATCACCGGAGATACGAGACTACATCAGAAATTGCCCCATCAGTTATCAGGCTCGCTTGAGGAGACAGGGAAAGGGAAGATGACAGTTATTTATCGTTCTCCTTCTCCAATCCCTCACTTATGGCACATGTATACTACTGCAATCTCCAGTTACACACTCAAATGTATGTATTTTCCACCTCCTAGTTCTACCTCAGAGAATCACATTGCATTGTCTTATTAGTCCGAGATAACTCGGTCATTCCTTTGTGTATTCCAGCTTAGTGCAGTTTACCTTTGTCTGCTTATCTAAGTGTTCTTTGTTATATAACCCTACTGCTATTTTCTGATATCCATCAATACAGCAGCTTCTGTATGTGAAGGGCTAAACGACATAAGTGCCATTTAAAAATGGGGACAAAAATCGGACAAAAATGTAGATTAGGGATAGTGAAATATAACGCACAAACTATTTTTCCAGGATTTAATTATTTTTCATCTCATTAGGACCTACTTAGTATACCAACCTACATTAATTGACCTCAGGGTGTCTTTACAAAAAGTACTATAATTATGCTTCAATTCTGGGATGGAGATATATATCGTTTTACATCCAAAATCTTCATGTGTCCCCTGTTTGGATCAATTGTTATCTATGATTTGATCCCCGGGGGGGGGGGGGGGGCACTTGGTATATTTTGTATACACAGGTGTGCGGCTGTCAAGGGTGGTTTTTGAGCAAAATCCCTCTAGCCAAGGGTCAGCTTTCAGCAAAATCCCTCTAGCCAAGGGTCTGTTTTCAGCAAAATCCCTCTAGCCAACGGTCTGTTTTCACTAAAATCCCTCTTCCAATTTTCACCAAAATTCAAGCAAAAACGGTCACTTTAGACCAAAATCGTTCCAAATTTCGGCAAATTTCTCCAAACAGAAGCACTTTTGACCAAAATTGCTCTAATCAAAAGGCGCGTGTCCGCGAAATTTTCGAAAACATAGGCTCTTTTTACCAAAATCCCTCTAGCCAAGGGTAAGGGTTTGTCAGAGGCTCAGCCGCACACCCGTGTCAAAATAAATTTGAATACCCCCCCGGGGATTTGATGGAACCTGGTAACCAACACGTGGCTCCAGCAGTACTGGATATATACGAGACCACGTCAGAAAATTGCCCAAACGGTTATCAGGCTTGCTTGAAGTGACAGGGTAAGGGAAGATGGCAGCGATTTGTGGCTCTCCGTCTCATTTAAATCCCTCTACTAGTATAACTTTACTACTTCAATCTCCATTTACACATTTACCCCCCCCCCCCCCCCCCCCCGCCGCGCAGCCAATGAGAATCTATTTGGGGAGATGAAAACGCTGTATGCGTCCCTCCTGAAGCTGGATTTTTTTGCACTGGTTTGTCCACCATCTAAAAGGTGCATCTGAATGGCAAAATACATTTTTAGAATATTTTTCAATAAATCTGATTGTTGAATCAGTTTAAGTATTATCATGGGATACAGCGCATTTAGAGCCTATTTCACCATTTCATCATTTTCAGGTAGACGTAACAAGTGACGTTTGAGATACGATTCACAAAGAACTACCAGTAATATCTTATAATACCTTATTTAAATACCTTGACAGAAACGTTAATTATCAATTACCGTCTGTACTCCCTGCGAATTAGGCGTATCACATTCACTCTGCTTACACCTAACCTGTACGTTTTTATTCATATTCTGAAATTCTAGTCTTCTATGGATGACAGCATCATTTTCGAATGACACAATTATTTTGTTTTTCTTGGTCTTGTTACATTGCCCTTTTTTGTCAGCTGTGTGTCCAGGAACAGGGAACATGCTGCAACATGCTACTAGTACACAATTCGTAGATGACCCAGTGGGCACAGAACATTGAATCAACATTGATAAATGGTTGTCAATGTTGATTTGATGTTGATCCAATGTTGATTCCGCGTTTAACTTAATTTTGTACCCACTGGGGAAGAGAGGCTGAAGAACACTCAGGCAAAAAGTTCGCTATTTCCCAGCTCCATTTTGGCCCGGTCCTAATTGTTTTTCAATAATATTTTGTGTTTTTACTCCCAAAAAAAGACTTTTTACTGGAAGGATGAAATATGGTAAAAAAAAAAGGCCCTCATAACTCTAACAGATTTTAGTACATGTAAATAGAAATCGACCTACCTATCTGTCTCTCCTATGTTCTTTTACGGCCATGTTACCTGTCACACGTTTTTAGGCCTCATTGTTTTTACATAGCTAACCCACAAAGATACAAAATTAATACACACTATACATATCACGCTCACCATGCAGAGTACCCTGCTTCTTGTTCTCATTACCGCCTATAGGAATCGTGAAAAGGCCATGGGACTAAAAGTGATCGCATAGACATGAGTAAAATTAGATCGAGCCTTGTCATTGTAAAGTATATTGATCTAGTTATTATTGAGAGTGATGGGAACCCTGGGAAATAGCAGGTGCCTAGTATTACTCGTTGTGTAATGGGCGTGTCTTCTGTAGTATCAAGTATTAGAGCCTAACCCTTTAACAACCGGATGATACTGAAGTTTGTGCTCGTTTGCTGCCATGATGTACCAATGCAGGGCTGGTTGAACACAGTTAATCAATCCTGAAGGCTCGGCATGATGCATGGATGTGCTGCAGTCTTCCATCATGACAATTGTGACGAAACCTGGGAAATCGTTACATTAGGGGGAATAGCCATTTATGCTCTAAACATGATATTTCAGGAGATACAGCTAAAAATGTGAATACTTAAGAGAAAATGACCTTAGACTAACTTTTCCCAAGGAATCTTTGTAAGCTATTATCAAAATTCTATTTTCATCCTAAATTGGTCTTATTTGGAATGTAAAAAGAACGTTTTTAGCCATTTTTAGCCCATTTATTTACATTTGGTTGCCATGGCAACCATCAATTCATTCTTTTGGAATAAAAAGTATCTCTCTCCAATTGCCCCATCCATGAGGATTTCAGAACTGAAAACAGAATCCCAATATTCCTACCAGATCCAAATCTATGTACAATAATATCCATTTATTGGTTTAATTTCTAATAATTATGATTTATATGGATTATTTGAAAATAGATTGATATGTGATCGCATTGGAGTATATTCTGAATTCCTACATGTCCCTACCTTGAACCTTGACATCAAATAGCAATAATACGAGCTCTCTAAACTTATACAACCAATAGTTAACCCCTAGGACGTCTTTCATAACAATGTCAAATAACATGACCAGTTATGAAAGACCTTCCTATCACAATAGGCCAGGGTGAGCGGAGTCTTCGCCATCTTTAAGATATATATACATACCCGATTTCGCTGCGGTTAACAGCTCCCTCACACAAATGATGAAAATAGTTAACCCAGTAAACAAAAAGCATTATACAACATTTTATAACAGATATATAACCTTATATAAATCTTTCTAAAGCTCCTTACTATGGCATAACGTTATATAACATTTTAAAACGCTTTTTGACGTAAAATAACGTGTGTTCTTTTGTTAGCTGGGAAATCGCATTATGCAGAGAGGTTTTCCGACTAGGCTAAACACCGGGCTAAACAAGCCCGCTATATATACTCACGATACTCACACTGTACGGACCATTTCTGTAAAGGGATATTGTCCATTCGCCAGGTACCCCTCCACCCTGTTATCCGACACGTCCCCTCGATGTCCGTTCAATGTAGCATCGATTCATTTTATTTACAATGACAGTTTTCCTAGTGCAGGCTTCCCTTCCACCTGTTGTTGTCCACCAGGAAGCTTATCCAGAACAGGTCACGAATTCGTAGGCAATTCACACGTGACGAAACCTGTTTGACTATCACAGGTAGAGAGGTCTTTAACAATCCTGTTGAAATGTTAATACAACAATACATGTTAAATCACCTTTTGACGTTCAGGATTACAACCGTCACTTGCAAATATTACACTATTGACGGAAATCCAAGTCACAAATCTGTTTTGAAAGACCCTCCTCTGGGCTCATTCATAACAACTGCCGTATCCGTTGGGTAAAAAGTCATGAGTGATTTAGGGTCTGACGATCATAATAAGGAACTTTTCTCAAAAGAAATAACATTAAAATAAATAGAAATAAGTATCTATGCACCACCTATTGACAATGACGAGTACCCTCGTCAATTGCAAAATATCGATACTATGATTTTTTTAAAGGACAGATACGGCAGTTGTTATGAATGAGCCCCCTGAGCTAGATCACCAATACTAGTCGTGTTCACACGGTAACACTATGATGTACTGGGTGTGGGGGAGCTGCTCGGGAGCTGCTCTCAGCTGATAACAGAGCACACACAGCCACCCAGGTGGGTGTGACATGTAGCTATCTATGTCACTGACCCACTTCACGAGCTGCTCAGAATAGCGCTATAAGGGCCGCAAAGTGCTTTAATGAGCTATATGCCATTTATCGTCATGGGGCATTCATGCATTTATATGACGACACTTTCAAAATTCATGCAAGATATAATTCATGAAAGTTATAATTTATTTTCAAATGTTCAATCAGCTGTCTATTTGACAAACTATTATACGTGATCTAGCTATTCAACTAATTCATACCTAACGCAGGTCACGTTGGAAAATGCTCTATATTCGATGCAGGTGGTACACGAGTGTTGTTCGTATCTAACACGTCCAACCACTTACCCCAAGATAACCCCTCCATAGTGGATATCAACCCCCCACAGAGCAACCCCCTCCCCTCCTTCCTCTGGTTTACATACTCTAGTTCTCTACACCACCGGGAAAGGCTCAGTCACCTATACAAATGCTGAAAAACAAACATACGAGTAAATAGTCTGGGTTATAATTCCACCTCTGGTGCCTCTCTGTATTTGTTGCCTTTCTAGTCATACTAACAGTATGACACTCTTCATTATCAGGTATCATCAGAGGTATATAGAGGCCAAATACACTTTTCTCACCCTCCTGCCATCCTTTGGAAGGGTTCTGGGAAACTGATTATGCGCAAGCATAAATCTACAGTGAGTTATCTGTGCGAAAGCGATATATTTAGCAATTACCAGTGTTATTAACCCCTACCAATGGAGACCAGTGTAACCCCCCCCCCCCCACCCTCAACCCATCAACTTTCTATAGGGTAGCAGTGGGGCCGCACTAAACGCCCCATTTCTGGCTACTACTTACCGGTGCACCCCACGACCCCTGGCGGGGGGTCGGACCACCAGGCCGTGTGTTGGGGTTGGAGCAGCTCTCCACCTGGAGGAAGGGCTGTGGTGGGGAAGGGGTGAGCAGCTTTCTAGGTTCACACCCTGGAGGAGAAGGAAGAAACTACACTACTCAGTCTGTCTGCAGCCACTGGCGGTATATACCTACTCACCTTACTAACACTGGCAGGTGTACAGGGCCTTAATCATAACACCATAGTCACACTACCCCCATACACAGCAGATTGTCGGGTTTCTGAATACATTTATGTATTCTAGTAAGAGCCCAACGTTGAGTTTAATCACTGCATATTGACGGTCATCATGCTTTTCACACGCGTCAGTCCCTGGCAATTTATCTCGATTGCAATAAAGAGCAATTAGGTCCAATAAATAACTCTAATTTTGATTAGCTTTAAGTGCTGTATTTCACCTGCTAGACATCTTATATACTATATATCATTCACTCGGCTCCACATTATTGGGTTTCTTATTTGGGCCATTTCTCAAAACAACTTGTTTGCTTCAATCTTTAGGCCTACGCACGTGTAACTGACACTAAATCAAGGTGTTGAGAGAGGTCATGACACAGGTGGTAGATACACAGGTGTGGTGGGAATTCCCTGTGTGGGTTTTCTCAATGGGAGTATTCCTGAATGGTATTTCAAACAGGTCTGTTTCTTATAAGCCACATCAGACATTACGTATCTCCCCACTGACATGAATACTACACAGCCTTTACAATAGAGGGCGTGTCTATAGAGTCCCTCATGCACTGTTCTACATTCAAAGAGGATATCAAGTGAACACAAAGATAGATGTAACCCACTCATATACGGCCTCATGTATAGACATGTGCGAATGGGCATACCTTTTGGTTCTATGTAACATTTTTTTACAAACTGTAACATTCATCCACTGATTGCAGCTCAAGGCTATTGCAAAGGAACTGGTTGGTAGATTATGGTAGGAAATAATGAGCACATGTTGAAGTTTTAGAGGAAGGATACCTCATATCCAAAATAATACAATCCATGTGGTTTATCAGAGCGTGTTTCATTTTGTGAAATTGAATTAATGGATAATGATTACTAAGGAAAATTAATATACTCTGTCAATATAACAGCCTCAACATTACAATAAACCCAATTAGGAGTATTCACATAAGAACAGTGTCGAACATACCCTCATTACCCTGTACCCTACACAATAGTCCCATCCAATTACAACAGACATGTTGTAATTGGATGGGACTATTGTGTACTCTATGGTTAAGATTCCCAATCAGCTCGATCCACTCTCCACGCTTATCCCCACACGTTGATACCCTCCTAGTCGATCCATGTACTAGAGGACCTCCTCTTAAAATTCCCCATCCACATGTTTAGCCCCGGAAGAGTAAGTGATACCTTGATGTAGGTGGAATAACATCCTACAGCCATGATACCTCCTTTCCGTCTTTCTTTCTCTCCCTCTCTCTATTCGCTCCTACTCTCTCTGTATTTCTTGCCCCCCCCCCTCTCTCTCTCTCTCTCTCTCTCTCTCTCTCACTACAGTTATGTCCCAATCTATCCTGGTGCCTAGGGTCTAATGCGTTGGTGAACAGGTCTGATGGTATATGGGGGGAAAAGTAATCAAGAGTGATTACTTTTTGTCATCACAGTGATGACGACACCTGTGATTACTTGGTAATCACTAGAGTATTCATATGTGATGACCCAGTGTCATCACCGTGATTACTTTTTTGACATCATCTAGGATTAATTTGATATAAATTATTTCTCTGTACAACAAGGTATCAATCCCCAATTATCAATAACAACCGCTTCCCCTTCATCTGTCATCATACCTTGATTGAAAGCATTTCTAGCCCTCATAGCAAGCCCAACTATATAATAACCAACACCATATTCTTGAATTAGTAAATGTGGTTTAAGCCACACAAAAGGTATCCATGTGTACACATATTTCTGCTCTTGAGAATTTAGGTCAAAACTTACCTATAAATTACTTGAGTTTCTAATGTGATAATATTCCTCAAATGTTTGATATTATAAGTTCCTATAATCAGAGTTAATATGGATATAAATCTATAGATGGCCTGGAGTAGGTCCTGCATATTCAATTATTGTCTAGTGGGGCCCTCTGGTGGCGAATATTGTAATCGAGATGATGACCTTGGTCATCACCGTGATGACTTTACCCTAACTAATTAGCATGATTCCCCAAACTAATCAGCAGTGATTAGTTTCAGATATGCCAAAGTTTTCAGTGTACAATGTTAATACCAGTTTCTTCCCTCCTAACCTCATCAGCTGCACCCAATTTGTTCCATACACACAACACCTCAGTATATCACAGAATTACTTACTTTCGTCTCCAATTAAATATCGGTGGGGGTAATCTGAAATTAAATTGAATATCTCAACAAAAATGCACAATGCGCAAGTTCTTGTTGTGAGCAGGCATACTGGGAAGAGATTCTCACCCAAAGTAGTTTATAGGGATTTCAGGACACAGAGTTTGTAGAGATACGGATAGGGTGTGAGTGATGGAAGAAGAAGGTAGCAGCGCTAGCTGAATGCAGCCTGAGCACACTATAATGGGTGTGGACCACTAAATTCGACATGGCGACATGGCCGTTTTTGCGCCTAATGACATGCGACATGAGGAATATTAGAGATAGCGACATGGGACATGGACATTTCTTAAAATCGACATGGTGACATGGCTTTTTCTTAAAATCGACAGTGCGACATGGTCATTTCTTAAAATCGACATGGGAAATTGGGACCCTCCATCCAGACCCCCACTATAGGATACAACCCGCGTGACTTGCGTTACAATAGACATCAGACAAGCGGATCAGCCACAGTGGCGGAGTCACGCTGGGGTCACAGTGGTAATGTGTATAGTATTACATTACTGATACACTAATGATATTGTAGCTGGGTTTTTGGGACTGGGATATCCATATTGTGCAACAAAGTTGCATTCTTAAACTAATTGATATAGACTGATGTCTACCTTTGGGTCTTTCTCATAATAAAATAATCTCGTGGATTTACTTTCCTACAACCCTCATTTATTGCAATAGCGTACTCCAATTATCTTATGCTCACAACAATGTCATGTCCTTAGATATTATTGTATTTCAATGGAAATCGGGTTAAAGCTTACATCAATCATAGTGGAACTAATGTAGTATAACACTATGAAAGATAGGTATTACATGGAATTATACAGTCTCAAAATACCAATATAGATGTTGGATCTGATACAGAAAACAGTGCTTCATATCAGGAGATGCGGTCATCTCACCAAGCACCTGCCGCCGGCCATAATCTCTCGGCACCTGGAGGCATGCCGGCCACTCAGGCCTGATAACATGTCCACCTTTTTTTTATTCATAAAATGTTCACCTTCTCTTTTTAATTCAATAAAATTGTTCTAGGCATCGGGGTATCAGGAGTCCTTTTGAGCCCATCTGGAATAGCAACGACCCCAGCGATTTTTCTGAATGGGCACACAATGTTTCACCTACCACGTCACCCCATAATATTATATTGAATGGCACTAAGCATGATACTTGGCTTTGTTTTACCAACATTATATCTGACAGAAACCATTGTCCAGCAAGCAGGTAGGATTGCAAGCCAAATCGGGAGGCCATGCATGTGGACCCATGCAAGTGGGAATGTCATGTCATGCGATGATGCCAAGTGATGACCAACAATAGTTTGTGGATTCGAGACTTCTGAAATGAAGCGATTTAGTTTTTTTCACGTGCCTTTGCAATTACATGTACATGTCATAAATCTGTCAGGCTATCCCTATTTCAGGCCCTACGGGGCATTAACCTTTTTCCCTGTCTGCTTGCCAGGCCAAATAATGTCTCAATGGCTTTGTGTTAGGCACTGGGCGCAGCAATACTAAGATTCATTGGCAATTAAATCGTTGGATTGCTAGGTAAAAACGATGTAGACACTCAGTATAAATCAAAAGTAAGCTTGATAATAAAATGTTCTTCTACCAATGTAGGAAGTCATTCTAACATGCGCCTATTAACTGTTTTTATGCCCGAAAGCAGCAATACTGGTGTCTGATCTCATATATGCGGAAAAAACTGTGTCATATTAGAAGATGAGGTCGTCTAGCCAGGCACATGCCATTAACAGCTGGCCCCAATCCCTCAGCACCCAAAAGCCTGGATTCCATGGAGGACATTGAGAAAAATATAAAAAAACGCCACACCCTATTAAGTATTGATAAAAAATATGGGAAGACATGATGAGGCAGATCTTTTATAAACCTGATCTGTAAAATATGACAAATTTTATTTGATATTACCACCTGGCTCATCTGTTATCAGCCAATGTCATGCAACAGCGATGGTTAACTGCAGCCATATCCTAATGGTAGGACATTCACCTACCCGACTTTAAAAACATATATATCTAATGCCCCCTTCCATAAGGACATAGAGGCAAAGGTTGGGTACCCTTGAACACTAGCTTTTAGGAGAATAATGATCAGAACAATACAAGCAATGGCTCTGTAATATCTCACAAAAAAGCGAAATCACCTCTAAATGGAATCCAGGCGATGGAAGGAAGGGATTAGTTCTATTCACCGGCCTTTGGAATTACATGTCATAAATCTGTCAGGCTCTGCCCTTTTTATTTTCCTGCAGGGCATTCTAGTTTTTTAACGGCAGTTCCAGGCCAAATAATGTCTCAATGGCTTTGCGTTAGGCACCGATCCAGGCAATATTGTGATTTATTGGCAATTAAACCATGGAATTGGATAGTAAAAGCGGTGAAAGTAAATTTGTTTTATTTAAAGACAAAATCCCAGCACTGTTATGGGTTTACAGACCTTTCACATATTCATCTAATACATCTATGCACCGTGATTTAGAAGGTCTGAGGAGAAGTAAAAGGAGATGTAAAAGGCTTGATATCATCGGCTTTAGTCTTTATTGACCTTCCCAGAGACCCATACTTTTCTATATAAGTATAAGTGATTAAAGTAAATCTATTTTACTATTTTATTCAGCGAAAGTAAAGACATTTTAAGACAATGTCTAGTAAAAGCCTTCGTAACCGCCCGATGCCCATGTAATGTTCTCTGATGACACAAAAAAGTCAAAATCCCATCTGGTGGATCCCAGGCGTAAGAAAGAAACATTAGATTTTAAAACCGGCCTCCCATCTGTGTACCAACAGCAAACTATTGGGGCCGATATGAGCTGCTCATAGAGCGGGAAGTGCCTGTGCCACCAGCTGAGAGTGGTTGGCTGGTAGGCAGGGGCTGAAGTAGGAGACGGGGTTGGGGATCAGCGGCAATAGCAGTAGTAGAGTCAGTCAGTATAGGCCTGTCAGCCAGCAGAGCGAGGTATAGCCTCCCCACAGTGGTGGCGGCCCATGGAGGAGGATGCAAGCCAGTGAGCAGCTCAGTATCAGGGGCAGAGCGACTCACTTCTCAACTCTCCAGCAGCTGCAGCCACTGCCTCAGCCACCCTCACAGAGTCTCAGAAGCCACCACCAGCACCACTGCCACCAGCACCACCACCGGCCGCACCAGCACCACCAGCAGTAGTCTCAGCTGAGCAGGAGGGAGCCACACTGCAGGCTCCACCACACGGCTCTGTGACCTGCTCAGGAGCAGTTCCCGCCGGGCCTGGAGCAGCTCACAACTCGGTGAGCACGTGTCGCGGGGAGCAGTGACTGACTAACTGCAGGCGTGGTGGGAGGAGATAGACCCTGGAGGGACACCACTGTCTCCTCACGACGCCCACGCCTGGATGATAAGGACTTGGCGTCTCATGTCCCCAGCCTATCACGTCCCATTGTTACATTGTTGTTGTGTGCCTCATTCTCACGTGGCACAACTTCTGAGCTGGCACCCTACGACGTACCACTGCTGCTGGAAGGACCTGTACTGGGGGACAGGAGGAAGTCTTGCTGTCAGTTCTGAGAGAACAAATTTATACTAAATGGAGTTTAATTACCATAAAGAGACTATGTTATTGTAGCAACACACATCAAGAACTGATTCTAAAGTACCTGCGGGAGAGAGAGTAGTTTTAAACCGAATCTATTCTACAAAATCAACTACATTCTTGTGATGATTCTCTAGTTGATGTTGCCATTCTGCGGTCCTAGGGCAACAAGAAAAGACCCACATTCCCTGGGTATTTTCCACTTTTGGGTGTACTCCTTTTTAGTATGATGAGAGCGATAGGAGGGAGTGGTGGAAAGGTCCCGGGCCCGCTGCTGCAGCAGCAGCTCTGTGGCCACCAGCTGCCTTAGAGGGTAGCTGGGTGAGCAGGAGGAGGGGGCCGTAAGGCATGGCTCCGCAGACCACAGGCTCCAGAACAACCCACAAAGGTCCCGGCTCAGGATCCTCCACAGCCACCATGGAGAGGCCTGGTGAAGGTGGTCAAGTGGTGCTGGAGAGAGACCAGTACAGCAGGCTGTCCACAGAGGAGGAGGAAGACGATGGCAGGGTGCTGGGGGAGGGTGGGGAGGAGGCTGATGAGGAGGACCACCCTGGAGGAGTAAACATTCAACAGGTGGGCCAGGTGCAGGTAGGGGTGCAGGTGGGTGGTGGCGGGATAGGGCTCAGGCGTTCCTCCTCGGCAGACAGCTTAGTGGAGCTACACCGCCACCAGCAGGCCCTGGAGGAGGTCCTGGAGCAGCCTCTTCCATTGCTGGTCAAGGACCCACCCCTCAGGCACCACCTCCACCACCCCTCCTCCTCCAGTACCTCCCACCACCTGAGACACCACCACCACCACAGACACAAACACCACCACAAGCACCACCACAGACACCCCCACTTCCTCCTCCAGCAGCAGAGACCTACCCCCAGGGGTGCCTCCCACCTGATGGACTCCCGCGCCACGCTCTGTTCTACCCTGGAGCAGGAGCAATGCCTCCTGGAGGACTCCAGGGTGTCTCACCAGGGGGCAGCAGCAGTAGCCGGAACCGGAAATACTGCAGCCACCGGAAGTAGAACCGGAAGAGGGTCTTTTGTATCATCGTCGACGGCTTCCAGTAGCGGCGGCCATGACGGCGGCGGGGCGGCAGGGACCAGTCGGTTGACGTTCGGGGAGGTGTCGGTCCCAGAGAGCATGCTCCGGACTCCGCTCCACAAGACAGATCACAAGGCCTATTACAGCTTTGTCAACCCGGCCCTCGTACCCAGCCTCACTGACTTCCAAATGCAAACCAAAGGTAAGCATGTTTTATTGGACTTAGCAATCCCAATTTCTAAAAAGTCACTGAAAACTGCCAGAAGGTAGTCATCAGAATCCAACTTCTTAGATGATTGCATTTCTTTGCTCCAACTTATTCTTGGCTAAACTGATGGGATTGGGTTGCAGGATAAAGTCAATGGCTGCCAACAGAGTGGTCAACTCATTGGAGTTCCAGCTGTGGAGAACCTGAGAAGTCTTACCCCTTTAAGGGCCACCTCATGCTTCAATGTGTCATTTACTTTTAGAACAAGAGTAACGTTATTCACGTAAATGTTTGGTATGTTTACGATCGTCGTAGCTGTTTAGCAATCCTTTGAACTGTTGAAGTTATAGCAGTGACATTTTAAAGAGTATAACGTAACCAACAGGTATAAAGGAAATACAAGATTCTTCAAATGCAAGTTATAAAGCCATAAAGCTTTCCCCTTGGTGGTCACGATCCATGGATGCTGGTCCTGTGAGTCTACTCGCCAGGGCTGCATTCATACATCATGCCGACCCCTCAGAAGAGCTGCATTGCTGAATTGTGACCACATAGAGCATCAAAGCACTATGCTGCCCTTACAGGATTAACCTGGTGACAGGTGAGATAATCAATACAAGAACCGGAAATTAAACTGTCCGTAGCAAGGTGTCTGCAGCAATAACATGTTTGGAAGTTCCTGCCCGTGTCTTATCCACCACACACCTGTACACGGCAACACGTGTCATTCAGTCTCATTTCCATCGTCCTTGTTAGGCACTGGGATACGCCTTGTTTTCTTTTTTTCTGCAGAAGCAATTAAATTTTCTTTAAGATACAATATTATACGCTGTGTTCATAAGCACCTGTGGGTGCTCGTTTTCACCGTATGTCTAAAGGGGCTCTTTCTTATAATTATATAGCCACTTTTTACCAAGAACTCAATTTTCCATTACTGTTTTAGTCAGTTAGCTAGTGGCACGTTAGTGGTGGGAGTGCAGGTTTAATACTATCCCAGCTAGCACCTTATATAAAAATAACTAGTAATTTCATGATATCATTTTTCGTTCCCAAGATGTCACATACGCAAGAAGTTTTTACGTGTCCTTTTGCATGGGTTCTTGATGTAACAATGTTTATGTGTATTTTATATAAACATTTTATATAAAAGGGACATATTTATCAGTGATACCTTTGGACTTAACAATAATGGCATATATATGACTAGCTGTAAAAGATGTCTAAAACATGTAAATGTAGACACGTCAAAAAGATGTGATATGTGACAAAACGTGGGAAAACGTGACATTAGGGGAAAACACCTTTATTTCAGTTTATGTCTTCAGCTACAATTTGATGCTTCAAGCATCAAAATATTTGAAATAGTTGCTGAGAAATGACATCTCAAACATGGGATGGTAGGGACATGTAGGAATTCAGAATAGACTGCAATGCGATCACATATCAATCTATTTTCAAATAATCCATATATAATCATAATTATTAGAAATTAAACCAATAAATGCATATTATTGTACATAGATTTGGATCTGGTGGGAATATTGGCATTCTGTTTTCAGTTCTAAAATCCCCATGGATGGGGCAATCGAATAGGGATAATTTTTATTCCAAAAGAATGAATCGATGGTTGCCATGGCAACCAAATATCAACAAATGGGCTAAAAATGGCTAAAAACATTCTTTTCACATTCCAAATAAGACCAATTTAGAATGAAAATAGAATTTTGATAATAGCTTCAAAAGATTCCTTGGAAAAAGTTAGTCCAAGGTCATTTTCTTTTTAGTATTCACATTTTTAGCTATATCTCCTGAAATATCATGTTTAGAGCATTTATGGCTATTTCCCCTAATGGTACGATTTCCCAGGTTTCGTCACATATGGAGATATCTACAAGCATGTTCTAGGGATGACATTTATACCAGTTTTGAGTATAACCCCTCCCCAGTAATGATTATGAATCCGATAGGATAATTAGGATACCTCTGAGAGATTGTAGACATCATATAGTTATGTCCATTTTATGTCAATGTATGACATGTCCATGGGCACTCTGCATAGGAAACAAACACCTGCTCTGTGAAAGACACTTTGCAGGCATTTTCCATTCCTTACAGACACATTTATCCTAGCCATGAGGCCCAGATGTGATATTAGCCCAAAGCCAGAATTTCTTCTTATACAATTGCAAAGGACACAGAAAAGGTGTCCACCCATGTGCCTTAGTTATCCAACAATAGTTCAACAAGTCACTGTAACACAAGTGACACCTTATATATCACAGAGGAAATTTAGTCCAACCTTGTCCCTCATTGTAGTTTATACAATTAATTTGATCCAACTTTTCAATGAAGAATGAATGAATGCTGATCAAAATGTGACAGCCTTGCAAAATGAGACCCCTAGTGTTGGAGTCCAGAACTATAATAGGTCATAGTCTGACAAGATTGTGACGTCAAAATAATAGGAGTATGGATTTATTCCAATATAACATATTTAAGACATCACAATCTTGTCAGAATATGACATCTATAAGTCGACATTACTATATCCTATCATAGTTCTGAGCTCCTACACTAGGCGTCTCATTTTGCAATGTGATCACATTTTGATCAGCATTCCCCCATTCTTGATTAAAAGTTGGATGAAATTAATTGTATATACTGCAATAAGAGACAAAATTGGACTAAATTTCTTCAGTAACATTTAATATGTTACTTGTGTTACAGTGACTTGGTGAATTATAGTTGGACAGCCAAGGCACATAATGGGACACCTTTTCTGTGTCCTTTCAAATTGTATAACAAGAAATTCTGGCTATGGGCTAATATCACATCTGGGCCTCCTGGCTGGGATAACTGTGTCTGTAAGGAATGGAAAATGCCTGCAAAGTATCTTTCCCGGAGCAGGTGTTTGCTTCCTATGCAGAGTGCCTGTGTACATGTCATACATTGACATAAAATGGACATAACAATATGATGTCTACAATCTCTCAGAGTTATCCTAAATATCCTATCTGATTTATAATCACTACTCGGAGGGGGGTATACTCAAAACTGGTATAAATGTCATCCCTGCAATATGTCATGTACATATCTCCATATCACATCTTTTTGACATGTCTAAATTTATATGTTTCACACATGGTTTAGGCCTACAGCTGGTCAATTGTATACGTCATTATTATTAAGTTCAAACATATCGTTGATATGTATTTAAAAAAATGTAAATATACTTATGTAAAATACCCATGCAAAGCGACACGTAAAAACTTCTTGCATATGTGACATCTTGGGAACGACAATTGACATCATCCAATGATGTCACCACCAATCAGAAAATGATGTAAAAATGATGTAATTTACATGAGTTTTGCTAGCTGGGATGTTACATGAAGTAAAACAAGCAATTTTCTATAGAATAATAAGATTATTGGAGCAATTCTTCTCTCTTGGGAATCATAAAGTGATTCTTTCACGATCCCCAAGAGAAAACAGTTAAATGTGGCCTCTGTCAAACTCATGATAAATTATTAACATAGGACTCGCTGGGTGTATTTATTTCATCCCATTTAACAGACACAATATACGTAAAGTACGAAGTATGATATTCAATTAGTAGACCCCCACCTTCCCACATTCAACATAGTTGTTGCTATGTTATCTGGAACTGCTAAAATCACACGTGAAAAAAAAGAAGTTTTGCAGCACAGTGCCGTCTGGCGATTGTTCTCACGGTGGCATTACATTACATCCAATGGAAAAAGTGTATGATTGTATATTCGTTAACGACAAAAAAAAAGGGTGTGAAATTCGTTCAGCCGACAGACTTACAATGTATCGGATACAAATGCAGAGTTGTTCAGCTTAATACAACTGGTTGAAACAGATAATTATATATCAGCTCGAAGATGTTAAGAATCGTGACAACTCGATAACATGTCATACTATAACTCAACAATTTGGTACTGAAATCATTTTGAAAATAATAGATCTTACTATTCTGTGTAATAATATAACGTAGTTGGCTAGGATCACATTACGTTAAGCACATGCAGGTCACCACCATCCTGCTAACCCCCGAAAGTGACCCTCCCTAATGTGAAGTAACGCCCTCCACTAATGTAAGGCTTTTGTCCAGCGCCAGTGTTGTATTCAAAAGCCGTGTATACGATACATATATACTATACCAAATAGCATCGTGTCTTATTCACAACCCCTGGTCGATAGAGGCCTCCAGCACTTACCATAGTGTAAATAATCTAATAGAATATTCAACAGTTGCCTATCCCTGGAAAGCATAGAACCACCCAGGTGAAACTGCACCCATTTGTGTGTGTGGTCGATATCCCAAACAACTGTAATACAACACTCTTGTAGTCTGTAGAAGAACGGTTGGAATATATATATACAGCAATGGGCTGCTGCAATGTGTGGCGCAAAGAGTTGGCGCCAGCCAGGGCGTGCCGTCCCAATGGCATAGGCGGATAAAAGCAGGGAAAGTAGGCCTAAGGGAGACATTTAGGCCGACGATTTATCCCTGCTGAGATCCCAGGGCGAGCGTACAGAGTGCCGTATCGAGCATGAGCACAGGGAACATGAGAGCTGAGGGATCAACATCTAGCATCTAGTTTGTGCATGGGTGGTTTGAAAAATACTACAGGATCCTGTTGGGTATGGAGTGAGTTGGTGGGGGTGGGGGAAGGGGAGGGTTGGGTCGTATGACATCCGGCAGGTAGGGAAATCGTGGGAGTGTGATATCAAAATTCAAAATGCTGGCGAATATGGGTAATTTTATAGGGGCGTGGTTGTTATCTTATTTTAATGAAATGTAATATCTGTTTCTATAATAACACAAAGTGTTGTCATTACCCCTGTTACCGATGCAGACAGCGTTTGCATACATTACAGCATTCTAACCTAATTGATACATAGTTGTATAGCTACATATTATATAACAATTAATACATCCTCAGATACTTCGTGTTTGTAGGTTTGAACCACCATGCCATCATATCTACCCATATATTTAACCCTTTAAGGGCCGCATGGCACTTTAATTCAATACGTTCACTATGATGATAACGGGCGTTTCTATCCTGGATTTTTTAAAGCACTACCCACTCATAAATGCATAAGTACTAGAAAGAGTGATAATTAAGAAAAGAAAATGGAAAAAAATAGAAAAAAAGACAGGTGCCTTACTATCATGGTAATACAATCCTAGAGCGGCAGGTGTGCATCCATCACTCCTAATTAAAATGGAGCTTGGTCAAGTTGATGCCTTTCATTTGATTAGGTCCTCAATATCCTTAATTGGATCTTCCTGGTAAGACACAATAAAGGACAGCAAGAAGTCACCAGCTTTGTGGAAGCCCTTGACCTGCAACCTCCAATTAAGGGAAGCCTGCAATTGCCAGCGCCTAATGAACGAGTTGTCATTTGGAGGGAGGAGGGATGAGAAAGAATCCATGGTTTAATCAATAATTCCACTAAAACTGATTAATCCAGACGAGCTACTATGCTATACAGACACCCCATCCCCCTTCCACTGGCAGATAATGGTTCCATATAAATGGGCCCATTCATAATACGCGAGCAGGGCTTTCTACGTGGCTGCCGCTTGCAACTATATATTCCTTCCTGAATTGTTAAGCTGCCTTAGTTAGCCCATAATCACTTCGCCGAGCCAATTATCCAACGAATGATTAAATGGGTAAGGGTAAAAAGTGGATCGGTAATAACCTAACGTTTGCATTTATAATCCTATGCAGTAAATCTATGGCCATGTGGTTGTCTAACAACAGAATTGATGTAGACATTAATATGAGAGACCAATGTACACAGTGAAAGGAGATGTGTGGAGGGCAGTGACAGGAATAAATAAGGGGACAAAAAGAAAAAAGTGGGGAAATTGAGTAAGAGAAGGCTAGGAGGGGGTTTAGCTATAAGAGAGAGGATGTAGGAGAAGCTAGGAGAGAGGAAGCTAGGGGGAGCGAAGCGGGAGGAAGCTAGGGGGGAAGCTAGCAGGGAGGAAGATAGGAAGAAGATAGGAGGGGAAGGTATGGTGAGGGAGACTTGGAGGGGGAGCTAGGAGCAAGAAGCTAGGGGGGGGGGGAAGCTAGGAGAGACGTCAGGAGGAAGGGAACAAGAGGGAATCAAGGGGGAGGAAGCTGGTAAGAAGCTAGGAGGTGGGCAGGCTATGATAGAATGAGCGAGAGCTATATGGGATGTAGGGATAGAAGTAGGAAGGAATCCTAGATGCAGGGTTGAGGTTATCAGGCAGAGGACAGCAGTATAAGAGGTACTAGTGTAAAAAGTAACCAGACAGAAAACATACTGCAATGTTTGATTAGAATGCACTTAAAGCACCAGCACCTATGTAGCTATACCATAATGTATACAAAGTAAACCCATTAGTGTTGAGTACCATGGCCTGGGTTACAGGATGGCCACGCATGACGACTGAGTATGTTGGTGCCATGCAAGCTGCCTACATCGCAGTTCTGCAATGGACGTGTGCACTTAAGCTATTATACGATGGCACGTAAAGGGCGATGGAAATTCCTATTACGCCAAGGCACGGTTGCCACTCAGCTCTTACGGCCGTCACTATGGCCCCTGCCCCATACATGAGAGTCAGAAAGAGAATTAAAAAAAGAATTTGTCATGGGGGAACCCCCTCATCTAGGTACTATGCTCAACATGACAACTTGCCTGCTGCCCTGGACATGATTGGAGCGACCATTAACATTATGAGCAGCAATTGTACATCACTGGCGTACATCACTGGCTGATACCTTCATCGACGTCTTTACCCAATCTGTTTTTACAATTGAGGTATGGTATGACATAATATTATGCTTTTTTTACTATTAAAACCCAATTTTGACCACCGACGCTTCACCACAAAGCCAACATATAGACTAGAACAGTACTAGGAATGTGACCAGTAGACCATTGGTGAGAGCTGAGAGTGGCTTACACAGGTATGGTCTACATGATTCAAACAAAGTTGGAACATAATCGTTTAAGGTCAAATGCAGAATAATACAAAGCTAAATGAATGCATCATGCTGATCCATCGGGAGTGCATCACTGTATGAATGAGACCCTGTCGACTTAATCATCAGGGCTGCATTCATGATACGCCAAAGGTGTTAGGGATATGGTGCAACCAACGACACAAGAATCGCAACACCGTTACAGCTACACCAATAATGACCATTCCCTGACAAGACCATAGTCCATAGCAGCAAAAACAACCATGAGCAGACGACAATTTCCACCCGGGACTTTGCTGGCTGGTGCCGGGCGTGCAGGGTAGAGTCCATCAGCAGTGCAGCAGTCTGCATTATTTACATGCCGGTGATCAGCGGTGACAGCGCTGGTCGCCGCAGCATGACCAGGCACATGCAAACAGTGCATCATGCAGTAGACGATATGCAGACTGGTGAATAAGCAGACTGATGGTATTATCCCAATATAGGGAACTGCTGCGTAATGACGGTAGTGGGTTATGTGGACATTGCCCAATATCACGTGGTTATGGTACTTTGTGTTACACGTACCAGTATAATAAGTGTCTATTAGTCTTATTAAATAGAGTTATATCACCAATAGCATCTACATTTAGTTATTTGCTATGTTATTTTGTGTTATGACATCATGCGTGATGTTAGCTTACCTCATGTCAGCCCAGCACACGATAGCACATCATCGCACCATGGGGTATTTTGTTTCCCTACTGCGTTGTGTATCATGCGATTTCACCTCTTGTATAGCGCACTATCAAAGAGTCAATAATAATTTATGTTACAATGCAGTTAGCGATGTTATCTATATGATTAATAGGTAAACTTCGAGGAAACAACATAAACTACAGGCCTAACTATATGTTTGAAAATAGCCTTGAATGCATTGATCTACGTTTTGTTGTGAATTGGCAATACGTATTTCGAGTGGATAAAAGTAAAATCTTATAGAAGAATATTCCTCGCCACAATTTTGATCACAGTATAGATTCTACCCCCATTCCGAGTGGCCCCACAATCATTAAGGCTATTTGTTTGGATCAATTTTATCTAACCCTTGGCCCATTTATTGAATGGCTGGCTGTACATACCGCTCCACTTTACGTCTGCCAAAGTTATTGATTGCAGGCTGGCCATTGCACTACTACTGCAGCCCAGGCTGCAACTCTAAATGCACAGATGTATCCAACCACTGTTGGGGACTGCTCTGCTGTGGCACAGGTTCTGCCCACTGTCACACAGAGCTGAGCTGGCTCTGGGTATAAGGCCCACTTTCCATTAATTGCTGATTAGGATGTACTGTCGGCCGAAGGACAGTAAATACAACATTGGAAATACTCAGTATATATTGTGGTAGTTGTGGGCTGTATTGGGTGAGAGGATGTGCATGTTGGATAATGGGAAATGAGCCTTAGATTCAGTCTGATTTTTGCAGTCTAGTTATAATATCATTCTTCCAAATATCAACTATCAACTAAACTAAAAATCAAGTCTGGCTATTATAAAATGATTAATGTTGGTACAACATGCATGTTCCCTGGGTTTTTGTCACTGGCATGACATGATTCGAAATATAAAAATTTCAAATATTGCCATGGTACTCGTTTCATGCAAATCATGAACTAAAGTAAAATAATGACATGTTTTAATCCCCAAGGAGAGCAATTAAAAATGTGTTGCGTGACACTACTTATGGGTCCTAATGGATAAGCCCGGCCAGCACTCAAATATTTATAGGTTTTGTCAGAGTAACGTTGTCACAGTGATGATTTTGTGATTCCAGAATAGTTGCTAATCCTATAATATTGTACTTGTGATGCCAGCTGTAAGCAAACTACAATCTGTCAACAGAGGACCATAGTCCTGTTGCTGAACTAACATACTCCATGTGTCCACAGGGCCCTAGTCCTGCTGCAGGAATAGCGTGGACAATGTGTCCACAGGGCCCTAGTCCTGCTGCAGGGATAGCGTGGACAATGTGTCCCCAGGGCCCTAGTCCTGCTGCAGGAATAGCGTGGACAATGTGTCCACAGGGCCCTAGTCCTGCTGCAGGGATAGCGTGGACAATGTGTCCACAGGGCCCTAGTCCTGCTGCAGGAATAGCGTGGACAATGTGTCCACAGGGCCCTAGTCCTGCTGCAGGGATAACGTGGACAATGTGTCCACAGGGCCCTAGTCCTGATGCAGGAATAACGTGGACAATGTGTCCACAGGGCCCTAGTCCTGCTGCAGGGATAGCGTGGACAATGTGTCCACAGGGCCCTAGTCCTGCTGCAGGAATAGCGTGGACAATGTGTCCACAGGGCCCTAGTCCTGCTGCAGGGATAACGTGGACAATGTGTCCACAGGGCCCTAGTCCTGATGCAGGAATAACGTGGACAATGTGTCCACAGGGCCCTAGTCCTGCTGCAGGGATAACGTGCAATAGGTGTACACAGGGCCATATATAGTCCTGATGAACGAATAACGTTCAATAGGCCTGGGCCTTAGTCCCACGCCATATTCCTTCAAGACTTTCCTTTTCCTCCAGCACTTAGCATTCCTCCCGGGGCTGCCCGTCCTGCTGTACTCACCCCCTCCAGCACCCACCTCCTTCTCCTCCAGCTGGGCCCCAACTCACACACGCTGCCTGCATACAACCTACAGCACACCCCACTCCAATCACACACACACCTCTCCCCCACACACCCTACAACCACCAATCCCCTCCAGCAAACACATATACACCATACCAATCACATCCAACAGAAAAAGTAAAAAGAAACACTCCGCTTATCAAGGTTCTCCGTATGGGACAGCTGGATGGGCGGTTTGGAGACTGGTAGCTTGGAGGTGCAAGCAATGTATTAGTGTCTGGTAGCAGGGGTAGGGCGGGGTGGTGGAGTGAAGCCGTGTTCCTAGAGGAATGGGAAGGTTGGTGGGGGGAGGGGTGGTACAATGGAGGTAGTAGGGTGAAGGGGCATCTGGAGCTTTGCCATCGACAGTGGCTGACATACCGCACTGGGACGTAGAAGGGTCACCGTGCACAGAGTTAGCTATATCTAGTTCAGTGGGACGAGCACTCCGGGGAACCCAGCCTGCCAGCAAGAAGCCAACGGCTGCAGGGGCCACAATCCAGCTGCCGCGGGTCACAGTGCAGGGGCCAGGGTAAGAACGATACAGAGTGTATGGCTTCTGGCTAGTTTGGTCTCAGAGGCCAGAAGAACAGAACAATATGTATGGCTTCTGGCTAGTTTGGTCTCAGAGGCCAGAAGAACAGAACAATATGTATGGCTTCTGGCTAGTTTGGTAGTAGAGGCCAGAAGAACAGCACAATATGTATGGCTTCTAGCTAGTTTGGTCTCAGAGGCCAGAAGAACAGTACAATATGTATGGCTTCTAGCTAGTTTGGTAGTAGAGGCCAGAAGAACAGTACAATATGTATGGCTTCTAGCTAGTTTGGTCTCAGAGGCCAGAAGAACAGTACAATATGTATGGCTTCTGGCTAGTTTGGTAGTAGAGGCCAGAAGAACAAAACAATATGTATGGCTTCTGGCTAGTTTGGTCACAGAGGCCAGAAGAACAGCACAATATGTATGGCTTCTAGCGAGTTTGGTCTCAGAGGCCAGAAGAACAGAACAATATGTATGGCTTCTGGCTAGTTTGGTCTCAGAGGCCAGAAGAACAGTACAATGTGTATGGCTTCTAGCTAGCTTGGTCACAGAGGCCAGAAGAACAGTACCATGCATATGGCTACGAGCTAGCTCTTCATCTCAAACCAAATGGTAGAGGCCAGAGGAACAGCACACAGTGTGGCTACCAGTCAGCCTGGTTCGATTAGAGGGTAGAGTTCAGAAGGGCACTATGCAGGATGTGTATGGTTACCAGCTAGCCTGGTGTCTAGCCGATTAGAGGGTAGAGGCCAGAAGAACACTGCAGAGTGTGAATGGTTAGCAGCTAGGCTAGTGATTAGAGGGTATATTCCCCAATATCACATGATCTTGAAGCTCTAAGCTCAAGCAGAGCACATATATTAAGTTTAGTTCGCTAGAAGGAAAATGCAATGAAAAAGAACAGTACAGAGTGTGATACAACTACCAACTAGCATGGTGTTAGACCAGAGGGTAGAGACCAGCGATAGGAGATAATACAAAGTATAGTGCTGTCAGCTAGAGTTCAATCCATTAGAGAAAATTCCACATGAAGTCGTGAAATCTAACCTGAGTGATGTCACCAGACATGCGCTGAGTCGTTGCCGGAATATGTCATCAGCTCATAGCACTGGATGTCTAGTTATCTAGGGAAAATACCTGTGTATACACTCCGAGGTTATTGACTTGATAATAACTGTTATAAACATAACAATAACATTGAAGTACATGTCCTCCAGAAGCATAGAGTTCTCCTTCACAGTCACACTTGCAGTCAGTATAAGACACCAAGAATGGACTTTAGAGCCCTATATATATTGTAGTATATATACACTACAACAAGGATCAGTCTGATTCTCCTACTACAAGAAGCCACTAGGCTGCCAGAGGCCTGGCAGGAAGCCTGGTGGGCCTCCAGCTGTGTATGGGGTACAGTGGGCCGCTGGGAGGCAGTTGATTGGCGCTTGTTCCAACGTCGCCTTAAGCTCCCATTGTTTTAGCCATAGGCCCCCTGCAGAAGTAGACAGATGCCCCTCCTGGGTCCCAGAGTCTTCTATGGGGCCCTGATCCAACCAAGATGATAGCCAATGCATAGGAAGCAGAGACCATGATAGAAGAAACGTATAACCGCCGAGGCTATGAAGCTCCCCTAATGGGTGGATTCCACTGTAGCCGATATTTTCCCGGGTGTGTAGCCATGGCCAGGACCGGGTGGAAAATCGGGAATATTCACTATGATAAATACTTCCGATTTTTCATCTGGCCCCAGCCATGTCGTTATCCAGGTAGAAATCGGCTACAGTGGAATCCCCTCTTTAGTTTATCATTTTGGGAATGTTACCTTGGTATCTCTACCTAAAGGTGTACACCTTTAAATTTTGACGTGTGATTGATTCATTCACCATCAACTCCCTAGTGCGCTTATGATGTGCACATAGAACACGATTTGCGGACCCACTTAATGTCATCATCTGACACTTTGCTTCTTAGAATCTGAAAGACTTGGAGACACGCAAAATGTCTTCCTAGTCAAAGCTATAAATATGTCAATGTCAACCTTTGCATGTTGGAGGAATTGGAATGAGCAATAGGTCAGGACTTGTCTCAAAACTGTGTTCCCAAATTTACATCGGGCTGTCATTGAAGCAGATAAAGCGTGTAGACACGTTGACAGAACATGTATATTGAAATGTTGAAACTGTCCTACTTAGGAGATAAGTTATTCAAAGGTTATGTTTGGCCGATGTTGGAGTTCTCAAAGCTGTGCAAGTATATACCATATGCACCATGCATATAATATGTGTATAATTATTCTGTACCAGTGACATCTGATGTTTTTGATGAAACACCCAACGTGCAGGATGAATTCCAGATTAATCAGATTAGATGTCAACCGATTGACTTGACCGAGCAATGCATCATCAGGTGCAATTCCAAATGCATATCTAACAATAACTATACTCCTTACAACTGCCTCCTAATGGCACACAATGCAGCCACATGCTAGAGGCCGGTGTTCAACCGTGGCTAAATCGTTGAGATATGTGCTCTTACATATGGACTTAAGTTTTTCATCTGGATTAGATTACACTGCAAGTCCATACAGGGGTATATCATTCATCAATTAGTTCAATGAGTATTGCTGACTGTATTAGTTACATCCTCCTCCATATAATTATCCTTTTGTAGGGTAACAGGTAGCTATCTAGTAGGTATAGTTAATAACTTTCTCTCACCCATTAGAGTTTTGAATTCTACCACAGGCCAACACAGCAGTTATACCATAAAGCAGGAATATGTCCATGATGGCGGAGCATAGACTGTTCACTGAGTGAGATGCGGGGGAGGTAGTGGAGGATGCACAAGTGCACACTCCAGTAGCTCGCTGCTGGTTGGAGCTGTAAGAAGAAAAATGGCCTACTGCATTAGTACCCTGACCCCTGGGAGCCTGGAGTTATCACTGGAAATAATCAACCAGAGGGGTAGGAGTGCATGAAATACAGGGGAAGAGATGAGGTGTGGGAGGAGAGATGCTACCGCGGGGCTTTTTGTCCCCTGCTGGTATTTATCTGCAGTGATAAGTAGAATGATTAGATCCTTATATACTGCCATGTATATATGCGTACAGCTCAGGAAGGACCGTTCGTCAATATTTCATATGTATTATGAGATCGTCATATTATTATGTCATGACATATTATATCAACATTATAACATATTATATTAAATAAATCATAATAATCAACAAATGTTGCCATTTTACAGAAAATATTGCTCGGAGAACATGTAATAACAATTTGAAAACCTTTTAAATTTCAACCCGCATATGTGATACACATACATGTATATCCAACTTTTCATTGTGGCCTTTAAACACATGCATAAACGTGTTAGAATAAGGAGAATAGTGAGGATTTTATGATTAGAGGAAACTAATCCAGACGTTCACACGTTAAACCTTGTTTGCTAATTTCGTGATTAAGCTATACAAAAACGGGATCATGGAAGTTATACTGTGTGTCCAACACAGCAGTCACCTCATTTATGACATATATGGGGTGAAGGAGAAACCAGTACTGGGGCACGTCTCCTACTCTGCCGATAGACAGTTACACTATTTCACCATTGATCCCAGTAAGGCTAGACCACATAGAGTGTAGTGAGCAGTAGGCTTAGTTCTAAAACCATTTAGACCAGAGGCTCAGGTGCCTGAAAGCGACAGGAGTCTCCCCAGTGGGAGCAGCCGGAAGTAGAAAACACTTTAAGGTTAAAGAGATTCAAGCCGTTCTAAAATGGCGCCCCTGGTGGCAGGCCTGGAAATCACATATAGAGCACGTGACAACGTCACCCCCATCCCCACCACCCGACCAACATCCTCCTCTGTTTCCAACACCCTATCCCAATGCACTCCCACTACAAGTATACATTCCAGGTTTGAGCCCCAACCTGAATTGACCGAGCTATCCGTCTTTTGCGGTCAGTAAAATTAGTGACACATAATTATCATGACATGTAGGCCTACTCAAAGAGGAGGCATAGATAAATCATCACCTATAATAGTATTGTTCACGAGTGCCTCATGTGAGCACTATGTATATATCCCCGAACTCCTGGTTTCATGAGATACAACCTCCTGACTGCTTTAGGGGCCTAAAGAAAAAAATGTATTACAGGCACGATGCCAGCAGTCTGGCCTGATTTCTAACAGTAAGTTGGAGTTATGCTTAAGTTTTAAACTTTAAACTTCCCCCTACACCGCCAACACACTTCCCTTCAACGAACTCCTCCTCCCTATAAAATATGTCCCTCCTCATCCAAATACCCTGCCCTCTTCTCAACCTCCTTCCTCCTGCCCATCCTCATTTCCCCTCACATTGCCTTTTACCAACCACCTCATCTTTTACCACCAACATGGTCCCTCTACTTCTTAAATACCTCTCTCCATCACGGCTCCATTGCACTATCCCTAAACCTCCCCTATAGCCTCCATAAGGGGCATGTTAACAGGCTCTCTCCAGGCGACAATACATGCTCCTTACCCCTATCCCACCCCACTCCCCACCCACCTGCCATGTTAAGGGGCACCACCTGGAGGCTGGGCCAGGTACAGGAGGAGGAAGGGGGTACTGCAGTGGAAGGGTTGCTGTTGATGACCAATCCCAGCTCTCCTTGCGGCAAGTGTTCTTGCTCTCACGTGACCAGACATAAGTGGCTCTCATCAGGGGCACCAAGCCTGTCTATCTGGATGCTTCACCCTCCTGGCCCCTAGGTAAAGTACTATATTATCGCCCATCTCTTAGCGTGATGACCGCCCTACGGTGGGACTAAGTATGACAGTGGGAGGGGTCGGTGAGGGCCTGCCTCTGAGGGGCATTGAATGGTGGGGGTGAGACACTTCATAGTCACCTTAAGGGACCCGAGCTCTGGTGCAGGGGTGTCGGAGGTGGGGTAGGGAGCACCGAGAGGGCTAATACTGAAGTTGAGATCCAGGAAATTTTCCCATTTAACTTGAGCCGCACTCGCTCGCTCTAGGACCAGTGCCAAAGGGGGCAAGACCTTCATTCCCATCACATCACCGCTGCTGAGCAGGGCAGGAAGTCTGAGGTTTCTTTTTTCACCCAGGGGGGCGAGCCACAGGGTACCCTGACTAGCAATGTCTTGAGACGCCAAATGGGTGGAAATTGGAAGATTCACTCTGCAAAGCCAGAAAGCGATAGAGTTCCACCCAATTCTGGCCCTGGCCGAGGCGATATAAATAAGTCCATTCAGGCCTATTGTGGCCCGTATGCCTCGGTTCCTTATATTCCGCCTGGCCCAGGGCCATGCCCTAATGCAGGAGCTGAAAGGGCCGACCGGCAGAAATGATGAGGGAGGCGATGAGGAACGGGGAAGATGAATGAAAAAGTGCAGTAAAGGTGGAGTCCCAGATGGCTGTGTGAAAGGAGTGTGTCCTTTGTCTGCTCTGTGGCTGTTCCATAGATAATGGGCGGTGCTCCTCCTGCCTCTCAGCAACTGTTTGTGTTCTTGTGCTCACAGCCACTCCATTAACGCCATATCCCATCGGCTCTGAAAGAAACCATTTTGCTATCCTTCTTATCAGTCGAACCCCTGTCCATATTCGGAGCGGTGATATACTGCTTTCCTTAGATATCCATTCTATACGCAGAGTGGATTATTGTCCGTATAACCTCGTATAACCACTCTCTCTATATATATATTGACTGAGTACCTGTCCCAACTCCACTCCGACTGTTGCTGTAGGGGTACCGAGATTTGGGTCTCTAGTGAGTTTATGCTTTCCTGAGTTGAACATTTGAATACTTTTTAACAGTGAAAGTCTGTAAGGTCTGCTTGCATCAGGAGTTTTGTGACTATCTCACTGTGATTCTACTCTTGAAAGCCGGCATAAGCCTGACACCTAATAATGTCGAAAATTTTGGGGAAATCTGATTTCCCCAAAACCGATGGGATCTTCGCCGGTTTCAGTGTAATGCCATTTGAATTCTTTTTGCAAGATGTAGGGTAGGTTCACCACTTTCAACCGGTCTGATTCATGTTTTTTCATGACCTACCTTTCAGGTCTAACTGCTCCTGGAGTTTTTTGTGCATATTCTTCAGAATTGAACCAAACTTTAGGTATTGCTCTGGAGAGTAACTTTCATGATGTCTTACAATGCCATATATCAGTTTACAGTACTTAATTCCATGATTTATCAGAGTATTCAGAATTGCCCCTTTTCACCCTAAGTCAGCCAAAATGCACCTTGAGTCAGCCATATTTTAACCACCAGAAATATGTGGAATAAACCAGTAATTTTCTGATTTTCATAAATGGATGAATGCATGCATCATAAATCAATATCTTACAACTAACAATAGAGAAGAAAATGATTTATTGAATATGGAATAATCAAGACAAAGTCAGTACTGTACCTTAGGTGAATACAATTGCATTATGAGCTTTCAATACAAGTAAATATTACTTGTATGAGCAATGAGGACCAAATATAACATTATAGACATGCAGTATGGAGTTCTATTGAATATATCGGGGGCTCTGCCTTCTCAACCCCTTTCCCCCCCTCTTTTTGCGTTTCACCCTTGCCCTCTATACAATACACAAGTAGGCCTGCTATCCTTAACCCTGTGGTAGAAGAGGGTATTCCGGAAGGAGGAGGTATTCACAAGGGTAGGGGGAACGTTCTTGGACAGAAATTCAAGGTGAGAGAATTCCAGGGGAGATTCCCGAGAAGAAAACCGCATGGTTGACTCAGGGTATGATGTGGCTGACTTAGGGTGAATTCATGGCTGACTTAAGGTGAAATGGGTATACCTTACGAAATCAGTCCTAAATATAATTTAGGAAATTAATTTTGCTCAATAAAGACATGATTTGTGTGATTAAGATACATATGCAGCTCACAAAACTGATTGACACTGTGCATGAAAGGGACACCACTTCAAATCAACTACCAAAGAGTATGAACAGTGGGGAGATTTTCATTCTCTGTTTGCCAAAACAGGTCAAACAGGAGTACTTCTGACTGATTTTACAGTATGAAAAAGAGTGATTATGTGGATGCAATGTGTAGTATATATTTGGAAAACACTTGAATTCTTAAATCAGTGGGAGTTTATTGTCACCAGATGCATATTGAACTTGTAATTTCATGTCAAAAGTGGTTGACTCAAGGTATGAGTTTGACTCAGGGTGAACCTACCCTACAAAAGAACAGTTGTATCATAAGGATGTCAATGTCAGGAATCACATTCAACGTAATGTTACCCAATTTAGTTCTATATTATGCGGTTATTCAATACCATGCAACATCTTGTGGCACCATGTGATGGCCAATATTGGCTTTGATGAAGCAAATCAGATTTAATTCTCTTTCCCTCGGACAGTGGGTAATGTGTGGGAATTCTGACAAGAAAAAACGATTCAAATTTTCACGGACAAACGATGCATAAAATAGCAAAATCTTTGTTTTTCTGTGCATGATAATATCTTGTCATACCCATCGATCTTAGATACGGAGCGAATTTGTCTATCTATATAGATGCTTTATCTGCCTTATCTATTCCTGTGTAAAGACACACTCTTACAGTGTATGATACATGAATGACCTTGTCACTGTGGCATCGCTGTAGCGAGTCTATTCAGAGTGTCGCTATTCCTGCTTACATTGTCCTGTCACCGCCTATCTCAATACCCGAAGCCACGTCTGGCTACAATATTGGTGGCCGCCTGTGTATAAAACCACCCAATGGGTCTGATCCAAATATTTATTTAGCCTTCGCTCGGATGATGAAAGCCGTCAAACTCCTCTCTCCCGGCGTGGCTGGCTAACATTGAGATGAAGGGGTAATGCCTCCAACCGTTATTGATTTGAGAACAAAGGCATTGACATTGTCCATGCAAATTGAGATGGAAGTGTCTGTGTTCTAGAACAGTGTGTGCCTTATAAATGTGAGCTGGTTAGGCACAGTGTGGTGGGGTTTCTTTGGGGTCAAAATGTGCTGGCATGAAGCCCTAACTGTAGTATTCAAACACCGTATGGTTAGGTGTAGGCCCGATGTGATACCTGTTGATTGTGCCACCGTTTCGGCCTCTACTCCCTGGAATTGGGGTTGATTTCACAGGCTCCTGCATTTCGAATGTAGACTACATGGATGAGAATGATATTGTCTTTTCTAAACAGTGTTGAAATAAATTATCATTAAATTTTATGCTAGCTAACCCTACTTGTATCCAGACCATCAGTTCACTAGGGTAATATTTAACTGAGAATAAAGTACAGTACAATTTCTGCCATCAGGGGAGAGCCAAACTGTTGTACGAAATTGTTTCGCTAGCCTTTATAGAGCTTTAGAGTCAAAGGTCAATGTGGCCTTTGAGATTCAACCGCCTTCTGATGACCTTCTGACACCTCATTCTTTAGACTGGTATAGCCTATAGGGTCCATAATAGCCCAGCCCTGTGCCTCAGGCCAAAAAAAAAAGGTGTGTTTCAGGTTACATGGTCTGAAAATCTAGGGTAGGTAGGTAGTTTTTTTAATTTTTTTTTTTTTTTACTTTTGCCTGAAAAGTACCCAGAAATCGACTCAAGAACTACAATGCTGACTCGCCGACGACCACCTCGACTCGTGAACTATCAGATTGACCCCTAAATAGCCCCAAAATGACCCAAAATATAAAAATATTTTTTCAAAATTGCATAAAAATTTCTAGGGTCGGCCCTGTTTTGCTAGGTAGGGGTCGGGTAACCTGAAACAAACCTTTTTTTTAATTTGGCCTCAGTGGATGGATGGATATCTATTTCTGATAGATATTGTACAGATAAAATGCTTCTACAGTATGAAAGTTCCAACCTTCACTGAGACTACCTATCTAAACTGAAATATGCCAGCATCTCTATTTTATTAGCAATACTTCTGATGAAAAATTTAGTATTCATTGATACATAGCTTCATATTGTTTTGCATTTCAACTGGAGGCACTGAACGAGAAGCCATATGGAAGGGCAGGTTCACTGATATCAGAGACATGCACTAGGGAAATAGTATCAACAAATTGATGAAATGTACTTTACTGCATTTATGTTGGATTTATATATCCAACAGCACACTTCAAAACTCACTGCTATCTGAAGATTGGCCTCAGGCCATCGTAAAATATATTCAATAAGCCGAATGCTCTATGTAAATGCATTGTCTTCCCTGACCGTATAATGTTTTATCATCCACTTTATCACAAGTATATATTAGCACATAGCTCTGCCTGCCATAGTTACCTCGAATCGTGATTCACTTCATAGATTCCCTGTGGTATGAGATGCTAGTGAATTCACTGAGCAACTGCAAATGTATCATTGAGGTCATCGTGAAGTGATGTCGGGCCACCATTGGTAGATGAAACCATGCTTTAAATTTTACTTTCACAGTCATACTTCTTCCCTCGTTACACCCCATTACAGTCATATTATCTTTTTATATCATATATCATTTTCTGTTGGGAGCCCTCCTCTCTCTTTAATCACCTGCCCTCTCCTGTCTTGGCTTCCCATGCCTAACCTTTCCTGGACAGGCCTTGCCTTGCCTGCTCTGCCTGCCCTACCCTGCCCTACCCTGCCCTACCCTGCCCTACCCTGCCCTACCCTGCCCTACCCTGCTCTACCCTGCCCTACCCTACCCTCTGTACCGTACTGTGCCATGCCTTGCCATTCCGTGCCCTCCTTGCCCTCCCTTAGGCTTACCCTGTTCTCCCCTGCCATGCCCTGTCCTCCCCTGCCGTGTCATGTCCTCCACTGCCGTCTCCTGTCCTCCCCTGCCATCCCCTGTCCTCCCCTGCCGTCTCCTGTCCTCCCCTGCCATCCCCTGCCCTTCCCTCACCCCCCCCCTCCCTCCACCTCCACTGTAGATTGCCTGCTTCCCATTTTCTTCTTCCGACTACCATCCACCACCCCTCAGTGCTTTATCGTTCCCCCCAGTGTTCGAGCTACCATACACCAGCCCCCTTCATCTACCCATTGATCAGAGAGATTAATGGAACGCAGCTGCACCAGTGTTCAAACTGCGCTACCACTATCCTGCCGCGGAAGGAGAAAAGGAGCTGTTGTCAGTAGCCGGCATCTGGAACTACTTTGTGTATTAGTGCGGCCTGCACCACAGGGAATAGACCTAACAGGAACGGTGGAGGTCCAAATGAGAAAAATTAATTCGGTTTTTGTCACCCGGGGAAAAGCCAGGGGAAGAACAATTAATCGCGGCTGGAAAATGTATATGCATGACCGTTCCATTTGTTTTTGCGAGATAAGCAAGTTATCTCAGGCGATGGTCTATCAGCTCGTGGCATAGTGGCGGATGGGAATTATTGGGTTTCGTTAATGAAATCCGGCGATGTTATTGCAGGCGGGGTAGGCGCTATGGACTGGAAGTGGTTCGCGGCTTGGGTTGCTATACAAGGCTATGAAAACAATACTAACATGGATATAAGTTGCCGTGCACACTACAATCCCGTTTTTATACACATGAGGGGGATAAATGAATTGACAATATCAAAACGAAAGGTTACTACCTAATGTGGTTTCATATTCCAATAAGATATAGAGATGATTTTGTTTGAAGGCTTTCATCCTTTTTATTTTCCACCGTTATTTGTGGCTAGATGGATATGACACTGATGAAGATCTTACAATGTTTTGCTGCCCACACGCGATACATTACTTCTTGGAAATCGATTGTGAAAAATGCAATCTATAGAACTTTTATTTGAAGTGTAGCATTGTATTGGGAAGAGTTTGCAATTGATAAAGGAGTCGATATAATACATACATATATGAATAGGTATTCTTAGAAAGAAGTAGTTAATTGAAATGCACCGCTTTTTTTATGTTGTTGTTCAAACACAGATGTACCAGTTTTAATCAATGCAAGTAACATCGATGCTATTTTTAAATGGACATTACTTTAGCAGGGGAATACATGTGGTAGGGCACTACCATTCACTGTTGCTGTCTTCATTTGCATTCCTGTGTAATTGCAATGGCCACAGTCTATTCAAAATATGTGTTCCAATTATATACGTCCCTGTACCAATTCATACTAAATCGTTTTGTGTTATTAATGCTGGTAGGCTGGGGGACGATATTAAAATTATTTGTACTTGAACTGTATAAAGTATTATGCATACGTTTCATCTTGGCTACATACAAATGTGCGTTCCAAGGTGATCTGTAATTTGAAGCATTGAAAATACATGTAATATTGTCGGCCAGGTTCTGGCCTTGAAGATTTTGTGAGTCGAGAAATCTTGACCAGAAATAAACTGCTTGAATTATCCATGTGAGTCACGGAGCGCAGCTCCCTCAGTTTAAAAATATCCAAAATGTCAAAGGACTCTTACATTCCGCCAATTAGGCTTCTTAAATGAGTATGACGCCTTTTTGTGGTTATGCCTGTTGGCTAATAGCCTATTTGATGTAATTGATAATTAGCAGTGGATGCAACCTATTTAACTGTGTTGAATGATTCTGTGTTGACAGGTAGAGATGAGTGGTACCTGGACAGTGACGGTCTGGCGCATCTATACGAAGTCCCCGCCCCGAACTGCATTAAAGCCGAAATGGTGCCACCTGCCCGACGAGCCATCAAGAACCTGGTGGTGCTCTCGCTGGCCTTCATGTTCGTTCTCACTGCCTTTGTGTCTCTCCAAACCCTGCAGAGTACCATGAACCACGCTGATGGCCTGGGGGTGGTCTCTCTCAGCTGTGTCTATGCCTCTACCGTTTTCTCCTGCCTGTTCGCACCGGCGGTCATCAAGCGGCTGACCACTAAGTGGACCTTGGTGCTGGCATTCAGCCTCTTCCTAATCTACATTGGATGTAACTTCTACCCTATAGCCCCAGTGGTTATCCCTGCCTCGGTGCTTCTGGGGCTATTGACTGGACCCTTGTGGTCAGCACAGTCCACCTACCTCACCACCCTGGCCATCCAGTATGCCTCAGCCAATAAACAGCTGCAGGACACCACCATCAATAAGTTCAATGGCATCTTCATGAGCATCGTCCAGACCTCTCAGGTGTGGGGGAACCTGGTGTCAACTCTGGTCCTCTCTCATGACAATGTCACAGCCTCGGTGAACAAGGCCCTAAGTCAGGCCAACCTCCTGCAGTTGCAGATGGCTCCGCCATCTTTACCCCCGGTAGTGAATGGCTCAGGAGGGGCTATTGGAGCAATTGTGAGCTGCTCTTTCAGATGTGGGGCCCTAGACTGTGGCGTCCATGAGTACCCAGACGTTGAGGCTATGCCGGGTCTCCCCGCTATACAGCACACGGTGGCCCACGTCCCCACAAACGTTCGCATGTTGCTTCTAGGAGTGCAGTTGGCCTGCGCCATAACAGGAGTGGTCCTGGTGACCTCCCTCCTGGACAGGAACTCCTTGAATACCACAGATGGCAAGTACCCTGGTTCCCTGTCCTCCCAGCAGCTCTTCTCAGCCACGTTCAAGATGTTCCAGGACCCACGGCTGCAGCTGCTACTGCCACTGGTTGTGTTCACCGGGCTGGAGCAAGGCTTTGTCTTTGGAGAATTCACCAAGGTAAGGCCCACTTCTGAATTTCTTCTCCATTTATTGAATAAGGTGCTGGTAGGTACTGAGATACGGAAACGTACTGTATGCTGCACTATAGGGTTCATTTTCCAGATCGCGCCACGCTGAAGGTAAATGCAAAATAGAACAACTGCATATAAATTATATGCGATCATGAAATTGGTATTTGGGCAAGAGGAAAATACGATACATGTTCTTGAGCAGAAATGGTGTATGTACTTGTTGCTTAAGGTGAAAGGATGTACACATAATATGAGCATGTGAGGTAAAAGAACATGTGGGGTAAACTGGGACCTTTCCTAGTATACATGAAACCTATGGCCATTGCTTGGGGCAGGAAGGTCTGTTTAAATCGTACCGTACAGTAACTGATCTATGGGTGATACCTACGCACAATTGTTTTTCCATATGTAATTGCATACACAGATAAGGCTACTGTATTGTCATACACATATTGACAGGGAGTTGAGATCAGCACCTGAAGGTTATACAATGCAATCGAAAAAAAAAGAGACCATTGCAGTATCAGGTATTGAAAGTAATACATATACACTTTTACTACTGCACTATTGGTTGATGTTCTATACTATCCGAATATCTTAATTCAGCGTCATTTTACGGTATACATGAGAGACATATATATACTATAGAATTACGAAAGATATAGAACGGCCACCAAAAGATATGAGAGACTTAAGAAACAATATCTGCACTACTATAGCTATATATACACATGGCATGAGAGACTCCCCTAGGGTAGGTTCACCACTTTCAACCGGTCTGATTCATGTTTTTTCATGACCTACCTTTCAGGTCTAACTGCTCCTGGAGTTTTTTGTGCATATTCTTCAGAATTGAACCAAACTTTAGGTATTGCTCTGGAGAGTAACTTTCATGATGTCTTACAATGCCATATATCAGTTTACAGTACTTAATTCCATGATTTATCAGAGTATTCAGAATTGCCCCTTTTCACCCTAAGTCAGCCAAAATGCACCTTGAGTCAGCCATATTTTAACCACCAGAAATATGTGGAATAAACCAGTAATTTTCTGATTTTCATAAATGGATGAATGCATGCATCATAAATCAATATCTTACAACTAACAATAGAGAAGAAAATGATTTATTGAATATGGAATAATCAAGACAAAGTCAGTACTGTACCTTAGGTGAATACAATTGCATTATGAGCTTTCAATACAAGTAAATATTACTTGTATGAGCAATGAGGACCAAATATAACATTATAGACATGCAGTATGGAGTTCTATTGAATATATCGGGGGCTCTGCCTTCTCAACCCCTTTCCCCCCCTCTTTTTGCGTTTCACCCTTGCCCTCTATACAATACACAAGTAGGCCTGCTATCCTTAACCCTGTGGTAGAAGAGGGTATTCCGGAAGGAGGAGGTATTCACAAGGGTAGGGGGAACGTTCTTGGACAGAAATTCAAGGTGAGAGAATTCCAGGGGAGATTCCCGAGAAGAAAACCGCATGGTTGACTCAGGGTATGATGTGGCTGACTTAGGGTGAATTCATGGCTGACTTAAGGTGAAATGGGTATACCTTACGAAATCAGTCCTAAATATAATTTAGGAAATTAATTTTGCTCAATAAAGACATGATTTGTGTGATTAAGATACATATGCAGCTCACAAAACTGATTGACACTGTGCATGAAAGGGACACCACTTCAAATCAACTACCAAAGAGTATGAACAGTGGGGAGATTTTCATTCTCTGTTTGCCAAAACAGGTCAAACAGGAGTACTTCTGACTGATTTTACAGTATGAAAAAGAGTGATTATGTGGATGCAATGTGTAGTATATATTTGGAAAACACTTGAATTCTTAAATCAGTGGGAGTTTATTGTCACCAGATGCATATTGAACTTGTAATTTCATGTCAAAAGTGGTTGACTCAAGGTATGAGTTTGACTCAGGGTGAACCTACCCTATAAATCAATGGGCTTACTCTTCCCTTTCCAATAGTTAACTGTAAGATACTGTGATAGTAATACATTGTGTTATATTATTTATGGTGAACCCATGCCAAGATAAAAAAAAAGATCTTGTTCTCTCATTAGGGAAAATAGTCAGTCACTTTGACAATTCTACTTGCTGGCTTCTTCTCATCAAAGTCACAGAGTTTACAAATGAAAAAGATGCGAGAAGCCCGATTATTTCCCCCCATTTTTCTTGGAATTTTGTTCTTGTCACCTTTTTCCAAACCAGTTTGTATGATGGTTCCAAACCAGTTTGTGTTATGGGGTATGGCATCACTAATAATGTAAATATAATTGATCAAACCCATTAGATGGTCCACTTGATGGCCCATGGTTAAAGGGCCAAATCCTCCATTGACATTTGACCGACGAGTCCAATTACAATTCTTTGGTTTCACACCAATTGATATGATTTTTCTGACCTAAACGAACTCATCAGATCCTGTGTGGGCTGTGGTACAAAAGCTACGCACTATGCCATAACCGGAACTGTGTGGCAAAACGCTATACTTATGCTGTCATAATGGTATCCTTGGGCTAGACAACTTCACCAATCATCATGCACAGGCATGGTGTGCTATAGCACAGAATCACCACACATCACGCATGCTCATACAGTATGACCCTCAGTATCTGGGTAATCTAGAGCAGTTAGTATGGTGGCAGCTGTCTCAGCTGTCAGCAATAATGAGTCATGAACAGAGATAAAAAGCCCGTGAACATGTGTCCTTGAGAAGCAGAGGACACCTGCAACTGACGTAACCAGCATTTTTCGCACCAAGTTCTGACGCCACTAGCCCGTGCCGCGGTGTCCCGGTATGAGGATCAAGCCGCCGGCCAAATTTAATTACACCTACCTCAAACAGAAATTGAGCACATTTGCACTGGAAAAGGAAAAAATTAACACTTTTTCTAAATTCAGAAAATTTGCTCCATGAATCCATGAATTATTATTAGATTTCGTATATTATCAGCGTCATCAATTTAATTCGTGCTTCAACACTTCAATATTAAGTTATGATTACATTCAGAAATTCCTCATCTTATTCCATGAAGCTTCCATGTTCAATTATTAAAAAAAAAACTCTCCCTTAATAGTTCATAATTCTATTGTTTACTTTCCTCCCAGACTGGAGATGCTCCTCTCTGCAGTGTCTTTAGTCGTGTGGTGTGTTTGAAAGCCTGTTTTGTGGGGACTGTTTTCGTTTGTCTGGATAATAATGTTGCTAAAACCTGTTGGGTGGGCGGTTATTGTGTTGACAGTAGTGGGGGGAGAGGAGTCAGACCTCTGTGTGTCCTCACTTAACATGGCGCCAAAAACGCAGACGACATTTCACGTAGTCCTGGACTTCCGTGCAAAGGTCGCCCCCGGCAGCCACAGGCCGTGCTCCAAGTACCCAAACACCTAAAACAACCTCACACAAGATCAACAGGCATTCTAGTGGCATCAATTGGGGATGACTGGTGGTTTCCCAATAAATAATTGTCTGATGATAATTACTGCCAGGAAACGCCCGTGTTTGTGATTTTGAGGAGGCATGGTGGTCGCAAAACGATGTACAGCATGGTAATGTCCTGGTTAGAAGCTGGATATTCGTGTGTGGTTGAGTCATATTACTAAATTAATGAATCAATGATCTCAAATAAGCACCAGTCTTGCATAACAGACTGATACAGTATAGGAAAGCGCCCGGTTGTTTAAAAGAGCCGATAGGCCTGCCATATGTATCCACACACAGAAAAGTGTGTGTATACCTGAGAGTCAGGCAGTGCCTGACCCTCAGTCGAGGGTAGTTTTAGCGACAATGACTCTCACTTTTCTGAGGGTGTACGCCTCATTGCATTTATTGAGATGATGTGGGCAGGGGGATCTATGTCTATCAAATAACCAGGAGCCTGCTTGCTATACAGGGTCGATACCATATGCCAGGACCATGTTGTGTCTTCCTGCGCACTTTAAAGCATACGTGCACTCACTCACATTTAGTAACATGAATCAGTGGGGCGGTCATGCAGGTTATATAGACACATATCATGCAGAGTATGGCCATACATTATCTGGTTCTTAAAGCAAGAAAATGGGTGCAGGAACGAACTTGTAGACAGTGTAAAACAACACTCGAAGCCATCTTCTATTTCCTTCTTGGTATGGGGGTTTTGCATTTGGAATTGAGCATTTTGGTAGACTATGGATTATGTGGACTTACCTAAAGCTAATCCTTATGCTTTATATATGTTATAATGAACACTTTAGATATATCTATAGACAGCTGTCTATTTTTGCAGATGACGTTTCAACAGATAATACCTGTCTTCACAGCAGCTGACTAATTTTACTGCCCGGTTTTACCAATGATACTTTAACATATAAAAAAACAGGGTACTTATGTGAGCCTATAAAATTCACTATAGGGTGTTCCCAATAAGAAAGAAGGAGATAGCTTTTAGGCAAGTATCCCTACATCAAGAAGTAAAAAGACGAAGAAACAGTTTTTGACAGCACAATCTTTCATGTACTCGTAAAGCGAAATTCCATTCCGAATACCCTTTGCCTCTGAAGAAGAGCATCTATAAAGAAGAGGACAAATAAAGTAAGCAGTCACTGGTATGAAGGGCTGATCACATGGTGTCTTTTATGACCAGCCAACCACGAGAGCCCTTTTATAACCGACCAATCAGAGGGCCTGTTCTTTATTGGCTCACGTCAGGGACGGTCGATGCGAAAGGAGGTACAAAAGAGTGAGTTCCTGATTGGCTAGCCTGTTGCCATGGCAACAAGGAAATTAGTGACGTAGCTTGACGGGTAGACAGAGAGATAGCCCTGGCTCTTTGTGGGGGTGGGGTACACAGTCAACCACTCAGTATCTGATCATTTTCGCATCAGAAAGCCTGTGATTTATTGCTAGGCATGAGATACCCTAGCGGCTGCCAGTTTACTCGCGGAACTCTTCAATTGAGAAGACCCGTAGAGGCACCTCATCCACCAGTACTTAAGGGAACTAGCGCTAATTCAGCCACGCTTTGCTAGGCGCTGGCTCACTAGTTATCGCCAAAGCCTTCTTGTGTCTGTGATGGATGATTATTTGAAAGTAGCCTATTATCGCTCATTTTCACGTTGTGCTGGCGCCACCTGGGTAATTAGCCTGTTATCAACACCGGGCTGGTTTATCAGAAGGAATGACGTATACACTGACGGTATCTAACCAATCAATAACACAAGGCAACATCGGTTATGTTTAGATACTCGAGCGAACACTCAAACTCCATTTGGCAGAGATTGATTCTGGTTTGTCATTGATCGCACAAATGTCCTTGAATGATCGATTCCTCATTTGAAACTGGTGAAGGCTATGAAGCTGTACACATGGTACACGGAGAACCATGTATAAAAAAGATAACTATCTACGACACATCAAAATATACATATGTAATCAGCAAGACAACAGAGAAGACAAGGGCTTATTAGTGTATAAACCACTGAAAAAAAAGGTAAAAAGAGCAAGCAACATGGTTTCCGCTGAGTCGAGCCCTGTATTTTCTGGCAGAGGAATTTTTGTGCACTCGATTGCATTGCTTCGCCAGGGAAGCTAATTGTGCTGCTGGTGGCTGATGTGTTTAAGACAACTGATTGTTGACAAGCTCACCGTCATTCCTGCCGCCTACCCATTACTCTTATCCGACAACACTATTGCTCAGTCTCACTGCGGAAGGGTCCCTATTTACCCAGAGACACCCCCAAGTCATGCGAGAGCGTACAAGAGTCCACAAGAGACCACGAGAGACCACGTGAGGCCGTCAACCTGCCCTATCTACGCCCAACTCCCCCTACTAGCTATGGTTCTGATTTTCTATTCACTGATTAGGTGATGTTAAAATGCCATGTAAGGTTTAAAAGTATGTGCAGCCATTTTGAATGGAATCACGGCATTCCATTATTATTTTTCCCAACACCCTGACTAAGATTCTGTTGACTTGGTACCAGAAGTAAAATGGCGCTGGTACTGTCTGGAACCTTTCCTTTTTGTGGAGAGTGACTGGTAACTGGAATACCCAAGGGACGGCTCTTGACTGCCTTCCCGCAAAAAAAGGGACCCTTGTCACGTGACTGCCCAATGTCGTCTGCTTTTGACGGGACTGGGGTTTGGCATCACGTGATCAGCGCCAGCGTCCAATTGGCGGACATTTTGTTCTGTCAGTGGAAGAGGCAGACGTTGCCTGCCTGGTATGGAAGGGCCTGACAAGTGCCTTATTCAACTTTAATGTCACCAGGAATTCCAAAGGCTGCATTTACTCCACGTTGGCCTGAAATACGCTCGGATATGGCGCCATTTTCCTCACAGGCACGCATTACTCTCATTACCTGAGGTAAAGGAAAATCATGAATTCAGGTTATAAGAGTAAAGATCCTGCCTTAAGAACAAGACTTTCTTAGTGTAGGATATAAAAAAAAGCACCTTATCCTTTAACAAAGAAGCTGCCCATAGTGGGATCATAGTTTTGTTTTTAGTAGGGAGAAGATGGCCTACTCCATGTTCCACGTACTTGTGGCTCCTCTCGGGGAGTGTTTCACATGCTGTACGGGTGCCACTAAACCCCGGAAGTGGAAAGGTTACACCGGAAGCACAGGGGGATCCTACCTTTCGGTTATCCTAAAAGGTCAAACCATAAAACGTCCACAATTCTGGATGTTTCTGGGCTTAGTTTGTCCACCTACGGAAACCCGTATATTTGTTACTTGAAAGTGGGTCTTCAAGGCGAATTTTGGCCGGCATTATGGTGCATTGCTTTGCATTGCATAGGTAATGAAACCAAATCATTTGCATTCCTTATGATGGATTTCATCTGCTAATGGTTGTATCAAGGTTTTCCCCCTTTAAATTCTCTGTAGTAAAATCACGGTACCATGAACCCAGGCTATACACTACTTTAAGTATGTAAGGGAATTCATTCAGATAATGTGAAGCATGCTATATTCGAAACCCCAGGGCGTATATTCAGGGGGGTTTTCAGACCTAATCATTGGGACTGACTGCTGTGGAAGTTCATAAACCTACCCAAGGTCATGTTCATGTAGAGCCGGTGTCTTAGAGTATCTCTTTTGGCTCCGTGTCCTTTTCCTTTCGTTCTTTACCTCTTTTTTCGCAGAAAAGTCTGCTGGGAGTCAAAGGCCCATAATGACTACATTGTGTGGTGGCGGCACGTTTCCATGTGCTGCCTGCCCTTTGGTGGTGGCCTGCACAATGCCTGACATTTCTACTGCCTTTACACCCACCCATAGGGGACCTGCGTTTAAAGAGGCATGGGTGCTCTCTAGGGGTCGGCAAGTACCAAGGCGTGTACATATAGGCCATGAACATTCTTTTATTCTGCTTATTAGTTACATAAATGGATTTTTTTTCTGTGTGTTTTGGTGATATGGAAATGACAGCAATTTGCTTTTTTTTTTCAGGCCTCCTGTAGCCACTTATTTCTCAACATGAATGTTGCTGGAGTACCTTAGGATGTGTGTTTTTCTAGGTACACGAGTTGAACATGAACATGACATTTTGTTGCTAAATTACTGGGTCTACCACCATCGATATAACTCTTTTTGTATGAGAGCTTTTCTTTTTAATATTGCGTTTCTTGTCATGAGAAACGTGAGCAATTCAATTCATTTTGATTTTATCATCACAAGAGATGCATCTCAAATACGAATGTCAAAGCCGTGCATTTTTCAGGCTGCACCTGTCTTCATATGTATGAAACTGATCCTAAATTTAAACCAGCGTGAGCCACACATGCTCAGGTAAAAGTGAAACATGAAGACCGAAAAAAATAGCTGTATATCATGTGGCAGCAGCATTGTTTAGGAAGCCAGCTAACACCGCCAGAAAAAAAGGCTATATCGCCTTTCAACATGAAATGATGAAATCATAAAAAAAATATTATGATACCACTGATACAGATGTCAATTTGTTCATTTAGTTTCTGACTCACCTAGAAGCAAGGGGAAAGGGAATTGCATTGTTATATCATAACTCCTCAGAACGCTTGCCTGCTTCAAACAGACCTTTCCATATACTACTCACACTACGAACCCCACAGAAGAAGCAGAATAGCTTTGCTGAAATAAAGATATTCAGTTATAACAAGTCTGTGTTGTGAACAATAATGCCATTGTTTTAATTCCCTCTTAGGTGGAATCTAATTTCACATACATAATATAGATGAAAGAGATTAAGTAGGCTCTAGCCAAAAGTATTTAGGCCTAGTATTCTTTGAATATAATACTGATCTCAATCCAAAACCAAACATTCATACCATATTCATGCATACTGTCAAAGCTCCTTGAATGTAGGTTGAAAAGCTTTCGGTCGGCTCTGTTTTGCTCAACATATAAGATCAGTTGACCAGCAACAAAGATGTGTTTTTTTGCACTGACCTGATTTTTTTATCCACTGATGAGAAATGATGGGACAGGTGAAAGGTGTGCATGTATACACTGGTTTATCTGCGCTTCCTGCACCAATCGGCTAATAGCCCGGGGAGCCAGCGGGGCGCTTAAGACCACACGACTCCCTGGTGGGCCGTACACCTTAGGTATCAATAAATCACAAATGAGGGAGACAGGCCATTGGCACAGGCATACCATGAGTCCAAACTGTGCTGTGTTGGACCACAATGACCACCGTTTTAAGCAGTAGCACATTTGAAATAACATAAATGCACTGTGTCAGTACCTGCATAATGCAGTTGCCTTCATTTGACTTTATCAACAAACCATATTGTATAGTATATGCAGCATATGGCTGCGATTAGACCGATGAATAAGTTGCCTCATTCTGTGACAATGATTCACAAGTCTTTTCACACTCATTCAGGTGAATAAAGCTTCAGAATCTGGGTTAGCCACTCACGATCACCGTCACAAGCGGATGGAGGAGGGAGGGTGGAGCAGAGGCGGTGAGGTGGGGGGGGGGTACTTTCCTAGAATACCCAGATGCCCAAGCTTTCCTAAAATATCCAGACGTAGGCCCTCGATATGAGGCCCATAACCTGTTAAGCTGATATTAGGAAGCCATAATGAGTTCATACCTGGAACATCTGAACAGGAGACAAAGTAATCTTTTTTTCTGGGTAATGTTTTCCATTAGTCAGAGGAAAAGGACATTTCGCTATTCCTTGTACATCTGCCTATGTTCTTTTTTGGCATCAGTTGACACTGGGTGAACTGCCAAGTGAAATCTATTGAAGGGGATGGATCTTTCTATTGTGCCTAAGGAAAAGGAAGCAACCCAAAGAAAAAGATCAGGCCAGAAGTCATGTGCCAAATATGTTTTAATGCAGAGTAAGTCGTATCTTTATATTTTTTTCTTTCTTTGACAGCGTGCCCATGCAGTCCCCAAACTGAGCTCATGCTGTACTTCTTGTTCTGTATCCCCCCTCCCCCCCCCCCCCACACACAATTACCGCCCACCCACAGTGTACAAGACACGTGCAGTCAGGGGACATGGCTATCTAATTTGCCTCCTGTACAAACCTTGTTACACCACAGGACATACACCCTGTTCCATCATCATGGCTGTATACGGTCCACAGCAGGGCCCCCCACCTCTTACATCCAGGGGGTGTTTCCTCTACCAGAGACAATGTTGTTGTCGCACATACAACCACAAAGGTTTGATTTGTTCTAACTGTATTGCATCTGATGGAGAGAATGACCGAATCTGATTGTGGTGGGTCACAGGAACGCCTCCCATGCAATCCATATAATGAGGGGAAAAGGTTGAGAGTAGACTAAATCAACAGTATATACCGGTAATACTATTAACCACAACACTGTCATTATTTACCTTTCGGGAAACGCAATATTGCGAAACACCTCCCTGGGGGCCGCCCACTGACCAAAGCGACGTTTGGCCTAGCTGCAACTCATATATAATTAACTCCCAACCGATCAGCACTGGCCTGCACTGACAGGCCGACTGGCCGAGCCCATTATGGTGATTGTCATAGCCTGCTGGACCAGACTAGACTATTTAAAAGCCCCGTGTATCTGTATGGGAACCCCCGGATGGCTGCAGGAAAGAGGGCAGATAATGGGGAAGGGGTGGGTGTGTGAGTGGATGGTAGGTTAATGATAGTAGATCTAGGTTAATATACCATGTTTAGGGGTATTGGTGTTGGTACATCGACAGTAGGATTTGACCCAAGATTTTGTATGCACTCTGGGCCTAACTACTTGATATAGAGATAATGCACATGTTTGTATATATACAGATAAAATAAATGAAGTCAGTTTGATGTGTGTGTAGGGGGGTCATGTCTAATTATTCATCTTATATTTTAGTCGATGCACAGCATCATGGGCACTCCACTAGTTATGCATATAACCATACTTATATGGTTAGGCATATTATAATAAGCAAGTGATCACCTTCTAACACATGCGGGGGAAGGCATTTCCCCTCTTATAAAAAATGACCATGTTGAACCTGTATAAGTATTTACGAGTACTTTGTTGTGCTTTATGAGATATCGATACATTCTATTGCCAAAGTTCTTCATCAATTATTGCACACACTCATCTTTAATACTGCACACTGTGTTCACATTGAGAATAGGCAACTGAAGTTCATAATTATCCCTTCACAATGGTCATGGATTAGCTAATAAACACCTACCATGGCATGGCTATAAATCGAAAGACGTGGAAGCTAGGAAATAAAATCATCCTAATCTAGATCAATTTAGTCATGAATACGCTACCCATATGCAAAGCTACTGAGGCAATACATCACTCTGCAGCATTCAGCTTATCAATATTGCAGGTAGACGTATACATCACTGTCACATAAACACCATTTATTTACTCTGCAGGTCTACTGCTGGACAGCAATTCATCTGGTATTCCCGTTTCTGACACAATGACAAGGGGGGGGTGCTGCAAAAGAGTCACATACTTCCCACAATGGAGATGAATTTCATTAACATAGTTCAAATGAGCTTTGATGATTGCATTTGCTATGTCAATATATTGCATTTTATACAAGAGAGTTGCCAGACAATTTCATCAATATGAGAAATGGTAAATTTCCCCTAGACTTGGACTTTTCTGTAGTCAATCGCTTTGGCATTCATTCTGTATTTGGAGCAGACCAAGAGTCTGAATTATATGAATAATACATTGATAGATGTCACACTTTGCCCGGTCCCACTAGAATCCATCATATAGAATATCGAAATACACAAATCGTACTGCTGTATCTAGTATCATTCATCATATAGGGCTTTCTATTGGTGAGAAAAAGTGTTTTCCGCACAACGTCCCATCTGCATGGTAATTAATGTTATATTGAAGCAATTATAGCTCATGGAACATGATGTCTACAGAGCTAAAGTATACTCCTGCGAGTGAAAAATTGAAAGCCATAGTTATAAGAAATATTATATTCGATTGTTCTTTTTCCTACTCAAAGGTTTAGGATAATTAAATATCAATGAGTTTTTGTCAACTGGAGTAGTATCTGAACTCTGGGTTCCCGAACTGGGTTAACAGTTACCATCGCTGCCTATATACAATGTAGTGACTTCACAGACTGTCCACATACCCAAATACATATATATATAATTATACATATATACATATATATATATATATATATATATATATATATATATATATATACATCATCCTTGTAGGACCCAGGAGTCATTACCTACTGCATGAGCTTTGATCTGTGAGTCTTCCACACCAGTCTCCTCCAGGGTCCTGCTCCTCTTGCTTATCATAGTGGGACACTTGTAGGCGATGGTTGAGACGAGGGGCAGGATGGTACACTGAGCGGAATACTAAATGAGGCCAGCTTCAATATAACTACTTCCAATCTGCACTCGAGGCAACACGCTGGGAATCCTAACCAAACACCATCTGCGCCACTTGAGTTATCACCTCTTCCTAGTGAAAATTAAAAGTAAACTCATTTTCTTCTGACATAAAGGATGGCTTCCATTTGATATGCTTTGGTGCCATCCGTTTTGGTGGGGGTTGTGTTGTTTCTCTTGAAACTCTGCTTCATTCATGGGTTCAACGAAATGGTACACTGTTTATATGAATGATCAAAGTTCAACACTGTAGTTAGGAATGGGGATAGATATATGACTTGTCTCAAGAACTCATTTCTCATCATAGTAAATATAACATCTGTATAGAAATTAGAGATGCAGGATATTAAACGATGGTTATTGCCTGGTGTTTTCTTGTAAGTGCCTGCTGAAAGGCAAAGCCTTTGTACGCCAGTAAAACAAAACATGCATAGTTAGCATTGATGCTAAATAATGATATTGATCCATGCCAAAAATTACAGGAAGTTTAATCCATTTGGCCTTAATCTAAACAAAGCTGATACGACCAATACCATATCCCTTTGGGTCTGGTCCCTACTCTGTGATATGAGATAGGTTTTCCCCAAGGGTAGAGTAGTGTTGGTGGGTGACTTTTGTGCTTTTCATAGTATATCACAGATGATATAGGGAGCCCTCTCTCTATGGTCAAATCAATACTGTAGCGTAGCGCGTCTGGGGGTGTGGAGGAGTGGTCAGATAGCCCCAGTGGGGTACATGTCCTTGTTTGATATGGTTGTCTGTATGAGAATTCAAACAAATGTCTAGGCATATATAATTATACCAACAGATGCTATAATGTCATATCCTTGTAGTTGGTTACAAATGTGGCAGTAAAGACAGCTATCAGAAGAAACATACCAAAATGGATTTGATTTTAAAAATGGGGATTTACAAAAGCAATTAGATTATATCGTATACCGTAAAACGTATAACAGCACTATATATATTGGCCGATATAAGTCATATATACAGTCATTTTGGAAATAAGTCATGGTTATTATGAGTATTGGCCCCATTTTGCGTCATGAACTGATAGACGAACATCCCCTGGGAAGTTGGAAATTGTATTTAGTTAATTCAGCCTTCAACAGACCAGGACATGGCACATTATTTATACACCACTCTCTCTCTACCTACTCATGTCTCTACAAATGGCGTTTGCTTTTTTTAAATGGGATAGTTCATATTTAGATTAGCTATAGGATCAGTATCATTGCTCTGGTCCAGGGAGTATTTTACAATTGCAGAGTGGATGGGGAGTGGGGAGCCTGCATTCTATTACCATTCCAGCATTATGCAAACATCCTTATAATATAATAAGGACATGTATTACTCCACTGTATCCTTTAGTTACTGCATCTAAATATTTATCTACACCACTGTAGGCTGCCACAACTTCTACTCACCAAAAAAGATGTAGGGTCTCAGTGGAAGCACCTATTGACTAATTGCTGACATTTTGAAATCTTTATTGCGTACTCAACTCTCCCGTTAGGACGTAGTTAGCGAATATGCAACTTACATGTATGTACCACGAAAGTGGCAAGGTAGTGCTGACAAATATTTTAAAGAACATTTTTATATTCCTTTTTTTAGACCAAAAGGGTCTACTTTTCAGCAGTCAGTGCACGGCCTGGGACTGGATTACTAAATCCATCTGGAAATTTGAGCCAGTATGCATTTATGTGCCGAAGGATTGGACCAAAAGTAACTGGGTGGAAGCTATCGTTGGACTGCTTTGTCAAGCATCAATGACTGATGAGAAGTTCTTCTAAAGCTGACTGATCGCAATAATTCCACAGAATAAGCCCCAAAAGTCGATGCACAGACATAAAAATTTCATTTGTTTGTCTTTTGTGGATTCACCTCTTTAGGAAGTATGCAAAATTGAAAGAATGCACCATCAGTGTGGTTTACATGGTAACCAACTACTGATGAGCACTGGGCTAATACTTACAGACAGAATGGTCCATTATGGTTGTTCCCATAGCTTAGTGAAGCTGATTAGACTATTTAACATCACCATGCACCTGTATGGAAGCCCCAGTTGACTGATAGAAAGAGGCCGGAAGATTGGACTCGGGTTAATCATAGTATATCTAGGGTAATGATAGGGTAATTATTATTGGTATTGCTATATCCATTCCTTCGTAGCATATATTCCTTTTCGAGATAATTTTGGCGCATATCCAAGCTGTATTCAAGATGCACTAGAAAGCACTAAAGTCAAGATTGATTGTTGTAATCCTCTCTTGACTATTTGCATCACATGATATTTCTACTGTTATGAAAGTAGATTGCTTTATTAGGAAATTGTGAGACATTAACGCATTATCGGCGGAAGCTAGGTAAAACTAGTATGCAAATCTAGATCAACCTCCTCATGAATCTCCCACTGGTATGCAGAGGTTCCGGAACGATGCAACATTTTATGGCATTTGCCTTATCAATATTGCAAACGCAGTTGTAAATCATTGTCACATAAACACCATTCTTATGTATGCTATAGCACAGTACTGAGGATTACATACTTCCAACAATGTCGGTTTTTCTCTTGCATTTGCGAATACACAGTATTTTATACAAGCAAGCATATTGATTTTCCGCTACAGCAATATGGGCATGCTATATTTCACATTGGTCATAAATGAATATTGAGCTTTCATTCTGTCACTTCACTGAATATGATTTATGTCTATTCATACAAAATGCTTTAGGCCTTTTTGCCCATCAGCGGGCAGTGGTTATTCCGAGCAGAGCGACAGTCTGAATTGTATGAATAATGCATTGGTAGATGTCACACTTTACCCGGTCTCGCCAGAATCATTCATATAGAATATAGATATATACAAATTGTACCTTGCTGTGTATAGCAGCATGTATCATACACTGCCTTTGCTGAGACACTCTCTTCAGCAAACATGGCTCATGAAACTTTAATATTTTGAGAGCACTAAAAGCTGATGGAAGGTACTGGAAGCCACTCAGAAAATTCAAACCACAAGATTTGATTTTGGGGCTGAATGTTACATGATGGTGCTTAATGTCACCTACAGACATTACGTGGTAAATACTGGGTTCAGTGGATTTAAGGCTTTTGCTATACCAGATCCATCTACAATGTTGGTTAGTCTACCAAAAAAAACATAATATAGATATTGAGTAATATAAAAAAATACTACAGAGGGCATACAGTCATTCTGGGACTCAAGACTAATTACGTCCTGGAGACCACTGAAAGAACTTTGATATGCAGGTCAGGCCATGCCAGTCTCCTCCAGGGTCCGGCTCCTCCTGCTTATCATGGGAGGACACTTGTAGGCGGTGGTTGAGACGAGGGGCAGGATGGTACACTGAGTGGAATACTAAATGAGGCCTGCTTCAATATAACTGCTTCCAATCTGAACTAAAGTCCACACAGAGGTGATAATCTTACCTTTGAACCATCTGTTTTTCACATCTTTCTCATTTTACTTTACTTGTGTTAAGTGTGGTTTCCACATAGGGAATCATTTTGAGTGATTCATACTATTATTTTTACATAGTTGTTAATTGTACCAACAAAAATGATTAAGATATGACATCTTTGGCTTATAGGTAATATGATTTACAGACCCCCATTGAAGCAATGCCATATGTCTGTATAATATTTCCTTTCATGGGCCTAATATCCATAGACCTTACAATTTCGGGAGTACAATAATGAACAGTTTTAGATTTCCCCCCAACAAAGATAAAATTCAGCGAACAAAAGAAGTATCTAACGTAATAGATGAAAGCAAAATTAGGAAAAGTCAATTAAGGTCTACAATCAAATCATCAAAAACGTATATATGATAGCTTCGTTGCTTATTGTGGTTACCTTTGGGTGAATACCAGGTCAAAAATTAGAAAAGATCGAGTATTACATATCGCTGATAAAACACAATGATAACCCTTTGGCTTGAGTCTCTGTTCTGTGATATGAGATATGTTTTCCCTGAGGGTAGAGTAGCGTGGGACGGTGACTTCTGTGCTTATCATAGTGTATCACATATGATATAGGGAGCTCGCTCGCAATGGTCAAATCAATACTGTAGTGTAGTACGACTAGGCCATGGAGGGGGTGGTCAGATAGCTGGGGGTTATATGCCTGTTTGATGTGGGTATGTACGAGAATACTTCCACGGCGGTCTCACTCCATATCCTATCTATACATACCAATTGCTACTGTGCAAGTGGTTGTAGTTGTTCACAAATGTAGCAGTCAAGCCTCCTGCAGAAATAGATAAGCTATGCAAGGGTCTACTGTATATAGGGTCACTATAAACCAGTTTTACTCAATTAAATAATTTCGGGTTAGCATGAGGGTCCAGATCCCATGTTTGTATAATGTCTAAATGAATGTCAGAATGTACAGGAGCCAAATGCCTGATGTTTTATCATTACAGTCATAACACATCTTTAATAAACAACAAATGTTTTACGATGGCATGCAGGGTTTTTTCCACCAACTAGTATCCGGAACACATTTCAGTACTAACACATTCGTTATTGACCTCTTTTTGAGTGGCAAAGCAATAGTAATTCATCCCCAGGGTGCTTGGCAATTGGATTCAGATGCGATCAGGCTCCAACAGACCAGGACATTGTGAATAATTTAAACTCCAGCTCCCTCTACCTACTCATGGCACCTAACCACAAATGGTGTTTGCCGTAAAAAGGAGCACTTTAAATGTAGATAACTGCAGCATCAGTATCATCGATATGGGCCGGGGAGAGGCATAAAGTGTTTTACAATTGCAGAGTGGATGGGCTGAAGGCAGCCTCCATTCTACTACCACCCATGCCATGCAATCATTCCCTTTATATCACCCCACTGTAACCTTCAATTACTACATCCATTTGTGTACAAAGGTCTATGGTATACGGAAGTCTAACTGTGGGTTAACATGACTTTCTTTGAGGAAAGCAGTTGTGGAATCATGACCTCTGGACCTAGATGAGTGAGCAATAATCCGGAATTAGTGTTGTTAGCATAGCAATCCAATGATATAGCCTAGAGCTCTGTTGAATTCCAGGGCCAAATATGAAAATCGCAGAACCCTTCCAGTTTAATTACATAAGCTCATGTCAGAATACCTTTTGAGACTGCATCAAAATGGGAAAAGACAAGAAGTTTAAACAATGTGTGAATTGCCTTCTTATACCAGACGATATTGCCCAAATATAGTGCACGGGCCACACAGCTTGGGGTCCCAATGTTAACCCCATTGGAACCTATTCCTGTTGTAGAATAAATCAGTGTCAGGTCACTGTTTGCAGTACCAGCGTGTATCAGCATTCACTGACATGGAATTATGTGGTTACTCGGCAGTGGTAAGTGCTCTTTGGGGGAACACTAACATTTATAACAGGTGTGTGGGGCAGGCCATACTAGGTTTAGAACACCACCCCTGCAGATTCTACCCCCAGGCATGGTACCAGCCTTTAGTTCAGTTCCTAGCCCCCTACCACAGGCAGGGAAGAGTCAAGATAGCACTAATCTTGTCTACTATAGTACCAGTCAGACCTATAGAGAGTTTGGTGTATGAAAACGGCCTGTAGCATGGAATGAAGAAAATGGGATGATGTCACTCTCCTATGGAATCTCCCACAAGATAGCGCTGCTGCTAGCTGATCCAAATAAAACAGCATTGCTTTAATCAGTACTGCAAGGGCGTAGATGACTTGTCGAGGTACGCGCCATTCGCCCACCACAACACGCATGCTCTGACAGGAGGCATGCTAACTAGCCATAAAACAAGACCTACCTGCCAATAAGCCACCTCACCCTCCACCACAATAACACCACGCCATCCCAAACCACCCTGACCACAGTCACATTGGAAAACAGTATAGGCGGCAACCGAGCTGTACAACGTGCTCAGCCATCTTTGATTTCACTCGGCATGATGATAATCACTTAATAATATCTACCCCAATGGCCACCTTGCACTCTTATTTCCACCACCTTTTGTTGCAGGGACATTGAACCCCATCCATTCCACCATACTACAATACAGTGCGACCAGGGATCCACCAGCTGCAGGAAATGCCTTTGTCCATTTGCCTATGCTGCATGGGTAAACATGGTGCACTCGTTATTGGTGTGTGGCCTGGTAATGTCACGTCTGTATAATCAGCCATTCAGTAGGGATGAGCAGTCCACCAACACTGCCCCACTGCCTGCAGTGCCAGCCTCATCTAAGTATTCAGGAGATGTTGGGTCTGGGGATGTTGGGTGTGGAGAGGGGGATTGCTTTACAAATACCATGCTTGGTTTAGAGACCCAGACCGCTATAGTATGCAATTATATGAAGACTAGTGTCTGGAAGACTTCATCTGCATTTTTCTGTTGACGAAACGACAGCAAGACAAAATAAAATGTGTTTAGTATTATATTGGCATTATGTACTTGAACTTGCGGACTAAAGCATACATGCAGTTTGTTTGAGATCTTTTTAACTGATGTTAAAGCTCATAATACAATATCGCTTTCAAACCTAGCTATTTCCCCTCTGAGACCTTGTGGATGCGATATCTTTGACTTTAGGGGCCTCTCTTGCACAGGCCTACACTGATATTCCTAGGATCCCTATACGCCCAACCTCTTAGTCACTAGTGCCTAACCTAGTTAGTCATTTTTTGGATCCCTATACGCACAACATAGATTAGTTATTATTGTCAGGTTGGTCACTACTGACCAACCCACCTTAGTCTTTTTATTTCCAGGGGGAGCCACTGAGTGGTCATCACAGGTGGCACCCTCTAGCGGTATACAAATACAACACACCAATGATGAACCTAGGTTAGCCACAACTGACTGACCCCTCGGTCATTTTTTAATATAACTTTGCCATTGTGACTAACACTCATATGACCAACCTAGGTTAGTCTGTACTGACTAACCCTTTTAACCTATGGATTTTCAGTGTACCAGTCTAGTAGCACTAGGATTGGATACCAGTTTTCCCTATGGCCTTGGCTATAGGGAGGACTGGTGCATAGGTAAATGCACACAGTTCCTGCCAAATCACTGCTGCAAACTGCTGGGGAATGATGCCTGTGCACCCAGTGGTAAGCCAGGCACCAGCGTAGGTTCTGGAGTGTGAGTCCCTGGGTGAGAGTGTACCCTCCCTTTCACCGACAATCACATATCACCTATACTACTGGTGGTGACATCAGAAGTAGGTCACCCCGTGAAGACCCGGATTTATCAGTCGTGTCACGTGACGTCCAGGTGCTGCCCTCTACAACGTGAGGTAATCAGGTCGTCATCTCGCATCATCCCGTGTCATCTCGCCTTGGGCGACGAGACCGGCTTTTAATGAGCTACACCGGAAGGTGCCGCCCTTGCGTCGCCATTGAGCATGCGCGAGGGGCTGCCACCGGAAATTGACTTACGGGGCGTTCTCTGGCGGAGGTATGGGGAATCATATAGTCCGTAATAGAGACTGTGGGTGGGCAGTGGGCTGTATAGGCTGGGTGATGAGGTATGTATCCACATATCCAGCGCTGCTGTTTGGCCTTATATATAGGAGCCTAGAGAACGTGGATCCATATTATGTGTAATAAGGCAACTAGGTCTCCTGGTTCTTGGTCTTACCATCGGATACATAGGTTGATACGTATTATTATCTTTGATCAAACATTGATGTTGCTTCCCGCTGGATTCAATCATTATTTTGTTTCATTCCCCATCAATTTCAACCTAACCGAAAGCCATCATTCATGTAATCCCTACAGTATTTCTCAACATTTACATTGCTGGAATTACTAGTACATCAATACCTGCTGAAAAGGTTGTACAGAAATGTTACAAAATTATGTTCATGTACGAGCTTTGGTTCCTTCTCACCAGCTAATGGATGTTGAAAGACATGTTATTGGCCAGTCAAGAAGGGGCTATATACATCCTGGAATCTGCAAAAGGTAGAAAATAGTCAAAGAGCTTCGAGGGGAAGGCTTAATGACATATTCCTCTATTGGGAGACTACAATAGCATAAAATAGCGCAAGGTACAGTTTATATGCTAGTTACGCTGTCCAACGCAGCTGGCCAGTCAGCGATGATTGGAAAACCGGTTGGCTAGAGGAAAAGAAAAAGGACAAAAAAAGATAGCATGGACTGAAAGGGTGCTAACAAGGGTCTAGACTGTGGGGATGAAGAGGCCGATGTGCTGGTTAGGAGATGATGAGGGTGGTGGAGGCAGGAGCAAGGCAATAAGAGAAGATCGGCTGGGTACGGTGTGGGAGGGGATGAATAGGAGCAGATGAGATTGCTTTGGAGATTGGGTCAGAGGTGGTCTCCACTGCAGTTTGGGACGCTTTGGCAGTGGAGCTTGCTGGACACGGTCAGGGTCAGAAAGAGAGAGGGGGTGAGTTTGTGTGTAGAAAAGGTCATGTCACTGTCTGTGAAGGCTATGGTGGAATGCATTGCTATTAGACTGTATGTGGAGGCTATGTTTGTGAAGAGGGCTTTGTTATCATCACAACATAGGGATGTCTGTGAGAACCTAGGTAGAATGCTTTGCTATAAGGCTGCATGTGAAGGCCGTGATAGAAGGCTTTGCTGTAGACTCTATAGGGTTGTCTGCGAAAGCTTTGGTAAGGCTTTCGTTAGTTAGACTGTCTGTGCAAACCTTTGCAGAAGACCTTGTTATTAGACTGTCTGTGCACACCTTTGTAGAAGGCCTTGTTATTAGAATATCTGTGCAGACCTTTGTAGAAGGCTTTGTTATTAGACTATCTGTGCAGACCTATGTAGAAGGCTTTGTTATTAGACCCTCTGTGCAGACCTTGGTAGAAGGCTTTGTTATTAAACTATCTGTGTAAACCAAGGTCACAGGCTTTGGTATAAGGCTGTCTGTGAACACTTTGGTGGAAGGCTTTGCTATTTACCTTGTGTTAAAACCTTGTTTAAAGGCTTTGCTATTAATCTCTCTGTGCAAACATTGGTAGAAGGCCTTTCTGTTTTGGATGAAGACAGCCTAAGGTGGTGGCCAGCAGCCAGCATCTAATTGTGGTCTAAAAGAGACTGAGGTACCATTCCATGTAAACAGACTGTCATTTCCCTGTTGGCCTCAGGTTGCAATTTCCTCATCATGTCCCCGTTTACTCCTCTGTTAAGAAACGCAAACAGGGCCAACCCCGTCCTACCCTACCCTGGTCCTTTATGGTCACCATGATGCCGCCTGAAGAACCATATTCATTTGTTGCCAAAATACAATAACACACTGTCGGAGACTAACTCGCTGTCACTGTTTTGAAGAATCATGCCAATCCTTAGGGAGTGTATCAAACCTGTAGTGTCGGCATTACCTGGCGAGTGACACGCAAGGGCCCCATTTATGCATATTCACGACGAGGGGTGAAGTGAATTAAAGCACTATGCTGTCCTTTAACAGCAAGGTCAGGTCTGGTCTGTGATCGTCGGAGTAATGATCTCCAAGCTTGGCCATGACTCCTGGTATCAGAGTACTCATACTAGTATTAGACTGTCTGTCTTGTAGATGACGCCCATCACAGGGAGATATACCTACCCTCAACCCGTCCCTGACCTTAAGAAAGAAATATATCCACTGCTACCTTTATCCTCGGAGCTGCAGATTCATTTCTTTCTATCTCAGCTAGAGTAGAGGGGTGATGGATGAATTTGTGCTGTGTGAGGATACAGAGAAAGGTATTGGTATTTCCTGATAGTGCGCATGTTGCCTGCATTGAGGACACGTTGTATTGAATTGAATTGAATTGAATTGAATATTCGTTTATTTATACTCGAGAAATGGTAGGTCAAGGACCTGTATTCTCCTTATTCCAGTTAATGGAACGTGATTAAATTGAACATATAATTCATCTTATTGTACATAGATATATAACAAAATAAGATAAGAGGCATAGGCTTAGAGCCATGACTTAGTATAATAGAGCAGATATTAGTTAATGATATGGGCAGTGAAGGCTGTTGTTAATGCCTTTTGGACAGATGTTATAGTCCATGTCAAATGGTGGTCAGTCATTCAACAGTAGTAATGGCAGGTCTCATGTCTCAAAGTAGGTAATATGAATAAACAAGTACATGTCACACTTGTTTAAAATTTTAAACATATGTGGCAATTAACAATTGTAGCAATGTGGGAATGGATTGAAATAACAATTTACAATAAGGGTTAATGTATGTCAAAAAAATATCATATTGCATTATTAGATAAAGATTTCCTGCTGAAATCAAAGTCAACTTTCACATAGTCTTCCCAGTGATAAGTTCACGAGATAAATCACTTAATAATATTCGCTGATGATGAAATATTCTCCTACTCGTCTTAAATCGATTGAAAACGCTATTTTTATTCTCTTTCCTTTCCATCATCCCCTCGGCATTTCAATGCGTCATTTTGCTGACCGTGTCTCTGCCTGCTTTCCTCACAACCCACATTCACACGCATCCTTCTTCTGTCTCTCTAGATCTATGCTTACTAGCTCACCAATCTCCTTTACCATTTATCTTGTGTGGCTAACAAAGACAAAGTGGCAGTTAGCAGACCAGCAGGTACCCCAAGCCCCTCCCCCCTCATCCAGCCTGCTTAGCCGCCAAGTATAGACAGAACTCATCTGCCCCCATTATCCACCAACCACACCACCGACCTGCCAACCCACCAACTAGCCCCCACATACATCAGTGCCCAACGCCTGCATGGCCATAACATGCCAGTGGATGGATAGTGTGCTGGCTTTCACCATTTTGTAGAATTGCTTTCAGCAAAAAGATATAACTCTCCAATGCAATGCATCATTTCCCCCAAAGTTACAATGGTAAAGCATTTAGCGATAGTTTATTCCCTGTTCAACTCCCATTTAGTTTTACGCAACATGAGCAGCATAATTTATATAGTTATTGGTGGCATTTTGACTGTAGTTTGTCACTATGCTAACAATCTAAAAAATGTTAACACCATTACCGAGGTACATATGCCTCAAATTCTGACACTGATAGTGCAAGTTCTCATCTTTCAGCAAACTGTTTCAAACTGTCTCCTCATCGACTTTTAGGACATACGGTTCGGTCTAATTACTCTGACATTTTGACAAGCTTAGAAGAAAAGAGGCATAGAGATTCAATGACTGCGAGCACGTTTACCTTAGTAAATGATGTACGGAAACGGCTTTAGTGTGCAATAAGATGAAGCAATTGGATATGTTACTGTATACAGATTGCGAGACATCATAATGCATGGCCCCTCTTCATTAAAGCTTTGAAAATCGATACATAGAAATAAATACTTTTCTTTAAATTTCTCAATTCAGGGAGGCTGTCTACTAGATAGCTCCTACTACTTGAATTTCTGCTTAGCATATCAGTTGTTCCCTCTGATGTGATGCATCAGATTTGAATGTTTAATTTCAAATGTGCAATTTGAAACTTACTGGTGGATTATTAAACAGGTCCCAGCAGTGGACTTTAGAACACCTCCCTGGACAGGTTAACACCATGGTGGCCGACAGAGTCAATTAGCACTTGCCAGTACAAAGAGGGACATCCATCAATGCTGTGGGGGTTCACAGAACCCTGACACCAACACACCCCCTAGTGGACGTGCCCTCCCCCATTCTGCCACCCTGTGTCCCTCCCGTCAACCATAGGGGTGCTATAATCGATGATGTTTGTCCGGTGCAAAGGCCCTTGTGTAGTCAAATATCCCCGAAGCTTAATGTAGTTCTATTACGATTTTTAGTACACCACTATGAAGGAATGATCATGAGAGGAACATGACTATCAGATTGGGGAATAGGAATTAACCATATTGCTACTAACAGGATACCATTTTGTAGGATTATGCCTAAACCACAAAGCAAGAAACACAATGGTCCATTCAACATAGTATCATATTATGGTAATATTGTAAGGACAAAATAAATGATGATAATGACATGTATAGCAAACAAACGGTGTATATATCCTTGCCCTGACTGCATTGATCTTTAGCATTGTTCAACAGGGTTCCACAAGGCCATTGCGTTGTCCCCGAACCTAACTTATAACTCTCGGCATTGCTAGACTAGATGTAATGTCATTACGAGGGGTTGCACTCAGTGTAATATTACGAGAGCCATCAGCTAGAGTCTCAGTGCTAATGCACTGCTATATGTATGTATATGTATGTGGTGTGAGTAGTATATGGAAATGAGACTTCGACTCAGGGAATCATGATACATAGAACTAGAAACATTTTGAAGATAAGATAGATCTTTTTAAACCTACAATCTGTAGAGTGGTAAAACTGTGTCTCTTGAAATGAACAGGGCTAAGGACAGAGTAATGTCACTGGCAATCTGGTTTGTAAAATGTAACCCAAGTGGACCCAAGAGATTTTATCCTAACTCGGCTACTATGTTAACTTAAAATGGGTTAAGAGCCAATTTTGAGTAGATTTCTATTTTCGAGTTACACAATGTATTTGTGTTTATAATGTCCATAATTATAGATATGTGTGTAGCTTTTTAAATCATCCTGATACTTATAAATGCATAAAAAATAAACCTGGTCAGGGGACCCCGCTTTGTAATAGAGATGAGTCCACTGACCTGTTCTGACCATGATCTGCCTATATTTTATGGATTTATATTACCAGAAAGATTTAAAAAGCTACACGCACATGTATATGGACATTATAAACACAACTATGTTGTGTAAATGAAAAATAAAAATCTACCCCAAAGTAGCTCCTAACCCATCTTTAAGACGCCAGTACTAGCTCTCCCCTACTCGGTAGTTTTATATTTAACGGAAACGGTTCTGTCAATTAGGGCCTATCTAAGCAAGATCCTAAAACATACCTTGGATAATATGGCATGTTTGGGAAAAAGTCTAAGGCCATTTAGACCTTCTTTCTGACAGCCGTCGTCCTAAAAGGGGTGATGAGGATAAAAATGACTGTAATTCTCGGAACCGACCGGACGTTCACTCTGTGCTTATTGACAGTCTAGTGTGGAACTGGGAACTGAATGACGTCGGGACCTTGGCCTAAAGGCCTGATGTGATCCCAATTGACCTGGTCTATCCCCCACCCATTGCCCTCCATTTTCTTCTCTGCTGAATTGGTGTCGTTATCCTGAACATGCAATTTAGTGCAGACTGATCTGACAGCTGTAGGAGAGGCTCAAGTCCAGCTCTGACCAGCTCTGACCACCACCTGCCCTCCTCCAACCAGTGTTCTCATGACCCCATGAGCAGGAGTAAAACACTAATGCATGGGTCAGCTATAGACCCTTGACCCAACAACTATTCTCCTTGTCAGGCACAATGTGCACACATCCTTCTTCATGTCAGTATAATATATGCCTGTATTGTCATTCAATTATCATCACTATATCAAACTGATTTGTGACTATTAAGCCAGCCTCAACCTGCTCATTATTACCTCATCTACGCTGGGATTATAAACTCCCACTGACTTTATACTAACTTATACAGTATGGTGCAGATGGGAATTTTCTTTTTCCACATAGGAAAATACTCTAGTCCTAGCCTCCTGTTGAAGTCAAGACAGGTATGCCGCAGGGTGTGTGGAGGCAGGACCCTAATCATGGTGTGTGAGTAGTAGTGTAAGCAGGAGCGTGTGAGCTGGTGGTGTGAGCAGCTCTGAGCACAACTGAGCAGCTCACTGTGTAATGAGGAAATAAGGGTTTCATGTCACGCTTAATGTCGTAACGGCTGATGGGGTGTCTACACAGCACATATTGACATCTGGGTGTGTACGCGGTGTAGGATGGGGGCGGGGAGGGCGGGACTTTGGGGCAATTCATTACTATTTCGCCACCCATGCATATAGTATAGAGCTGATAAATTAGAATGACACAATCATGTAGTAAATGTTTTTGTGAGGCACTGTGTGAAATAATCACATTTAGAAGCAAATAGTTAAGCATAAGGGGAGGAACTGTGAAATTGATGCTACCATTCCAAATGTATGGCCCACTCAAATGCCCTGCCAAGACATACCAATACAGTCTAACAACTCAAATCAGCTCCTGTGCCATAAGGATATCATTCTGCCATTAATAAATATGTAAGTGATAGAAAATAGGTGACTATATCATGATTGATCATGCAGAATTAGTCTGCCACGTCTCTGTTATACGTACTGTGCTATGGTTAATCCTCCACATCAAAGACTGCAATTAGGTATTCCGGATACCAGCATTGATAGGCTGCTACATGTGTCGTAGATGAAAGATAATCCAGACCCACTGATCCATACTCACTTATTATTAAAATATTCTTCTATTATGTCATGCTTTTGGCAGATTCGCTGTGTCTATTAGCTGGAATATGAATGCTGTTTAGCAATGCATAGGGACATGCATGTGTCCTTGTTATCCCCATAGGTGTAAGGATGCTTAGCAGACCAGATAAGGTTAATATCTCACTCTCTTACAGCATGTCAGCTGGATACATGACAGATATGAGGGTGGTGTGGGCGGGAGGCTGAAGTAGAGAGTAATTTGATGGTATGAGGTGTTGGTGGGATCCTGTGGAGTGGGTGAAGGGGAGTGTTTGAGTGGCATGGATGGTATATAGGAGACACCACATGCGAATAATACTCCCACATGAGACGACCGCTTCCCCTCTTTCCTTACTATCGATCTCTTCTAATGCCCGAACTACACCCATTCATATTAGTAGAATATTGATTACTCCTCTACCACCATCCACCTGGTCATCCCATAATTTTATTCAGTCTACACTCATCGTATCCAAATCCAATCTGAATGATATTCCATCTACTGATATATTCGTCTACACTCCACCACATACACAAACATTCTATCCATAGCCATATCCACAATAACATATTCTGGTTTTCCTTCCTATTGGGGAGATGATCTCTTCATGCAGATGTATTTTCTATGCATGCCATTACTTAAGTGGTTCCCACTTCTCAGTATTCTATATCTGCAGATTTTTTAAAATATTATAGACAAGAATTGAGACGTAAGGTATTCCTTATTGTGAATTAGCTGCATTGCCTTTGTGAATTCAACAGTGTTCAAAGATGAGGTCCCCTTAGCAGCACAATGACACCATATAGAAGCCTGACTCTAGGTAATGCGGTTTATTGTACTTTGAATTAAACAACCACTCTTTTCAGTAGTTCAACTGGATGCCACTATGATTGTAGTATATTATGTGATATTGCCATATTGCTTTGAGGGATAGACGTTCATCTGTGTTGATGGTCATTTTCTTTTAAAATAGCTGTTGGTGGAAGACTGGCTTAAAAGCAACAGCCCCTTGATGTCAGGGTCCAAGGCCTTAACCTGATTACTGGGATAGAAGCCAGACACCGGTCAGATACCGGTCACTTGGTGTACTGTATACATGGACACCGCCTACCAAGCATGTCTTATATGGTATATTGTAGGGTCACTGCAGTCGTTTCAGGTCACATTGTATACAGGGTAGAAAAAGCTATACGTCACTTCAATTTAGGCTGTGACACTGCCCTACTTCTCCACCATGGCCTTTGTGTGTTGCTCTGCATTATCTGGTTGGAGAGGCTGACCTGCCACTGAGTTATACCATGGAGGATAAGGAATTTCCATCTCTCTCCATATGGTATAGGAATACAGTATTATGGTCTATAGATTGGATCTTAACCTAATTAAGCCCTGCAGAGGTGGGGTCCTCAGGGGATAAAATGATATGCACTGGATACCCTCCAAATCCATTCTGAATGATAATAAAATCACATTTCCCATGAGATTATAGCTTTGTCAGACTCTCCATATGCGACATGTACCGAGGAAAGGGACGTTAGTGCGCCCCGCACTAGTAGTATATGAGCATGCTATTTAAACAGATAGATATCGATGTGAAACCTGTGAAGAAAAAAATAGGACGATATGTTACAAAGACCAAGACATATGAATACATCTTAATACGTGCAAGGATAAACCCCAATAGTCCATGAGCTACTGGCACCCCTCGTGCACCCCCCCCCCCACAACTCACCCCCATAGCATTTTTTTTCTTCCTTAGGGTCCCTAGAACAAGATTCAAGATGTTAACATTGAATATCTTGGGATGCACTACCGGTTTTGACTTGTTATCCATGTGCGGGCTCATGCCACTTTTGGGCCTGTTTTTACATCACAAAATTTTGGGGGTATGTTCAGACTTTGAACTCTAATAGCACCTTCCCATCAATGGATATCTAAGGTAAGGGGCTCATCTGAAAGAAAACATAATTTCCTATTCATTGATGGCTGTTTTGTGCATCAGAATTGAGAATTGGCTGTGCTAGAGGCTCGGAAACATCGGAGTTTGAACTCGCAAATTGGAAGTTTTCACTGAGAAAATGTCAGTGGACACTACAAGCATAGATATAACAACCCCTTATCCCACAGTTGGCCACTCAATCTCACATGATATGAAAAGAATGAACCCTTCTGATTAGTTTGAGCCATAGAACAGCCTTTTGTGATGACCACAAGTAGATCTATTGTCTTAGGAACATGGACGCTACATTGAGTCAACAGTGCTTCCTTTATGGTATTTTGGTCTCCACCCACTGTAAAGGTATATTTTATCATACTAGACCATTCACAATGGGTATAAATCTACCCTAGAATAGATGGTCATTAAGAATACTCCTGTTGCTATTTAATAGCAAGATGCTGTAAATGGTCAAAATCCAAGATGGCGGCTGATTAATTAGAATTCTGCTTCGCAATGTATAAATAAGGATTCTAGAACAATTCTGATGACACCTTCCCCTAGTAAATCCACCCCAAGGGTTACAATGGGGCAAATAGTTTTATCCTAGAACCAGTGGTTGCCTAGCAACAGTAGATTCACATACTAACCAATCCAAAAAGCATGTTTGTAGACAGCTATTACCAAGTGTAGGCAAATACCAGGAAATAACCCTTTTCCACAATGAGTTTATGACTCTGCCCTCAATAGAGGAGGCAAGAAGGGAAGCCAAATGACTATGGATTCAAAAATCACTGGTATGGTTATTTCAAGGAGTTGCCAGCAGCTGATTCCTTTAGTACAATTCAAGGCAAGTTGGTCAGTTATGACCAGTCTGACATTATTAACTGTATTTCGTGAATATTTTTCCAAAGGAAAAGATTGGCCAGGCGTTGGGGTCCAAGAAATGGCTGGTTAGTAGGAAGTTCATACTGCCATAACTGTAATATTTATAGGTTGTCATAGCTGCTGATTCAAATCAATATCAAGAAGTATGTGACAAGTATAAAACTGCAGCCTTGTGTACCCAGTGATGTATCAGCACACAAGTTATGTGGTGTAGGTAAGGGTGGGGGGTTGACTCACTAAGTACTGCGCCATCACAGCCACCCGCTCCCTGGCTTTGGCCCTTAGGACAAGAGAGGGGGGGATAGCTGTCACCCACCTATTGGTTTATGCATTTATTTTGTTTGTAATACTGAAGCACAAACTAAATGCTTGGTGCATATCTGCACATCAAAGCATCGGTTGTTGAAAACTTCCACTAATCATTCCCTATATAATGTCAAAGGCTAGGCCCACTGATACTGTAAGAACAATTAAGTATAGGTGAGGGGCTGTTACCTGGGTGACTGGGTCTAACACTGGTGTCCAGAGCGAGGCATGGAGTAGACGACTCTCCCCTCTCCGAAAGTCCATGCTATCAGTTATAGCATCAAGCATGACATTGGAGTCTCAACTGTCAACACCAACGGACCCCTCCCCCCGGTATACTGGGACACTTTATAATGGTAAACACACACTCTGTACTCTAGAATGACCGAATCATGACCGGATCATGAGATACCCAGACTATTGTATACTATTATAGTGTAACTAAGTCCATGCAGAAGAAACCCTGCCCGGATGGTGTAGCACCCGGTCTATTGTCGCCCCGTGATTGTATATACTTCTACCTTACTAAGGATTACAGGTCCAGCCCAGTTACTTACTTGGCCCGGCTTGTATTTCTAACTGCGCAGTTTGTCTGATTGCCCGGCCCGGCTTGACCAAACCCAGCCCGGACAATCAGAGGTCGGCACTGTTGGTGGTCTGATAAGGCAGGCCACTGATCAATGGTCACTGGCCCGTTACGTGGCTACAGTTGCCCACTGGTTTTAAAATTTCATTACCACCACCAATCACTGACATTTCCCACTGGGAGCTCAGACCTAAAGGATACTCACTGAGGAGCTTGAGGTCTTGCAGCTGTACAATACCCCACTGACAGAACCTAGGACCGGCCCTGCTCCCGACATGGATCATCCACCCATTGGGTAGAAGCACCTGGTTTAGGTCATGCCAGGCATCTTTTGAAGTCTGAACACTGAGGTTAACGGTGATCAACAGTGCCTACAAAGAGTAAGCCTGGTTAGTTGTCTTTCCTCTGAATTCAGGCTATCAGTGCCTACCACCACTCAAAGGGCACAAGCAATTGTGATTGGTAGGGCAATGTGAAACATGTGGAATGTGGGGAGGTTCAGGTGTGGTACTCAAGGCCAGGGTACAAAAGGCCAGTGGTTGTGGCAGGTCTGTGCAAGGGTTCACTGGCGGTGGCTGGGAAAGTAAAGCATAACGACACTGCTCCTGAATGCATACCTGCTCTGGCCACACACATCCTCTTCCCACCAACTGTAATTAGGGTGGCCAGATGATCCAGATGATCATTCAGTGCATATCTGATCCTATGTTAAAGTTTGGCTAGGGAGCAGATAGAGACTTCCAGTAAGCTAGTATGTTAAGATATTGAGTGTGTCCAACAGATGCTAGCTGGAGTAATCATACTGTAATTCAGGGCCAATGATGACACTCCTTCACATTCCGAGCCTCTTCTAAGCTCTATAACTGAGTGATCTCTTCAACCTGTCTTTTGGGAGAATGGGCAATGGATGCTGGCAAATCCATGTATCAACGAGATTCTTTGTTTCATCTTTAAATGTTTCAAAGGAGAGGCTATCTGGCGCCATTTCAAAACCTGTCAGAAGGTCTTCCAGGGTGAGAGTGTTTCAACCACAGATCTTTTTTCCCGATTCACTCGATGGACATTGCTCAAAAAGTTTCCAAAATGTGAAGAATGAGACTATAAGCAGACCTTAACCTGTAACTGCTGTATCCTAATGGTGCATTCATACAGTCTTGGCTGCCCACCTGTATGCTGTGCTCAACTTGGGCCTGACCCGTCCTTCAAGGTTGGAGAGACAATTCATTCCCAGGTACTCTCCCATGGAAAATATCAACAGCAATGAAAGCTGGTCCCCTGCATGCACAACTGGGAGGATTCTGAATAAGGGCTTTTCAACAAGGGGCAAGCCAACATCACAGTATATGTGTTGGGTCAACATTATTGTCAATACACCTGCTAAATTCTGATATGTGACAGCCTGATGGTTGGTACTTAGCAATACTGATGATACACAGACCTGGCTTCCGATTCAATTTGATTCAAACTGATACCCAGATTGTGTAGCTACAAGATTACTGGACATCTACCCTATGTTCCTCAAAAGTAGCTTCGTAGGAACCATTTGTCATCTGCACAGAAACCATTACCTATTATCATATTATTGTAGTACAAATGTAGTCTAAAACTGTCTGTTATTGCTCTCATGGCTAACATTCACATTAACTCCCAGTGTCACTACTCAGGTCTATACCTCCACAAAACTAAATCATATCATTGGTTGCAACAAAAATCAGTTGTTGCTATGTAACCACTTGCTCTGAATGATATATTACCTGCAGGCTGTACTGTGCATACTGTTATATACACAGTTAGTTCAAGCAAGTACACGCATCTGGGTGTAGATGCTTATGAAATATTGCTGATAATTGTGTGCAAGTATGTATTTTGCCTTGTTTTCTATGTGAACCACCAGTTGCTAGGCAAACAACCAGCTGCAAGGCAAGCACTTGTTCTGATGGATGTATTCTGTGTACCCTATGTCACTCATGGTATGATATACGTTGGTGTATGTAGGTACATTAACCGTACTTGGCTTTTTATGAAATACCATGGCAATGGCTGTCTATGAGCATCTTTTTGGATTGTGTGCTGTGCACATCTACTGTTGCTAGGCAACCACTGGTTTTAGGATAAAACTATGTGCTCCATTGTAACCCTTGGGGTGGATTTACAAGGGGTAGGGGTCATCAGAATTGTTCTAGAATCCTTGTTTATACATTGCGAAGCAGAATTCCAATTAATTAGCCGCCATCTTGGATTTTGACCATTTACAGCATCTTGCTATTAAATAGCAACAGGAGTATTGTTAATGACTATCTGTTTTAGGTTAGATTTAACTCTATTGTGAACGGTGTAGTATGATAAAATATACCTTTGCCGTGGATGGAGACCAAAATACCATAAAATGAAGCACTGTTGGCTCAATGTAGCGTCCATGTTCAATACAATAGATCTACTTGTGGTCATCACAAAGGGCTGTTCTATGGCTCAAACTAATCAGAAGGGTTCATTCTTTTCATATCATGTGAGATTGAGTGGCCAACTGTGGGATAAGGGGTTGTTATATCTATGTTTGTAGTGTCCACTGACATTTTCTCAGTGAAACTTCGAATTCGCGAGTTCAAACTCCGATGTTTCCGAGCCTCTAGCACAGCCAATTCTCAATTCTGATGCACATAACAGCCATCAATAAATTATGTTTTCTTTCAGATGAGCCCCTTACCTTAGATATCCATTGATGGGAAGGTGCTATTAGAGTTCAAAGTCTGAACATACCCCCAAAATTTTGTGATGTAAAAACAGGCCCAAAAGTGGCATGAGCCCGCACATGGATAACAAGCGAAAACCGGTAGTGCATCCCAAGATATTCAATGTTAACATCTTGAATCTTGTTCTAGGGACCCTAAGGAAGAAAAAAAATGCTATGGGGGTGAGTTGTGGGGGGGGTGCACGAGGGGTGCCAGTAGCTCATGGACTACAATACTCATCTCTAGAATGATAGTCATGTAAGGCAGCGGTAACCTCCTGATTGAACAGTCACACGGAAATAACTGAAACTATTATCTCAATCATGTCCAGTTTAAGCAAGATAATGCATGACATAGCAAAATTAATGCTGAGGCCACTTCACCTGATGAAGATAAAATGGATGTTTAATGATTGGAACTGACTGGACGTTGACCCGATAGATGTGTGTTGACAATTTGTGGTAGAACTAGAAACTGAATGAGGTGGGGTCCTGAGGGGATAAAGTGATTGCAAATGACCTATTCACCATCGCACACCCTCCTTTCTCCTCCTTTCCTCCTCAACTCCTCCTCCTTACCCCCCTCTACCTCACCCTTGCCTGCAGCCTGACCAATTGGAGTCATTATCCTGAACATGCAATCTGATTCAGGTCTGCTCTTGCAGTAGCAGAGAGACTAGCTCTGACCAACGTCTGTCCTCCTACTGTCAATGTTCCTATGACCTCTTGAGCAGGCACAACAGAAGACTGATGCATGGGGTCAGCAGTAGCCTCATGACCCAACATGTACTACCTTGTCAGTTACAACATACATCGTTCCCGAAGGTCAGCCATTATTATCCTCTCTGCCTGCCATCCCTTTTTGCTAGAAGATGTTGAACATATTCATACTGAGACGGTATGCAATATCTTTACTGTGCTGGATGATGACATCTTAGAATCATACACATACAAGACAATTCGGATTACACACTGGCCGACACTGATATGCATACTTAGGTGTTAATAAGAGAGGAACTTTTCAGGCTCATTCACAATTTATTTTGACTGTTACATCTTCGTGTTCTTGTTTCGGGCATATGAAACAGGAATACTGCATAACCCTCTAAGGCCACCAAGTGCCATGTATGGGGAAAGTGAAAGTGTGAATAGGGCTGGTATCCCATTCTCATGTTCCCTCCTCGCTCCTCTTGTCATTTACTCCTTATCGTCCCCTGGAGGAGGGTTCTTAGGGGGCACATCCACAAGCACCTAGACCAAACTAGGTTAATAATATACCCCTCCACACAGCATGTCCGGTTGGTCTATAATCGGTATGAGGGTGGCGTGGGTGGTAGGCAGAGGTAGAGAGTGATGGGATGATGTGGGGTCTTGCGGAGGTCCTGTAGCCTTGAGGGTGAGTGTAATAAGATAGTTCGAGTGTCACGGGTGGGATATAGAAGACAGCTCATTTATACTCCCACATGAGGCTTCCCATAGCATTGCCTCCTTCCTCTTACACTCCTCAGGGGGCCTACATCTAACCTTGATCCTTTCATGAAGAGAAAATCACCTTACAGCCTGCATGCAACCACCCATTTATCTTTTGCTCCATGAATAAAAGCTGGCTCCTAGCCCATCTATTGTAGATAGACTGCTGTCCATCTCACCCCTACAGGCCCCTCATCTCGCATACAGCCCTTTCAGTCTCATTATATTGCTATTAGAATTCTATTAGAGGCCCAAACTTGAACCCACCATCTAGCAGGGCAGACACACGACCACAAGGGAAAGTATTATGCCAATTAGGTCCAATCTAGCAGTGATGACCAAGGTCACCCCAGATCTACTTACAGACTGCCCAACCGCCCCCTCCCTCCCCCCCCCCCAAAAAAAAGATAAATTATAATAAAAAATTATAAAATGCGTATTGACAGTCACTGGTAGAACTGGGGACTGAATGGCATTGAGACCTTGGCCAGCAGGGATGATGTGATCCCAATCTCTCCCGCAGACTGACCTCCCCCCATTTGCTCTTACTCCCCCACCCTCCATTGCCTACAGTCTGCTCAATTGGTGTCGTTATCCTGAACATGCAATCTAGTGCAGACTGATCTGACAGCTGTAGGAGAGGCTCAAGTCCAGCTCTGACCACCACCTGCCATTCTCCAACCAGTGTTTTCATGACCGGTTGAGCAGGAGCAAAAACACTAATGCATGGGTCAGCAGTAGAACCCTGACCCACCATCTATACTCTCCTTGTCAGTCATAACATGAATACATTTTGAGTTAGTCAGGTTGATGTATCACTATGCTTGTACTGCCATTAAATTGGTAAGTAGTCCTTTCAAGATGACTGGCAGCTGTCACTGCACAAAGACAAAAGAAAAGTCACCATTGGCGTCATGTACACTGGTAGTAAGCACTAATGCCACATCATATCGGGGCAACATATCCTTTTCCAGCCACATATTATGTTACATGAACTGGGAAAAGAGACCTTGATACACCCTGCACCAAGGGCCCTTTTTACAGATCGGGCCACATATTCTTGGACTGCTGAATTGTTGAACCTCTTTTGAATAAGTTGGGTTGAGGTCGTCTTATTTATAATGCAATGACTGCTATCGTTTATAGCTGGTCATGTACTGCAGCCTTTGCAATTCTAATACAGGTCAGGTATCATACAGTCAAATAGACTGTCATTGCAAAGTCAGGTTACACTAGGAGCAGGTGTAAGAGCAGCTCTAATGGGGTAATTTGTTAGTATGCGTGGGATCCATGATCATAGAGAGAGGTGTGTGATAGGGAGGTGGGGGTCGGTAGTTAACAGGCCACAGGAGATGGCTGCTACATGTATACATAGTAGTTCTATCTCACTCACTAGGACATGCCTGAGCAGGGAGCCTATTCTAGGATACCTTTGAAGTCAACCTCCACAGAAATCATTTGTGGGCCATTTGGGATATCGTTTCCCCCATTCAGTGCGTGCTGGTATCACTGGTATTCCGGAAACATCTGAAGACATTAGTGATAAACGACTTGCAGTAATATCTCATGCCAATCCAAACCTACTCTGTGGGCTTCCTCTACACTAAATTCTTATCCCCAATATCTAGTGATGCAAGTTCAGACCAGTCGAGGTATTCCCTACTTACTATCGCATCACGACAGACTCTAATCATAGCCTCCCAGTCATGTGAAAGAGAACTATGCTGCCGGGTGTGGGGAGGCAGGACCCTAATCGGGGTGGAAGGTGAGCGTGGGACATGGTGTTTGTGGTGTAAGCAGGAGGGTGTGAGCTGGTGGTGTGAGCAGCTCTGAGCACAGCCAAGCAGCTCACAGTGTAATGAGGAAATAAGGGCCTCGCGTCACGCCTAATGTCCTAACGGCCAGCGGGGTGTGTGCACACCTTAAATTGACGTTGGGGTGTGTACCTGGGGCATGCAGTGGAAGGGGAGGGGGTTGTTGGCAACCTGTCACCAGTATTCATTACTGACAACCCACTTATGTCTACCTGTGAAATTCTTATGAGGTCAATCCAAGAAGCAATGATGGAAAGAATAATGGGTAAATATATAAGATAAAAGTGAGGTATACTTTTAGATTGGGTCTCATGCTAAAATCAACTTACTTGCACCATCATATATTTAATTAATATTTAGTCTAAGTTCAATTTAAAAAGGTAAAAATCGTCTTGGATGTGCCCAGCAATAAACAACTAGCCATCGATGACACGTATATCAAAGTGCTTATAACAAAGTGAGAAATTTGACTTCGGTGGAGTATGGGACTACGATATGAATAGCATACATACCAGTGGCTTTAGCTTGTATACTTTCATGGAGAGATGGTGCACCATGTCCCTAGTGTGTATCATAACTCCACTGTGGATGATGATTATATCTAACAACCCTCTAGATCAAAGCCTGTAATTAAGTTACGGTACTTCGGACACTAATACATTTAATCAACACATTTAATCATATATATCCCCAGTGATCCATACAAATATCCTCATCCATATACTAATATAATAACCCCGACATATCGACGTTTGTTGATAGTCTTGTCAAGCCCCCTATCCACCTAACTTCCATGCCCTTATCAGCCTCTGGAGGAGGGTTCTTAGGGGGACGCAGCCATGTACAACCACAAGCACCTAGACCAGACTAGGTTAATTTACCCCTCCTATACAGCATGTCAGGCTGGTCTATAATCAATAAGAGGGTGAAGGGAGGTGGTAGGCTGAGTTGCAGAGTAATGGGATGGTATGGGGTGTTTGGGTGCTGTAGGGTGAGTGAAGGAGAATGTTTGAGTGTCACGGGTGGGATATAGGAGACACCACATGCCCATAATACTCCCACATGAGGCTTCCCATAACATTGTCTCCTTCCCCTCTGACCCTCGTCAGGAGGCCTGCATCTGACCTTGAAAATCACCTTCTTCTTTCTGTGCTGACTTCCATCTAACTTGTATTACGCAGTTGGATACATTCATATCGTTGACACAATTATGTGATTTCTCTACCACAACAACTTTTCTGTAGAATTTGGAGACACATCTGAGAACCCCAGCCCCTCCATCGTCACTATGGAGTAGGAACTCTTGTCCATCTCACCCTACATGACCCTTACCCCACATACAGCCCCATTATTCTGTCATTACTGTTGCACTAAGACGCTATTAGGAACCCGACCCTCTCACACACTGTGCCTATAATTCCCTCATGGAAGAAAGGGTCATTTCTAATCAAGTGAATGCGGTTCATGCCACACCTTATTACAGAACGCAGGTTACAGTTTCAAGAATCCTGCTGAGAATGCAATCTTGCCTCGACAAAAATAATGATCCTCCAGGGCTAAATACCATTGTATGCCTGTCTGAACTCGCAAGGGTAATAACAATTAATAGGGTCACTGTTGGAGGGTATGTTCTTGAAGCACTGGGACTTTGAGATCTTATGAACAAACACATTGATTTTGATCAATATGCTAATGCAATACGTATGGTTTTCTGTGCTTAAGATCTGTTTGCAATTTTCCTTTTAAGATTGCAAAATGATGGCCCTTGTTTTGGTTAGAACTGACCTCAGAGTACTGGCTCAGGGTTCAAGACCTTAAACTGATTCCTGAGGAGAAAACCCAGGACCGGTCACTTGGTGTACTGCTTGCATGAACGCCGCCTACCAAGCATGTCTTATCTTGTCCACTGCAGGGTATGCGACTGGCGTCTCAGGTCACATTGTATGTAGGTAGATTGTAACACAACTTACTGGCCTAATTACCCACCAGTATGTACCCAGATGGCACAAAATTCAGTTCAATGTTGAATCAATGTTGAATCAACATTGAATCAACACTGAAAACCATTTATCAATGCCGATGCTGTTATCTATCTGCCCACTGGGTAGGCCCTTATAATAGTATACAGACTGGATATCAACTGCTTATTATATATGCATATTGGGGATTTCATATAGAATATATAATCGTATACATTCTTGTCCCATCGTATTATTGCTATGGTAACATAACTAACATGTATACATGTTAGTAATGTTATGTTTAATGTTAATTGTTATGTCTGAAGCTGTCTGCAAGTAGTATATCAAAATGGGAGTAAGGTGCTGTATACAAAGAATAGCCATTCTAACAGAACTACTATCAATGGCAACTATACAAGAATTTTCCGTGACAGAATTAAGGCTTAAATAATACCATAGAATATTGGAATGATTTAAAAGAATTGCAAGTCACCTTGGTATCCAACTGCAGATGTCATTTAAATAGCATTTACTGTGCACTACAGCCTATCAGTGTCAGTAGGACTTAGTGGGACTACTCACCTATCACGAGCAATTAAACTCGACTTAACTTAATCTAGTGTGATCAGGTAAGTGAATCTCACCACCGTCTTAGACTAAGCTGATAGAATTGTAGTTCTTAGACTTAGTGACTAACAGTCTTTAGCATTTAAGACATGAAGGCATACACTGTCGGCTGGGCCTGGAGAATTAGAATATCAATACCTTTATTTCATATTGAAATTATCAGACTAGATTTGTAATAATCATGTATTATCTTGACACCAGCATCTAGTCCATATCCTTATTGCTGAATGCTTGCTGATCAGCAGTAGGTCTTCGTTTTAAATATGACATGTATTCCGGCCCTGTCGGGTCTTTACATTGTAGCAAAGCTGGGGGTTGAACCGCTGACCTGTCAGAGGCATTACCACTAGGCCACTGCTGCAGATGTGTGCTTACAAAGCTTGTTTGCCCAGATATGTTTGTTATGATAATAAGACACAGCACTTAGTTTGTGAATAGTAAAGATATAAGTAACATGACATTTTGCCCGGACAATGACCCACCGATTACCTCCCTGCCCTCAAACCACCCATCTCAGTACACTCACCTCCCCCCCCCCCACCCATCCCCAACATCCAGCCCCAATGCCATCAGAACCACCCCGGCCTATATCTCACTACCTTGTTGGGAAGAGCAGACCCAGCAGCTCTTCTGGAATTGGATCAAATCTCTGCTGCCTAGAATTAGGTCACCGTTTCTGGTTGACCTTATTTGGCTCAGGTCCCCTGGGGAGTGTTGGGCTAGGTGGAAGGGCTGGGGAGGGAGGAGTTGGTTGGGCGGTTTCCTGCGGACAAAGTGTGAAATCTAGGGCCACAGGAGAGAGCTTCAATCAGGGTAATAGACAACCCAGGGGGACTTTACACAAGATTGGTTAACCACTGTCAAATTGGATCAATAGCGACCGTCTAAACCATCTCTTCCAAGAAATTTGAAGTTGGTTTCAAGGGGAACTAAAACCTCTCTTCTGAAGTGATGAAATATAACGTTTCATGGAAAAACTAAACATAATATATTATTCTGGGTTGTTATGTATTTACATTGCCCTTAATCTAAACAGGGAGTCAAATTGAATGGCTAGGCTAGGTCGTTAGCTTAGTGTTCATAGTCCTGATTAGTGACCCTCTTAGTAAAACGGACCCCAGGATGGAGAGTCTCCAGGGTAGGGTTTCACTTTAATCACCATTACAGTGTGAACTCCTCTACAAATGCACCTCCACGAGGCTCCTTCAGATCTAGCATCTTAACCTGTAGTTACTTATCATCTGTTAACAATGTCCTTGACCTGTTTTTATGTATTTAGCATCTCATCTTAATATAAAATGCTTCTATTTATCTCCTCCAGTGTTTCTATTAATCTTGGTACTGGTTCCAGAAGATGACTTATTTCTAGATAATAATATTATTATTCAAATTATGATGAATTTTAGATACATGTATGTCCCCAGGTCTTATGGTCTATACTAATGTATAAGATAAGTGTACCTATACTTTCTGGCATATCTACGACGTTGCAGTCTGGTCTGTGGCATTAAAGGGTTTATAGGTGACACATGGGAGGGGACAGGTTAAGATGGAGACTGTCCACTCTCGTTAAAGGAAGTGGATATACTGGTCAAACCGTGCTTTTAGATGGCCCTTGTCCACTGCCCACCAACATGGTCAGCCTCCTGCACCATCACCCTCCGGACATAACCCAATCCCAGGGCTTACCACCCCCTGCCCCCCACATACCCCATACCACTAAGTGCAGACTTAAGTGAATCTCTGCAGGCCTGACCCGTCCAACAACCTTCTTAGTCCGTCCCAACACTCTTACCTTCCCTGCATATTCTGTAAATCGTGTTACTTCACTTCATTATTACATTCCCAGTTTGCTCTTTTTCTGCTTAACTGTGATACATAAATCGGATTAGATTTAGTAGTACATCTTTTTATTCGATCCACTGCGTCCCAATCTACATCACTCTATCTCACAGAGGTTCCAGTGTCCTCCTTCTTTTTCCTCCCCCACTGTAGATTCTCCAGGAATTCATCTTCCTCTTTTTCTAGGATTGCCTTTCCACTTTGATCTTCGCTCTCCTCTTTTATCTCGGCGACATCTTCTCTACCACCCTAAATATTAATCCGCCCCGTGGACCTCCTTCTTATTAAAAGTCCCAGTGCCTCGCCCCTCAGCGACATACAGTACCCCTTGCAATAAATCCGCCTCTGGTGGCAGAAATAGCATTTCCTGCCATTTTCTATCTATCAGCAGCGGCCCTTTAATATCCGTGGCCGTGTCCTGCTCGGGAGCGGGTCGGGAGCAGCTCAGATTGAGTGAGGTCGGACCTGAGCAGCTCACAATGTTTCCTCAGCCGGAAACTCGCCCCCAAGGGAGAGTCCCAACTCAACCAGGTTAAAGCTGCTGCTCCACCAAAAATCTACCTTCTTCTCTAGCATTTTGATCGCATATTTGTATACTTTGGACCGCTCTTTTGGTAATATTCAAAGCTTGCGCATTCCACTGAAAACGATCATTTTCATTTTACATTTGGAGCAATTTTTTTCTTTATATCTACCAGCATGCTCGTTTCAGAATTATAAAAGCACCAATTGGGTGGACAGAAAATTAACACGTTTCTCCATCAGTTCAGATACTTTTTGCTTTCTAGGATACTCTCTGCAGGTCAATGCGGAGATCAAAATAATTATGGCCGGTGGAGTTTTTTTGCCGCATACAGATCTATGGTATAATACCACAACGCACCTCCCACTACTATAGGACACCACATCACGTGTTTACCATCTGACCTTTTGAGAGGAAACTCCTGGAGTTCTTGATATTAGCATCTTCCGCTCGTCCCCCAGATAGTCCGAAATGTGTATAGAACCATCAGGTAGCAACCTCACAGCTATAGGTCACCTTTTTTGAAAACAGAATATTACTCTCTGGTCTCTTCTGCTGGAGACCTTTACACAGTGTGAACCCTATCTTGCAGCTAAAAGGCTGTGCGCAGAATTTGGTCTGGCGTGTATATATATATAATATATATATATATATATATATATATATATATATATAATTATATATATATATATATATATATATATATATATATATATATATATATATATATATGTATATATGTATATATATATATATATTATATGAGGATTCAGTACATGTAATACTTTCACTGGGCTCTTACCCACATCAGAGACAGTGTCTATGCACTATAGACTATTCTATAGCCAGCATTGCCTTTGGTGAAAGAGGTAGCAGAGATAATATATGGAGTGGAGGTTATAAAAAGAGTACAATAGATAATATGGGATCTCTTCTACTTGATTCACCAGTCGCTTACAGCAGCCTGAACCAAATCTGAAGTCATCAGACTTAGGCCCTTTAGTCTCTACTATATAAGCTCTAGTCACCAATAGTAAACCCTGGAGAAAGAAGGCATCAGCAGAAATATGGGATATGATGGTTAGAGGAAATGAAAAAGAGGACCCCGTGTTGGCTCAATATGTGTGAATATACTATAGACAGAAATGATAAGCATTGCATTTAAAAGAGCAGGAACCTGAGAAATTGTAGGAGGTATTAGAACAAACAGCAGTTATATGAGACTCCTACTCATAAATGGGCTGACCCTAATCTGCAGTCATCGGATACGGTGTGTACTAGTCTAAAGCCAGCAATGATAAGTAGTGGGCTTGGTGAAAGAGACAAGCTATTAAGATATGACAATTTGAGGGAAGATATTAAGTATACAGCTCCAATAGGATATATCTCGTTTTAGCAGTGATAAGTGTTTATTTTAGAGAAAGCGGCAACAGAAATATGACAAATTGTAATGGGAGGAAAATAGGAAGACTCCATATTTGCCTGAATGTGTGTGAGTATAGGCAGATAAAGCTGTAATCCCCTGGAGGAGGTCCCACCTCCAGACCATCCAGCGGATAAATCAGCTGAGATACCATCAGCCCCGCTACCGTGAACCAAATCGTGTCGGTCGGCTTTAAAAGATTGGTCTGCGGCGCCCACGGAGGGCTTCATTTTGTGGTCTGTGTCCATTGAGAGCTTCTGTCTGAGAGGTTGCTGGTCTCATGACGCCCCGCTCCTTTGTAACAGAAGAGCAAGTTTCTGTTAGGACCCTGAGGCAATGGCTAGTTGTGGGGTAGGGTGGGGCAGGGTAGTTGAGGGTCTCAAGAGAGGTGGGGGTTGCTTGTTGGGAATGTGTCTAGGGTGCAGGAGGGGAGGGGGTGTATAGGCAAACAGTACCTAACTAGATGTAGTCAGACACCTGGCTTCAGAATGTGTGTCCTGTAGGATATATAGGGCTGGATAGCTGCAGAGGGTCGCCTACATTGGCTATATCCCCATGAGAAATTTAAAAGTCATCTGTCAAATATATCCTTCTCCTACCGCAACCAATTCTTAGAATCAGGAACAACTAAATTTCATTGGATCTTACTTTGATTTTATGACATTTAGATGACTTCGGCTACACTAATTCATCACCTCAGGGAGAAAGTGTCGGAGAAACTTTTAGGGTGAAAAAAATCATTAAATAATATTTGTTCGCTATCATTGTGCGACCAGCTAGATGTCAGTAGGGGGTCATCAGTGGCAAATTCTTAGCTGTAATTCCGTATATTCCGCCCATTTAAGAGCCGCTTTGGGCTTGTAGACTTGGAAGGTGTCTTTAAAGATAGATGTACATACTTGAGTGAAGAAGTCGAACGCAGCTGGAGTGTGTACGCTGGTTCCCGGGTGGGGAGTAACTTGTAGTGTAGGTGCAGTGGGCAGAATACATCTGGGATTATTGAACCAGATAAAGTTGACCCTGGCCTACCCAGGCGGAATATCAGCTTAAATTTCCACTCTCCTGGACGTAAGAAGTCCTCAGAAGTGCCTGGGTAACACCAACCTACTCACCCACACTCCCTCCTTACATCTGCCCTTCTCCTCTAACTTCACATCCCAGTGGTTCATACTAAAGGATGGATCACATAGAAAGGGACCTAGGGCAACCCCATTACTGTTGTAAATGGGGAAACACATCGAAGTAAATTTTCAAACATCGAGCAAATAAGATTATGGTTCTGAATATCGTAAACTCTCAAGTAGAAGCCACGGCTAGTATGCGAGTCAGATTGCCAGTGTGGCTTATAGGATTGACCCAAAGTCTGGCTGCGGTTAAAGCGAGCTTCTTTGCTAGCACAGTACTCAACCTGTGCGACTTATGAAATTCTCCCAAAGTTAAGGTTCAGCTTATATGCAGGTAAGGCTTATACCTGGTACTATTTCACGATAATGCAATTTAGAATCTCTCACTGTCTCTCTTTCTTCCTCTTTCCCTCTATACCCAATTCCGGCTCTGTCTCAAAGAACATTAATGAGCCAATTATAGGGCTCTATCTCTTTTAATCAATCCCGCTCACCCGTGTTACCCCTTTTTGAGAACACTCACCATTATTCACACAATCTCTCCCGTCTTGACTTTCGATTTTTCCTGATTGACAAATGAAGTACTAACTCAAAGGACTTGGGTGTTTTTCTACTCCTCTAATGTGGACAGACTTACCGGTCGAAGATTGGCTGGCGGCTATATTGATTTGGCGTCGAGGCTATATAACTGGCTTCTTTTAGCTCCAAGGCTAATCACCCAATCAACAGCAGCACACCTCTCTCCCCCTCCCAAAAGCCACATAACCTTTACCCATCAACTAAAGGTCACCCTACCTTAGGCTAGGTATTGATCTGCTTTTAGAGTAGGCCTTTAAAGAACCCAACATCAAAGGGTTGATGTTTTAAATAAACCAAACCTGACCCGGAGCCCTCAGGAGTCGACTATTTCCGATGTGAATTATGACTACCCAGATGTCAAGCATACTTCAAATGGGGCTTATGATTATAGTATAATCAGGTAAATGGTGATTGTGTCATTTGCCAGCTCTTTGTAGATGTCAAAATGTCAGATTCGGGTACACCTAATCATAAACATACTAGTTGCTATAATGAACACATTTTATTATGATAATATTGTTTAGATATCGCTGGATATGGAGAGTCTTGTTTGTTGAAGCCATTTTTAGGTTCGTTCCTTGAACATCGCAGCGATAACTTGGCTTACCTTTTGATAACAAAGTAAAATTAACACCGTTACATTAACTAATAGATTCTGTGTAGATCTAGACGTGCGTATACGGATGGGACCGATGTTTTAGACTATGTATGATACAGCTGGAGGGTGATTACCTGTACATGTCTCTATTGTCTCTAATAGACCTGAGATCGATGGAGATCAAACACATGTCGTAACAGGTAGACGGTGGTAAGCTGGTAATACACCACACACAAACACCAGTTATGCAATGACAGCCGGAAGGGGTTAACATAGGATGCATAGTAGCCCTGGGGACACATTGTGTGGTGTCGTTCCAAAGTACTTTGGTCGATTTAGTTTATTAAATAATACCACATAGGCATCAAGCATCATTGAGGTCATGTGCAAGTTAGTTGGGTGGCATTTCTTTGGTTCATAGGGCTCCTAGGAGTTAAGCCATGGGCACATCCATGTTCGGGGCTAGGGAGTTCAGTCAGGTGGACGCCTATAGATACACTCAGTACTGATTGTATCCTCCGAATAGTAACCCCTCTTCTTGGTATATGCAGAAGTTAAGGTTCTTTACTCTGCCACCTGACTAAAAACGGGGGCGGGTACCACCTCGGTGCCCTATTTAGGTTCAGTCGATAAACCTGTCTTCCACTGAGGGCATCGGGACCCAACTATGGTAAGGAAATTAGGAAATTAAATAAAATCATCAGGGGGCATGTTTAGAAACTAGGATAAACTATCGGTTACATGATGGTGGCTGCAGACACAATGTACATAGGAGCTGCCCCTAAATACAGATAGAATACGGTGTTATAAAGTAATTTTGATAGCAGCAAATAGCACATGAGGAAAAGGGTCTTTACACTCGGAATAGACATGATATTGCAATACCTAATATCATTTATCGAACAATTGAGCCAGTAGACTGTGGCCTTTAATGGGAGGTGAAGCAATCTGCAGAAAATGGCTTCCATCGGAACTAGGGATGGTAACAGGTGAGACTTGTCATGCATTGCACGGCCAGTATGGGTCTGTAATTGGGTCCATGTTGTAACAGTGGTTAACTGATTCTGTGCACACCAGCGGGCCACTAGGGGGCAGTCATGTGTACAGAGTCAACCTATTCATCACATGGTCAGCCAGGGCCAATGATAGTTGTCCTTACAAATTCACCGCCTCGTCCATAACCCTTGAAGCCCTGGAGCGTGATATCCCATCTGGCGAAATGTCTGAGTTTAACCGCGACGGTCGATACGTTCATGAATATAAGTTTATGGATGGTATTACATGGCTGTGCATTATACATTATGAATCATTTATGACAATGTTTATTACCATCATACTTCATACTATAGATTTATACATGAAATCAGTGCATGGTTAAGGCTAGAACTAACCCTTTGGTTGCTGTATGTAGTGTTGCGTGTAGAGCACCTGGCAACATCCGGGCATTAGGCCTGTGCCAAATTGAAACATTGATGTGGTTAAATGGACAATGCATCACACTGATGGTGGTTTGGTGTGCCGCCCACCGCCGGTTGGAGCAGCAAATCACCCAGCTTATTGTAAATCACTGCGGCGCTCGGTAAATCACAGTTCTAAATCACAGTCGAGGCTGGGATATTTGTGTTCCTCTATAGAACTGAAATATTGTTCAATATAGGTTCGATTATGTCAGAACAAACAGCACATTCCCTTAAATGAAAGGCCATTGCTTTATTCACTACCGGTATGTAATATTGTTTCAAAGTTCTGTCTTGAGTTTATCAGTTGAAACTGGAGTAGATTCATTTTAAAACCCGACGCATATATAGCGTTGCGCAGGCACACAATGCCGTTTATGGGCTACGCCAAAATGGGAATATGCAGTGATACGAAATGTGGGTGTGTTTAGCAGTATAGCTTCGAGGACACAGCCTATTGATCAGCGTGCATCTGAAAGGATTTGTGGAAACTTTCCTTGGACGTACTTCTTGGTCTTGTATCACAATACATTGATCTATGACACTCTTACCTAATAACACCCATTAATGAAACACCCCAGGTCACACCAGCACCAACAAACAGCGTACATTGATACACTGATGCTTTATAGACTGCCAAATGGGGTAAGAACATGCCAGCCAGCCACCTTAATCGCCTGGCCACGCTTAATTAGCCCAGGAAATTGGCCTAACTTGCCTGGGGAGGGCCGAGTGATTATGTATGAAGGGATGGGGTAGCGGTCCTCCACTCCAGCAAGTCGTATGATGTTGATAGCAAAGTCTTGGTGGATCTTAGATTGGCTTCAGTCTAGAGGCCTACCCCCTTCCTTGCTTTTTCATCTGCTCTATGCTTTTAATCCTCTGGCCAGGATAGGTCTTGGATAAAAGAAAAAGGCTCAGAGCGTTCTATCTGATTAGAGTGAATACCCATGCATACCCTTGGCTTTCAAATGCCCTGTTTTCTTTTGAAAGGACTGCCTTTGTGGTTTGCCGGTTGCCTCACAGACTGACATTGGGTACACACTCTGGTTTCCTTAATCTTTGTTGTGAGAGCATCTTGAACTACCAGTTTGCTGGAGTTAGTTGATGGGATGTGTGCAATCTTGGGTTTTCGGGCCCTAAACCTGAGTCTGAGGGGAGAGTGGAGCAATAATTACATAACACTGGTCATTTCTAATTTACTTCACCATCCACGTCATAAGCCTGACATTGTGTCGTGGGCCTGTTTCATTTTAATCTATAAATTCATGAATGCTTAGTCCCCTTTTTCAAATAACATAACATAAATAGAATAGGTGCTTAGGAACTGTTGGTCATTGGTCAAATGTGCTAACCACTACCCTACACTGGACAGCTAGGTAACATAAGAAAGTACTGGTGCCCTAGCATTCAGGGTTCCACTCTCCAAGCAAAGCTTTAGCATCCAAAACTCATCCATGAGATTTGCTGGAGCTCGTTGTTTGAGAGTAAATAATTCATACTGGGACCAGTGAAAATCGTGCTGTACAGTGGTCATCTCGCTGGCGCAGAATAAGGACCATGGTAATGACGGACTTTCTCACTTTTTTCTCAACCATGTTTTTCGTCCTGAGAACCCAGTTGATATCAGATAATGAGAGCCTTGAGCAAGGCTAGGTGGATCCCTAATAAGGTAATAAAGACTGGTGGAGATTGGTAGCTGGGTGATGGCTGCCCTGAGTGGTCAGGTTGTCATGGTAACAGAGAATGGCCACCGGCAATCTACCACTGTCAGGGTGCTGGTATTGGTGTTGAGGGTGTGGCCATATTGGACTATCTATAGGGTGATGTAATTCTAGGAAGTAAAGTTGGTCACTTGACTCTTATTGCGAACCAGCGCATACATTGTAGGCCTATGCTAAATGTGGTCACTCACCTTTGGAGAGGGGAATTACTTACCACACTGTTAGAAGTAACCACTGTAAATTTACAGCAAAATGTGCTGGCAGTTTTGGTTCCAGCACATTTTGCTGTAAATTTACAGCAACTCAGTTGCTGTAATATAAACAGAATAATGTGCTGTAATTTTACAGTATATTCTTCTGTTCAATTACAGCAAAATCTACTGGAACCAAAACTGCCAGCACATTTTGCTGTAAATTTACAGTATATTGTATGCTGTAATTTAACAGCAGAAAGTACTATAATTGCCATAAGTTGAGTTTTTTATCATTAATTATTGTTATTATCAATTGATCTCAATTGATATGCATGGAGAGAACCTTCCTGCATTACTTCAGTTGCATTATGGATAACACAATGTAGTGGCTTTAATACATATCCAGCTAAACTGTATGTGATACCAGCACTACACAGTTCAGACAGTTAAGGATTCAATTTTTCCACAGATGTGGTATCTATTGTATACTTTTGCTGATATTTGCATTATTTTACACATTTCTGCAAGTTGAAATACTTTATACAATATCTTGCTGAAGTTTCTCTCACACATTCTTATTTTACTATGTTTTGACAGACAGGGGGCTTTATTTACCCCCCAAAATACAGTGTGTACAAGAATTGTTACACACAATGATATAGTGCTGCCACCATGTGGTAGAAATCTACAGATCATGTGCTGTAAATTTACAGCAACATTACTGTGAATATGATTTACAGCACAGAAGTCGGTAAATATACAGCAAATAGTTCTGTATTTCCGACTACAGCAAAATGTTCTGTAAATTTACAGTATATTGTGCTGTAAACTAACAGTAACTATTTACAGTGCACGCCTTGTTGTCATCGTTTGGTTTTTGTAGAGTGTTGGTGGAGATAATGGAATGGCCAGGTAAAATTAGGTTATTACATTTAGGTTCCTAGATGATTATCTAGAAAATGAACCTGTCATATGGTCTTATAGGGGTTATTATTGCGATGTATTATCAATGCTGATAACACATATGGCCTCGCCCATGTTGGAAGCATACAGAGGAATCTGTCATTATGTCTACTCTGGTTGGTGAAGGCTTATCTTATCCAGGTAATCTCCATCCCTGCTCCTCTACCCTATAGATCCTGATCTCCCAGTAAGATACCAATCAGGGTATGATTGTCTCTGTAGACACTGGAGGTACGTATATATAGAAGGAAGACTTCAAAGGATAACCAAGAAAGAGGATTACCATCAACACAGATGCCGTCATCATACCTCCTTATATCACTCAGATTGTGACAAATTACATGGAACATTGCGTGACACTCTCTCATCAAGAATATCCCAGGGGTTTTGTAGTAGGATTAACACAGCCTTACCTTAATTCCTTTACTGCTCTCCCTTTCTTGTGAAGCTGGGTGTGGCTGCTGTCTACGTTATATATGAATTAGGCAGATGGTCCCTATGTAGGAACGGGGATAGTGTTTGTGCCTTGGCCATAATTTATAGTCGGTATTACTATTAACCATACCTAGATATAGTAAGCTCCTGAAGTGGACATTGCCTCTCACCCCGATCCCCTTTGCCACACCCCTACTCATATCTTTCACTTTTCCCACACCCCTACACCTTTTCGGTTTCTCTTCTCGAATCTACAGTCCTAACATTTACCTACCACCCAGCTACCCACGCCCTTATACCTACCTTATCCTCCTAGGTTTCTTGCGCAAGGATGTGGTATGTGAGTGAATAGGAATCGAAAAGAGTCTGATTCGATATAATAGGTAATCATTTGAGGGACTAAAATGGCGGAAAGATGAATACAATAGTCTCACTAGAAAAGTTCACCACTAAGAGTCAGGGGTAAACAATTCGAGTACGATCAATCGTGTTCGGCCTATTCATCTACATAGAAAATTATTGGTCTTGTCATCCAACCACAGGTCACAATCTGTCATTCCTCTCGTATAATATCTGACCACTGAGGTAATCCCTGATGGACTCTGTGGGTATCAAAGAGAGTGAGGGGGTCTTCTCTCTCCTCATTAAGTCCTCCCTTGTGGTCCATTAACCACCAATACCTCACTGTAATCGACCAACCTCCAGCTTACCCGCTTAGTTCCAGGATCAACATATATTACTCTGGGCTTTTCTACCCCGACCCCATGGTCCGCTCAAGATTTCACAGTGGCTGACCACTCAAGTGATCTCTCAAACTATGGTGGAGGCATGAGTTATGAATGTTCCCCACTGGATATGTTCTGCTTCATTTATCTTTATTGCAAAAGCTAGAGCTTGTCAGTAGTTTCTTTATGATAGCGTACAGCTTCCCTAGGTTTCACCGTTGGTGCCTATGGACAACCAAGGAGGGAAAGTTGAGAACATTGGATTTGCTTGACAGGTAACCACTGCCCATAACCATGGTAACAAGTCACTTAATATGTGAGATAGCTATGCCATTTTTTGACAATTGGAGATGTCTTTTGAGAGTTTCTTTCAGCAGTCAACGGTTAGTTTTGAAGTAAAATGAAGATACCTACCCACCCCATTCTTCCACCCAGACCAGGAAGTATGTACAAGGACTTGTTTCATACTGCCATAACAGTAGAATGAAAGGTAAACCTAATCCGCCTCATACATCCAAAGTACTCCCCCTATACTGAAGTGCCTTGCAAATAGACACGGTGGCTTCCTCCTGTATTCAGGACTGACTTCATTGCCCTCCCCTGTCCATCACCCCCTTCCCTACTCACAAAGCCCTCAGGAATCTGCCCTCAGAGGTCCTGAAAGAGGCTGGAAGGGCCTTCTCCTGATGCCACCTGGTGGGGGAAGGGCCTACTTAACACTGGAGTCGCTCGGAGCTACTCACCGGGAAGTCCCCGCAGAGCGATTAGGGCCCTCCAGGCACAGATTAGCATCCATTATAGGGATGATCCACCGTCATGCCTAATCTCGCCCCAACCACACACAGGGCCCAAACTCCTCCAGGCGCTTGAGGCAGGATAACTGACTTTAATAGTGCTCACAGCCACTACTGGGAGCCCCACTCCATACTGGTATCTACAGCTACCAAACTCCAATCATTGGGGGAAATCCATCATCTCGCGTCTAGCGAACCTACTATTAACAGACCGCCAGAACAATTCGGGACTCAATAAAAGAAGTAGGATTATTAAAGCATTGCAGAACCGTTTCAGAGTTTAAGCAGACGCCATGCTTCTTGGGATACATTGGATTTGCTTTAAATGCCCATAGGGGGAGGATTTGCCGTTGAATGGCCAAGGGATGTTATAAGGTTTGAATTTGTTGGAAATTTGTTATCATGGAATCTCATGGGAGTTGTGGGCGGCCATCGTGTGGTTGGGGCTTGGCGAGGGGATTAGCGGACTGGAGAGGGAGGCGGCTTGGATGGTGAGGAAGGGGACAGAGGGGACTGGAGGGATTACCGACCGGCCGCCTACCTTAAACCAGGCTTTCATCAGTCGCCCGCCCTCCCTGAAGGGATGTCCTCATCAGTGACTTCCACCCATCATTAGCTCAGCCCACTTAGTCCCTTGTTCTACCCTCTTCAGACTGACGTTAGCTCAGCCCACTTGGTCCCCTATTCTACCCTGTTCAGACTGACGTTAGCTCAGCCCACTTAGTCCCCTGTTCTACCCTCTTCAGACTGACGTTAGCTCAGCCCACTTGGTCCCCTGTTCTACCCTATTCAAACTGACACTAACTAAGCACACTTAGTCCCCTGTTCTACCCTGTTCAGATTGACGTTAGCTCAGCCCACTTGGTCCCCTGTTCTACCCCGTTCAGACTGACGTTAGCTCAGCCCACTTAGTTCCCTGTTCTACCCCATTCAGACTGGCGTTAGCTCAGCGCACTTGGTCCCCTGTTCTACCCTGTTCAGACTGACGTTAGCTCAGCCCACTTGGTCCCCTGTTCTACCCTGTTCAGACTGACATTAACTCAGCACACTTAGTCCCCTGTTCTACCCTGTTCAGACTGACGTTAGCTCAGCCAACTTAGTCCCCTGTTGCACCCTGTTCAGACTGACATTAACTCAGCACACTTAGTCCCCTGTTCTATCCTGTTCAGACTAACGTCAGCTCAGCCCAACTAGCCCTCATTTCTACCCTGTTCAGACTGACATTAACACAGCACACTTAGTCCAGTGTTGTACCTTATTCAGACTGACATAGAGTCTGCAGTCCCCTGTTGTACTCTTGTACTGTTTAGACCAACAGCGGAAGATACTTCACAGAAGGGACTCCAGCTGGATTTCCTTTAGTAGGTGTTACAATGTCACTTGTGAAAGCTGTCAATATGGGCGTGGTGTGCTAGTGCTCAGAACTGATTTATTCACCACCACATGTTATATGATTCCCAGACAGTTCACCTGTCAATGTGCAATTTCCTCTTGCCTCTTTTATTAGTGTTCTGTTAATAGGTTTAACACAAATGGGGTATACAGATATAATATATTATGTGACAACCAAATCCATCTTTAAGCTAAAGTCTATGTAGCATCTCTCCTTTTCAAATACTCTGATAAATATCATACATGTATGAAGTATACAACGCTACAGCTGCAAATACTGTAAACATGTTTATCCATTGATTGTATGGGATTGTATGGGCAAATGGCATATATATATATATATATATATATATATATATATATATATATATATATATATATATATATAATATATGATTCATTGTATTGACATGGCTCCCACACTCCTCTCTCCCACATGAAATGCCAGACTTTGTGTACGTAGTGGATCGCGGCCTGTCATGGTAGCAAACTACCAAACTAGCAGACCCCACCAGCAGTTGGTCGTTAAAATCCTGAATTTTCAGTTATTCTGTCACTTAGATTCTCCGAGCAAAGATTTATAAAATGTCTAGTCCTTTCAAAATATGATCGATTCTAAAAGTAAAATGCGGCATCTACTGTTTCGAGTATTATGTTTCATTAGCAGTGATGTTATTTCGGGCTAGCTGATGTTGCGCTAGTTGGTACAATTAATTCACGGATTACGCTAAATGCAATCCTGTTAATGCGATCATTCCTGTGACCCAAATAGATTCTGATTACATGGATCACCAATACAAAATCAAGGTACTTCTGCTACCCACATTCAGATATGAGCCATCAGGGCTTCAGAGATCTGCACACCTGCACCTGGCAGGTCCCAGATAATTATTTTTCCCCTTCAGAGAAAACGACCGTCATGGTATTTTCAATAGATATTATAAGTTTGTCTTTGCCTTCAGAGAATTCTCAATTAAGAACACCCATTTGAAAATACATTGAAATGCTTCTAACAACAAGGTTCTTTTAAACTAATGGTGAACATAATCTAGTTCTTTTCCACTGTTTTCCAAAGAAATCCCAAGCCCACCTAGTCGATAATTCATTAGAGGTAGTTTTCTATAAATCTTATAGATGTAGTTCTATTAGAAAGCGTAACTTTATTGCATCCTGGTAATCAAACACCTTTAATAACATAGAAAAAGGTCCAATGATAGACAGTATTGGTGAATAGTCGACAAACGACGTCCGAGTGACTCAGAACAGGAACTGATTTTGAAAAGATTTGCATAGGCCTATACTACCATAAATCAAACTATAAAAAGATCCAAATACAACTCTATGTGAGTTAACTGGTTAATAGGGGACGTTCTTGGTCTTGGTCCTGAATACCTAAAAACTCACTAATACCAATATATAGGGAAAATATCTCCCCTTTCTTTTCTTGTGTTCCATCTGATGTCATTATAGCAGGAAGGATAAAACAGACCCTGATTGATTCGGTTTGCAAAGCAATGAGTCTTTGTCTGCAGGTGGCAAGGTAAAAACTGACATCAAGCTGGGCCCTTTTTCTGCCGTCACTCGGCCATGGCTTTTTCCACCCTAGGGTCGGCTTTCACAATTGGCTCATTAACAATAAGGAAATTCATCACAAAGGACGTCAAAAGTCACCACCAGGCAAGCGTTAATATTTACCCGATCACATGATTTCTCCATTACTGTCGAAGAATGGGAACTAGTCGAACAAGTCGAAAGAGATTAAGATTAGGAGGGCTGAGATTTTTTCTCCCTCTCTTTGATCACCCAGCATCTTATGACAATCTTAACTAAGCTCTGTCTGTCTCAAATCTGGTCAATACCAAGGGAAAACTGAAAGCCAGATGAAGGCTTACCCTGGGAAATTCAAACCTACCCCTGAATCTGGTCAAACAAATCTTCTATTAAAATGTTGAGAAAGAAAGAGAAAGAGGACACATTGTAATGTTCAAAAATTTTGTTTTTCCCTCTGTATCTACAATAATAATAAGCGATCAAATTTAATGTGACCAGGCAGCTGAAAAGGGGTATCAAGGGAGATTGATGATTAAAGTATGTGATACTATAGTTATTATACAAGATATTTAAAATGAGATATCATGAGCTAAGATAGTACTGGTAGTCTCGTGGGAATCATGATTCATCATAGTATACACCAACGCAGTATTAATTGATGCACCATGTCAATCCCTCAGTCACAGGCTCAGGATGACCAATGGATGCAGCACTGGTGCTAATAGGGTTAAGATAATTATAATAGCAACTTTTCCTCACCTATCAACGCAGTTTGTCTCAGGCCACACCTGGTTCCCACCCACACCTATCCATACCTGACAACCCCCCCCCCCTCCCACTGTCACACCTGTATGTATGACATATCTATGAGGTAATAGATGATAAGAGATGAAAATGTTTATCAGGTTACTGTGTGAGTTTTATGTTTTATTCATCTCGTTTTGCATTATCAACAGTAAAGCTAGTTGAGCAATCGTTCCCTTCCCTGACGGTTTTAACAAGAAGGCCACCTATTCAAAAGCATTAAAATTGGAATCTTATAATCTTTTTCAAAAAATGTTTTATTCATCTCCTCTTGGCCTATCATCAGAAAAGGTATTTGAACAATAGTTCCCTACCCCGACGGGTTTTCAAGAAGACCAACTTATCAAAAGTAGAGTTACATCAGGGTGCTTTTGCTCTATAACCATAATTATACATAGCTCTTTTCTTTCCTACTTCACCTAAAACACACATCATGTTTGGCCTAGCCTATCCGTGTCCATATGGGATGAGTAGGTCTGCCATCCGCAATGAGGATCAATCAGGGTCATGTTGCCATGGAGACAACTTGGCTGGTAGGATATCCACAGCGCCACAGCAGGAAACATTGGTTAATGGAGAAGAGCTCAGGATGAAACTGGGTCTCTCTGAATAGGGAGTTGTCTAAAAGTAGAACAGGAATAATGGAAGTTTTCTTGGGAGACTAAACCCAATAGTGCCGTGTGATGCTGGGTGTCCATTACCAATACTAGTTATTGGAGCACACGGACTTGTTCATTTTGGGAAAAGTGAAATGTCCTGTTTCAGTGCTAGGTCTTTGAATAAGCATCGGGTTGGAGAGGTATTGTGATAAAGAAATACACCATCAGATGCTTTAGGATTTATAAGTGCTGGTCTCATACACTGAAGCGCAGGGGATAAGATCTAAAATGAATAAGTGCCAATATATTGTAGGACTTACTTCATTGCCATGTATCATTGTGAATGTAACTTTTCTCGGATTGTTTAGGATTTGTAATCTACTTCCCGACAACCTTACTTAAAAACGGCAAAGTCCCCTAATCTTATATTGCAACGTGAAGAGTGTGTATTCTTAGACACGCCTTGTTTAGTAGTGCAAGTGTATATGCATGCCATAATTATCATGTTGGGATTTGTGTACCTCCAAGCGTACCCCTTTATATTTCTTCTATGCTCCCCCAGTTCACAGTGACGTCACTAGGTCTTTCCAGTATTCCTGGTGACCGGAAGTCATGCCCCCTGGCGGCCTATCCTAACATTACTCAAAGGCGCTGACCCCTACGGCCCTCAGACCTAGTTTCCAGAATTGTCATTTTCTGTGGTTTGCCAAAGGGGGAACGCTCGTGAACATGTGATTTGTTCTGCTTTGGTTTTATTACCACGGTCTGTTTTCTTCCTTCGTATTTTGTTTCTTTTCTGGCTAATTTTGGGTCTGTTCGGTGCTTAATGGTCACGTTTGACTGACAGCTGCTGGCCGAAATTGGGCCCTTTGGGGTGGGGGGGGGGGGGGGGCAAAACTCAAATGATGCTCATAACTAACCTGGATAACTCTTGTCCAGAAAGTTTTCTTTGTCTTTTTTTAACAACGTGAGGCATGACAAGACAAAAATACCTGGGCAGGAATAGCTCAGTGCGGCAATTTGGGCTATCAATACCATACTGATCATGGAATAGGAATATGTATGCACTTTAATGCAAATCCATGCCTGGGTATAACCTCGACTCAACAAACTAGAACTGCACTGATATTCTTTGGCTCCCTGTAGGACTAATCTCTCAGTCACTATAGCCTAACCAATTTAGTAATTTTTTGACTCCCTATATGACCAACCTAGGTTAGTTGATTTTGTCAGGATGGTCAGTACTGACCAACCCACCTTAGTCTTCTCCATTTCAATGAGTTTTAGGATAAGTCCGTTTGAGCAGGGAATTAGTCAAATGTTGTTATGAATATTTTTGAATAGCACTTGTTCATGCCTGACCAATGTCCCTATGCCTAACATGGGATAGCCACTTCAGACTAAGGGCCGGGGCATTGAGATTTTCTGTGTGTTTGGCCGGAGCCTCAACTATCAAAAATCAATGTTATACGTGTACACACAGCTCTATGATAATCCCAGCTTGAACAAGAAATTCCATTAGACAAAATCTAATGTGGTCTCCTTAACTTCTCAAAAGATCGGCTTTTGGTTGGAATGATACTAAACCTATGGTCAACCAGCATCAAACTCTGATGTAAGCCGGCCTGAGCAGCTGAGGATGCGAATTAGAGATTGAAAGTTCAGCAAAAACCTTGTTTGCCAAATTGTGGTGCGCTGAGTATAGAATTATTGCTCGAGTAAGTGTCGGTAACAAAGAGACAATAATTGCTTTTTTGTCACAAAGAGTCACGTCAAAAGCTAAATATGTCTAGATTCATTCATAGAACAGTTCAAAGTAAACTTCACAAAGAGGAATGTGGTGCTAGAACTCGTCTCACTGCTGCATGCATGGGTTCATGCGAAAACTGCGCACCACTTTCGGCGAAGTGGTATCAAGTATAGGCTATGGTCTCCTATTCTCCTTAGAAATGCTAGAAACTTCCTCCTTGTCGCGAAAGGTCAAAAAGGTCTCCGGTGGAAGCTTCACTTTATAGGGAGGTCTGGGACAGCTTGTCTAACATCATGAATGTCAACGGTAACTAAGGAGGGGGTTCTATAGTGATGTGAAATCCTACCACTCATTACCCCCCTCCCCTCCCCCACACAGCATGTCATGTTGGTGTCGTGTGGTGGGGCCCTGGAGGGGTCCGATTACCAGGCTACACGGCCTCCTCCTGTAACCAAAGACAGGCCCGCATCAGCCAGGAACTGCATTAGAGCCAAAAACTGACAGCAAGGCCCATGTTCGATTTAAGAGGAATTAACGCGACGCCTAGACTAGTGCCTGCTTGCTTTTAGCGCTGGAGGATTTAGACTCAGGTGTTTGGTACCAGTTTCTGCACAGTTCCTTCTGTGGACTTTAGTATTAAGTGGTTTGGTTCTACTTTATATTGAATTATTCCATAACTTTTTGATACTTGGCACATTACATCGAGGCCCTAAGGGGTAACTGAGATCAATATGGAAAAGGAGATCTCAATTCATAAGCGCTGAGGTCCGACTTTAATCAGTGTACATACTTCTTTTTATTATTCCCATTTCTCAAACATTAGACAATGCGTTAGCTTTCATGTCATGTTTGTTGCTTCAACAAGATTTAGTAATTCTCATCAATCAGTTAACATAGATATTATGTGATACTGTTCCCATTGTGTGGCTCACAGATACATACACTTTCACAACACAGGACACCCATAGTCGGATACGTTCCCAGTTGATAAGTAATTAGAGGAGGTAAATATATTTTCTCACGTGTACAACGATAAAATCATCTGCTGACTTAGCATAACCAACATGACATTCCCCATTCATTCCCCCCTTAATTATTGAAGGAACACGTCTCCAGCAGTATACGTTAAAAGACACCCTGCCCCTCCTATGACAGTTACACGCAGAGGCAGCTGCTCCCCAACTCCCAAGGTCCCTGAATATTGGACGAACTCCTGTGAGAATATAGATGGTTTCTGTCCTCGTCTACCTTCACCAAGTTAGTAGTTGGTGTCTAAAGTGTCAGACCCCTCCACCCCGACATCTCCACACCATAAACATAGCACCTGACCATTTAGTCCTGCCTGGGTTTCTACATCAAATAGGGAAGGGTCTTGGCGCAGCCAAATGTGAGCTTACATACTCTATTTGGCTGGTTAGGTCAGTTTTCTGGTTTTTCGTGTTGTAAAGAGCTGTACCAAGTATACTTATATTGCTGACACAGAGACATACAGAGAGAAGGTCAAGGAGGGCTTATACACAGTGAGATAAAGGATATCATGTCAACTCCACTTAGGACAATCACTGCATAAAATCCCAATATGGCGATCTAGTCCTTATTAGCATATCAGAACAGCAGACCTGTCCTGAGATCTGGGAGACGACCCTGTACTCATCTACTAGTCTAATGGTTCTCCCACCACCGCCCAAACACATAGACACCTTCCCTTCACCTGGCAAAGAAGAGATGTGTTTCAGGTTATGACACAATCTAGGTTATATAGGTAGGCCAGAGTTAATTTCAAATCTTTAAGGCTTAATAGTAGGCTACAGTAGGCCTAGTAGTATTTTTTGTAGAATTTAAGTATCATGATTGAGGGATGGCCATGTTAGGTAGGACTGGGTAACCTGAAACACTTTTTACTGCCTCATCCTCCACTGTCACCTACCTATAGGCTTCTTCGAAGGGCCTATATAATGCCTGCTGGTGTAGTAGGGTCGGTGAAGATGAGACTCCCATTGGTCACACCGAGACCCAATACTCCCTCCAGGCTATGGCAACAACTTATATTAAGCCACAGATGCCACTCGATATTCCCAGGGTATAGGACTGTCCATGCATATACGTACATTTTCTGCCATATCTGAAATAAGGTTATCTCCTTAATAGGGACGTCTTTCCCTCTGCATAACCTGCATAGTAATAGTCTCATCATTCTAGTGAGTATTACTAAATATAATACAAGAAACGAATGAAGCTTAGGGCAGTTTTATGGCTCAAATATGATACTATGATGGCCATAGTATATTCCGTAAGTTGTAATCTACACTGGGAAGAGGAAGCTTGATGTTAAGGAACCTATCATGTAAGAGGTGTACAGAAAGAAAATTCAAAAGGTGAAGGTGAGTCAACGGACGTGCGTATAGAAGTACTTTGTAAGTAGGAACTGTGTATAAAAAGCTGCCCTATAGTGTGTAACATCATGCGTAGTATTGGCTTCTATAGATCTGGCAATGGTTATTGTTAACCTACAGGTGATTGCTACATCATGATATTATGGGGTACAGCTGGATACAGTGTTAAGATGTGCGTGGTATGTAGGGGGTAGACTCTGGGACCAGTCATGATAGCAGCTGTAATTCTACATTGTGGCCACCGTCCAACCATTAACAGCTTGTCACCACACCTGGGTCCTGTCATGGAGAGATATGTCATGTCCCTCCCAGTCCAACCCCAACCTCCCCACCATCGTAATGCCTGTCAACTTCCACCCCATCCCCTCGCCACTACTCCGCCTCTCCTGCTTCCCTTTCCCTTTCCTCTCTTCACTACCCTGATCTACCATTGTCTTTCTCGTGGCTTCTCTCCCTCCAATACCCTCCCCCCTCAAACATCCTTCTGCTCATAACATCTTCCCTACCTTCGATTCCCAATTTCCCTCCTTGTGTTCCTAAACTTAAAGTTAGCGTTTCAGCTCTTTCCACCCCCTGTCATTTTTAATCAGTAGCATTGTACTCCTCCTTTCTACTCCTCACCCTCCCTTCCCTTCTCTTCCCCTTCCACCTTGCTCTTGCTGTCCCCCCGTACTCCTCTATACTCACCCTAATTATGCTAACGCATAGGGCTATCCCTCCTCTCCTCCTGTCTATACCTTCATGTTCCATTCCTCCCATGTTACCTCCCCACCCCATGTTGCACGTTAACTGGTTTACGGCCGGATGTACAGCTGTAAAACCGTGTTAATGCGCTTTATGGCTGACCCAATGGCCGATCCACCACCAGCATCTTCTAACACTTTTCTTTTTCCTGCCCTTAAAATGAATGTAAATTTCCTATTTCCATACTTTTTGTTTTTTACTTAACTATTGGGTGTGTGATAATAATTTGCTTATGTAACTTTAGAGTTATAGTAGGGTGTTCCATCGAAAACTTACCAAAATACCTAGGTAAAATATAATGATAGGTACGGGAAGATATTAAGTGCACAAGTCCATATCAAAAATCAGAAATAGAATATCTTTATTAGTAACAACAGGAGAGCCACCAGAAGCCGCCACATTGGTCATATATTTACCCCAGTACTCCAATACATAAGGTATGGGGCTGGCGGCACCGCTGGGCACCACTCCACTACCCTGACCCCACTGTTACCTAAGCCAAGGCTGGGCGCTCTTTTCAAGAGGTATTGGTTAAGATAGAGGCTGCATCCGTATCATTCCTTTAGTATGGTAGATAGATATATGAAAAATGAATACCATATTATGACATAATGTGTATAATATTATTATGATACTTCTCCAACCAGTTACACACTCTAACATACATCTACATCATTTGTAAATGCAGAGCTTTCAGCCCACCATATCTAGACCATTATTGTAAAAGAAGTTCCCAGTTATTACATCCCAATACCATGGTATAAGTGCAATATCATTCAATCTAAATCACAACTGGCTAAACATTTATTCATTAGAATAATGTCATGACTTTGAAGTTTGCCTACATATTTATCGATTTTGTCCATCTTACAACTCATACACATACAAAGACCTATGTGTGTAATTTCTAATCACAACATATCACCATAACACCAAGTCTCCATTCTTCATTTCCTTTAAGAGAGCAAATTCGTTATGCTCCTCTGGTAGGTCATCATAGCACATTTTATAGATTGTTGCCAGACCTTTTGATTTGATGAGTTCAGTGACCTGGCCATCTAACCAATGTCCTTCCTCACCCCTCTGCCTGATATTGTGTTTTACTTTGCATCCTATCAATGATACAGGCTGCTTTATGAATTCATCTAACCGGGGCTTCTGTTCCTTCACCTTTTGCTTTATTCTTTGTTTCCTCAACTTCATTATATTCTTCATTTTGCTCTCAGATACAAGTTGCTTGACCTCTTCGATCGGCCTATACTCTAGATCCTTCCCACTTTCATTTGGTTCAGGATTCAAGTCATTGCTGGCCAATATCTGTAGAAGATTTTTCTCAAGACTCTGAGCATCATACATCTTTCCATAAGATGATTTCTGAAACAGTTTCTTTTCACCGTTTGACTTAAGGACAACCTTATGGAAAGCGATTTGACTATGGAGAGCTTTCATCTTTTCTTTTTGTGGAAGACCTTGTAGATTTTCACTCACAGCTACTCTGTCTCGCCAGAGCCCGCCAGAGTTGTGCAATTCTGTAGTTACATCAGCACACTTCCTTATTTGACTGTCCTTTTCTTTTTCCTTTTGGTTCTTTTTGTCCTGAAGTATTTGGCGTTTTTCTCTAATAAGACCCTCTTGTCTCTGACGGAATTGCATGTAGATAGCAGATCTACTCGTTCTCGCTTGCTCAATGAGTTTCATTCTCTCATCGTCTGGGAGCTGTTGGAGCCATGCAGAAGTTTTGTTATTTGTCCAAAGGATAATGGCCTCATAACAAGTTACAGACGCATATGGCTTGGTTTTGTTCAGATAGTCGAGCTGCCCAAAATCTCTTTCTGAAACCATATTTGTAGTCGGTACAGCCTTTGACAAATTCCTTACCTCCTCTGATGGTTTGTGGAATTTTCCTCCTTCCAACTGGTCCCTAGCCTGGCGCTCAAGTACCAGCAACATGACCTGACACATGAGTTCAAGGGACATCTGGGTGTAGGTCTCAAGAAGAACATCGCCAGTATCTTCAAAAAGAGATGTATATAAGGCGTCCTTGTGTATTTCCACCTGAGGGAAGAGGACTACATCTCCAGTCATGAGGGGAGAGGAGTCCTTACCCCACATCTCAAGCTTTTCCCGCAGATTCACCAAGTCATCATTTATTGCTAAGATGTTCTCAGCATCCTCAAGCATCCTCCAATAAGGGCCGGTGACTAGCTTGTCCAGCATCCCAAGTGCCCTTATACCAGCAATATATGCTTTCTCTTGGACATCAAACAGTAATGTTTTCAGCAAGTTGTTTGGCTTTGGCAGTGAGGAGAGAAAGTCAATTATATGATGTTGATGGTGATAAACTGCTGCTGCCTGGAAAAACATAGTATTTAGCCTATCATGTTCAATGTTAATAAGGAAGTCCTCCTCATCAATATCAGATAGGTGCGTTTGCCATAGATTTCCCACTCCTGACTGATCTGACCCCGTCATGGTAAGTCCTTTCCCTGCATTCTTGCACAAACGCTGCATCCCACATGGTTCACTTGCAAAGGCATAGGGGTTCTTCCCTACAGCTACATGTTTCTCGAGTTCTTGACCAGTGAGACTAACTGCACTTTCAAAGTTCATGAGGAGATGGAGTTTGCAGTAGTAGTTGTACATTGTACCCACTTGTTGCTTCTCTTCATCAGACATAGCCTCCCAACCATCGATGGAATGTGGTAGGTTCTCTGAACGTAATTTCCCAAGCAACTCAAAGAATTTTGGATTACTTGGTCCTTGATCAGACATTGTGCACTGTATAGATGATATAACGCCTGACTCAAAAGCAGCAGCCTTATCTATGTCGTCAGCGTGCTCTGCCATTGCCATCTCTTTAACAAGATCCTTGAAAGCAGCCAAGTTCTTTTCTGCACTTTGACTTGAAACCTCCTGAATTCCCATCGACAATGTCTTGCCATCAGGCAGAGTGCACTGGTAGCTTTCGAATTGCCTGTGATGTTTCATAGTTCCATCATTGTGTAGTGTCACTACATCACCTTTCTTGATGTTCACTTGGGACATAAGCTCTGCATTTATCTGACGTTGTGCAATAAATTTAGCCTCGAACTTCAAACGACTAAGCATGGTTAATGAAGGCATTTGGTTTGGTATTTTACCTGTCAAGCCTTTAAGTACAACGCAGATCACAGAATTAACCTTTCTCAATGACACATTGCATTCATTTATTAAAGTCATTAGGACAGCTCTAATTTCCTCATTGTACTTTCCATCTTCAAAGGTTCTTACAGTCTCTGAGTTCATGATTTGGAACTCTAGCTCCTGAATTTTCTGTGTGTATTCTTTCTTCAGGTTCTCAAGTTCCACCTCACATTGAAGTAACTGATCCTGCAATCTAGAGTTAGAATTAGCATCCTGGTGTTGCCTCTTTTTTTCGTACTTCATTTTATCTTTAGTTTTCTCTAAAACACTTTCCAAGGAGGTTATTTTTACCTCTTGTGTTTCAATTTGTGCATTCAAGTGTTCAACTGTCTGGTTCAAGTGCTTATTCTCAACTTTGTAATCAGCAATTGTCTTTGCAGATCGCTTTTCACGTTTAGTTACGTTACGAGTTTTATACTTCGACAGTTTATTTTGAGTCAGCATTAGTTTACTCCCAAGAGAATCAACTGTCTCTGCTGCCTGCTCATATCTTTTCTCGAACTGTGTTATCTCCTTCTGCAATGCTGCAATGTTACCTGCACTGTCTGACAATAGCTGTGTGTATTCAGTTTGCACTGTTTCAAGAGATTCAAGGCTAACTTCATATTTGATAAAAAGCTCACGCTGTTCCCTTTCTAACAGCTCAGTTTTAGATGAAAGCTCGGAATTTTTCCTTTTCAATACTCTATTCTCTGCCTTTAGAGTGTTCTGTTCCTGTAACACCTTTTTCATATCATTATCAGATTGTGTGTGTTTCCTCTCATTTACAAGAAAATGGCCTGCTAACACTTTCTCAAGTACTGTTGATTTATTCCTTTTCAGCTGATTTACTCTTTCGACTGTACGTCTTATTTTGGATCGCAAGCTGTCTGAATTGAATGACGCAAATGTGGGATGTGTCTTTATCAATTGTTGCATGCAGTCACTGTCACTTATGGATTTGTCCCAAAGGACCATGAGGTCCTTAATTGTGAAACTGAGTGGTTCTGACTCCATCATTCTCCAGCACCGTTTTTTCTCAATTGTTGCCTGCAAGTCATAATACATATGGTTTGAGATATCATAGGAAATATTAAAATAAAATGTAGAGGTTGCTGGGTTCCAGATAGTTATCACATTCAAATCTTTCTTAAATGACCCTCTTACACAGTGACTCTAGTCGTAGTAGCAATGGTGGCTACATAAGAGGAAATTAACTGTAGTACATGTAATGCAGATAGGCTATACTTATAGAACAATCCTTGCCATTACGTATATATTTCTAAAGTTGCAAACTTTCCTTTGTTCTGATTGTTAACCAATGTGGTCAAAATTAGATAGGGAGCCTTTATTGGACTAAAAGAAGTACCTTATGTCATGTTTCTAGACACGTTTCTTAAAAAAAAGTCCCCCCCTACTACCTATTAGCAAGCAGTACAGGGTTTTGCTTTTACTCTTGGTTAAAAGGGCGGGGTTAGGGGGTGATGTGTTCCCACTCCCCCTATTAGCCACACCCCTCTGTAACCCCCCCCCCCCGCCTGATAACTCTCTGATAACTGACTGAGCAATGGAAGATGTTACAAAAAAACCGTTTTGTACCGTTTTGCAAATGCTCAGTACCATTTCCTTGGATATGACATCATAATCTGTAAGACCACATTGTTTTAAGTATTCTTAAAACTTATTTCATCATTATCCTCAAAGATGAACCCATTTCATCATTAACTTCAAAGTGTAGAGGGGATGTACCCCACCTCTTGTTTGACAGATGCATGTACATGTATAATCAAGAATTAAGGATACTAATATGAGTATAGCTGCCCAAACTATACCTACATTTTTATTATGTTCAACAGCATGTAAGTGATTAGAATAAACGAATTTAATCAGAAATATATGATACTATCTTTATCCCTCTGTGATAGTTCGTTTTCATTTAAGACTACCTGACCTGCCCCCCCCCCCATACCACCTATCACTGACCCACCCATGCAAAGACCCTCCAATATTAACTGAACATGTAGCACAATAATTACAGTAAAGAAATGGCCACTCTCTCAGTGTAACCTTTTTCAGATATAGGGCTACCCTATAGAATGATATGACATTATATGCACTACAATCATAATTATACATTGGGCTCTTTGTACTTACCTCAATATGTATAGTTGTAACGGGATGATTGTGTGAAGGATGACCCAAGGTTTCCTTTATTGGATTACTACTCCAGCCTAGTTTGGGGCAGCTCATTGGCTGAGCCAATGTGTCTCGTATGCTGCCATTGGGTGGAATTTGTTTATTGGTTGGATTGGTACAGATTTGTGTTGTTATTATCAAAGCTATTTTTGTCACTTTAGGAAGAGTAGTTACGGTATGTGGTGTTCAATAGTGCATTGGTCTTTGATTGGATATGAAACACAGAGGCTAGAGGTGGGTCTGACGAGTTAGTGTAGGGGGGGGGGGGGTTGCAGCTGATGGCACAGTGTAGGAATGTGGGTGTGGGGATATTGTGTTCTGTAGCATGTGTCTTAGATTGATTGTACTACATTTCAGTAGGTTTAATAACAATTTTGCTTCTTAGCATTGGATATGTAATTGAAGAAGAGAGAGAGGCGTAACACAGCCCTGGCTTTATTCCATTTCCGGAGGAGTTGGCTATAATTATGAAATCTGGAATGGATCCATGCTATTAGTAATAATGTATACTAACATGGAATGAATGCACATTTTTCAAAATAATAATTTATCTCGGTCTTTCCTGTATTATAAATCTATTTTTTGTCATAAAATCTGCACTATTAGTCATAAATAAAATGTGCAACTTGCAGGAGATACCCCAATATGTTTAGAACATCCTATACCATTCATGTCATTGGGGATTAATTAGGCTCCTCCGGAAATTACATTTACTGAGGACATGTATGTTTTCCTTGTAAAGATCTAGGTGCCACAGACTGTCTGAACACGCAATACTAAAACTTAGAGCTCACTGAGCATTTCCACCTTCATAAGGACATGAATTATTATATTTAATGAAAATTCCCTAGCCTAACGTATGCACATACTATTCTGCTTTAATTTCATACCATTCTTGTTACTGGGAAATGTATATTAACGATTTGAGGAACAAATGAATGAGCCTGTGTATGTATTATTCACACAACTGCCCTGCGGGTACACGTCTACCCGACCTATGTAACACCCTAGTTATAGCGAATGGTATGATAATGTGTTTAAGCACTGGCAAAAAGGTTTACCAGTCAAGGGTTTGGGTGAGCAGGCTTGGCGAGAGACTATGGTGCTAGCAGGAGTGAAGTGAAAATAGACTAGCATATCTAATGATACGATAATTTCTCTACACTATGTTGAGTGTGACTAGTAATGGTTCAGTACGATGGGTCTTAAAGGCCAGAGACCAACCAGGATGTGGCTCTGTTGGCAGCCCCATCTCTGAGCGTTCTGCGAAAACGAATTGGTCACCCTTTGCTCTTATTTGCACTACGTGTTTGCTCTGGGAGGGGTTGGCTTTATTTAGTATTTTTCATTTTTATCCATTATTGACGCTTTTCTCCATGGGTTTAGAGAGAGGGCAATCTATGCTTGCAGCTTTGGATTGAGGGTGTTCACACGTACAGAATAAATGTGTCAACTCTGCTACCATAAATGTGGAGTTGTTACCGGCAGAAAATGCCCACTTCTGTATACTACTAACACTCTGAACTGTATCACACTGCAGTCGCCTTTATCCAGTGTGTAAACATGTTGTTGGATGATGTTTGAGATTAATGAGATTTGTCTAGAATCCCCCTCTCTTCCAAATAAGATATTCATCATTCTCACAATCATTGTAAAACACACACCAGACATGAAATATTGCAAGCTATTCCAGTTCTTATTAATGTTTTGCCACCTATGCCATTTGTTTCTATGACAGTCACATCTATTAAGAAGCCGTTGACCTTGTACTTAAGACCTTCACGTGTGCTATATGGCTGGTAGGATTTACGGGGATGAATCACCAACTGGAGTTATTTGTGACTCGTCTCATGAGGATTAGATTAAGGACATATCCCCTTAGAGTTCCTCATATCTCATTCCTATACACCATACATATACCTCCCTGTAATTATTCATTCCAAACATCCCCATTAAGTGATGGCTGACCTCGCCCAATGGGAGTTCATCCCTACCTAATTAACACTACAGTGAAAGATTCATAAGATCCATTTTCAATTTCAATTTGCAAGGTTTTTATTCTGCAATCACGAAAAATATAAAAGTACATATTATTATATTTGATATATATCATATAAATATATTCTTCATAGCGAAATCACTGCAGTAAAGGCTTAGGCAGAGGTATAGCTGCTCCTAGTGTAGGCCTACATCTATTCTCAGCACTGGATAACCACTGGCTTTTGGATGGCACATAGTATTTCCCCAGGGGAAACAGTCAATGGGAAGTATGTGTGAGAACCATCCATGTAATCGAAGCAGGTGAGTTCTCCTCACTCCAGAGGGCATGGTAGGTGTGGAGGGGCCTCCATATAACTGATAGGTAGAGCCCTTACTGCCTTGCCATTTGCCTGTCTACTACTACTAAAGCTGCACAACCTGGAGGCTACACTATCCAGGCTGCCCCTATCACAGTGCTCCTTTGTAGAGTAGTCCTTTGCTGTCTGTGATTCACTGCTGGCCGTGAAATCAGGGAATACCGTGCTGGCATCAACCCACACTTAAAGGTAGTGTAAGGGGGATGGACATGACATAGTAGGTTATCAAGGCTTGATTCTATATTGTCTACCTCACCGATATTAATTATCCACCAAGCCTATACCAATAATTATGGAGGCTAACTTATGTTCAATTCTATCAAAAACAGAGTGTCACCTTGGAAGACAGCAAACCTGTCATGTTGTAAAGTGGGATGAACATAAGAGAGGAAAATAAAAAAGCAATGAGAGACAGTAATGTACGTCGTCATCCCTGGGCGATGATAGGGCGTTTGTGCATGGTGGGTAGGGGATTCTGTACATGTAGTAGCATGTAGCCCAGCTGCGGTCATGGAGGACTAGCTATACCATTATTTAACTATATTCCACTGAGGTGAAAGTAACTGCTGGTTGCCATTTCTTGTTGTGGGTGTTCAGTTTAATCTACTGTGTGTGTACAGTTTATAGTAGGAACACAGTAGAATCTAATGTAAAGTACAGTATAGTTGCTCTAAGATAACAGTATACTCTACTGTGTACCTACACGTACTATTTACAGAGTATTAGCGTGACTAGACAACACAGGTGTTAAGTGACACCCAGACATGAATTATCGATGCCTGTTGATGAGCTGTCTATTACATGTATAAGAAAAAAAACGCTAGAACTGAGCACTGCTATTGTAGCTGCATGGTTTTCGCAATATTTTCTGGTCAATTAACTAAATTCATTGGAGAAAACAATATCATGTGGAGAAACGTTAAAATAGTGGTAAATTCATGCCAACTGAAAGGCATTTGCAATACTATAGTATAACCTCTGCACTCCTCTTTATGTGCTTAAACCACAGCGGAGGGCTAAGACAAAGGAGTTCACACCTTGGTTATTTCCACATACCCTCACATAACCTTCTAGGTGTGGTTTAAAATAGTGGCTTATAAAGCTGTGGTTAATCCTATGTACCCTTTCATAACCATAGTCTAACTATTACATATATATATGTCAAGTGAGAATTGTATTAAGATGGTATGTAAGGAAATGGGAATTAGAGATTGACAGGCGTCGGTATCAAAGCAGGATTATGTATTGTGAGAGGCACAGTAACATGTCATTGATTTTGCATTAGAGTGCCGGGGTTGTAATGGTGTCCTGAATTCACATCAATGTCAATAAAACATCCTTTCTTTTCTATATCCCATGGGCCATGACGACCTCCTCCTTTGACACGTTTCTACACACGTATATATGTATAGAGAGAGTGAGCTATATGACATATGTTCACCTGATATATAATTTTGGTCTTCGTTAATCCAAGTGGCCCCATTGCATTTTTGAACCAAATGGAATTGTTGTGGCCATTTTCATTTCACTTAACTTGAGGCTGAACTTTTCCTGAACACAAACCAAGAAAATATTTACTTGCCATGAAAAGCTCATTTACCAAATTATTCAACCTCGCTTGCCTCAAGCTAGTCAAATTGAGTTAGTCTGTTCAGTACCTGAGTGGAATTCAAATGTGATTTACGTTGATGTATTCACATTTCAGAACAGCATTATAGAATTTTAGCTTTAATGCTTGCTCTGCAGAATCCTGATTACTATTAGATACTATGCTACGAAGAACTAACAAGGACACCGCAGAATGGGGTATTTAACACCAATATTTATACTAAAATGAAATTTCAAATACCACTTGATGATATCAAGTTAATCAATACCCTTTTTGATACATTTCGGGTTCAATGATCTTGTGATTGCAAACTGTTCTCATAAAAAAACATAGAAGTACCTATAAATGTCAGAAGTTCATCTCAGCAAGGTATATGGAGACGAACATACTTATATCATATCCAAAGCTCTACCTCTAAATATAGCCTATCATGGATAATTATATAGTAGGAGAGTATAACCATATACCTTACTCATACTTCCCCTCACAGCTACCTCCTGAAATAGAAATGAAAGTATCTCAGTTCAAGTGTGCCCAGCCAGAAGTCAATGTAATGAGCATTTGACAAATCCACTCCTCTAACCTTGTTCAAGACATGCATGATGGCTTGGGGCCACTAATAGCAAATCAAATGCAATTGTTGACCTACGAGATGAGAATTAAATTCTAATTACAGGAGTGTAACTTTAGAAGAACCGTTCTTCTCTCTCAGAGTCAGAAAGCCCATCTTCGAGGAGTTAATACGAGGAGTTTGAGCCGGATGCAAGATTTTCTTAATGATAGTCATTATTGTCATTGGAATAAGAGTACAAACACACAGTTTCTTGGTTTTAATACCAGGGGGAGAAAGGAGGAGGAGGGGAAGAAAAGGAGGAGGTTGATAGCATTTCAAATATCATAAATAATCCATTAGCTTTCTTTAGGCATTTTTCATAATTAAAACAGATTTGGAAAAAGATAGGGGTAATTTGAACTCATTAGTTCTGTAAGAAATGGATAATTGGAGATAGTCGACAGAGGCCAATTTAAATAGCTAGATTTGGCCATTATTTGTTATCAGGCTGATTGTATGTTATTAGTGTCACCTAACAAGGTTTGATGAGGATATTCTACAACATATTAAAAGACTAAGCTGATCAGAGCATTACATTGTCACAATCGCGTATCATTGCCTCATATCAGTAACGGCTTTATTACCATTATGACATCCCTCATCACAACATTATCATATGCTTAATGTTATGTCGTCCATAGTGTCGTCCAAACCTATTTTAGCTGCTTCATTTTGAGAAATTAGATTACAGTTAGCATATCATTCATTAGTTGAATAGACAAGTACTAGGTCCCTGTGTGCAAGAATGCCCCTTTAACCAGACTTCTCTTGTAAGATGTAAGCCTCATGTAGCTCCCACGCCCACCACATCTTCTTGCACAGCCCAGAACTGAGTTGGACAGAATCGACTTGTCCTGTGGCTGCCTATTGACCTGTTGAATAATTCAGTGTCTTATGTAGGGTCGCCTCCCCAAAACACATATACATACAGCTAGCAGTTACAGGGGAACAGGGCAGCAGCTAGGTGCATGCATAGAGACTGGTACTGGGGGTAGCAGTAGTAGCAGTTGTAGTAACATTAGTCCTAGTAGTATAATAGAAGCTGTGTGTCGGGTCAGGCGTATGTGGGCCCTTTGTAAACACTATCTGGTGTATTTATTCGGAGGGCTTCTCTACAGCGTTACCCGATGCTACCCAATAATTTTGGTGGTTTATTTTATGAAAGCCTGTCTTAACCTTAGACACATGTTGCACAATAAGCATTCAATGGGTGTTGACTGTGAAGAGTGTTAGTTCCTGGGCGGTCGGAACGGAACTGACACAGGTTTGATATAAATTATAATTGATTGGAAAAGACAGCAGATCTAGGATAAGATTATAAATACTAGACATAGTTTCTACGTTCAAACATTATCTACCTATTGAAAGCCTTCGTATAGATGTTAAAGCTACATATAATGTGCTACTTTAAGCCTACTAATGTGGCGAAACTGTATCAGTATCATCAAAGCTATAGGTATTCATGTATCAAATGGGGTGTGTTTCCTGTATCTCCATTGGGACATCCAAAACCTACAGTTTCAGTAGGAATGTATAATCGCATTAAGAAGACCAGCTTTGATGTTAGGAAGTGGGAGTAGATTGCTCCCCGTTGTATTGAGCACTTCTATCGATATTCTGTTATGTAGACCTCATCTGTCTCTGAAGCTGAACTTGTCATCATCTATAGAGAGGGATTTTGTATTTATATAAATCATCCTTCTCTGTGTAGCCCCATGATTGAAGTACCCACTTGAAAATTAATACAGATCACTGAGGACACGAGTTTACTATAGGGCTATTTTATTCATACGCATCTTCTACCAAAATGAAACATAAAAACCGGATTTTCTCCTCAAAAAGGGAGTCTCTAAAACCATCTTAAACTCGTAAAGTATTATCACATCCTGACTTCTATAACATGTCATGTATCTCCCAACAATGATTGAATCAAACTAACTTTCATGAACTATGAAATGAATAAAGAATAGTATTCATCAGATAAGTACATTCTGCACAGTCAGTGGAGTTTCCTAGTAATTTGATGACTGCGTTCAACATTTTCTGTTACACAATATAATGTTATACAAAATACAGCCTTACACAGAAGAAGGGAACATGTGCTTATCTGCTGAACCCAATCCTAAATCTACCAAAATGCTATTTGGATACTTTTCACACTAAGCCACACTGATACATATAACCCATTGACTCATTCACCCTAAACTGTAACAATATAATATTTATAAATACGCTCGATACGGACACAATTAACGGCTGAATATATAAATCACCACCTCTGTAAACCACATTATGAACAAGGAATTATTGCACTCTAATGTGGTGCCCAGAAGACCATCTCTTGGGACGATGTGCTCCCTGAATAAATAACAATAATCCGATCAGATCCAGCAACGGTTATCCAACAACTTATGAGAGTTTGCCAACTTACTATCTTCAATTAATCAGTACTTAGCATATCAAAAGGGTACTACCACCGGTCCACACACTGAGAGGCAATAAAATGATAATTACAACAGCCCCAATCACCATATCTATCGTTTACAGCTTATTTCCTGATGGAAACATACATAGTTTATTTCTTTTGCCTTGTTTTATTATGCGATATAAACGTATGTAAAAGGGATGTATTCAGAGCCATGTCTCACCTCCAGAATATATGGCATTTCATCAGGAGTGCTATCAAAACCTTGGTATCAAAACGTCAGTAAACTGTAGGAGATCGTCAGAGATCCACCTATACATATCCACTACCATGACCCCCAAACTACCTTGGTGTATTCCACCATACCCTATCGCCAATGTGAAGCGTTCTTTTCTTGAGCTATCATTCCTGACCCGCATTATTCGTATTAATGCAACGGATTTATTTATAGTACATATCTATTATAAGGACCAGAGATGCTTTTTTTTTATTTTGGTCAATGCATTTTTATTTTTAAACATGTAATATCATGGGATTATAATAATTAGAGTATAGTAACAGTACAGTAAGTACAAGTAGACTCCACTTAGTTACACCTATCCCGATAATGTAGGACAATAACTATAAACCATAGGTCGGCGTCCTATACACTGTCTAGTACTGATATTAGGGTATATTAGGGCATAGCCTGTAGCCAGGGTCTCAGTCTTGTTGAAGTCCAGTATGTGTGTGACCATGAATATACCCAGTGGTGGGATCTAGATTATGTTATAGTAGGCAGTCCCACAATACCTTGGCTAGTGGAATCCTGACTGTTGAGGCTTGTCTGACCAGTACATCCTCGCTTTGATGTGGCTTGCTGGTACCTCCATGTCTGGGAATTCTGCGAAAACAAATTGGTCATCTGTCAATCTTGTTTGCACTACATATTTGCCATGGTAGGGATGGGCTTTCCTTTGTATTTTTTCCTTTCCCCATTATTTAGGCTTTTCTCTATAGCCTTAGAGAGGCTTGCTTGCAGCACTGAATGGAGGACTTTCACACAGGTGGAATATGGGTGTCAGGTCTGGCACCATAAATCTGTGAGTTGTTGAGTTGTTACCGGGGGAAAAGGGTGTTTTCTGTATACTACTAACATTATACATCTAATACTGCAGTAGGAGTATGCGCATGTGTGTACATGTATATGGCTGATGCGAGTAGGTGGATACGAGTAGAGTAACTCCGTTGAATTTCATCAACGTCTCCCCACTTGACCTCTCATACCTGCATACCTGATAGAAAGGGCCCTTACTGCCAGTCCACTATATATGTACTAGTCTATATGCCCCGACCCGACCCTATTACCTGTGCAAAAACTGATTGCATTGTTGCGGTCATTTTTACTTGGTCTGATTCAAAGCTAAACCTGCCTGAACGCAAACCAAGAGAATATTTACTTGCCATGAAAAGCCCATTTACCCAATAATTTCAGCTCGGTTGCCTCCAGCAACCCAAATTCAATTAGTTCATTCAGTGCTTGAGTGGAATTTAGATTTGATTTATGTTAATGTATTCACATTTGAGAACAATGTGAAAATAGTTTTACTTTAGTGCTTAGTCTGCAGAATTTGGACTGATATTAGATATAAGCCATCGGCCATAGAGCTGACGAGGACACTACAGAATGGGGTAATAACACCCATAATCATGCTGGAATGAGGTTGAAACAACAGTTGATGGGGATAATGTGAACCTTAAGTAATCAGCACTTTGTTGAATTGAGCTACAGCTCTCTTAAAATATATAGAGGCTCACAATTGCTTTAGCCGAGTAGAATAATAGGATATGGGAAGTAGAATATAAGGCCTGGTGGTTTGTTCACGAGATTGCAAAGCTGTCTCTTAAGAGATTTTGATACTTCAAATTACTACATTGCCAATGAAACTCATGAATATGTGTAAGAACGTCTTGAAATACAATTTTAGATTGGTTGCAAATAAGCATAGATTATATTCTTTTTTTTTTAGGATATTAACTTCAAGATGTTATGATACTGCATTACAACGGCTCTTGAACTCTTACTCATCATATCGCTTCCAATAGATAACATATGTATGTAGGAGACTAGTTAAGCGAAGTAACATATCATCTCCCTTACTTTCCCTCACATACATCCCCCGATAGACAAATGAAAACATCGCATTTCAAGATGTGTGCCCTGAAATAGAAGTCAATGTAATGAGTGTTCCAAGAAATCTACCCGGGCAATCTTGTTCTACACACGATTGCTTGGAGCCATGAATGTAATGGGAAATCAAATGCAATTGCTGACCTTCGAGATGAGAGTTAAATTCTAATTAACGGAGGGTAACTGGAGAAGAATCATTCTTCTGTGCCTTTGTTTCAGCCTCCATCTTTTAGGAATTAATACTCGTGATCTGAATGTAATGAAAAAGTTCATTGGATCTATTCATTACTGTTGTTGGAATAAGGATACAAACACACAATGTTTTGGGTTTAATACCATTGGGAAATGTGAAGGAAGTGGAGAACAAAGCCAATATCAAATCAGATGTCATAAATGAGCCATGAGCTTTTCCTTAAGAATGCTTGGCAGTTAATCCAGATCTGTAAAAAGCTAAAGGTAATCTAGCCTCATTAGTTCCGAGTAATGGGTATTTGGACACAGATCTCTAGCAGGAACAAATCTAAATGGCTAATTTCGACAAGCATTGGTTGTTAGGCTAATCATAGATTGGGCTTTTTGTGAGGCCTGAGCGGAAATTATGAAGGGAATTTTACATTACATGTATTATATAAAAATTAGAATAACACACTGATCTATAGTCAAACCCAATAAGTAGAAATTTAAACAAATTATTGGAACATGTACTACCACACAATACATTCACGTTCCCTCAGCTATATACATGGCCAAAAGCTGTTGCATAGACATTAGGACATCTGGAACCTACAGTTTCAGTAGGAATGAGTATTTACATTAAGGAGAGGCTAGCTTTAATGTGAGTGGGTGAGGGAACAGATTGCTCCCCATTGTATCGAGCACTTCCGTCTATATTCTGTTACAACTCCTCTGTCTTTGAAGCTGAGCCTGTCATCATCTATTATAAGAGACAGCGAGCATAGATTCTTCTCCTACTCTGGTGAAATCTGGTGAAATGCTGCACATAGAAATAGGCTTCTATCTAATGTTTGGAATCTCATATATAAATTGTGCATGTATGTATACATCAAATTGACTTTTTCTTAAAAGAAACCTTATTTTGCTTCCGATGTGATTTAATATGATGTGTGATATTATAGAACAGTGATGCTAGAATCACATCCATCCTGGTACGACTCCACAACCCACCACTTCACCAACATCCAGCTTACATACCCTCAGGCAGAGTTTCCAATCACTAGATTGAGGTTAGGGTAGGCACTCTTCACATCTTCCAAGATGACGATAACGATGATGATGTAGATAATTAGGATTAGGTCGCTGCCAATCTCCTTTCGCGTCTTACCTCAAGCGCCTAAGCTTGATACATAACGATCATTACTGTATCCGGGGGGGGAAGTTCTGAGACTGTGACCCTTCTTTCATATAGCAGCTTCTGAAGGAAATAACAAGACCAAAGAGGGGATCTGCTCGAGACCCCTTTGCGAGTTTAACATCTGGGATCTGTTTTACTTTAGAAAGTTTTAAAACTACATAGTAATGTCATACTAGAGTCAACAACCCTACTTTGACCAACATAAATCAACTCTTCTCTTTTCTTTCATGATTTTATAGTAAACATGCAACATTACTCAGGTTAGCGGTTGAAAATGCAACATTATTTTCAACTTGTTTTATCTAACATTATTATACAATTTATAGTTTCAGACAAGGTAATAGGATTTTTGGCGTAACACTGTCACAATAGAGCCAATCCTGCACCTTCCTGGTTATTTTATTGTGAATGATATCTGAAAGAGTTTCTGTAATAACACCCAACTAACGCAATGTTGTTATTCATCCATAGATCGGTTATTGAAATAGGAGATAATTTTGCCCTTCCTAGCAAAAATAATAATATCTATTTTATTTTTTATGCAGCAACATTTCAGAGATATGCAGAGTCATCCCCGACCTTTTACTGCAATGTATGCAGATTTCATCAGGAATTCATGGCATTTCATCTGTAGTTAATCATATTAAAACGTTAATAGCTGCAAGTAATGCACTGAGCAGGCCTGATGAGATCAGGCACTGGCATGCCCCTAGCGCTACACTGTTTTTTTTTATTTGAGATGACAAAATTGCCAATCCCGTTTATTTTATACTGGATATAAAAAAGAGCTTGTTCAGCTCGATGAGTATTTTACATCCAGTTTTTCAATAGAGTAGTAACAGTAACATAAGACTATATGGTTTACAATCAGTATATGGAGCCCAGGCGTAAATATATAACCTGAGTCTCACTTATATAATTATTACGTTGTATATCAAATACAATAATGATGAATTAAATTATGTTTTATCGCTATTACATAATTCTTGGATATGTTTCTATACCTAAGAAGTTACTGTATTTAAACAGCACAATGTGCTGTACATTTACAGCACTTTTTGCTGTAGTTGGTATTACAGTACTATTTGCTGTATAATTACAGCATTATATACTGTAAATTGGGTCTCCGGCAATGTTGCTGTACATTTACAGTACATTGTGCTGTAGATTTCCGCAGCTAGGTGGCAGCAGTAGACTATTTCTGTATTAATTATTCCACCAAACCCTTTCGCAGGTCAAATAAAGCCTCATAAACTCTCTAGACATCGTAGAATAAGAATGGATGAGAGAGACTGAATGCAGTTATCATTAAGTGTATTGATATTTGCATGATAATACAAAATATAATACAAAAAAACAGCAAAAGTATAGAATAGACACCACATTGGTGGGAAAAGTTAAATACTTAAGTGCCCGTACTGGGGAAAAGCTGGTATCGAATACGGTTCAGCTGTATTGAAGCAGGATTAACCATTACATTGTGTAGTGTGTATTATCCTAGCTGAGATTGAACTATTATACAGGAAAGTACTCTCCATGCATGTGTATTAATTGATATGAATTGATGAGAACAACAATATGAAACCTACAGTAGAAGTTGCTGTAACCTTACAGCACCCAGTTGCTGTACATGTACAGCAAAATCTACTGGAACAAAAGTTGCCAGCAACTTTTGCTGTAGATGCACAGTAGAAGTTGCTGTAAATTTACAGTAGAAGTTGCTGTAAATTTACAGTAGAAGTTGCTGTAAATTTACAGCAAGTCAGTTGCTGTACACCTACAGCAAAATCTACTGGAACAAAAGTTGCCAGCAACTTTTGCTGTAGGTGTACAGTACTTACTTCTTACAGTGTAGTAGCTCTCTTGGTTAATTCCACTAAGCCCTATTCCCAATGTGCAGCCCACCCTATAATTGAGTTATTCTTTCTGAACGTACTGTCATTATTAGAATTAGTCCTAGGGATTAAATGATTATAGTACCATATAATGGGACTAGTGATGATTCTCTTTGTTCGGGGAATACATCAGTGTAACTGTCATGGTTATTCTTTATATTTCCTGCTACACTGTAATTATACTTTCAAATAGCGACTTGTATGCTATTAGGGCTGTCATTGACAGAACTACTTGAGGATGTCATTTCCTTGCCCCGGCCTTTAGTTGTGTAGTTAGTGTGCAGAATAATTAGAAAAGTAGAATTTGCCTGGAAAACTACCTTGATGCTTATTATTGGGAAATTATACCTTACGACTAAGAATAGGGAAGGCATACATGCCTCAGGCTTAGTAGTGAAAAGGGTATGACCAGTTCGAACCCAACAACTTAAAGAGTATGTAGGATTCATAGAATATTGATGGTATTCTACACTGAAAACCTCAGGGTCGTCATTTTGACAATACCAAAATTAACAACTTTAGGTCATCAAGGTAACCAGGTCTCGGCTAACCCAGGGCATGCCATCGTTGCCAATACTCGGTGCGTCGGTACTTTTCCCGATGGCCTTGTCGCCACCTATGCCTGCGTCAGAGTTTTTGTCAACAGTCTTCACCTCATATTTTTTTAGTACAATCTAGTTAAAATTCTGTTGACTTTAATGTCTACAGGCTTACCTAATACAAAGATACTTATTCAGTCTACATGCTCGTATCTTTTGGAAGTTTTTAAATTGTGTTATCAATTACAAAAATGACTTCATGTGTCGAGATCATGTGCAAACCTACTAAAAATGAATTGGTTATTCGTTTGTGATTTTTTCTTCAACCCTGGGAAAACTCTCACATGTGTCATTCACAGGATAGGGGTCCCCTCTAGGTTAATCCGAGATATCTTATAGCTCCCATGTTGAATAACAGAGAAATATCTACTTAAATATTGTCATCAAATGTGAGAAACTTCTGACAGTCGCCATTCCGCTGGTACCCACCAGACTTCACGTAGCCTGTGGCACACCACTCCACTCACACTGCCTCAACCCTTGCCGGCAACCAGCTACATACAGTACGAGCACTTCCGTCTGCAGTCGGCACGTTTTTTGAAAACCGTCCCTAAACATCCAGCAAAATGATTCTAAATAAGTGGATCTCTCTCGTTACAATTGCACCGAGTTTATACAGGTCATCATTGTGACTACATAAGGTAGTCATATCTGATCCATATAGACCAAAGTTGTCATAATGACAACCTTAGGTAGTCACATGGATTGGGTAGTCAGAATGACTACCTTAATGTTGTTGTTTTAGGTATTGTAAATTTGAAGACCTAAAGTCATCAGCAATGACAAGTCTCAACACCATTGGGTAGTCATTCGGACAACCTAGGGTATATCTGGGTGTTGGATGTGGAACATTCCCTGTCACTTGCTGCCCCCTAGGGTAAATTGATTGAAGTAAATTTTCAGCCATGAGATATAAACTGGTGAAAGGGAGCAAAGTAGTCTATACCTTCAAGGCCATCATTCTCACCCATACACAACTTATTTATAACATGTAAAGCTACTTAGTTTAATCAAGAGTAAACCAAATATGTGAAAGGGATGCCTCTCATTAGGAGGTGAACTAATTAGAGACTACATTCATACACCATTCTCCAGAGCACTTTCCATTAGTCATTATGACAACCTAGGTCGTCATAATGACTAGGGACCTTCCTCTGGGTTTTCAGTGTAAAATGTTTTGCATAGCCAGGTTATGTAAACCTCTGTCCTCTGGGACGGCCCGTAGCCAACCTTTTAGTTTCTATTCTAAGACGCTGAGAGTTACTGTGATAAAATTATACGACTAGTAATAGGGAAGCCATACATGCCTTAGGGTGAATACTGAAATACAGTTCAAACATGACAACTTTAAGAACAACTTACAATTATGTACAAAACCAATTAAGATTGTATGCGTGCTCTTTGGAACAGCCCCTTGTCAACCTTCTTGTATCTATCCTCAGAAGCTGAGAGGTATACAAAAAGGGTCTATCAGACCTTATGGCTCATTCGTAGGTATGCTTTCGTTTGACGTCAGCCCACTCTTAGCCAGAGTTAAAGCAATAAATTCATTAACAGAATTCACTGAAAGCAATTTAGAAATTCACCAGCAACAGCCATAATTCGGTGCTGCCCTCTATCCATGCTCTATGGTATATCTCCTTGTCACATGTATACTGGGGGCGTCAATGGGGAACTGTCCCTATTGCTATCACGGGTTCTGTGCTTGACTGGGGGTATAGATGGGGGGTCCCCATGTCGCCTGTCGATTTTAAGAAATGCCCATGTCCCTTGTCACTATCTTTCTATTCCTCCTGTCGATTTTAAGAAATGCCCATGTCGCCTGTCGATTTTAAGAAATGCCCATGTCCCTTGTCACTATCTTTTTATTTCTCCTGTCGATTTTAAGAAATGCCCATGTCGCCTGTCGATTTTAAGAAACAGCCATGTCGCCCTGTCGATTTTAGGGGTCTACCCCCATTTGACTGTACCCCTTTGACTTCAGTACCTTATATAATACTTTTATAGCCTCCACTATACCATTTCTCTTTCAGATTTGTACCCCCCCCCCCATCACTCCTCCAAGCGAGGAACTGAATAAAACAACGTTTTAAAAGGATTATTTCGCAGATAGTTCATTTGTATTTCGTCCTCACTAAAGTGTACAGTAACTGGTTTCTTATGAGGGACTGAAATACAAAGTTCGACCGTAATGTTCGGGTCTACTTCATATTCTTGGCTATGGACCTTATGTCACTACTAATTTACCACTCGCTACACACAATTACCATTAACTATGCGTTGTTCTGAGAAGTACCACATACTCATCCTTGTCAACCTGTCTGCTTTCTTACAGTCCTACGTCAACTGCGCTTTGGGCATCCACAAGATTGGCTCCGTCATGATGTGTTTTGGCGCCATGACGGCTTTGACGGCACTCTTCATTGGCGCCATCTCGCGGCATATCAAGCGGTTCGCCATTATGACGTCAGGCACACTCTTCAACACGGGCCTGCTGATCGTACTACTCTGGTGGAAACCACGTCATGATGACCTGCCCATGTTCTACGTCATAGCGTCCTGCCTCGGACTCTGTGACGCCATCTGGCAGACGCAGACTAACAGTGAGTAATTTTGTTGGTGTTGTTAGTTGCTGTTCGTTTATTTGTTCAATCATTTTGTTGCTGTAAATTTATTGCCATAGTGCAGTGATGATGTAAGAGTATTCATACACATGTTTCTCACAATACTTACCACAATCCAGCATATATATCATAACAGGGGACATTCCAGTGGAGGGCAGGCTAACATTGACATGTAATACTGTAGACAGGGTTCGAAGTATTACTACCAGCCTTCATTAGGCTGTCTGTAAGACAGGCAGTATACCCAACTTACTAACCAAGTCCACCCTGAACATTCAGTAATGGTGCCAGCCCCAGTACGTGTTGTGAATACACACCTTCTAGTCACTTAGTAGCACACACGGAGGTCAATTTGCTCATGGATGGTCATGTGATATATGATGTAGGGTACCCCTGGAGTGGGGGGAAGGTTTCTACCTTTCTAAACGATTTCCCTGCCTCGGATGTATAGTAACATTTTTATCTGATCAAGGGTGACTTCTTGCTACACTCAAGATCCAAATCTTCTTGACAGAGAATTATTGGCTAACCAAGCTTAAGATTGTTTATCATTGTGATGTGACATGGGTACACTCTCCACGCTACATTTACATAGGTTAGCATTACACTGTAACTCACAGGTTCCTAAGTCCCTCATGCACATGGAATAGAATATTCATCTTGGCATAGCTTCTTTGGAAATAAATGATGCTTGGTCACAGAAAGACACCATCTTTGACTGGTCGCGATGCCATACGGAGGCTCTTTATATTTTAACTCACACTATCAAATTGATGTTGATAAAATTAATATACGTCTGGTTAAGGCTATGTCTCACTGGGTGCCATCTCTGACCGGCCTGAATGGAAACGGTTTATTTAGGTCAGATGTAGATAGAATTTGGCTGAAAAGGTTAATGGATATTATAACTCTTTAAATCAGAATTTAGTTGCCTATTTTTATCATCATCTGCCCTAAATAAACCGTTTTTATTCAGGCCAGTAAGAGATGGCACACGGTCAGAGATGGTACCTGGTCAGAGATGAAAACATTGGCCCAAGTTCGTGTGCTAATAGTAATATGAAGGCATCAATATCCCTCCATAGGCTCTTCTGACTTGCAGCACACAGCTGTCATATACCTCTGTGGATCCAATGTACTAGGTATTAAGTGTTGTTTCAACCAAACAAATGATACTATATATATACATATTAGTAATGGGTGCCTGGACATGGGGTATGACTCATGAATTCATGCTGAAGTCATGGGAGCCAGTCCCATTTATAATCCACACAGGTATGGGAGGTCGGTGGTCGGGTGGGGTGCGGCTCATGTGTATGTATGATATGTGGATATGTATAGCATGCTGCCTGGCTGTCAGGAGCCGTGAGTAACTCCCACCGACAGTGGTAATGTGTTGGTGGTGTGTCAGGGAGAGCTGCTCATTGATTGAGTGCAATAAGCAGCTCATTAGTAGAGCAGCTCACTGTATACCAGTTGGACAGACAGGGTCTTGTTCGAGGTAGCTAGGGACAGCTAGTAGCACAAATAGCCATCTTTCACAAATCTACTACTAGAACGGAAATACAGAAGCAGAGCTCATTTTCACATAGGTGAGGATTGCACATGAACTAAATAAAACTAAATCCTATTGATGGATCCTAATTTGTAACTGGGTATGCAAATGCTATTAACTAATAATGCCCGATGTGGATTCTGTTTTTTAGCACAGTATCAGACTCTAGAGAGTGTCATGGTGGGCTTTTGAATAATTGCCCCATAAGCCAGCGGCACTAACACATGAATATAGAACAGTTCTACTTTTTATCATGTGTCATCAACGGCCTGAGATAGTGAAGCCACGGGTGGGTATTCGGCGTAAGCCCAGCTTGTATATGCAACCTGCAATTCATTGGCACTCCCCTCTATTCAGATGGATGTTTCATGTGTATGGGCAGCGCTTAAGTCAAAGCAAGACAAGCAGGTTTTACAGTTATTTTGTTTGACATTATTGACTTCCAGCTGTACTAGCCGTAATTGTATTGGTTTTACAATCATTGTCCTCCAAGCGCATCCAAGCCATTCTGCCTCCCAAGGCTATTGTTTACTTCATTAATCATTAATGCATAGCAATATCAGAGAGTAAGCGATATAAGAAGATTATTGTAATGCAATGTACCAGCCATATGATTAGGCCATTTATTTTGTTCACAGTCATATCTCTGTAATCTATGAATAATCCTCCCCTGTCAACTGCTGGTGGTGAATTATCATCAAAACAAATAACCAGTTCTCTGCACCCCGGGGGGTTGGAGTTGCTAAATATAATAGATTAATGCTAACTAGAGTCAATGCTTGCCTAGCCATGAAATCAACTATGATTGATGCTCGCCCATAAAGGTTAATGATTCTAGCAAGGTATTGACAGCCTTAGTGTGTGACACTGTCTGAAGGGTCCAATAGAAGCCATGTTTTAGGCTCACTTGTTTAAGCAATACAGACAGATGAAATAGCCTAAGGATGGCTGCTATGTTTGACTATAAGTCATTTACATCTCCTCACTGCTGGTGCCAGCTAGAGTGTTTCTAAATCCTTGCTCTTACAAGACCACCTCAGTACATCCCCCAACCTTTCAATATGCCTCCGGGTATGGTTAAGTGGATCCTCAGAGTACAACTGAGCTGTAGTTTAGCACGGTGGGTGGAGAGATGGTGGAGCAAATACCAAAATTGATATAGATGTTTTTATATACACCCTGAGAAAAGTGAGCGTCATTGTCGCCAAAAGCACCCTCACCTGAAAGTCAGGCACTGCCTGGCTTTCAGGTGAGCGTGGTTTCAGCAACAGTGAGGCTCACTTTTCTGAGGGTGTACTTTATTTTCCACATGACTGGTGAAAGGGAGTGGGAGGAGGTGTCTGGCCATGTAAGGGCCGTTGAGGGCTCTCATCGATCATGGTACGGAGAACTGGTAAAGCTGCCACCTACCCTGTTATTGTCACATCCCATATAACTCATGCACGCCCTCCCTGATCCTGCTTCATCATGTGGGAATCATATCTCAGACATGAATTATTACATGTAACTGTAAAAGATAGATAAGCTCTAAGTGCACTGTATCTCGATCTTATGCACTAAAATAGATTAAAAATATAATATATTAAAAGATAATTGTGACTCTTTAGTGTAGATCTGGCTCTAAGAGGAATTCTCATGGCTTGTTCCCAGCATTGAGTAGCTGATGTAATTCTCAAGAGACGAGGGTTAAAATGTTCCATTAAAACAATGGGATGGTCTCCATGGCAACCAGAAAGTGCCATATGTGTCAATTCCACATAGAAAAGCCCATTTACATGCCACGTAGAAAATGCTCGCATCAAAGATGGAATACTTCCCAGAATACTACTGTACATTATTTTCCATCAAAGAGGACTCTAGAGCATTACATTTATGTATCTATTTTCGACTATTTTGCCAAATGTTGCGATCTCTCCTGCCAGCAAAATGCAGTACAAAAACCCTCCCCCCTCTCTGCCATGAAGCTGGGTCCCCTAAGGATGGCTATTATAATATGCTCATCAACTCCACTGCAATTGTAAAACTTCACTGCAATTGGATTTGAATATTTGGAGGGGAGCAGCACTATGGGAGATGATGAAACATTCTTTAGCTTCAAATGCAATATCATCAACCAATGAAATACAATTGTATGAAAAATGATATCACCTTGAGCAGCACATCCATAGCAACATCCGGTTGAGGCTAGATGGGTGACTATAAGGGGATAGCTGGCAGGAAGGTTTGATGAGTGGATGAGGGAATTGGTAGCTCTATGGCTGATGTTGACCACAATAAGATTAGTTGATTTCTAGGTGGATGGTTGGGTTGACACAAGGGGCCTTGATAGGCTCACAGGATGATGAGTAGATTAATAGGGTGCCAGGGAGAGACCGGAGGAATGGGGGAACTAGTGGTTGGATACACCCTTAGAAAAGTGAGCGTCACTGTCACCGAAAGTCAGGCAGTGCCTGACTTTCAGGTGAGAGTGCTTTCAGCGACAGTGATACTCACTTTTATGTGGGTGTAGATGAATGGATGTTTAGTTCCCTGGAGGGTGGATGGGTACAGGGAAATCTTGATTGGACTGTATGGCTAAGTGGATACGAAGGGTGGTATTGATAGGTTGGATTAGTGGATAGGGGAATGATAGGTGGCTAGGTTCTAGAAAGGGTGAATTTGTGTATGAGAGAAATGATAAGCTAGCAAGGTAGATAGCTTGGTAAATTTTGAAGTAGATAGGGTACAGATAGGCAGGCACAGATCTATATGCCTCACAGTATTAAATCTCTCCTTGTTGCTCTTCTATGAGGCACGATGAAAGCAGTGTTCACTACAGGAAGCTAACATCAAGGCCGTTTGAATGTTTATGTGCCCTTAGAAGTATTTACAGCATGTCTACTCCTGAGCCTTGACTGTATATCAAAGGCAAAGTCATGTCTCCCCTTCTTACACCCCTCGCCCCGGCACTCCCCCTTTTAGAGACTGCCTGTCTAGGCATACAATATATAACAGACCTCTTGCCAAGTCTATGGTCTTGAATGAACTATTTTACCAGGCTGCATAAACCAAGTATAGTCGTCATTATGAGCGTAAAAGTACCATTTGTACATAGTCACAAAGACCTTGGACACTATTGTATGGATAGTAACTGCGCCCCATTATTTTTATAAGATATAATACAGAAAAATGCAAACCTCAGGGAATTTGTCTTTTTATATGACAGGATTCTACTGATGATCTTCCATATGGACATGAGGTAGGCCTATGACTCATGAATACTGAAGTCTTGCATGGGAGCTAGTCTTCTACATCCTACATACACTGATATTCCTAGGCTCCCTGTACGACCAATCTATCAGTCACTAGTGCCTAACCTAGTTAGTCATTTTTTGGCTCCCTATATGACCAACCTAGATTAGTTATCATTGTCAGGTTGGTCACTACTGACCAACCCACCTTAGTCTTTTTATTTCCAGGGGGAGCCACCGAGTGGTCATGACAGGTGGCCCCAACTAGTGGTATACAAATACAACACACCAATGATGAACCTAGGTTAGCCACTACTGACTGACCCCTCGGTCATTTTTGAATATAACTTTGCCATTGTGACTAACACTCATATGACCAACCTAGGTTAGTATGTACTGACTAACCCTTTCAACCTATGGATTTTCAGTATACAGGTATGGGAGATGGATGGGTAGGTGGGGGATCAGGTCTTGTGTATGTATGACATGTAAATCCTGCTGCCTGGCTCTCATGAGCCGTGAGTAACTCCTGCTGACGGGGGTAATGTGTTTGTGGTGTGTCTATGTGATCTGCTCATAGATTGGGTGCAATGAGGAGTTCACTAGTTGAGAAGCTCCCTGCATATTAATTGGACTGGCGTGGTCTGATGTGTGACAGCTATAGATAGCTAGAACTGCAGAAATAGAGCCATCCCTAACAAATCCACTACAAAGAAATCATAGAAGCACAAACATGGATTATACATATAAACTGACCAAAAGTGAAAAGCCATCTTAATAATAGAACTTCTGCCGATGGCCATTGGAGCTCTTGTAATGCATGTATCTTACATTAAATCTTCTCTACAAGTTCCAATGTAGTCCGGATCTGTTCTTTTTCTACAGCCTCTTTCTCATCAGTCCTATGATATCAAATATATTTGGGCACAATCTGGTTGAGTGGAATACTCCTTTTTGGTTCAGCACGTCAATTGCAGTGAAAGAGCCCCTTGACAAAAAAAAGCGGCTGGATACAATACTCCCATTTACACATAGATCTGAGCATTCCCAGGTTGGCATTTGACTGATACATGCCCTGTAATCCGCCTACACTAACACATGCGTAAAAAACAGCTCTGCTTTTTACTGTGTGTCATCAATGGAGCGAGGTAGTAAAAGGACGGGTCGATACACGCTGTAAAGCCCGGCTCATATGCAACCTGCAATTTATTGCCAGTTCCCTCTATTCAGATGGATCTTCATGTATATATATGACACAGGGCTAAAGGCAAGGGCACTAGCTTTTACAAGGCTGTTAAAAAAGCCGTTATGTTGTATTGCCTTAGGGTGTGTTATACTATTTGCTTTCAGCCAATCTTATATTCAGTGACTATAACTAAAATATTATGAATCATTCCCTTGATGGGTGGTGTAAATGCTAGATGCCAGGAACGCTGCATCTATTTATGATACTGATAAGAATAACTAATAACACTTATTGCTCTCTGTCTTACGTTCAATCCTACATATAGCCTAACCCATTGTGGCAAGATTATGCTTGGCTATAATTATAGTGGGCATTTGCATGGCAAAAAAGGGTTTTACTGGAATCACACTCTTAGCAATGGAATTCATGCTTTAGGATCAGATGTTGTGTAAAGCTCCATAGAAATTGCTTCAGCATTGCTGCTATGTTTGGCTGTATAAAGTCATTTTCTTCTACTCGCTATTGGCGCCAGCTAGAGTGTCTCTAAATCCTTCCACTTAGTACACCTCCTCAATACATCCCCAATCTTTCAATATGCCCCGGAGCATGGGTAAATGGATTCACAGAATACAACTGAGATGTAGCTTACCCTGTGGGGTGGAGAGACAGTGCAGCAAACACCAACATTGATAGAGATATTTTTATACGCTGTATTTTCCACATGACTGGTGAAAGGGAGTGGGAGGAGGTGTCTGGCCATGTAAGGGCCGCTGAGGGCTCACATCGATCATGGTATGGAGAGCTGGTAAAGCTGCCACCTACCCTGTTATTGTCACACCCCACACACACCATTCACACCCCCTCCTAGAGGATACTTCATCCTCGATCTACGGAAACCCATAAGTGACATAACAAAAAAGAAATACACTTGAAAGAACAAGGAGTTTCCGAATGAAAAATCCTTCCCAGCCATCTGATAGTTATCATTAAGCTGAGGGATAGGTTATAAATGAATAATGTTGCGCAATTTATCAATTATTTATAGCAGGTTGTGTAAACTTGTCTCTGTGAAATGTTCGGCCACTTAACTGACCTTTGAAATATCCTGTGATAAAACCTTACTCCAATATGGCAGTTTTCATTTTTCTTGAAATGTAATTCTCTCCCTTGTGGGCTTCCGTATCCTACTCTCCCAATCCCTCACCCCTCACCCTCACACCCCCCTCTTTCTATCAATAACCATGCATGCCTCTCATACCAATATGCTCATTAACTGCACCGTATGTTTTATAAAACTACATCGCAATTGGAATTGAATATTTGGAGGGAAGGAGCACTATGGGTGATGATGAAACACGCTTCATCTTCAAATACAATATGATTGACCAATGAAGTACCACTGTGTGAATAATGGCATTACCTTGAGGAGCACATTCATACTCATAGCAATTTCAGGTGGGTTGAAAGAAGGGAGAAGATAGTAGGAAGCTTGGAGGATGGGTGGTTGAGTAGAGGGGATGATCAGTCGCTGGGGTGGGTTATTGGGTTTGTCAGGGGTGCGTGGGTCATGGTAAGATTGGCAGATGGCTAGGTGAAGGTTTGGGTTGACATACTCAGGGGGACTGGATAACCACACATAATGATTAACTAGTACACATGGTGAATCAATAGGGTGTCAGAAGATGGGTGCATTAATGGGGGGAATGGTGCGTGGATAGATGGATGGATGTCTAGTTCCCTAAAGGGGGGATGGGTTGACCAGATGCTTAATGGGACAGGGAGCTAGGTGGATGGTTGTGTGGATTATTGCAACTTGGTTGTATTTATGAATTAGTGGGTAGGAACAGTTAAGAGAGGAATGATATGTGGCTAGTCTCTGAGATTGAATACAAAGATGGTGAACAAATGTATGAGACCAATGATAAGTTAGATAGGTGGAAGGCTGTATATGATTTGAAGATTCTTGGGTAGAGATCGACAGACAGATCTATAAGCATCACAGTATTATATATCTATCTCTGTTGCCCTTCTATGAAGCAAGTTGAAAGCAGTGTTCTGTGCAGCAAGCTAACATCAAGACCGTTTGAATGTTTATGTGCCTTTAGAAGTATTTGAACAGCATGTCTTCTTCTGAGCCTTGACTGTAGATCAGAGGCAAAGGCATGTATCTCATTCTCACAAGACTTACATTATGATCTCTATCCAAAGCGCTATGCCATTGGATGCACTATTTTGCTACACTGCATAAACTAAAAAAGGAGGAAAGAATCATGATATTATATTTTGTGCATAGCTATAAAGACCTTCTTTTTTATGCCGGGGTTTATGTATGGGGAGTGACTGTGCACCTTATGGCTAGAAGATGGCTATATGCAGCTTAATTTTCATCATGATACAAAAATTACAAACCAGTTTCCTTCAATATGGAAGATTTCCATTGTACGCACTTGCTTTGTTCAGAGGAGAAATATTTAAGCTGCCCTGTCTTGTACTGTACAGCAACACAGCATCCAGAACAATGTGTTTTACGAGGTATCAATCTCTTTTTACTTGGTATTAATCAGCAGATATTGTTATGGTATGATAAAATAGATAAAATGAATCTAAATATCCATTTTAATTCAATCCATTCGATTAGGATCTTTATTACCTCCAACAGTATTTCCTGCCTTATGGTGTATGAACAATCACCACTGCTGAAATGTAACCCGTTGTATTGTTAGTGTATTTGCATTTATATTAACATGTCATTGGTAAATTGAGTATCTTATAAAAGCATTTGATACTAACCGTTGTTAAATGTTTCAGCACCTGCAGCTTGAACTATGACATATGCCATGTTGACGGCCAATTGTTGACGAATATTTGACAGGCATAGCTCACTTCAGTCCTAGCATCAACAACCACTGCTCACACAGTCACTGTCGATGCCAGTCAGATCACACAATACTCATATTACTGCTTTGGCACATAGGCTTTTGGGTGACAATAAATGCACATGTATTCCATAATCAATGCAACTTGCAGACATGTTGATTCAAATCAATCCCAGGCAACCGGTGGGTATACATGCTGACATCATGATGCCGGCACAAATTCCCACTACATTAACGTGCCTTGAGTATTTATTTACGTATTTGGCTCAAACTCCTGACTTATGTTGTTTTAGGATAGAGGAAGGACAAATCAGAAAGTTCTTTATATAATTAAACAAGTTCATATTATTAAAAGGTATATATCTCGGCTCCTTGGAACACTTTTTGATACATCTCTAACCCTAGCGGTTCATTTTTTATTGCCTCACAAACTCGATTGTCCTTTTTCGGGTGACTCCGAGACCAAAATAAGGTGATTATGTACATAATGTCTTGAAGTACATAACAGCAACTAATAACTTTGTTTACAAACTGGGACAACATATATCTTAAGGCATACCAAGAATGGATACCCTCAGAAAAATAGTTTTTGAGATACAGCTCGATGAATATTGAAGATTTATCAAAAATATCAAAATTTTAACAACATACTCTCATTTTACCCAATTTACTCAAAATGGTTTAATTAATCGTCAAAATCACTCTACAATATCCTGATGGTATATACTTTGGGAAATATGGACCATTAGGATCCTTCGTTGAACCTACTTGGCACAGTATTGGCCTAAAAAGCGGCTATTTCACCTTATTTCGGTCTCGGAGTCACCCGGGTGACTCCGAGACTAAAATTAAAAGTTGTATAAATGTAGGTTAAATTAGTGGAATCATCAGATTTCTGGTTTAGAGCATTAGAGGGGGTGGATAGGAAGCAGTGGCACTAAAGATAACTAAAATATATAGGATATTAACAATTCTGTGTGGGTTTTACTATTATCAGCAAGGCGAGTGACTCCGAGACTAAAATAAGAGGGTGACTCCGAGACCAAAATAAGTATCACAATACACATTTGGTCCTGAAGGCTGGAATATTTGATTTTTTTCAAAATTGCTTTTTTCTGGCAAAAGACACAATAGTTACCTCACGATCTGGGGTACAAGGGATACTGTTTGGATCTTGTTTATTTACTGTATAGTGGTATCAAAATAAAAGGACATTTGAAAACTTTGCTGACAATATACACTTAAATGGCTGTGGAAAAAAAAAAAAGGTACATATCTAGTGAAATCCTTGTGAATCAATTAACTATACCATAGGCCTAATAGAAAATTATATTAGGGATAGGCTGTTACTGTCTTAGTAGACATGGGAGACATGCAAAACATGTCATCTAAAGGGTTTTTGACGTTTTTAAGGGTTCTTGGGCCTTTGGAGGGCCTAAAAACAAAAAATATTGGGCCAATACACATAAAAAAGAAAAATCCTGAATCGTTGAGATGTTTTCTCACATATACCAAATTTTTTAAAAGATTGGTGCAAAACTGGTTATTCTGTAGGGCTATAAGCCTGAAAAGGGCCAGAAATATCCAAAACAACATAGGTCAGAGGTTTGAGCCATTTACTATATATTCATGGCATAGTAGTGAGTCGTAAATCCATATGTATAAGTCTAGCACCAGACCGCTAGGGTCATCAACTCTTTGAACAATTCTATTCCATTACAATCACGGTTGCACACTACCAGGTGGTTTACTAACAACCCATATCATCAATACATTTGGACTCAACATGTTCCAACACATCTTATCAAGGTTTATAACACTTATGCAGCTACTTATGTGTATCCATATCTGACTTGTACCCAGTGATTGCTTTATGATTGCTTTGTGATGTGCTTTGTGATTGTGTTGTGTTGACAATTACGTGATGAGCATTGGCTGTACCTAAATTCTGATTTGGTCAGTGGCATAGACTTCAGATCACTCTGACACTACATTGACTTACAATGTTGTCAAACCCATAGCTGAGCACCCTCCGAGTAAGCCAGGGCATTAGCAGTGTCTTTTACAGTTTCACAATGCATTAGGAAAGGTTTTGGATTGGTTCATGTGTGCTGGGGATAACAATGCCCCTAGGAGGTAGTAAATCAGTGAAATAGTGTTCTTACAAAATAAGGTGAAAAAACATGCGAAAGAAATTCATGTTGGATTCTTCTGGAACAATGAAGAAAAAACTCCTGACACATCTTCTGTGATAATCCCTTTGTGTTGATTCAGTGATGATCTGAAAGGGCTCTGGTTGGTGTTTTCAATAAATTCTTACCAATTCAATGGTCACCCTTCAAATTAGCCTGCAACAATGACCATTGTGCTGGGTTCTTCCCCATTGTCTCACAGCCAGTTTTCAAGGGAGAATCCAGGACGTTTATGACTAGGCAGTAAAATGTACAATTCCAGTGATGGAAATCATGACTATTATGTTAAGTGATTATTACCCCTTTAGGGTAAGTCAGTATTTACAAAATAAAGCAAGCAACCTAAACTACCCCGATACTACCTGTGAAGTGGACTGTTCCTTTATCCGATCATGGGCTCTGATGCTCTGGTCTATGCTCTAATAGGTGAAGGTTGGCCTATGCATGGTTAATATGTGGTTAATGTCAGGCTCAGCTGCTCAATTCCCAGTGAGCTGTCCGTTTGCAGATACTTCCCATATTGAGCAGCTCAGTATTACTGGGAGCACAGTACTATCACTGGCCCTGCTTTCTCAGAATGAAGCTCGACTTCCACTATTTTCATTGATTCAGGATACATTTAATGCACATGATTATTGTGATAATTATGTCTAGGATTTCTACTTCTCGGTGAAAATTAGTTAATACCGGCCCTACAGTTTATTAGTCCACTGTGGTCAGTGTGTGGTCAAAGTGGACCCAGAAATAGTCCTAAATGAGGAACTTATTTTTACAGTGCACTAAACAGCGCCCCATCAACCACCAGCTACGGGTGGTCCCACATATTGTGATATGTCTCAGTGTCTGGCACTAAACTTTAGCGATGACACATTGGCATAATTGAAATGATGGCAATGCTTGAACTTCTATAAGATGCATAAAAAGGTCCAGAATCACCCCCTGAATCCACTTCTCCAGAGTTTAGTAATAAAGTGAAGAAAGAGTATATGGGGCAAATGTGTCCGTTGTGATGGTAATAGTCTGAGAACCCTTTACATTAATATGCGTAAGCCAACTAATGCAGTTAAAATGTTGACACAAAGCCCAAAATTGGTCAAAAAGTAGGCCCATTCTGTAGGTACTGAACCAGTTCAGAAAATATCCTTCCATCTGGTATTTGTCCATTCATGGACATGCATTCATTAGCTAGGTGAGGAAGTGCAGCTAGAGACTGGCTTCCAATGACGTCAATAGATATCATATGATGGGATTCAATACATACAATGCCTCCGAATGGCCATTCATTAGCTCAGGAAGTGTAGCTAATGACGTCAAAAGATATAATATGAAGGAATACAATGCATGTATACAATGCCTCCAAATGGCCATTTTGCTATGTTGCATGAAAGATGAGATTTAAATAGTAACACATTAATACTACTACTAGAATGTCCCTGCACTAATGGGTGTTTCACATGATAAACCCAGCCCTGTCCCTATAGGAAGAATCAGTAAAAGGATCTGCCCACCAAGCAGCTCAATACCCCTGCATGACTTACCCATGAACTGCTCCACACCTTGGGAGAAAACCACGGATCAGATGTCTATATGAAGGCTTATACATGTGGCATGAACCTGTCATGTAAAGTTGCGTTGATGATTGATGACCCTGGGGGAACAGTTAAGATATGCCTGCATGCTGTCTGGTCTGGATAGGGACTTGGTCATGAATAAACAATACACAACTGATATACGGCTGACAAGCCTAAAACTGCCATCTGACTTATACAGTAGCCTTGTTCTGATTATAGTGTGCCGTTAGTACACCAGGGGGTGAGGCTGTGATGATTTAAAAGTGTTTAATGCAGTCTAATCTTGTCTAGACTGGTGGTACACTGATGTATATGTTACATGGTGTTATAGTACATCCTCTTTATAATGCTAGTTATTGATAAATATTCTTCTGGCCAGATGATACCTTAAACCAGATTCTGAATGCTATCATGGAACAATATTGAAAAAGTATATGTGACATGTGCTGGGAAAAGGAACCTTAATGCATTCTGCGCTAAGGGCCCTTTTCGCAGATTGTGCCACATATATTTAAAATTGTATAAAGAGTGAAAGAGTGTAGTAATTTTCCCTCCCTATGTTTGCCATTTTTTCTGCTACACTATTTGATCTCAGGACTGTTTGTCTCTTCTTTCCTTACCTTCCTTATTGGCTGTACATCTTTACATCCTCCCCCATACCACAAACGGTCGCTGGCAGGCTGACTAAAGGCGACCCTCAAACAAGGGAAACGTCTTGGCAGGATGAACACAAACAAAGAGCAAAGTTCCTGCTGATTACCCTGGAGTAACTGTGGTTAAATTACTCAGGCCTTAGTTACATAGGGAACATCTACATTACTGACAAAAGAGGAAGAACAATAACCAGGACAAGGCTAATGATGCCCTCGATTAATAGCCAGGTCTAGGCAACAGACGGGAAGATAGTACATCCTGGATTGAAAAGTCCGTCCTCATTCCCGGGGTCTGTTACCCCCCCCCCCTCCTCCCCCTCCCCTCCCTGAATGCCGAGCTTTGGTATACCCCCTTGTGCTAGTGCTTGCGGCGGTTTATCAAGTCACAAAAAAGGTTGGGGGGGGGGGGCATATAGATTTACATGTTTGCATTCTCACAGCTTTATGTTATATGGCATGTGTATAATGAGTACTGTACCCCGTACTGTACATGGTAATCGTTTACACATGTATGTACAATGTGGCTTCTCCAACAAAATGCAAGCTTTCTCACAGCTTTCTCATGGCCACCACTTTGCTCCGCTCGGATGCAGTGAGTAGTGGGGGGGGGGGGGGGGGGGTGAGTGACAAACCCAGCGGGAAGTGTAGGGCTAGCTGCCGTGACCGCAGCAGAGGCCAGGCCGTGCTCAGTGTACATAGATGTGGCATCATTAAACTCAATATTCCTCAGTTGCTCCCGTAAGGAGACCTTAGTGCCTCTGGATTAACTTAGATAGGATACGTATCCACCATTTCATATGAGTGAAATCTTTCTAAAATTTGGCAAAAAAATCACAATTGACTTACAGTTCCGAATTTCATAAATTGTCTTTTAATTTGGTCAAATAAAGACACTTTGTTCATTTTTTACGCGATTTAACTGCTTTAAAAACATGGTAGTATGTCAGGTAAGTATCTTTCTTTGCATTCTATGTGTTGTTTAATATTAATAAGAACAATCACTTGGTTAAATTTCAAGTTTTCTGAAATAAATCCTGTATGGTAGTGATACATTAGGACGCTGTTATGGCTCACACCCTGGGCGTCCTACGTGATGAGGGCGCCACGAGGGGTAGCCATGTACCAGAAAAACGGAGTTGCCGGGACCTGATAGCTGATCCTTTCCAATGAGCTATTACAAGTGCAAGTCGTATTAGTTCCACAGTGTTTGATGTTATAATATCAAAGCCAATGGCATGCCATATCATATGTCATGAAGAAAAGGTGTTCAAAGTAAAATGTGGGTCACCTAAATGGATGGATAATCAGTTAGCTTAGATAGTAATAATGAGGTATGACCCACAGTTGAAGACAGTGAGGGGAGATGGGCTTCTACCTGCCATCGGCTGCAGATGAAGGTGACCCTATGTGATATTAGAGTGATTTCGCCAGTATGGGTGGTGGCTGTCTTCTAACAGTGCTACCAGCCTGGCTTGACGCTCAGAGCATCAGGTTACAAAATGACTGCACCCTGAGGCTCTTCCATTAACACCCCCCCCCCCCCATTTAGGCTCTTGTCCCCTCTGCACTATAATCACATATTCCCTCACACACACGCGTTTACTGATCAGTATCCATTGGATCTTTCCGGTTTTGCTCCCATGCTCCTCAAGGGAAAAAAAGGATTTTGAAAAACTAGCAAAGGCATCATTTTCTGCCTTAGAATCCAAATGCTCAATATTGATTCTGGCATCTAGAGATTACGCTATATGCAAAGAAATGTATCTTAAATGTGTGTTGTCTTCAAAAAGATGAGATGACCATCGACCATCGGCCTGTGGGCATCTTGATATAAAGTTCTAATGACAATTCTGTATAAATTCTGTCCAAAGCTTTAATCCCATATTGGTAATTTTAAAAGGTCGATCTGTTGTATTGGCGCATGTGAAAGTTCCACTTTCCCTTTATATGCCATGAGAGTCCATACGTATCAAAAGGCTAAAGGTCGCTACACAGCCGCATTATAGTTTTTGCCGCAATACATTGTACTCCAGACAAAATAAGGCATGCTACCTTCACTATCATCACTCCTGTATGTCCCCTCCTAACCACACACTGAGCGACTACTACTCTGCATGTAATTGTTCTGGTGACCATCCTACACTAGCCTCAATTGGATGTAGTTATGTAGTTATATCCCATTTACCTACTGTGCGCTGAAAACCTACCCTCTTCTGAACCTGTACGTGCAGCTCCACCCACGGCTTCACCCCCAGGCATTTGCTACTCCAGTGCTGTCAGAGTAAAGAGTGGCTTCTGGCCTGTCATCTAGAAAAGTAGTTCTCATTTTGAGTTTCTGCTTCTGACCCTCTCCGCGCACTGGCCTTCAAAGGGCCTAACCCATCTGTGAAATAGGCACTGTGCATGCTCCCAGGCTGAGATTAGTTCATTCCCCATACGACAGGGGGCACTGCGGTTCTATTGACAAGTAAATTGTGCCTATTCCTGGTGGGTAGGGAGTAAAGGGTCCAACAGGAAATGGAGTTTGGTGACTGAACGTTGAGTGAGGAGGTGGAGCAAAGTATGATTAAGGTCACTCACCCATTGCACCTTTCAAAGTAATCTATGACAGCTCCTGTGCTTTGAGAAAAACTTTTAGTCTTACCCAGACAACGTTGTTGGTTCCTCTACACGGAAATCTGGTCGTGGATAGGAAAGGCCAGTGTAACTTTACTCATTATAGATGATAGAGAATACACAACTAACTGGGAAAATATATGTGTGCAACGACTGCTGCTACCCCATTACCAATCTTAACATAGACATAATCGTTTCCTGAGAGCTTGTTGTCCTGTAATATTGTAATTACCCCTATTTAATCAGACTAATGGCACATAATGGACCACTACTACTGCTGCGATGTAGGGTCTTGGTTCTGCTAGCACCATTATGGTAATACTCATAATGAGCCACAGTTGGTGCAAACGAGGTAGTATTATAGGATGGAAGACCAATGGCGTAATGTCACATTACCAGGGAACAATAATAGCTACCAATGGTCATTGTACCTGTTTAGGTTCTGTGAGGAAGTTTCTTTTGTCACATTCACTTGGAGGGTGGGGTTCAACGCCCCCTGTAGCCTATATAGTATAGGATTGCTGCATTGCATGGGGCTTCCCCCTGATGGAGGCTATCAGATGTCTCGGGCGTGATACCCTGGAGTGTCCCCTGACTTCTTAACAGGCCACCTTCCTCCTGAGGCATGTCTGATTCTGACAGAGACTAACCCTCAGGCTACACTGACTTCTACGGTGAACACTGATGAAATCTAGACTGACACCGCATGCTAACCCTACTACTTCAAATTTGGATGTGCATATATGGCTTGTGGGCCTATGACCATGTGAGTAGTATAGTATGTATCGGAACGGGACTATAGTTAAGTACTGTTTATTACTCAATCGACATGCAGCCAATCAGAGGCCTCCATTTGGTCACGTGACCCGTTGCCATGGTAACGTGACCTACTTAGGGCTCTCAGCCAATCAGAAGCCAGCATTCTGGGTGACCTACTGACCTACTTAGAAGCTCTCAGCCAATGAGAGGCCGGCATTCTGGTAACCATGGTAACGTGACCTGCTTACGTCACGTGACCTACTTAGGCTCAGCCAATCAGAAGCCGGCATTCTGGTAACTAGGGTAACGTGACCTACTTAGGGTTTGTTTGTAAACAACACCACGTGGCTCTCTTGTTTGTAAACAACACCACGTGTCACGTGCCTGTTTGTAAACAAACAACGTATATATAGAAAAAAACACAACAAGTTCCATCTTATGTTAAAATTATATTTTCGAATAAAAAAGCACATCTGTAACTACGCGCGTTCTCATTCAAACACTATAACACTATCATACCGTAGCAGCAGCAGGTAGGACCGGAAGAAAAGCAAGCGCACGAGCAGAAGCGACGACACCATTTGCACCATCCGGCCGTCGCGTTGGTAGCCCTACTACCCGTCGCGCGTTCCACTGGAGCGGCTTTAAGAGTGACAAATGACGATTCTTTGTCGACGCGACTGCTAACATCAGCATCGGCAGCAGCATCGGCAGCATCGGCAGCAGCATCGGCAGCAGCGGCAGCAGCCTCGGCAGCAGCGGTAGCAGCAGCAGCAGCAGCGGCAGCAGCAGTAGCGTGAGCATTAGCAACAACAGCAGCAGCGACAGTAGCAAGGGCGGCAGAGCGGGCACTAGTAGCGTTATCAGCGGCGTCATCGGCAGCCGCAACAGCATCAGCAGCAGCAGCGTCGGCATCGGTGGCATGAGTAGCTGCATCGGCGGCAGCAACAGCAGCAGTCACAGCCGCAGCGGCAACAACAACAACGTCGTCACGACCCGCGTCACTAACAGCCGCAGTAAATGCAGCAGTAGCACGCTGAGCAGCACTAGCAGCAGCAGTAGCAGAGGCTACAGCATCAGCTTCACATTCGCGCGCCGCTTCGTCATTCCGCTTCATGTCACGGTAGCAACTTTCCATCACGAGGATCTGCAAATTGAGGCGCGGTGCTGGTGGTGGTAGTAGTAGTAGTAGTAGTAGTAGTAGTAGTAGTAGTAGTAGTAGTAGCGTGAACGATGATGACGATGCTGAATGTGGTTTCACTCCCCTTATATACCCTTACGCCCCGCCTTTTTTCAAGCCACCGGCCAGCTGCCCCTTCACGGCAGGTCTTTAGATCAGCCTTAAGTCGCTTACTACGTGGCTCATCATCCCTCTAATCGCATTTTCCAGCCGCCAGCCGGCTGTCTGCTGATGACAGGCGAGGGTGATTTGTTTTTTTCTTTAGATATAAGCCGCTTACCACACGCGCACCCTCTAGTCACAGACAGAGTGACAGAAAGGGAGGGGGTCGCTTTGTTCACGCTACCTGTAGTTGTTTTTCTATACACACGCTGAGCCCATGACCCGTTAATCCTTTATACAGGTAACACGCGTTCAACTAATTACCCTATTGTATGACAGTCGGTACACGGATTTAATTTTAAACCGCCTTCCCATCTGGGATCCATGTCTGGCGGGGTGGAAGGATCCAGCTGAAAAGTGTGATTAGGGCTTTTGTTTCTCTTATGCTAGCAGCAGGTCAGCATGCGACAGCTGAAAATGTCAGACTCGCCGCTCCTATAAAAGACTGAGATGCGTCTCTCTTTCCACACACCCTTCTACCATCGCCGCCGACACCGCCACCGCCGGCCGGCCAGCCGACCGCCGCCACCGCCTGCAGTCACCGCCATCACGCCAGCAGGGAATTTCGAGCTGAGTCTGCTTATTGCTTATTTTTTTTCTTTGAGCTTTTTGTTTTCTTAAATTTGTATTTTCACTCAGGCTTTTTTGTTTCGGAGGAAAGAAATATGGCGCTGCAGAGGGCGCGAGTTTCTAAAAGACGGTCGCGCGAACAAAGCGCTCTCCTCAACTGCCCGGCTATTTTTTTATCTCAAAGGAGAGAGCGTCACGTAGTTGAGGTTCACGCTTCTCTTGAGGCGTACCGAATTCTCGAGAAATGCAAAGCTGAGCGCCATCGTCGTTATACAAGAGCGGAAAAGGAAAACGTAGCGACATGGCCGAGAGCCGTCTTCTCAGAACAGCATTTACTCTACTATTGCATAACAGCTGCTCTCAGCGCCCCCACTCGTTGGGCGTTTCATGAAAAGAAAGAGCGCCGCTACTCTCCTCACCCTGCCTCCTCTTATAAAGTGAGAATAAGTGCTATGAAACGATTCGACAAGCCGATCGGTTTCTTGGGAGCGACTGCAGCTCCCACTCGGTGGGCGCGCGTTGTGGCCGACGTGAACATGGTCTCTAAACGTTTCGACGTCGTCACTTGTTATCCCGCATATTGCAACGCAGCCGAATTGAAGAAGATAGGGACGCACTATTTTAAACCATACGCTCCAATATGTATTTGTCACCGCCGCGCTCACACGCCTTATTGCTTTTTCGAGACGATCGTGTCACAACACAGAAATAGAAAAAAAAAACGGCAAAGCGACGAGCTTTGCCTAAATGATCAAAAAAAAAAAAAAAAAAAAAATAATCTCCTCCTCCTCCTCCTCCTCCTCCTCCTCCTCTTCTTCTTTTTTTAAAAAAAAATAAATATTTGTATCAGACTCCTCTGGAGTCTGATACAAACATTTATGACTATTGAGTGAAAATAGAATTTTATCGCAAAAAAAAAGTCACTTCTGCCGCCGCTACTGTGACACCGGCCGGAATCAATAAAAAGGTCGGCGGACTTTTCTCCACAACCATTCACCACCGACCGTTCGAGTGAGAAACACAGCAGACAGTCAGACACACAACCGCTCTCTGACGCGTCCTGAAAAAAAAAAAAAAAAAAAAAATGTCCAGTAGTAAAAGCAAACTCTTCACAGAAATTCATTTCGACGCTCGACTACAAGGACCCTTTAGTTGTATCATTAGCGGTCCGTCGGGTTGTGGAAAATCGCGCTTGGTGGATCAATTTCTGAGCGACGTGAACAATTTGGTCACGCCGCCGGTGGAAAAGACTTTTTACCATTACGGCGAGTGGCAACCTCTGTTTGAAAAAATGGCAAATCGGTACGGTGTGGAATTCAGAGAAGGTCTTCCTAGCAAAGAGTCTATAGCGGGAGACGTGGAAGTAGCAGAAGACGCTGTACGACCCCACACTCTACTGATATTGGACGATCTGATGAGCAGTTCCAATCAGCAAGTGGTAGCCGACATCTTTACTAAATACTCGCATCACTGGAACGTGAGCGTCATATACATCACTCAGAACCTCTTCCAGAAATCACCCGACTTTCGAACTATGAGTCTGAACGCTCACTACATGATCGTTTTCAAGAACCCGCGCGACATGGGGCAAATAGCTAGTCTGTCTCGCCAGGTGTTTCCGTCCAACGCGGCGGCCCTCTCTAGTATATTTACCCATGAACTCAAGCGACCTCACTCATACCTCCTCCTGGACTTCAAGCAGTCAACACCTGACGATCTGAGAATACGCTCCTCTTTGACGGCCATACACTCTCAGCTAGTGTTCGTACCGCTAGACAAAAAAAAGAACAACAGAAAGCAGTAGCAAAAAAAAAATGTCTTCTCATCTACTCGAAAGACACTTTGGTACTCTCAAGCACTTAGCTAAGTGCTCGCCAAAGGACTGCTCGCATCTAATAGACTCTGGAAGCGACGAGCTGATCGCAGCGTTGAGTGAGATCTGTCACAATTTACTGGTAGGGAACATCCCGCTCAGCGACAAACAACTGGACAAGCTTCGAGAATCGGCTGACGTGTTGAGGGAGGTCGGCAAAAAATCTACGCCCATCAAAAAAAAGAGACGCGTCTTGGTACAAGAGGGAGGTTTCCTCATTCCGGCTCTCATAGGGATGGCCTTACCGCTTATAAAGAGCATTCTCCGTATATGAGACACGTCATTCGACACCTACTCGCCGACAGCACCACCACTACCGCCACCACCAGCGTCATTGCCACCGGCGTCCCCATGACGGACTCAGAGCAGCAACAACACTACAAACGTTTAGCGCTCGTGGATCCTGAGACGCTCTACAAATCATCACGAGCAGGTCTACTTCATCATGTGCCCGCTGCTGCTGCTACTACTAGCGCTGCTACTACTGCAGTCGCTGCTGCTAGTACTTCTACTGCTCCAAACCTTCCTCCTCTTCCTGATGAGCGCACTGAAAAGAACGAGAGTTCCGCTCCTGCCACCGCCGCCCGCCTACCCGCCGACATGGCCTATTACCACAAGCAGGCAGAGCAGTCCCTTCATCCCGACGCGGCCTTGCACCAGGTGCTACAGTTTATCTACAGGGACTTGGATTTAGTGTTGAACGACCCCACTTTGGAATCGCGCGAGAAAATGTTGAAATACCGAAGGTTGTTGAATAGATTGCAATTTTTTCTCGCGAATCCCCACAACAGCAACATCTCTTCGTCCTACTCTTCTTCGCCCCCGGCTCACCTCCGTCAGTCTGCTGAAGAGGCCAGCGCGTCCCTACTCGAGCGGTTGGCGAACCAAGTTCCCAAGAGGAGTCGCCGCCGGACCGTGGAGCTGTACAAACAATTGGAGAAATCCGGAGTGATCAAGTGGAACGAGGACGGGGCGGTGCGCGAGATGTCGGGTCGGAGAATACCACCTGAGCAGCGCATCAACATAGTGGACTTACTGAACGACGCCGCCAGGTTCAGGAAGACGGCGCCCAGACCGGCGGGCTACTCGCCGTTCACGAAAGCGCTGCGCGAAGCGGTTCCCACCACAGACGCCTTGATCGGAAACCATCTGTATAAAGCGAGCGGACCTGGCCAAAGTTTGGACACACGGCTTGCTGACAGAGGTCGGAAACGACCGAGCTTCGAATCGGAAGAAGGAGAAGCAGCAGCAGCAGCAGCAGCAGTAGCAGCAGCAGCAGACTCTTCTCTGCAGGTGGTGGACGATCAATCCTCTGACGACGAGGAGGACGACCGTGAACTTTTCCAAACTCCGACTTCCTATAGGAGCGCGCCGCGTAGTAAGAAAAGGAAAGCGCGCAACCGCCTAGCGGCGAGCTCGTCTTTCACGCCCTCAAGAGACCCGCGATGGGCAAACCAGTGAAGAGACTGACCAAGAAGGAAAAAGAAAAGAAGCGCGTAGTAGCTAGATATACCGACGTCAAAGCGCCCTCCAGTTTCACTAGCGTGACTAAACTCCAGAAACAGCATTTTCGCCACCTGAACCCGGCCGTCATCCGAGACGCTTTAGTGTCGCTGGACGCCTACACTAAACATAAACCCATTCGGAGAAAATTCGCAAGGAACAAGACTATAACCGGCGCAATCGATCAGCAGTGGCAGATAGATCTGATGGACATGCAAGCTTTGGCGTCTCACAACGACCGCTTCCGGTACGTGGTGACGGCGATCGACGTTTTCTCTAGGTACGCGTGGGCCGTTCCCATTAAATCCAAGAGCGGCGCTGATGTCACCGAGGCCTTCCGAGAGATGACAGGCCCTGGCGAGAGACGACCGCGCACTGTTCAGACAGACAAGGGGAAAGAGTTTTTGAACAAGATCTTTCAAGATCACTTGAAGAGCGAGGGCATAGAGTTCTTCACTGGCGAGAACGACGACATCAAAGCTAGTCTAGTGGAGCGCTTGAACCGCAGTCTGAAGGAGAAGCTGTGGCGTTATTTCACACACAAGCGCACGTATCGCTACGTAGACGTGCTGCACCATGTAGTGTCTTCTTACAATCGCACTCACCACAAGACGTTGAAAATGGCGCCGGCTCAAGTCAGCTCGGAAAACAGCGAAACAGTTTTCTACCGACAAGATCTCCCAACTAACAAACAAATCGACGAAATATGGAAAAAGAAGAAAAAAACAAAGACGTCCGCCGTCGACGTCATCGCTCCGGGTGACAGAGTGAGGATGTTGAGAACCAAAGGCGCCTTCGACAAAGGGTACGAGGGAAACTGGCGCGAGGAAGTGGTGGACGTTGCTAACACGTTGGGAAGCAGAGGGTTCGAGCTGAAAGACGACAAGGGCGAGGAGATAAAAGGCGTCTTCTACCCGGAAGAGGTTCAGAAGGTGTACAAGAGTCGTTACGACAAGAACTACCTGATAGACGAGGTGTTGCGCCGCAAGACCGTCGACGGTAAAGAGTTAGCTTTCGTACGTTGGTTAGGTTACGACGACAAGTTCAACGAGTGGATCCCCGTCAAAAAAATAACGTAACAAAATGAACATCACTCTACCTAGCAACAGCTCTATGGAGTATTATCCTGACAACAGCTTGACGTCTTTCCGAACTCACTTCGACTCGCCGCTCCTTCTGCCCGAAGCGTACGAAGCGGCTCTGACTGAGATCATCCTCCCTACAGAATGGACTAACGTGCACGACGACGACTTGATCATCGTTGTTCCTCTGCGCACCAAAGGTTCGCTAGAGGAGGCGATCCAGGTTTTAAAAGAAACTAATTTCTCCGAAGGAAAAAAACCACAGGTAGACTGGAAGAGAATGAAAAACGCGAACGGTCTGAGCAAGCTAACGTTCAGCTCAAAATTCCCGCTGAACTGGAAGGAAGCGAGCTATGTAACGGTGGAAGAGATATCAGACACGTCGGAAGAGCAGCAATTGAAACCGGAAACAAAAAGGTTCAAGAGAGAGGTCGACTTGAGACAGACGAATGCCGTATACAAGCAGTTCTTGTCCCCGGCGGTGAAGAAGAAGACGATCAGCCATCAAGCAAGACAGATGATCGAAAAGATGGAGAAGGACATGGGAGTGCGCAGTTTCATGCCAAACATATTCGAGATACCTCCTATTTTCACCGGAAGCAACCACACCCTAGTCGAGCGCTTGAGTGAGACGTTGCGAGATGACAGACTAGAGGGCGACAGCTTCTTGCTCAAACCGATGCGGATCTTATCGTACGACGCCAAGACGAAACGCGTCACCATCAAACCGCCGAGACACTGTGCTGTCCTGCTGAGTCAGCATCTCGCATGCGTTCTAGGCTTCGGAGAGAAGACGTGTTTCGCGTCGCCGACTACCGGCGCCTACTCGATGGATGTTTACGGGGACGTGCACTCTGTGTACATATACACCGACATGATCCAGGAGAGACGTGTGGGCGACATGCAAGTGCCGCTGTTGCGCTGCGTGGCGGTGGACAGAGGCGGAAAGCGTCGAGGTGGCGTGCAAGCTATCAGTTTTCCCCATTTGGATTATTTCCCCTTGAAATCCAAGAGGTTTACCGAGGTCGGCATCTATTTAAGAGACCGATCCGGTCATTCCATCCCATTCGGTAGAGGCGAGGTGACCGTGACACTTCATCTGAGACCTATTGAGCGCTGAAAGAGAGAAAAATGATGCGTCAACGCGTTCCGTACTTTCCACCCAGGCGCACCGACTTCGGCAGAGGGTACAGCGATTACTACAACGCGCAGCTGGGCAACGGCGTGACCGTGTACAGCGGGCGCTCTTTCCAGAGCGGGCACGGTTTGGGCGGCGCTCTGTTAGGTCTGATGCGCTCGGCTACCCCGCTATTGAAGTCGGTGGGAAAAACGCTGCTCCGCGCCGGTGTGGGCGTAGCTAAAGATGTGCTGGCGGGTCGGACTTTAAAGAGCAGCGTGAAAGACCGAGGCGCAGGCGCTCTGAAGAGACTGGCGAGTACGGCGTTCTCGGGAGGAAAGACGTCTGTCGCGTCTAAGAAAGGGTCGAAACGTCGTCGTGGGCATTCCCCTCAGACGGGCGGTGGCTCTTGCAAGAGACGTAGAGGGGATGTATTCGACCGGTAAGCGCCTAGGCGTTCAGGTATAAATAAAAAGACTGGAGGGGGCCGGCGTCAGTCTGTCGGCCGCGTGAAGAGAGAACACAATGGCTTACGTACACGAGAGCAGTAACGAGTGCGCGCTCTCTGAGCTCGACCTGCACACCGTAGCGCCGACTCAGACTACTATCTTAAAGTCGTCTTTCCTGGGGATAGAAACAAAAAACTCTTTAGAGGATGGAGGTAACATAAATTTCACCATCAACAAGTCGCAAGAGTACACAGACCTGAACGAGAATTACCTTCATCTGGAATGTCAAGTGCTAAAGGACGGAGCGGCGATCGCGGCCACCGACGCGGTAGCTCCGGTGAACAACTTGGCTCACTCGCTCTTCAAAGACGTCCAAGTCTCCATCGGCGGTTTCAAAGTGTCTGGCAACACCGAGACCTACCCTTACCGAGCTTACTTGGAAGGGTTACTCAACTACAACAAAGACGTGAAGGACGGCGTCATGAGCGCCCAGGGGTGGCATGAAGATACGCCCGGTCAGTTTGACACGTTGACTGACGCGAATGCGGGGTACAAAGCGCGCAAGAAGCTAATCTCCAACAAGCGCTTTTCGCTGATGGCGCGACTGCACTTTGACCTGGCTCATCAACCGAAGCTCATCGTTGGAGAGACAGAAATCAATCTCACTCTGAAACAAGCGGCGCCCTCTTTCTATCTGATGTGCGCCGCTGACGGAGGCTACAGCTTGAAGATCTACAAAGCAAAGCTCTACGTGCGACGCGTGCTGGTGGCGGACGCTGTAGCGGAAACGCACGAGAGAGCGGTGATAGAACACGGGCCCTTCGACTACCCGGTGAACAGAGTGGAGGTGACGACCTACGCCATCCCTCAAGGTAACAGAGATCACAGCTACACGCACTCCAACACAGGCCAGCTTCCCAAGTCGATGATGATTTGCTTCCTTGACCACGACGCCTTCAACGGTAGCTACACCAAGAACCCGTTCGAGATGAAGCATTACGACATCAGCTCGCTTCAAGTGATAGTGAACGATCAGAAAGTGCCGAACGACGCCTACGTGCCCGACTTTAAGACCAAAGCGGCCGTGAGAGAGTACTTGGCGCTACACACGGAAACGGGGATGTACGAGGGCGCGCGCTCCTGCGGTATTTCATACGAACAATTCCTGAACGGTTACACGGTGTTCCCCCTCGACTTAACCCCAGACAGATCGCACGACGGGTGTCGCGTGAACCTTATAAGAGCGGGTCAGCTGAGGGTGGAAGTCAGTTTCCGCTCGGCGCTACAAGCGACAACAACGGTGCTACTCTACTTGGTGTACGACAACGTCGTCGAGCTGACCCGAGATCGACACCCCGTCACCGACTACCACATGAACTGAAGACAAGACGGCGGTACTTGGCGTATCGTATGAACACGCTTGAAATAAGCAGAGTGTTGAAGGAAAACGTTCACACAAAACATCGTTTCCTGGGCGTTTTCTCTTGTGACACTATTCCGAAGCACCCTATCAAAGACACTTGTTTCGTGAGCAACACAGATCCGCAACATTTACCAGGTCAGCATTGGGTGGCGTTTTACGTGTCGAGCACGGGTGAAGTGTACTACTTTGATTCCTTCGGCTTACCGCCGCTGAGTGCGGAGTTCTTGTCTTTCGTGGAACGCTCTGCTCCGTTCAAGTGGCAAAGAAACCGCATTCAACTACAAGACACTTCTGCTGACACCTGTGGACCTCATTGCGTTCATTTCCTAATTGAAGCATGTCGAACAAGAAACCCCAAGAAGTGCGTCAGGCGCATGAGCAAAATCCCAAAGCTGAGCGACCGGGTCGTGAGTCAGAAGCTATCGATGATGCTGTTGTGACGGGTTGTTGCGATGGCGGCCGTTTCATGGAGACAAAGATTCTCTGCCTTGCCGAAATGGTGTTGGATTTATCCAAAGTCGTGCAATGTCTATTGGAGAAAAGTCGTCCGGGGTGTGGTGGTGCGAGTGACGGCGGCGTGAGACTTTGCGGCCTGTTGAGTTGCTGCAAATCGAAGAAGCGAGCTAAAAAAGCATAAACTTGTGTGTTTTTTCTGATTGAAAATGAAAAAATAAAGAATAAAATGAAAAGAAAAGAAATTATCTTGTTGTGTTTTTATTTCTATATATAAGTTACATAACTTTTTTTTGTTTGTTTGTTTACAAACAGTCACGTGTCACGTGGTGTTGTTTACAAACAAGAAAGCCACGTGGTGTTGTTTACAAACAAACCCTAAGTAGGTCACGTTACCCTAGTTACCAGAATGCCGGCTTCTGATTGGCTGAGCCTAAGTAGGTCACGTGACGTAATTAGGTCACGTTACCATGGTTACCAGAATGCCGGCCTCTGATTGGCTGAGAGCTTCTAAGTAGGTCAGTAGGTCACCCAGAATGCTGGCTTCTGATTGGCTGAGAGCCCTAAGTAGGTCACGTTACCATGGCAACGGGTCACGTGACCAAATGGAGGCCTCTGATTGGCTGCATGTCGATTGAGTAATAAACAGTACTTAACTATAGTCCCGTTCCGATACATACTATACTACTCATGTGCAATATTCCTAGAAACAAGGGATATAAAGCCAAAGAAATTAAGTAGAATATGAAGTTAATCTGAACTTAATAGCAACGTTAGTAGACTATGTACATCAGGTTTGGATAATTATGAGTCTTATGTGCTGACTGAAAATCGTATACAAGAAATAATAGAACATGACGTCTTACAGAAGAACCAGCATCTCCTTTTAATAAAGGACAGATCTTCACATTTACTGTTCTATCCACGTATTTAGCATATTGTTCCTATAGGGTATTGTGGACCCACGGCCAGCCAGGGAGCAAACGCAGACTATCTTTGAGTTCTAATCTTCCATTTCAATCCGCAAAGCAAGGTTTTCATCTTTGTGTTTGTTACGGCGTCAGTCTCTTGAGCAGTATTGGGTGAGGTTGTGATGTTGCAGTCTCGACGCATATTTTTGATAATGATACTTTCCAAGAGTCTCCGGTAACCTCAGCTAGACAGCTGTTGGGTGTAGAGAGGAGAGATGATGACAGATTACAGACTACTTTCCCAGCCTCCCAAGCTAATTAGACACTTTGATCAATGTTCCGACATGCAATGCACTATCGGTCTGGTAGTCATTGTCAGTATGTTGATATCAGCTCTTCTTGAAACTATGAAAACGTTTGGTACTTGCAGCAATATGCAATGCTTGCAGCAATAAGCAATATCATTATTGCTGCTATATTCTGCCAATTCAATATGCCAGTGTAATATGCTTAGGCCATTCTATTTCCATCCCTCCCTGTGAATATTATGTTATACATTGCCTTCCTATCACTAAACTGTAATTATAATGTAGATAACAATCCTTGAAAGTGACCATAAATAATCATTTTTCTTCCCTGTTATATCTTTCAGCCCTGTTCGGCGTGCTCTTCGCGGAAAAGCAGGAAGCTGGCTTCGCGAGTTACCGGATGTTCCAGGCCATAGGTTTTGCCATCTCCTTTGGCTACAGCTACTACCTGTGTGTAAGCACCAAGGTGTACATCATGACAGGGGTGCTGCTTGTCTCCCTGCTACTCTACAGTGTTATTGAGTTCAGACTCTACCAGCAGGCCAGGACAAGGGAGGGTGTAGTGGTGTTGTGACACACCCACTGTGACCAGATGAAACCACCAGCAACCATTTCCAGACTACAGCAATATCCACCAATGCCTCCTAGTAACACCCTCAATGGTGGTAAAGGTTTAGATATATCCCTTAAACATGAACTATGTCACATGCAGCTTCAGAAGGTAAGGGGTATGGATAATGGTAGTGAGCAACAGAATAAGCACCCTATAAAGCAGGAGGACAGTGTTGAAAAGGGAACTCCACTTATAAACGAAGACTCTGCACTTGTAAACGAAGGCTCTGCACTTGTAAACGAAGGCCCCGCACTTGTAAACGAAAGCTCTGCACTTATAAAAGAAATTGCTGCACTAAGGAAGTGTTCAGTGGTCGAGGCTGAAATTAGAGAACAGAAGAAGAGCTCGCTCAGGAGTGACTCCAACGACTTTGCAGAAAATGACTCAAAGGTGATCACAGAGAAGGAAAGCAAGGTTGGAGCAGTTCAAAGAGTGGGTTCACTGACTGATTTATCAGTTATTGTAGATGTTGACTCGGTGAATAATATCAGCAAGAAGATGGACTCAGAGCCAAAAGTAACCATTTTAACAAAAATGGAGTCAGGCGAAAGTCATCCAGATGCTCAGTCAGCTGCGGCAATAGAAAATCAACAGGGTTCTGTGGTAAATAAGACAGCTGAACCTATGATAAGGACTATAGTATCTACTGCAGAACAGGCTCCAGTGACTGATACGAGTGTCGATAGTCAGGGAGACTCAGTGTCAATGTCAGAGTCAGATTCGGTGTCAACTTTCGATGACACAACAAATACCAATGTGTTCAGTGTCACAGATTCCAAACCATGCTCTACACTATGTTCTGAACAATCATAGAAGGCTGGTACTGACTCCGCTTGGATTACATCTGTATCAACTTTGATTGGAAGGAAAGTATAGCTTTTAATACACACACCTTTAAGTGGTATCAGCTTTTGGAGCAGGTTCTCCACTAGTTAACAGCATTTAGTGTTAGCAGTATTCTTTATTAAAATACCACAAGCATGACCTTTACCTAAAAGATGTATACAATGTTAACTGGTAGCCTTTTTGTCCATATATATCAAACCATTCACCTCTTAGTGAAAGACAATCATTGTATATTCACAAAGTCACAATTCTTTTCCTACTCGGACTAGATCTTGATGATGTCGTTATTTACGACCTGCTATATAGTTAACATACTTCATTCTAAAAAAAATAAGCCACTATGTACAATCATGTGCTTACTGAAAGACAGTATTCAATTTTTAAGAGAATAAATGCATGTCCATTATTACTATTGTAATCCCAACTACATGTTGAACTATATCAATCATAGCCTGATAAATACACGATAGTCAGTGACACGCAAAATAAAAGATATTCCTATTAAGCTTCTATGTTTTTTTCATTAGGTTCTCTATACGTTTCATTCTATTTAAGCATTTTTATCATAGACAGGTCCAATCCATTGGATATTTAGATATGAACAATGTGAATTATTAATAACGAACTTAGAACAATAAAAGGATAAAATGTTAAACGATCCCATTTATACGATCACAAGTCATAAATTCATGTCGGGAATTAGTTGGTAGAAAATAGATACATATAACCCGTTTTTATAGCTCTGATATATCGCTCGATGTAGTCTAGGTCGATTCATCATTACAAAGATCCGCATAATTAATCTGACAACTTCTGACATTTGGATGAAGACTCGTATGAGACTAATGATGCGCATCTCATACATTAATGTACGAGTCCATTTTGCACCGACAAGCTTTAAAATGTGAGCATTATTGAAATGTTGCCTTTTAATCATGTAACTTTGCTAATAGAGAGTATATCTGAAGGGTTTAGTTCCAAAATATAGTTCATTCATTCCAGGAATCATATATACTTATTGAAAAGACATCTTAGCCATGATAATAGATTTAGAAACGCTTTAGTATTTTATGCAGCCAGGGTTTACACGGAAAAGAAATTTCGTTATAATTCCTTTTTACAATATTACAGCTTTGTCAGATGCTGCCTATTTTGTTGGAAACAAAATCTTGTTTTTCCTGTAAACATTCAATCCTCGATATGTAATTAGTTATAGTTATTATGTCGTCTAAGTTTCTGCACTGTCACTGCCATTCATATGTTATTTGAACACGTGGTCTTTTGTTGGCCATTAGAGTCGTTGCCTATAATGAACTATTGTATTATTTGTACTGAACAGTGAACACTCTATGCTGATACTTTCCTGGTACATATATTGTTAACACAGAGGCTGGTACTTTGCATTTAATTAGATGTATTATACAAATAAGTTTGATGGATTTTGGTGTTGTTGTAGCCAACAAATGTTATTAGATTATTGTGATAATGTTAACTATAATGGTTATTATACACATAGGCCCCGGTCACCTTATTGAGATGTGGATAAATCACACAGTTATTATGTATAAATGACTTCCAGAATCCCTCCTTACCACTTAGTTAGTTCTGTATACATGTGCATACAGGTGATATAATAGGTTTATGTGGACTTCTTATCTAGGTTTCAAAATGTCCATATTCAGCCTCACCTTAAAGTCGTTCAGAGACAGGACTTTTGCATGGTTGATGCAATTATGAAATACTTGAAACTGAGGCATATAGAATACTATGAAGTGTGTTTACTGAAAGGACCCGGCATGAGTGGCATTGGCTAATGGAAGTCTACTTGAAGAGTTGTGCCGGGAAACACATTATGTATGGTCTTTGCAGTCTGTATGCAGAAGCTGAGATCCAAATTTATTCTGCTTAAGGAAAAGGAAAAGAAGAGGAAATGCATGCACTGCATGGCCTGCTCAGTAAGTGGTGAAGAGTAAGATTAATAGTCGGGGAGCCTATTCCTCTGGCAGAATAAATAAGATATGTTTCTTGTTTGTTATTCAGAATTACCCTGCAGCTTGATTTTGTGATAAGATAGACATAGCATTGTACACTTACTTGTTCTGTACAATAATCATGACCAATAAAAGGTACGATTTTGCTGAGAAAACCATTGTTTGTGTCATTGTATGTACTATGTGGGAGATAAATAGTTTAATATAAAATTCATCGAAGCTATGGCTAAGTATATGGCATCAGTCGTATCTACAGCGGCTGAAGGGATGGAGGAGTGGGGAGACAACCTCCTTGTAGGTACTGAATCTTGATTAATTCAAATGCGAAGATCACGTGGGATAACATTTATTCATTGCAAATACTATCGCAAAAATGCACTTGGGTGGGGGGGGGGGGGGTAGATGGGGGGTCCATTTAGAGGGGCCTTTATCCGGAGGGGTCTTTTAAGACAAGCACTTATTCAACATTTAATTTTAATGCTTAGTAAAAAGATACTTTATTCACTGGTATGATACACGATGGGCAAATTGTTGCGACGGCACGGTAATCCACAAAAAGCTGTTGTTTCTGCCCACTTTAAAGCTAGGGTTGTGTTTGTAGCTGAAATCGACAACTACAGTCTGGTGTATATGCCAATTAAGCTTCCCACTGTCTCTTTATATTCTATCATATGCTTATAGGTCTTAAATTAAAAATGTAGATTTGTGACAAATTCTTATTATATTGACAATGATCAACGGCACTTCTGCAACCACCAATATATTACATTGAGTGATGGTTTCCCAAACCTGCGAGCTCTTTCTAGGTGAATACTTTTTTTCACAACAACTTTCATGTGTTTTGTCACCGGGTTTTACTGCCCCCCTTTTTCGGCATCAAAAATTAAGCTTCGTATTTTGTTACTTGTTATCTATAATTACATCAAAGAGCGCCTTTCTTCCTGCAGTATTCATGTCGACACCTGAGAATACAAAAACACACTAATTATTGAAGATTCTTTTATTCAATATCAAATGCATTTGTTCTGAGGGGTTTTATGAGAGTCAGTAATTAAAAGGCAACTTGATGATTTAGACATTATCTCATAATGTCCAGTACTGTATAGGGTAGTGTACCACTATCTGGTCTATTGGCACCATGAGTGGATCACTGCTACTACCATTTATCAGTGTATTATAGAGCCTTTACATATTTTCCATTTTACAGATACATTAGGAGAGGTTGTTATGCATCACAACTATACTCTTTTCTCCCTTTCAATATAACCATCACCTTAATCCATCACATGTCTTCCAATTAGAATGAGACTATGATATTGGAAAATGGACATTTCATTCTCTTGAAGATAACTGTGCAGGGTCTGGATTGCAAAGTTTCCAGGCTAGATGGGTCGCCTCGGCACACCATACATTACTGTAAACAGTAAGGAGACATGTTATCTTCTTTGTAGATAAGGGACACTCCCATTGTCCTGTCCACACTAAAAGCCTAAACGCATTGTTTAAAACTCATCGTGCAGAGATCAACCAACATCTCAAGGACATGCAAGGCATGCCGTACCACTGCGATAAAGCTGGGACTCCACTACCCGATTTTATTGTCAGATTGGAGCTATTCTCACAGATCGGATACCCCGATGTAAATATAAACAAACCCTAACATAAAGAATCGTTTAAGTTAGGATTGTGTTACCGTGATCTGGCAGATTAACCTCCATGAGAGTTGACCAGAAAACCGTGTAGTAGAGCCCCAAATTACTTCGACTGGAGCCATGGTGACATGCATCTGATGTCAATTGGTAATATCCTACTTTATAGAATATACATGTATATAACAAAATTATAACACAAGTTCTGGTAAGCTACTCTCCATCAAAGCTTTTTATTTTGTTGAATTGGTGCTGAGGATACTAGTCTAGTGGGTTCCATAGGGGTCACTGTGCTATTTTATAACAGGCAGCTAAATAAAAGACACTGGACGGTAAAAAAGCTATAGGCAAAATAGAATTTATTGGTTCACAAAAAGTCTGAACCTTAAATTCTACTTCTCGGCCAGAAAGGTAACGTGGTACTTTTACACGCATTTTTGTGTGCTCATATTATGTTGCATTCAGGTTATACATACATGAACAACTATTGATGAGAAGATTCGAACCACTATCCACTTAAATTCCTGATTGATTACTATAGACTGTCCAGAGTATTCCTCTGGTTGCTTTCTTCTCTCAGGCATTGAGGGGTTAATAACTTAGTAAAACGATTTTCTTGACAAAGGATATGTAAAAAAAAACTGGAATATTCTGCAACGATAAGGAAAAACACCGGACCTTTCATCTGTAATAATCTTTTTATTTTGTTTCAGCGTTGGTCTGAATCGGAAGAAAGGATCAGAAGAAGCTCTCAGTACAATTAATTCTGACAGATACAAATGAGCGGCCTACAAATTAGCCTGCAGGTTCTTTTCTCCCGGTCAGTTCTGAAAGGAAGAACTATTGATAATAAAGCATTCAGGAAGTTAATAATCATGATTGAATCCTTATATCTCACCAAATTTGGCTGGAATTACATTTTAGTCTTTAGGTTGATACACAAAATGTTGAACGAACACCCAACGATCATGATACTACCAGTTAGATCAATTGATCCTTGGTGCAATCATGGGATCATTTGCTCTGACAGAAGAAGGGCAAGTTATTTATATTTAATAACATAGTTAAATTGTAACTCCAGTTGAGCTGCTCATCTTCAGATCTATACTTCCTATATATACTGAGCAGCTAAGTGCATGCTAACAGTTTTACTAGAAAAGTGCCCACACCACTTGACCAGCTTTCAAGGAAGAAGCTCTCATATCTTTGTTACCACGTTTTTTGATTTTTGTCATATCAATGCACAAAATGTAATATTTCTGGCAAAAAAGATAGTAGCTCGAAAGTAGTGCCTCTTATGATGCCTTTATTTCTATGGAATTACCTGTCGAGTAACGTTTTAGTGTAATTGGCTGTGCATGTTAAAAGATAACTCGACTGGGTAAGCAAAACATGTATACTTATTTCACAGGGAAAGATGAGAGAAGTATCAGACTAAAATTATTTCAAAATATTAAGGTAGGTAAAATCCTTTTACTATTGAAGTTTACACTTTGTGGGAACTTATTAGCGAGATGAGTAAAGACAGCTTTACTGACTCCCATGGCATCAGATAAAATCCAATAGGCTAGCATACTATTCAATGGCTCCAAATGGTCATTAGATTACAAGACTTTCTCTGTGATATGGTATGGAAGATGAGTTGTGGTAATATCTACTAGCACATGTTAGCACCAGCACATGTTTGAAATCCAAGCTTGCCCCATTAGGAAGAATCGGTAACAAGAGCTTCTGGCCAAGCCGCTCATCACCCCTACATGTCTCACCAATAAACCGCTCCACACTTTGGGAGAAAGTCATCGATCAGATGTCAACATGATGGCTCATACATATGGCATGAACCTCTCATATAACATTAGATACCTCTCTTCCCTGTCATGTCATTGATGTCATCTTGTGGTATGGTGTGTTTTTATGATGTCTGCTTGGTTGTGTTGATGATGGATAACCCTACAGGAGCAGGTGGCACAGCTGCATGCGATATGCCTGGATGATGTCTGGTCTGGATAGGGACTGGTCCATGAATTAATAACACACTGCTGATATGCCTAAAACTATCTGACACATACAGTAGCATTTTGTTAGTTATGTGGCCTGTTAGTACACCAGGGGGCTGAGGATAATGTGAGGGAGTCTGGCTGTGCTGAATTAATGTAGTCCAATTTAGTCTAGACTGATGCCAAACTGCTGGGGAGGAGGAGGGGGGGGGTTAAATGTCCCTTGGTTGTATTCCTATTATATTCTTTATATAGGATGACGTTGATCTACCCCCAATACTTTCCTACATCTTTAACCACATTAGTGCATTTGGACATTAGGTTATCATTGTGACATATCTTCATGGCATCATGCAGTCTTCATACATTTTCAATTGATATCTAAGGACATCAATGGGGTTGCACTTACTTATGAATGTTAGGAAGTACCAGATAAGAAAACAAGGATATAACTTGGTAAGCTGGCGGTAGCATGAATCTCATTGGGTGGTTTACTGCATGTAATGGTCAATGGGGCTCATCGATCTGCATACTTCTCACTGCTAATTAAGAGCCTAAATACATGCTCTCCTTCCCTCTCCATAGTGGTGAACTTTGATGCCCCAAGATGCCTTCTGATGGCCATCGGATTGCTAAATGCAGATTTGGTGGAAGAGAAAAACAATATTATGGGATGCGATGACCATTCAAGATAAAGAATGTTGAAAATGAAGAATGATTTGAACTTTAAAACGAGGCCTGTGTATGAACAGCTACATATTGCATTATCACCCCCCCCCTCAGTTCTACTTTCTCTCCCTTTGTTTGCCATTTCTCCGCTTCTCTATTCCATGTCCTCTATGTCCTATTGTATCCTTACCTCCTTTGCTGGCTTTCCATACCCTCATCCTCCCCCACAACTGAAGTTGATCCTCCTACAATGGCATTGGCTTGGCATGCCTATAGTAAACAAAGAACCCAGCCCCTACTGATTACCTTTAGAAGAACTGTGGTCAAATTACCCAGGCCTTAATTATGTAGGGGCCGTCCACATTACTGGCGAAGGAGCAAAGACAATAACCATGATGAGGCTAATGATACCCCTAGAAGAGCAGAAGGATGTATCCATTTAGCCAAACAAGTGCAAGCCTTATTGATACCAGGGTGTACATCTCGCTATGTTTAGTGTTGTCAGAATGGTTGATGTAGATATGTATCAAAGGCAATTGTGTTTGTGCAGTAAGGACCCATTGTAATATCCTATTTCACTTGGGGTATATATATGTTATTGACAGAAATATGTCAGCAAAATGGTATATAGATTAATTGCTGGGTCACAGATGTGCAATCTATGGAATGACTTAATAAATACCACATTTTAGGTTTTGACTGTTGTAAAAATGCCTTTTTTATCCATGCATTCACATAGCCAAGTACCCATATATCGAGCACAATAAGTATAGTGAGTTTCTATCTGTTGAATAAATCCTTTATGAAATCTGAGTAAACATAATAAGAGGATCACCAATTTACACACCTCTCAAGACTTTTGACAATGTTAGTTAATACCTTTCCAGTCAATTTTATGAAGTGAATATTGCTCAAAATACTGTGCCAAATGCCAATGGCTAGGATATATCAATTTAGTTTAGTATAAAGGAAGAATGTACAGATTTTCTATATTGGGCAGGTTCAATGGGGTTGAATATATATATTTCTGGTGCAGGTATGTCTATTATGTTTAATATTATCCATAGCCTTGATGACTTTTGTCATGCCTGATATATTAGTAAAACAAAGCAGTCAATATTACTATTAAAAATCAAAGGAAACCCAAAGTGTCCGACTTCAGGTGTAATTGGGGCATTCAATATTCTAACTTTGAAGAGGAATACATCATTTGATACCTCGCATAATGCACAGGTTATTGGTTAGCCATAATGTTTGAATACCCCTCTTTCCATAGATACCCTCAGACTAATTCTGTGTTGAATACTAACAAAGCTGTAGTTCATAGAAAAGGAGTCACTTTTACACTGCCAACGAGCGTCCGAAAGTGGTGAATCTACCCTACTCGATTTGGAGTTTTACGTTACCCACTTGAAATATATCCTAAGGGCATATCACACCATGGAGTTAATCAACTTAGGACTCACCCAATAAACATCAGTACCTAGTACAACTATGGTGTTCCATTTCTGCTCGATTATGAGCCTAGCCCACTTTTAAATGACAAGAATGGTTGTGGTATGTCCTCAATTAAAGTCTTGAAGCTAGACATTCATCTGCAAGGCCCTACTCCAGGCCATGCCGATACAATTATTTTGTTAGAACCAAGCAGCCATTTTCTGCCAACTGCCTAGTATTCTGGGATGTACGAACAATGGCAAAATGGCTTCAAAAGCCCTTGCCCTTTCAGCTACCGATCAAGGCTATCCCTCCCCGATGACTCAATGGGAGTGCACTGCCTATTCTAGCCTATATAGTATAGGATCTCTGCTGGCTGGAGCACCCCCTTGATGAAAGCTATCAGGTGCCTTGGGCGTGACAGCCTGAAGCATCATTTGACTTCTTGAGGAAGTCTAAGTCAACATCAAGTCAAGCCTTACTAATTCATCTGTTTATTGCCGAGTAGAAATGCTAGATATAGCCGTGTAAACCCACAGTATCCTGCTCAGAGCGAAAAGCTCAGAGCGAGAAGCCGCGAGCAAAAAGCTCATAGTGAGAAGCTCAGAGCGAGAAGCCTAGAGCAGTGGCTCTGCCTTACATACTTATGTCCTGACAGAAATAGCTATACTCGGAATAGCAGCACATGTTCTCGGCATGTCATAGACAGTTCTTTATTGTCACCCACTGTGATACTTAAATATAATTATCTGGTACACATATGACCATTGACAAGTAAATTTTCCAAACGGAGATTACATTTGTGACACTCTAAGAAGAGCGGGTGGTAGTGTTTCTGAAGGGGCATTGTGAGACTGGTGAAACTGGGTCTGAAAGATGAGCGGAAATATTCGACTGGACAGCTTCAATGTGACCATGACCTTTTCACTTCCTATTGGGTGGTGGTGCGGGCAGGTGCAGGGGACAGGAATGGTGGCAGTAGCGACGTGAGCCAATAAGTGCCTCCAAATCATACTGATTGTTCATGAGATTAGTTCTATTCCATCTCCTCTCGTACAATGTCACTTCCAGTCAGCCAATATCATCCCACCTTCTTCACCATCCTCCCTGTCCCTTCCTGTCCTGTTCTATTATTCACATAAACCATCACAATTCAGGACGACCTCTGTCCCTCTTCTATCCCCCAGAACCAATGGTGACACAATGATTTACACACATGCTTTCCCAACTACTTGGCTATTTCTAAGTAAACCTTTATCGTTCAATGGTTATCTAACCAAATAGCCCAGAAAATGAAGGATTTACTACCTGTTATCTACAATTACATCGAAAAGCACATTTACTACTGCAGAAGTTCATGTCCAACTCTGAAAATACACAAGATACACAAGTGCTAATCAGGGTTGAAAATGTGAGGATTGTGTTATAGAAGAATAGACGGCTTCTTGGCAAGGTAATACCAAATCAATTCCCGACTTTTATGAAGGTGCTTTTTGAAAAAAGGGGCAACATTATTCCGCCATATGTATGCTAATTTGTTTGATCATGTAGACGTGCCGAAGTTACGAGAACATTTGCGGCAATGTCTGGTAGAGAATTGGTTAGATTTGGTATACACCAGCTGCATTCTTATTACAGGTATGTTATTTTCAAAACATGTTATGGTTAACATCTTGATAATGGTGCTTTTATTATTGACTGTGGTGGAGCTTTCTGTGTAAACACTGCCTCCCAGTGGGCACAGAACGTTGAATTAACATTGAAAAATGGTTGTCAATGTTGATTCAATGTTGATCTAATGTTGATTCAACGTTGAATTGAATTCTGTGCCCACTGGGCTAGGCCACCCGCTACTGGTAAAACCAGACCATAATTTCATATTTGCCCTCTACCTTAACCATTGTAGGGAACAATGGTGGTCAGTTGACCCGAGTTTGACCCTCACCCAGGGCTGCGGATGTTGTTGTCCAGTGTTGTAATCACATTCTGACCTTGGTGCAGCCTCACTGCCCAGTTACAGAAATCAGATTAAGACTACAGACCATACCTATAGCTCCTGTCTCTATCTAATACATTATGCTGGCCTCCTACGGACCAGTCTCGTTGCATTTCTTTTTAATTGTCAGCCACTCCGCATGTTCATTAGTCTGGCTCCTTGTAAGGTTATTTTATCTCACTTGGTTTAACGGACTGTGAACACTGGTAACAACACCTCCTCCAATATCCAGTCAACAAGTCAAGGAGTGGCTACCGGTAATTCTAGGTCTCACACGGTTATTTTATAGTCTGGGATCTGGTGAGCTGGTAGCTGCTAAATAAATAAATGGTAGCTGCTAAATAATACTACAAGGTTTCTGTGATTACCCGGATCAACACACACTACCTCGGCCCATCTCTGCCAACTGCTCAACTGCCTATGCAAAGTGCTCAACTATTCAGAGGCCTGTCACCTTGAGGACTTATCTCCCACACTATGTGCATAATAATCAAACTGTTGTATATAGTTAGTTAGTGATTGTGACTTGAAAACTTACTACATGACAATGTGCCTACACAAAGTTTCTACAAAGTTATTGACTACATACCAAGTTGCTACTTGTAACCAGAATGGTTATCACACAGTCACACTGCAAAGTTACTGCCACTATGGCCGAATTGAATATTCACAGTTGCTAACAAAAAGTTTATAATTCCATATATAATGGATTGAAACGACACAATTAAGAAACAAGGGAATACCAAAAACATCCCACATGCACGGTATAAAAAACTGTCGGGGCAGTAATGTCCAACAGACTACAACATGACACGAGCTTACAGCTTGGAGGGAGCTTTATATATTTGCATACATTTTGTTTTGCATTTATCAACTTTATTTATTTATTTTTTTTTGTAAGTCAATCAGCACTACTAAAACATGTGATTGCTACGAACTGTTAGCCAGTATAACTGCACAAGACCAAGATATTGAAACTTGAGAGTGCCTATATTGTAGGAGCACCCATGATTAGGAAATAAGAACCTTCGTTGATGAGCACACAAACATTATTACTGCTATCTCTACTGATAGCCACTGCACAACTGGAACATGTGACCTGCGCTAAGGTCCTTGCTCCTCAATTAGGTTGGTCAAAGGGAATTCCCCACCGACTAGCTTCTTTTAGAGATCAAAACGCGCTCTTGGCTCTAACTGTCTGCACCCCTTCGGCTCGCGAGCCATCACACAGCCTTCTATATTGGTATCAAGTTATTTTTTCTGCAATGTCACGCATCAGTTATGATGACCTACGGGCCATGAAGGGCCTTAGAATTATGACCATTAATGCAAGGAGCCTTGAGTACAAGGTTGAACAGCTATATAAGCTTGCATATGGACTTGACTACATCTGTGTAACGGAGACCTGGTTTAACCACACCATAGAGTCGGGCAATATCAACATCCCTAACATGGCAGTGTACAGGACTGATCGCCCAAATAGTGTAAAGAGACGGGGTGGAGGGGTGGCGTGTTACGTCAAATATGAATACGCCTGCTTCACTCAGCTCTGTCCAGAACTCTGTTTAGCAAACCAACATCTAGAGGTGGTAAGCATCCTGACCACATACCCAGGCCAGAAGTAGCGTATAATCATAACAGCATACAAGCGTCCACGAGGGCAGGTTAAGGCGGCATACGAGCACTTGACTGCATTGCTGAGGCACCAGCTTGTAGGCAATCGAGAAGTATGGGTGCTTGGCGATATGAATGTGAACACACAAGCACAGCGCACTGCCAAGTATCGCCATATGTCAAAGTTTCTTAACAACTGTGCCCTGCGGTACTTAAAAAAATTGCCGACCTACAAACACCCAGTACATGGGAACTCAACTTTAGACCATATATACACCAACTGCCTGTTTGTCTCCAAATTTGGTCTCCTGGATGACACAATTAGCGATCACAGGGCCGTCTATGTGGTAAAGAAACAGGATAAAATCAAGCGCGAGAAGATTGAGGTGACAGGGCGCAACTACCGGGGTTACAGTCGTGAAGGTCTTGTACGACACCTGGACAATGAACATCTGGACCACCTAGACACCCAAAGTGACCCAGAGGTTGCTTACGCTGATGTGCTGAGATCAGCCACTGCCTACCTGGACGCTCACTGCCCCATAGTCACCAGAACAGTACCGGTATCTCCCAAACCTGAATTCACCCCTGAAGTATTAGGATTGATAAGACGTAGAAAAAAGTGTCTCCGAAAATCGCGCAGGATTAGACGTGGGGTCTACAACATCCATGTAGCGCAAGCAAACCGACTAGGCACGCTAGTAAACAGCAAACTAGCAAACAACAGACGAAAGGCTGTCCTTGAGAACCTGGAGCGCTTCAAACACGACCCAAAGCGCTTCTGGGCAGTAATCAATGCCCTTTGGAAAGGTAGCAACACGCCCCAGCGTATACGTCTGAAAGATGAGAACAATCTTGAAGTGGAAGACAGTAACACGGCCAACTTCATTAATGACTACTACTGTGCTATAGGTGACAGATTGGCACGCGCCTTTGACAACAATGCTGCACCTGCTGACGGGCCCCAAGCTGTCATCCCACCACCGTCACCGCCACCGGTGCCACCAGGACCACCACATGTGCCCATCAGACCGGCCGAGGTCTGTCTTATTCTACCAGCCAAGACACAACAAGTGGAGAAACTAGTCAACAACATCAAGACCCACAAAAGCTCTGGAATAGTGGATGTAAAGTCCCATGTCATAAAGGATCTATTACAGGCCAAACCCGGAGTGGCCAGTGCACTAGTAAATGCCCCAATTGTCAGCAGCACGGTGCCCTGCTGTTGGAAAGTAGGCACCATAGTACCTCTACCGAAATCAGGATGCAGCACCGATGTAAGCAACTGGAGGCCGATAAGCCTGCTGAATATGTGCAACAAGTTGATGGAATCCATCATCAACTGATGAGTCATCTACTCAAACACGACCATATCTCTGAAAGACAATCTGGCTTTATGCCTGGACGGAGCACAGGTGATGCGGTGTTTGGGCTGGTAACCACCCTATATAATGCTAGGAATAAGGGGCATCGGTCGGCCGTGGTCTTCCTCGATCTGAGGAAGGCTTTTGACACGGTCGACCACCCAATCCTCCTTGCCAAGCTCACGAAATGTAACCTGGCTCCCACGTCCGTGACCCTCCTACAACACTACCTTAGTGGAAGGAAACAACAAACTAGGGCGAGCAACAAGCTACCAGACAGTGCAGATGTAGGCAGGGGAGTTCCGCAGGGTTCTGTAGTCGGGCCTCTCCTCTTCATCAGTTACATCAACGACGTGTGTGAGGTCATTGAAAACTGTAGCTACTTCCTCTACGCCGATGACCTGGCCCTTGTGGTGTCGGGGAAAAGTGTTGAGCGGGTTGTTATGTTACTGCAACAGGACCTAATAAGGGTTGGCCACTGGTGCGCACAAAACAAACTGACCGTCAACTCCCAGAAGACACAAGTGTTGTGGTCCTATTCACCTAGATCAATCCCCGACTTGACAAACTCTGCCCTTCACCTGAATGGTGTGGAGTTGGAAGTAGTGGGTAGCTTCAACTATCTGGGCGCGGTGCTAGACACATACCTGACCATGACACCAAACCTGAAGAAGACAATCAACCTGGTACAAGTGCGGATCACCCAGCTGCGGGGTATCAGGAAGCGGTCCAACAAGGATACTGCTGTCCAAGTTTACACCCATATGATACGCTCCATACTGGACTACTGTTGCTTTCTCCACGGCGGGGGTCCAGTGTGGGCTGTTACCAAGTTACAAACACTACAAAACAATGCCCTGAGAGTCTGTGAGGGCATACGAGACCCTAGAGGTGTGGACATCACAGCTCTTCACCACAGAAATGGAATTACGAAACTAGATGTCACGCGCCGACACCAACTACTGGGCCACATACACCGGGCGTCGCTGGACGAGGGCCAAGTTGTTGTTCCAGCACGGGTCCTAAGAGGTGGAGTGAAAAAACAACTCAGGACCCCTAGGATTGTCAAAGACATCTACGAGAAGAGCCCTTATCACAGAGGCCTAGAAAAATGGAATGAACTGGATGCTGCAACGCAACACACCATAGATCGAACTCAATTCATGAAACTGATAAGGTCCTAAACCCATGATGACTCTATGAAGCACCTATAATTAGGATGCCCGCTAGTAGTTAACCAGTGACCATGACCGATGCGTAATGTAATAAGCGGGACATTTGTATCTATCAACGCCCTATAACTGGTAGAGATACCACCCGCGGTACTCAGTAAGATGTGACATCACTCAATCATAACTATAGACACTGACATGCATAGCTGTGACATATATTAGTATTTCTTTACTGTAAAAATATTCTATCGGAATCCTGACTTTCTAGATTTCATTGGCATTATATTGAAAAACTTCGTATGTACAAAGATTATTCTGCCAAAATAAAAAATTCAACAACAACAACAAGTTGAATAATGGCAGAGACTACCGATGCTGCCCTTTCATCCTGAATACTTTACATGCTTTGTAACTAACCATCAGTATTACAAGCTGGCTATAATAGTAGATGTAATTCCGTAATAGATTATTGACACTTCCTTTCCAATCAGGCGAGTAAAAACATGTCTCTATCATAAGTTGAAAATGAATATAGCAGTTTGTCAGGAGTATACCACAATCAGCTTAAAAAATCAACCCCACACATCCCATGAGACAAAACTAATCATGTAGCAGCTCAGTCATTAAACCAGATATAAACGACCTAAAGTCAGCTCAACTACTGTCTACATATTAATGATACCAGTAAAGTGACCTGCGCATTCATCCACTCAATGATATACTTCGCTATAATAGATAATGGTTGATTCAGTTATAATGTAGTTTAGCAATAGCATGTAGAATAATCTATACCGAGCTGCTCATCCACAGGTACTGCCTATACCCTGTGCAACTCATGGTCAACACACCATCTACCACACCAGGCTGAGTAGAGGGATCTTTGTCACCCAATTCACCAATTTCCAGAAAAAGAATATGATATTATATTCTTATATATCCTGTTTTCTGATTTGATCAAACGAGAATTTTGCTAATTGCCTGCAAAATGGTAATACAGGCACACACCATGCAAATATTTAAAACGTGGTAGTCCACTAGGAGCAGCTTGTGAATACACGTCCATGACAAAATCATAGTCATAGATAAGCAAAAGGTTCACGGCCATCAGAAAGGCTTCACATCTCTGGGCTGGGATGAATGGGATAGTTTGTGGTGGTCGAGTCTTCTCTATGAACATTGATATACTCTGCCCAGTCACTCAATCTGATAGAATGCTTGGTGGGGCTTGGCCGTAACCTCATATTGCCCTCTGCCTCATATTTTACTGGGAACAAAGCTGGCCAGCTGACCCCTGCTTGACCTTCAGCCAGGGTTCTAGATGTTGTTGGCCAGTGTGGTCTGATTAAGACTCCATACCATACTCAGCTCCTGTCTCTATCTAATACATTATGCTGGCCTCCTACGGACAAGGACTAGACCCCATGCAGCCTGGTGCAATGTGGAAGGTTAACCTATTCAGAATAACAAAAACATGTTATGCCAGATTGAGGCAGGGGAGAATTCTGAGAGATGCTGTTTACAGTCGAGATTCAACCATTCATGGTCTCCAGAATAGTCTCCATTTGCCCAGGCTTGGACATTGGACTATTCCTGACATTTATAAAACGTATTTTATATTATGAGTATTTTGTCAAGCATGTAAAAGCAGATAGACCAGATTGAAATATCTAAGATGTTTTGAAAAATCCGCTCTATGAATAGGACTCATTATTTTGACAAAATATCAGTACAACCCCATATGAAGCCATTAGTGTTATATCTGTATAACCATTAAATTGGATCATGGCAGGCAAGGGACATGCCCATCAGTCTGGGACTACTAAAAGCCTAAAAGCATCATTAAAATCAAATGGCCTCCTTCAAACACGCAAAAAAAAACCTCAATTCTCAATGGTAGGCAAACATGGATAAGGAGTATCTGGATATTTTAAGGTAAGTGCCTCTGCAGTCCTTTAGATACCAAGAAAGTTCAAAATGAATTCAATATTGACAGCTGGTTGATCAAAGGTGATGTTAGTAGAATGTTATTTATTAGTTTTTGTATTAATTTGCACATGATCACGGCAGTTCAATCTCACGACTAGACTAACTCACGCACCTCCATACAATACAATACATAAGATGGGGTTCAGTGGATGTAGCTCTTGCAGCTGTAGGTCTAGGCATACCATTCTGAATGGTAGATACAGTTTGATCCTTGAGTGGCAGTCCTTGTCAGTAACCACGTTGACCCCCATACAGATGCCTATGAGTGAAGCAGAAATGGACGATAACATTAATCTTCTTTCTACGGGACTGTGCACCTATAACTGCTTTTCTCCTCAGGTTATTTATTGGTTAGGACAAAAAGTGTAGCCCATCCTGCCCCCAGTGGGTACAGAGGCTGTAAATGGTCAACTGCTTACGAATTATTGGTGTTCAGAGTGTCATCAAGCAGACAACGCATGCCCTCTATGAGGAAAATGTGTTTGACTTTTAACCATGTAAAATATTATCATTTCTTCAAGCAATTTCTATCGTTCTATCCACATGTGGGATTGACAATAATGACTTGGATATTTTGACAAGTTATAGAAAGTCAGTGAAGTATTAATCTGTTTATACTAGATGAAACATTTCTTTCTTCTCTGACTCATTCAAGTACTTCCCTTTCTCTTCCCCCTTATACCTAATTGAGACACCATGAAAGCATGGACTAGTACAACGTTGTCTGCAAAGACCGAGGATTACTTTGTAACACATTGACTGGCAGCAATATACGTATTAACACTGTACATGCAGATTGTGTGTAAATCCTGCCCTGTCTGTCTTAACTAACATGGACCTGGTATTTTATTGTGGTCCTGTGTATGAGTAAACTAGTTGGTCATGTTGCATAATAGAACATAAAGTCAGGGGAGGACACTCTTCACACTAAATAATGGCTGAGACTACCACCTGAGCTCTTTCATCCTGAATAATTTACCTGTATACTGTGTGACCAGTGATTAAGTAATACATATTGGCTAGACTTGTTTTTTGTCTGTTTTTGCATGAGGTTTAGACATATCATAGGAAAATCAAAGAAAATGTTGAATGTTTGAACGCATTTTTTATAATCATAAATAACTTGAAAGTGTTGAGTGGCACAGATAGAATCACATGTATTGCAAACTAATTGTTTATCCGAATCAAAGTTTTACTGTTTATCATGTGAAGGCCATCAAGGTGACACATGCAAATCTACATGCGCAAAAGTAGACCCCACATACTGACAAAATATGGGGTCACGGATGAAATGAGAAAGGCATGGATTTTGGAAAAATACTTCTTTTGCTTTAACTATAGGATCCCATGGGTGTCCCAGCAGTGAATATATATGTGAACAATGGAAGTATACTGTCCAAACAGCAAATGCAAATAGTTGATTTAGGGAAAGTGGTGTATGTAGGAATATGAATACAGCTTAAAGAATACTTTTCATGAGCTTCGATTTTTGCCACCAGGTGGCTTCTGTGTAGGAACTAGCAGTTCCCTTGAAACTATATATTATCCTACCAAATACAAGTAAGTGTACATTCAACATCATGCTGACTGTGGTCCTCCCTGGAGGGGGGGGGGGGGTGGCCGACTTGAGGCTATGGCTGACTTGGGGTGAACGACCTACCCTACATAGGCTCACAACGGTGTCAAATCCACCTTCTGTACACTAGCAGTGTTTTTGACAGGTCATCAATGCCCAGGGAAAGGATCTGGCTGTGTGGGGAATAACAATGTCCTAGTGGGGTTTCACAGCTTTCGCACCTGCTCTTCGAGTGTGTTTCTTCTCTGTCTTTTCTTTCGGTCAGTTCTAGACTGGACTATACGGTGTTGATTTCTCAGTGATATACGTTGCCTTTATACAAACATGTGAGTAACAACCATAGCTCCTTATCATTTCATATTATGAAAAGGCAATTTCTCAGGATTATACCTCAGTTGGTTCAGTGGCGTAGGGAAAGGAGGGGGCGCCCCCCCCCCCCAATCAGTGAGGAGGGGGGGAGGGCTGAATATGTTTGCCCCCCCCCCAATATTTGTTAAGACCTGTAACATAATACACACAATTTTCACCTCTCCCACATAGGAAAACGTGGGGACAGAGTGGACTGGGACCCCAAATCAGAACTAGACGGGCCATTTCTTACGAAAACTGTGCACGGCTAATTTCCTGTTGTTCCGGTCTGGCATTTTTACCAGGGGCATTGAATATAAAGTTTTTGTTGTTTATCTGCTAGAACTTAATGAGATCTCGAGGGGGACACCCAATTTGCTACTTAAAAACTGATATTTTGGCTTCCGGACACCTTCAAAGGGTCCAAAATGGCCAATTATGTGGAGTGAGCAGGCTTGGCGCACTGGTTTTCATTGATTTTCTAGAAAACATTAACAGGTATGCAATTTTCATTATTTTTTCCCAAGAACCTATTGTGTTGGGGGCAATTTGGGCCAAAAACCAACTTCCCAGCATTATTTCTGTATTTGTGAGGCTCAAATAACTGTAGGTGAAGTTGGCTGTCCGACCTTGTAACCATTGTACATTACAAGGTCTCAGGAAAGAATGTTTATACATATGGGGGTAGTTTCTGTAGTAAAATAAAGTGTACCATCTATACATACATTTAAAATAATAGTGGATGGTCCAGGTCGAATAGTAGCTTTAGTGTGGTGGTTTGAAATTTTATAGACTGGAAACCCAGATTTTGGCAACTTTTGGCCATAGGCTTATTATTGGCTCTCCTGTCTACAGTTATAATATTTAACTATCTACAGTATATCAGGAATGTGTGCCATCAATATGCCTAAACACCACATGAAATAGATTTTGTCTAAATTATGATGTATCCATGTAGTGTGTCCAGAAGTGTAAATGTCCGGCCCAGTAATCTGTCCGTCCCGGTAACTCCATCTGGCGGTTGCCATCAAATTAGAGTCAGACCTATCTGAAGTAAGTAACCAGTCAAAACCTCTAGCATGTGTCAATTTTGATGGATGCCCTCATACAGATGTTGTTGTTACGAGTTCCCATGATGATTTACACACTTTAGGGCACATGATAGCAGTCATTAACAGGGACAGCAAAAGAAGGTGCCTAAAAGAAAGTTTGGTTCTCATTTTAGGCCTAAAATACACCTATTTGTTTGTTGATCATCCTGACACATCTACTGAGTAATTTTCCAATGTTTTACCCTCATATGAACCCCAAAGAGCTCCCCATTCTAATAAACACTTTTTTTTACTGTATATGTCAGGTTCAGAGGACACTTAACTGAACGTTAGGAGACCAAAAATGTAGTCTATCCAGGTTACAACTAATATTTTTCAGTACACCTGAGTATGTCATGCATAAAAAGAAATGCTTTGTGATGTCATAGTAATCAGAGTTAAACTTGTTGAAAGGTCAGGCCAATTTCAAGACATTTTAAGAAGTTTTTCAGATACAAATTCGTTTATAACAAACTTTCTTTGGTCAGAAAATGAATATCTTATGGGAATACCCTCATTCAGAAGGAATTATGTTTTGATAATTGTGGCCTTCCCACAATTGCATCCCATCCTAGTGCCTCTACATGGGTACCCAAAATTTTGAGCGCGTCACCGCGTCACTTTTTAGGAGAAACAGAGCGCGTCACCGCGTCACTTTTTAGGAGAGACTACGGGTCACCGCATCACATTTTAGGAGGTAGTGACTGTGTCACCTCATCATTTTTAGGAGGCCTTTTTTGTGTTATTTTTCAAATTATTTCAGAGAGTGGAATATTGTTTTCTTTTTGATGTTATTTTTTTTTTAATTTACAAACTCACATATCCTGGCTTTTTATTAGAAAAGGGGCACCAAACAAAATAAAATTCCTCGGAAAACTACAGGTGATATGATGACACAATATGACTGTCCTAAAATGTCAAATAATCCTGTCAAATGTTTGGGGGCAAAACCATAGTCTGCCCCCCCCCCACTAACTTGAAATTGGGTGGGGTGGGGGGCGGTGCATCCACCCTTCACACTGTGCCTACTTAGGAAGCTGTGAGACGTTTCTCCCTCCCACCTCACCTCATAGCAGCCCCTGTAGGAAGGCAGGGGACGGTAAGACTATAGCTGGGACTCCACTACCCGATTTTCTCGTCTGATCAGACCTATTCTCACAAATCGGACCCAGACAGATGTAAACATAAACTAACCCTGAACCGTAAGGTTATTTATATCTACATCTGTTTGAGACCAAAAAAGGACCCCTTTCCCGGGGTTTTGTGTACGCACATAGTTACTATATATGGTATAGGGAGTGCCCCCCGGGACCCCACTCCCACCCACTACGACGTAGTCTACTTGTACATCGTGTGTGTCTGGGGTGACCCCCCCCCTCCCCCTGCAGAAAGCTGTGACCGCGAAATATGCTCTAGGTTTGATCTACCTTTGGCGGTCACACCTTACCCATCCCACCCCCTCTCACACGTTGTGTCCGTCGCTTCTTATCCAAACATTTACTGTGTCTGTCGATTTTTAGCCCAACGTTTTTTGTGTCCGTCGATTGTTAGCCCAGAGATTTTTAAGTCCGTCGATTTTTAAAACGCCCGTGTCGCGCGTGTCGATTTTTAAAACCCCCGTGTCGCCGTGTCGCGCGTGTCGATTTTTACCCATGTACAGGCACATCCTATTCCGCATTAGCAAGATGATCACTGCACAGCGCCATTTTGTCTGGTACCAGTGTTCCTTCCTCTGCTAACTATAACAGCCAGCTGGTTAGCTGAAGCTGGTTCCTGTCATGTCCAAAATTTGGAGTTTTAGGGGCCATAAACCTTTCAGTTATAGGCCTCTATTGTGGGTCCTTATACGTGAGCAGGCAAGCAGAAAGGATACTCCGTGCGGGATTAGTTCCGATTTTTGCCACCAGGGGGGCGCCACTATGGCCTTAAAGGAAAGAAAAATGGTAAAAATAGCTCTAGGGTACTTTTTTCTGTAGAAAAAAATGGGACTACACAAAACATTCCATTTCTGGTGAAAAGCCTCTATATTTGGAATGTAAAAAGGACGTTTTAAGGCCTAAATGGGTGTCCTTGTTGATATGTGTTGCCATGGAAACATGGCTTTCATTCCAAATAGAAAAATTAAAGATAGCCCTTAACAGAATGATTCATGGGGGTTACTATGGTCAAAACAGAATAAAATTACCATTCCTAAATCAAATTTTATGACTAAAAGAATGAAAATGTATGATATATTTCTCATTATCATCATTATGCTAATTAGATAGGGATATCTGGGAAAATATGAGACTTAGAGCTTATTGGGCTTTTTTATAGGGCAATGCCTACACATATTCAGAAAGGCATTCCTCAAAAACTAGAATTGATATCTTCATGTGTAATATATCACTGGAAAGCTTATGACATCAATTTTAAAGTTGACTTTTTCCTTGGAGTATCCTTTTCCCTTGCCTCTACACATATCATGTGTCCAGATTGGGGGAGTGGTTAGGACACTGGCAATTCAATACAAAGGTCCTGACTTTGAATCCATACCAAGGTTGTTTGGTTCAGACACCATTATAAAATGTCCTTTTGGTTAGTCAAAATTTGTGATAGTATACAATTCAGTTGTAAATTTCCTTTACATAGTATGCAATTTTATAGGGTAATCCAAAATGATTTTGTATGCATCTTTAGTTTTTCTATGTGAATACTATTATTATTATTATTATTGACCAACTAGGAAAAAAATTAACCGTGTGGCCTTGGCATGGATTCGAAGTCAGGACCTTTGTATTGAATTGCCAGTGTCCTAACCACTCCCCCAATCTGGACAGTTGATATACAGGATATAACAACTACTCAAGTATCACCAATTCAAAAAGTGGTGACCCCTACAACTGTCCATTTTTGACATGCTAGGAACCAGCTTCAGCTATAGGTCTCACAAAGGAGAATCACTGCAACTCGCTAGTGCGGAATACAGGTGGGTGAGCACCCAGGACTTTCCCTACTGCCGCCTACCTACCCCTACAACCCGCCCTATACAGGTGGCTGAGTCCGGCGGAGTTCCCTTTAATGTCTGAGTCCCTACCGCCGTTTACCTACCCCTGCACCCCGCCCTATACAGGTGGGTGAGTGCCCAGGATTTCCCTTTGATACCTGTGCCCCTCCTTCCGTCTATAGATCTACCCCATAACTCAAAAGCTACTCCCTCTGCCTCAGCCCACCTCACCTCCCCATTCTCCTGTCCACACTGCCTTCCCTACACAGACATACCTATCACAATGATGTATTTCATATCATTTAACCTTTTACATTATGATCAGAATCATGAATGATTAAGGATATAGTTGTACTGCTGTGTTATATGTCTGTTATAACATAGTTTAGGGGGCATAATTTTTTTCACAGTAATATTATGGTCTAAAATGCTGTTTCTGGATACTACAAAATTTGTCTATAACAAACTTTTTTATTTGATGGAATTTTACTGTACTTTACAACCACAGAACTGTAGTGGATTGATTGATATGCTTAACGTCCAAGTGTGCATTGACACCCCAGATTTATCTCAAGATAGCAAGGTAGCCATCTACAAATAGTAGTAGTCTTGCTTTGTAGTAGGATAGATATCTATATGCTGCTAGCCCACTACAACAGTGACTGCATCTATGGATGATCGCATCTATGAGGTGAGGGAGAAAACCGCTTCCGGGGCACTCCCCTACTCTTTTTGAAGGATAGCAAGTGTTCTTTTATTTGCCTGGTCCTACTAGTCCTACACTCCTACATTCCCGGGATAGTACCATAGTATGCAAGGCCAGACAAACCACAGCCTTTGATATCTCAGACACGGTTCACCGAGGATGGATCCCATGCCAGACCACCAAATGTAAGGTTATTGCCTTTCAAGCTAATGTCCATTGAATAACCTAGAGTAGTCAGTTTTAATAACTATAACATGCAAATATTCAGTACTGTAAAGCGTAGCGTATAAGTCTAAGTTGTGTATAAGCCACACCTAGACTTTAGGCCAATCCTATAAACCGCCCTGATTATGGTGATGTTAGTACTGTACTATAGTAGCTAAAACCCGTGTACAAGCCACACCCCAATTCTGAGCCAATCCTATAAGCTGCATCGGCGGTCTGATTCACATAATAGCTGCAGCTTATACGTGAAGTTTTATAATGTTGGAAACAACTGACTACCCATCTTTAAATATATATCATAACAGTTTTTTGAGTTTCATTTTTAAGCTTAGTCAAATATAATAGAATGACATACGCTCTTTATCATGCATTTTGATACAAAGTTGTTGTGATGGACACCAGGGGCATTGCAACCTGGAGGGACCAACCCCAAAAAAGGTAAAACCAAAAAGGTCAAGTAAGAAAAGTGCCAAAAAAGGTCAATATACCCCTCAGTCCCCCCTACTTTGAAACTGCTTGCCAAGCCCTTGGACACTTTGTATTCAGCATATACCAATATTGAATCCCTATTTTAACATCAACTAATTTGAGGGCTGGTATGTGGCCTATGCATCAGGCAGACTGCTGTACCCTGGACTGTGGATCAGGTGTAATAAAATCTGCTGGGAGAGTGAATCAACCCTGGCACAGTACTTCCCCCTAGACATGTACAAAATGTTGTATGGATTGGAATGGAGGTAGGCAAGTAAACAAAATCCCAGCAGTAAGTCCATTCGACCCCCACAGCTGGGATTTAATATTTTTAGCATTAAGGGTTCAAATAGGGTAAAATGTCCATCCTAGTAACCATTTTCACCTAAGCCAGCCAGGCTGTGTACCAAATAACTAAGGAAATCAGTGCTGGCATTATGTATGTCCTTTATTGAACATGTAACCAACCATTCAGGATCATAAATTGTAATTCAACTGCTCCCTAACCACTACTATACCATATTCAGTTGTACAGCACACTTTGTCCGACCCAGTAACCAAATGACACCTTCTTCTAGTCCAGCTTGCAGACAAACCACAGATTTTTGCCACACTGGTGCTATATACCAGCTGCAAGAGGAGGTATTGTGCTGTTGTGTAGGCACCCTCATTGGTCCTGCACTAACTCATGCTTGCACACAGGCTATTTGAAAAATTAACATTTTTCAGATGAGTAAATTTGATGAGACAATCTAAGTAGAATTTTCACATTTCTGTCTCAGTATCAGAATATATTCACTTCATCATCACTCTTAACAACCTAAATCACAGCCAATATATGTTTTCCTTGTAGAAACTCAAAAAAAGCAACTTCCTACCAAAATTTGTTGCTATCTTGACTTATACCCTAAACACTACCAAGTGGTTACTGGGACGGACAGGCTCCAGCAGTCATCCATCTTTGCCTGGTTGTCATGGCAACATTTTTCACATTTGACTCATAATATTTCACACATATATAGCCTGGCCCATCTACATTAGCCAAAAAAAATGAATTTTTGCTTACTCCAATTCTTTTCAAAAAGCTGCCTAAAAGGCCCGTGCACAGTTTTCGTAAGAAATGGCCGACGGGGCTTAATTACTTCTTTTCCATACAATCTAATATAAGTGTGTATATGATACAAATCTATAGTAAAAGTCTGCCTGGAGGCGTATATATGTGGCATAATACTACCATATTTATTTTACACATTCTCATTAACTACCCTTGTCATTGATGACACATTGCAGTATGCTTTATTCAGCATGTCTAACTAGTTTCAATAATGATGTAGAAAGTAACATGAGTTTCATGAGATAGAGCTGCATAATGTCTACTCAGGGTAGAAATAATTCCGGCCAAAACCCATTTAACGCCATGAATTAAAAATTAATAACTAAAATCAAATTACGCACTAAAAATGTGCTGGCAAATGTACTGCACAATCAAATGATTATCATTGTTTATAATTGGAAATTCAAGAAAGATCTGTCTCGAAGTGATCACTGAATACAACACTGCAAATACTTTTGTGAATCGAATAAACGTTGTGTATCGTAATACCTCTAAACTAAAATTTCACACATCATTCTTGAAGAAGAAGAAGAAAGCACAAGGACTGAAAATGCAACCGCTAATACATAACCACTAAGTGTTTTCAGAATTAGATTTATAACGCCTAAAGCAGTGATGACACACATTGTCATCAGTGTAAGACAGTTCTGCCTATACTTAACCCTATTTATAGAGTTTACCTCGAAGCGATGCTGTTCTGCCTAACAAGGTCTTGCCAGGAATAACACAACCTAGGAGTAGCACTACATTTTCGCAGCTATTGGTTACTTACATACCGTACCTGCATTAACCCTTTATAAGTTAATACTTTCGTTGAGTATTGCCCTGGGTCTATATTTTTTGCTCATGTTGGAATAGCAATATGCAATCACGGTTCAGCTCATATAATCCCCCCGCTTATAGTTTTTACAGGCCTATCCAGGAAAGTGCATGAATAGTCTTCGGTATATATAGGCCATATAATTGATAACAGGAAATAAGGAACTTGTTTAAATAACCACCCAAAGTGGAAATGTTTACAGCGATATGAACTCATCCTTGCCATTTTTATACTTCTTCTTATCCGGATAAAAATGAGGCAGGGTCGCACTTTTTGTCCTCAGAAAAAGGAAATGGAAACATCCAGACCAATCGATCAAGCCCAACAGGCAGGCACTTGCTCACTTAACCCAGCCACACACTCACATTTAATTGTTTCCGCTTCACATACCCAAACAGGAAAGGTGGGGTAAAGAAGGATGGGGGGGGGGAGTGCTGCAAGCTCAGGTCATATCTTTGCTTACGCTTTTACCACAGCCTCTCTGCTGATATCTGTTGCGTGTATTGCTGATGATAAGATAGAATACAGATTACTTTTTCAGCCTTCATATAGACACCTTAACCCTACTCTGAGAGTAAGCCCATAATCAATTAAAATATTGAAAGAGTGAACCCTTGATGTGCCAATAAGTTTCATAAACGTATATGGTTTCTTTTCAACCTAAATCCTATAATTATACTTACAGTAAATTGAAGTTTTAACTAATGGAGCACGTTGGGAAAAATATATTGTATTGAATAGTGGCTTGGTGTGGAGATACAGTGTTTCAATCTAAAACAGCAAGCTCGAGAACATTCTATGCAAGAGGTGGCAATGATCTGGGAGTGGGGAGGGAAGGGGGCAGTACGTTGCTGAAGGGTAGGAGATGGGGTGGCTGGTGGAACCAGCCCTGAGGGATGAGCGGAAATATTCAACTGGACACTTTCATTGTGACACTGACCTTTTCACTTACGGTTGGCCGGTAGTGCGCGGCACAGCGGGAATGGCAGTTGTAGCAATGTGAGCCTAGTGCCGCTGAATTGTGCCAATAGTTCCGTAAGATTAGTTTTACCCATCTCCTTTGGTACAATCCCTTTTAATGTCACCTCAGTTCAGCCCATATCATCAAACCTTCCCTTCTTTCCTGGTCCTTCAGAACCTTGCTGTGCTGCCCTATCGCTAACCCAAACCATCAGCACTGAGCAGCTTACCCTGCCTGTCCTATCCAACCTTTCATTCCTATCACTTCAGAAAGACTGGCGGTTGCCATCAACTCCTATCTTATAGCCACACTTTCCAGCTGATGTATTCATTTATTTGCAGTTGCAGATGTAGCTAATTCCAAATATCTTTTAACCAACTACTCTCACTTCTACATTATATACCGTCCCACATTCTCCTTATATAATTATATTGTATATCAACTCCTCTTCTTCAGAAACGCTGCTTTAGTTCTCTCTTCCCACCTATGCCCCCTATAGTGAGAATTTTGGATCAACTCCATTATCAGGTCGTTCCTCAAATAGTTCAAAGAAAACGTTGTACAGCTAGTGGCAACTATTAAGCTTTAGGAACGAAATCTGTATATCAATCAACCTGTCACTGACAGTGTCAGCCACATGAAAAACATAGTTTAACGATTAAATGGAGCCACTGCATGCCTGCAACCAAAACTCTTCATATACTTACCTTTCATCCCATCGAACATCACGTCCATCAATCCTTCCTACTACAACTATCTATTCCAAAATTCAGGTCTGTTTCATCTTTAAGGGACAAGTCAGTATCTTGCTGTTGGCCTATCCTGGAGTCCCACATATAAGTGTGAGTGGAAACTGTGGTTTGTCATTGACTGATGAGACCTTGAGTATCGCTGAGTATGTGTGAAGATTAGGGGGTGATGAGCCAGGAATATGTGGGGCACAGGGAGATGAACACTGGTAAGAATCGAGGTAGAGAGATAAAATGGAAGGGAGGCCTGAAGGAGATATCACAGGATAGCTGTGATATAGACATCGAAATACTCATTAATCGTTATCATTGGAGAACTCAATCTGTGGCTAAATTGATTCAGGTTCAGTTATTGACCCATATGTGTGCATGTTAGCCTTTAGTATAGGAATGTTAATGAGATGTGCCTTTGTAATTTTGATGCTAATTTCATAAAAATAACCCCAACATACCGTTGATGCTCCTCTAGAATGTGTATCTTCAATATAAATGTTGATATGAATCTATAAACTGACACATGAATAATCGAGAGACTTCTAAAATAAGTTGTTGAAATCTCAATATCTATCTGGTACCCCCCATAAACGCTACAGCACATACGGCGATAATTTGAAAACGTCTAGCATATATTTTCATTGCCAACAAAATAATATTATTTTCAACAACAAAAAAGACATTTTCAATATTTTAATTTAGCAGATAAATCATCCCATACATGATATACTTTACACGAACTGCCAATTATGGTATAAAAAAGCACAGAACGGTGATACAAACAACTTATATAATAATCGTGTTTACAAATAGCTGAATAGGACTCATGGTTAACTGATGGACAGATTCAAATTTGAATTTAAAATTGCAAGTTTTGTTCAATACTTCCTGTGTCACATTAATCAAGCAAATAATAATTATCTATGCTGCTTCAATCGAGATTCTGTTCTTTTCATAATGTTCGATCCACAGACTGATAAGCCATAGAAGAAAGGGATTGGGGGCATTTATTGAGCAATTTCAAATTTTCATTTCCTTTCAGATGTGTTTTTCCTTTGGTTAGGTTCCTTGAGGTATGAACTTTTTTTAAAAATAGGACTGTCTGTGAGCTTCGGAAATCGATGCTGTGAAAGAGAACTATAAATCCCACACCAAGAAGTCGATTTTCCTGTCTTTCTGTGATATTATGATTGGTCTACAAACATGTAGAAATACAATGCAATTCCTGTCTTTGCACACTTTGTAACACCTTACCACAGATGGCATCTAGATAAGCATCTAACTTCTTCATTTAATCTAAACATCACACGTACAATACGTCTAAGTAATACCCACTTACTATGTTCAGTAGTGTTTCCTTTTCTATCACAGCTTACCATATTTAGTGATTCTGTGTGCTCTGTGTGATCTGTGAGTAAACTAATGTTGAAAGTTACAGTTTTTCAATACACTTTTTTTTTCAGTGTCATAGATCTCTGAGCTATTTCCGATTTCTAAAGCAAATGTTTTTCTTTTTTTCTTTGCAACTACCGGTACATCGAATTTCACAACTGTTTCACTTTACTGTATCATTTCCAAATATCTGAGCTACTTTTGGGAGAATCCTTTTAAATTCACAAAACTTCTTATAATATGTTTCATTAACCATATCAGTTTTCCTCTCACAGCATCAAAGAAGAAGTGTCAAGAATTGTTTCCGCGCTAGCTATTAATTACATCAAAAAGTGCTTTTCTTCCTGGAAGATTTAAAACGAATTTCTTAGAAGGTTAATAACACCAATTAGGTTTCAATGATGAGGGTTGTGATATGAAAAGATAGGAAGTGCATTGCCTGGAAGATAATTATGAAAATGATTATCAGGCTTAAGGTGGTTATACTCTTCGTTCGTTGACCTAAATGTACTAAGAAGTATAACAGTTGAAGCAATGTTTATATATGACGGATCTATTTATACTTCGATAAAATCAGTAATACCATAATTCTGTATTTATCCATTGATTAAAATTTGATGATTGTACATAAAAATGCACATTGTGTATATTTAATACCAAATAAAAGCCAAACAAGCTAACTTTAAATGAGTCTATGACCTTTGACCTGTAACCTGACCCCATTGGTCACCTTGATGACCTTTGACCTTTGAGTATGCTCCCGGACCTACCTCAATGGAAAAGATCTGAGCCTTCTTCATATCACCTGAAAGGCCTGTAACTAGCCCTCTTCGTAGGGCGGTTCGTTTTTGGATATGATGGAAATTGACATGTTTATTTCAATGGTGGAACTGGACTTTTCTAATATAAGATAGAACTTTTCTGTTGGTATATTTAACGAGAAAGCTGAGTTCCGTGTATCTAATAATCTTTCACAGTTTTCCCTAGAGAATCCTTAATAATAATGTCTGACCAACAAGCCATAAAAAATGAAATTTAAACAATTGTGTCCTGTTTACAGTCAGCTAGGGTGGAACACTTTCCCTCCTTCAGGGAGAATGGGTGGTTCATCCGAAACGACGAAGCCCCCTAGTTACGGGCCTGCCTGATGAAGGCACACCTATCACCAAAACGTTGTGATATCTGATATTGTACTACTTTTTAAGTAATTAACAACACCTTATACTTAATTTTGTTGTTAGTTGTTGTAGTTGTGTTTACTCTATGCAGTGAAGTATGTTCAGTTTATAATAGAAAACGTTCCCCAACAACATTTTCAATCTAATGACAATCTTTATGACACATTCTGCAGGTGACCACACAGCAAAGGTCTGTTGTCAGTTCATGGTATGATGATTGAGACTTCTCTCAGTTAACGAGGGGTGTGGTGTGTAAGTAGTAGCTATCCCCTTTTGTTCCAGATTACAACTACCCAATATTTAGCTGACTAAATGTGTATGAAACACATAACTGCTTAAAGATTTATGTCTAATATGATGTCACAGGCTTCTATGAATTACATTTAAAATTAGTATGGATCAGACAAAAGGATGAATTCCACTGATGTCAAGCTGTGATGGCAGGTGGTAACAGGTTAGATCCCATCCACCTTCACCCAATGATGTTGGCCAATGTAGTAATCAGGTTCTGACCGGTGGTGCAGCCCCACTGACCATTTGCAGGAGTCTGATTAAGACTGCAGCCCGTAGGGAGGCCCAGCCTGCATCGAATTCATTATGCTGTCCTCCCAATGCCTAGGGGTAGACCTCTAACAAGCTGGCAGCAAGTGGAGGGAAGGGATGGGTAGAGCCGTCATGCACCACAAGTCTATATATCCAAGGCGGTAAATATGATAATGTGAACTTCACTACATCTAATAATTCAGATAACAAGAGCGAATTAGAGTTAATCTTATATCAACATTTGATAGCCTCATTTGCATAATCGCCCTTGTGGGGGGGGGGGGCATTCTCCCAATGTGTAGTGATTCAGTACATTATTCAATCTATGTTGTAGTATAATCAGACTGATAATGGGTATTACACACAGAGGCAGAACAGGAAACACAAAAAGATGTGCAGGAAGTACAGATACTTTTTTTTTTACATTGCAGCCAAAATCAATGTTGATTAAATTAATATTGTTGTCGATGTTGCTGCCAAATTACTTGTCAGATTTCTGCAGTGCTTGAACTTTGCACTTTCTTTGACCGGATGCATTATACTGCAGTACAGGCAGGTTTTTCAGAGATGCAGCTCTTGAAGAGGTTGAAGGGTCGGCATGCATAGAGAAAAGAAGTAGAACCACTGTGACTCCCGACTTGATCATTGAGTTAACTCTCCCCATGACTCTAAACCTTGAGACATCATGCCTTCCCTTAAGGAGTTAAACTGGCATATTTCGTAGTCATGCTTGCGTTGGAGCATCATCTTGTTAGGGACAAGAGAAAACAGGTAGGCTGTCATTGTGAATTGAGTTTCAGAATAAACACCATCCATCGCTAGGACACGCCATACACTACAATAAAGAGACATGTTTTCCTCTCAGTAAAGAAGGTCCACTCCCAGTGTTTGTCCTATCTGAACTAAAAACTGAGTGCCTTTTAGCAGAGAAGAGAAACATGTGCAGTCACGTTTTGTCCACAGGTCACAAAGTGGACTCCCCTAAACAGGGGAGTCATTCTGGAGGCAACCTGGACTCCCTTTTGACGCTGTTTCCTGTTTCTCTGTTTCCTAACTCATTCCTTAAGAGGTACTATTATTACTATGGGTACCATTAAGCAGACAGTGAATGCATCTGTAAAAAATATTACTTTTTTGTACAATGATTATGCGATTGCTCACTGCAACTTACCCAGCGGAATAGTGGTTTATTGGGGCAATAGGGAAGCATTTTTTATCATTGACATGAAGTGTTCTTCTGTAAGTCCTATCCACAGCCACCCTCCCCCTGCAAATGGTTTAAGAATTTTGTTATGCGCTGACCATTTCTCTGGATAAGGGGCCAAAAAGTGTTGGTCCCACCCCAAAATATCTTTGGTCCTCACCTCTCAAGGGGTCTAAATTCTGTTGATCCCCTCCCCCCCCCCCCACCCCCAAAAAAAGAAGAAAATACATCAACCCTCCTGTTGTTACTTCTCCTATAGCATAGAAACCTGGCATAAGCATTGAGTTATTGTTGAGGAGTAGAAAGAGTGCCTGTGTCTTGGTTCCAGATTATTGTTATTCTGTGAGACAGAAAGGGAGGTTCACAAACCATGTGACACAAAAGTTGGCCCCTGGCAGCAGCCACCTGGCTTGTCATGAACTTGTCATGTGGGGCCTGGAGCAGTACAGGACAGCTGGAAAGAGGATCTTGTTTCTTTTCAGATAGACACGGCAGAGTGCCTAGATTGCCTGACAAAGTAGAATAGAAATATACAATGCAAAAAGGGTGCTTAGGTTTTAAACATGTGGAGGGAAATCTCCTCTGGCTTTCTGTCATATTCGGTCAAGCAAGGGTTCACCTCACTCCTCCGTCAGCTGGTTAGCACGACCCAGCCCATGTTGAAAGTCTGAATATTTTACTAGGTTTGTGTCTTCAAATCCTTCTGTTTAGGAATGAAACATCTTATTCTAAACACCTATAAAGTTATGTTGAATATGTTCAGATGTTAAACAATTAAACAGTATGAAGAGTAGGTGTTTAGTATGTAAATTACAGTCTATACAAAAACCTTTTGACCATGCAGGACATTTGGGCCTGCAGAAATATCTTTTTGCAGGCCCGTCTTCATTTTTGCAGGCCCGGATATTGAAGTGTGATCTTGTTATTTAAGAATTAAGTATAAAGCAGGTGTTTATACTGATAGGGATACATGAATAGGGTTCTTCTGTATGTTACAATAATATTCATCATTTTGATATGTAAATTACTGAAGAACATTACAGAAAATATTCAAGCTTTCTGTTTTACACTGTAGAAACATTAATAATGGTCCGATTTACAAGCCGTAAAAAATGACATGACTGTAGACAAGGGTTCCTAGATTACAGCCAGCCATTTGGGCCGGCAGTAGCATCCTTTCTGCCGGACCGGCAGGCTTTTTGCCGGCTATAGCCAGTGTCCGGCAGGATTTCGTATAGACTGTTGTAAACATGTAGCATTTAGATGATAATATTTCAAACACTTGCCAGATGGCAGCTCTGTAGTTAACTGTAGTCTCTACAACCACTCAAACATTAGTGTTGTCCAAAAAGTGCTTAAATCTGAGAAAATTAACTTAAATCTTATGGGATCCAATAGGATGATAATACACATTGCAGGGTTCAAGGGTTGTATCCTACATTAGTATGATCATGATGCAATAAAGATACGTCTGCTACATAGACACCTCAAACAGAGTAGAATTAGATCCTACTTTTACTGTTCTACTTGGTAGCCATATCTATGGACAGAAATGTTCTAAATCGTATTATTTAACATAACCATTAGGAACAGATATCTTAGTGATAACAATGAAGGAAAATCACACATAACAAACATCAACACCAGCAGTATACTGAAATCTATTTGGAATTTCACGATTAGATACTGTGACTGAACCAAAAGAAAAAAGAGGAAATGTGATTCTATAGATATGGTTTTAGAGCAATATCTAATAGGCAGTGTGTCCCAAGTCATTGTCTGCATGAGATGGGTTACTTGAATTTGTTATTTCCTCTAGTCAAAACCCACCTACCATAAAACCTCTTGTATAAGCCTAACTCATGTATAAGCCGCACCCCGACCTTGGTCCAATCCTACAATCCGCACTAGCGATCTGATTATGGTGACTTTAGTGCTATACTAAAGTAGTAAAAGCGTGTGTATAAGCTGTTCCTATAAGCCACACCGGCGATCTGACTCGCGCACTAGCCACTGCTTATATGAAAGGTTTTACGGTATATGAATATGGATGGTCCTTACTACTCCAATTACGTGTATCTAATTGTACCATTTTAGGATTATTATTATATATATATATATATATATATATATATATATATATATATATATATATATGTGTGTGTGTGTGTGTGTGACATTATATGTATGTATATATATGGGTGGGGGTCCAGTGAAAAACAATAATATTTCTGAATTGCCCAAATCTTGTAGCAGATTTGTCTATATATAAAGGAGGCAATAAACTATCACATTCCCAAATTTTGTGATACTAGGATTCTTACTTTTTTTTCTATGTAAGTTTGAAAAATACAATTACTAATGATACAAAATTGTGTTACGTTCACCAGATATTATCATAAACATGAGAATAGTGAAAAAATATGATGACATATTTTAGTTATGAACTTGATTCACTGAATTAGGGCAAAAATGTGTCATTTCCTACCATGTAACAGGGTGCTGTACCCTTTTTCTCTATTTTTAATTCCCCATTGTGATAGTTTGATAGCTAGAGTCAATTAAGGGCCAGTTGGTTTCTGTCTAAATAGAACCTATAATCTTTTTAAATAGGGAAAAGTACTAACATGGAAGAGTATTAAACTAGCTGTGAAACCCAGATGAAAGTATACAAAGTGCTCTAACGTATCTGAAGATATTTTGTATTTTCTGCAATTCTATTGTGTTTATTTTACTATTCAGAGGTGTTCAATGGGATCTAGTGAACGTAACATAGCAGAAAAATAGAGGAATTATAATGAAATTTTAGTCAATAATAGCATTGTTTTCAGTTGGTTGTGGTATAATACCTATGCAAAAAAAGGTCAGAGCATGTCCCAGATATTTAATATGAGAAAAATAAGACAATTAGACCAAAATTCTGTTGTTTTCGATATATCTGGTGAACGTAACATCTAGTGAACGTAACACAAAAATTGAATAGTTTCTAGAATGAAATATGATTATGATAAAATGATGGAAACAGGTCAGTGTCATTTGTAATGCTCGGATATACTTGGACAATTTGTGTTACGGCTATATTTTGATTATTTATGCATAATTTATTTCTGACTTTTTCAAATATCTGGTGAACGTAACATTTCATAAAATAAAGGACATGTTGTTTTGATAGCTCTTAATATTACATAAATCATGCATTCATCCACATACATCCTTGCTGATAGGTTTGTTAAACAGACACACATGCGCCCTATCAAAAGAAATTAACAAAAAAGGACATATTTTCGTGACAATTTACTGTCTCCGTGGAACCAAACATAATTCTAGTGAACGTAACATAATTCTAGTGAACGTAACATAATTCTAGTGACGTAACATAAATTGATATCTTAATTTACAAAGACAAAGACATTGCACTGAGTTACGATTCTTATTGTATATGGTGCATGTACTATGTAGGCACCACATGGATATTTCCCTTCCTCCTTAGAGTACATTTAGGCTGATAATATTCAAAATGTTTAAATAAATCTAGTGAACGTAACATGTTAAATGTAAAATAGAAAAAATCTATCGATATGGGAGTGTAGAGCTCACACATACGCTTATCCAATGCAGGTAATATATAATTTTATGCAGGATTTGTATAATTAATTACCTTTTCAAGAAATTTGGCTTAAACAGGTCATTTTTAATTCCTTCTTTGGACTCTAATTTCACCAAGAAAATGATCAATTGTCTTAATTTTTATCATTCTGCCCAAGGGTATAGGTGTCCGGGATATGCCATATGGCACAAAACATCCATCTAATGTAATATTTTTCCAAAAAATTCAAGTGTTTAAAAAGATATATGGCATTATGAAAATAATTGCTATTTTTGTAATTTAAACAAATATTATTAAAAAAAAATTTAAATATTGAAATAAATGGTGTTATGAAGAAGTATCATTTGTATGCAACACATATGAAGCAAAAAGTGTAAATCTAACATCATTGGGAGAAAATTTCCGTTAAAATCAGATTTTTTCCAGGGGACATAGATTGTTGGTCATTTTTTCCCTGAAAAGTAGCTAAAATCTGAAAAAATCATGAAATTATAATTAATATGCATATTTTTTCTATTAGTACTCATTGGGCTTTTCGCAATTATGTAGTTATCCCAATACATTCTCTTCATTTAGAATGATTTTTTTTTTTAATAACTCAATTTGTGAAATGGACATTTTCTGGACCCCCACCCATTTTATATATATATATATATATATATATATATATATATATATATATATATATATATATATACTAACTCACGTACTTGTACTGTGTGAGTTGTCTGCCCCATTAATGACAAAGCGTTTCTCTCCTAATCGTTTCCAATTAGGACCCTGGAAAAATACTGGTCCAAGGTTTCCCTTACAACACAGAGTGTAAGGCATTTGTCCTTGTAGGCATTGTACAGAAAGGTTATTTTCCTCATATATTGCTTCTCCTAAAGATCATTAGCGTGGTGCTTTGTCTGGTAGCTAAACACGTCCCCTGACGTATATATGCTGTGTGTTAACTTTGCATAAGAGAAAGGACAAAGTTCATGAGTTAGTAGCTGGGTGGACACTTTACAAGATGATTAACAGTGGAGACCACCATCGTAATGGTCTTGTGTTGAACATTTTACATAAGTACATTGCATTAGTATCTCTTAAAGTTCTCCTTTAAAACTGACATGCATAGATGTTTTTGCATCAGCGCAGTAAATTAAAGCTCTTCTTAATTTTCAGCGAGGAGTCTTGGGACACGTTTTAACCTTTGCTAGTGAAAACTGAGCATGCGTGGCAAGAACATACATTGTCTGATCGGTTAAAGTATCTAGTGTAGGTAGGGATAGCCATACGCTCTGCAGGGTCAGTGCATGCATGTCTTAGATTCGGTATGCACAGTCTGTTACTAGTAGCTATTTCGTTTATTTAAGCTGCTTGTAAGTTAAGACATTGGCTAACATGATACAGAAGCTGTACTTCAAAATGATAGACTCACCAAGGCTGTATTACCATGTGGCCTTTAGAGGGTTAAAGCTCTGCACAGGTGAGCTGCAGAAGGCCATATACTGTACAACATATCTATACAGGAGCTGGACTGCATCTGAACCTCATGGCTTCCTACACAGGTAGACAAGGCTGGTCACTAAATACCTGTAACCTCTTCTACCTTAGAAACAAGTGTATATAGTAAGAGGAGAGGGGTGTCATCAGGTAAAAGGTAGTCAAGGCAAAAGGCATATTACACTATTATTACACCTGTCCCAAAGTCTTATTTAAGAATCTATAAGCTGATATGTGTATCCTGAAAAGGTCGGTGGTGTTATCACCTGTCCTATCTTTAGGAAGTAAACATGTGTCAAACATGCTGGCGGAAAAAGCTACAGTAAGAGGAGTGGGCTCCCCAATCAGTTCCAGATATATGTTTTCAATAATTTTGCACCCCAACCCAGCACCTTAACCTCCCCTCCGGCTGGCCGCTAAAGCAGCCAGATCATCTAACCTACTGAGCTAAATAAGAAAATATTACTCAAAATTAATGAAAGTATTTTCTTACAAGTTCATTCCAATTAAGAAACGTAGCTATGGCAACACCTCATTTCAATTTTTGATATTCATAACTTTTGCACATTTTTGGCGAAAGTATAGAGAAATCTGGCGGTGAGAGGGTTAATGTCTGCTTAAGGAGAAGAATGTCCACAGAATATACACACAAAAACATCAGAGCATTTTTTTTCACCAAAACAGACGCACAGAGAATTGTAGCATGCATGTTAATTCAACAACACACGCACACAAAAAAAACACGCGAGCATTTTAACACTGCAGAACAAGTAAATTCATACATTGAAGCAACTACAGAAAATGTGATTGCCATGTGACATTGTCGGTGCTGAAGACTGGATAAGCTGTTTGACCTCTGCCTGACCTGATATCACGTGGTGTGTCACGAGGGGATCCCTGAAGCCTCCTCACACGTGACCTTCTCAGCCATCACGTGTCAGGTTGTCACGTGGGCTAGCTGTTACCATGACACCCAGGAGATTCTGCCATAGGGGGCAGGGTGTGATCATGTGGACAATAGACAGGGATTAGACAGAGGAGGAGGAGATGATGTAGGAAGCTTTAGTGTATGGAATCGTTAAAACTGTGCGATTCTGCATATCAATCACAGATATGCCGCATATCAACCCTGTGAATTCAGCATGGCTAGTGTAAAAATCTAGCACAGTTACATTATGAATGCAGCATGGTTATCTTACGAATATCTAGCATATCAACCCTGTGTGCAGCATAGTTTCTGTAAGAATCTAGCATAATAACCATGTAAATACAGCATGGTTACTGTATGAATCTAGCATAGAAACCCTGTGAATGCAGCATGGCTACCGTAACAATCTAGCACAGTAACTCTGTGAATGCAGCATGGCTACTGTGTGATCTAGCACAGTATACCTGTGGATGCAGCATCGTTACTGTAAGAATTTAGCACAGTAACCCTATGAATGCAGCATGTTTACCGGGAAAAACCTAGCACAGTACCTACATGAATACAGTATGTTTACCAAGAGAATGTTATTTAAATGCATGGAGGTTCACTGTACAAAGGTGGTTGCCATTTTTTGTAGGTGTGCAGTAGACTCTACTGTAGGTGTACAGTTTATTCTAGGTAAACAGTAGAATCAGCTTTAAATCTACATTAGATTATACTGTTAATCCATTCTACAGCAGATTCTTCTGTAGATCTACAGTATAGATTCTACTGTAAATCCATCCTACAGTAGATTCTACTGTAGATCTTTAGTAGAATCTACTGTGCACCTACACTAACTATTTACAGTGTTCTCTTGTAAATACTGTACAGCCAGGTAACAATGTTATAATTCATAACGTATAACAATATCGTATAATCATGTGGACCAGTGCATTTGCACTGTTTTAATGCCATGTTACATTAACAAGTGTTACTTTAAGGGTACGGACTCCCGATGAAATGATGTTGGCGTTGGAATTTATGTATACACGGACATGTTGGAGATTCTTCTGATGGTGTATTTTGCTATTAGGTGAATAATCATATAAGGCCTAATTTCAAAAGATGTTTTAGGTAGCCCGACCCTAGATTCAAATAACGGCCAACCCTAGCATTTTTTTCTCAATTTTGGCGATTTTTTTCTTCAAATTAATTGTTTTCTTTTTTCTTAATCATTAGCAATTCCTTTTCTAGAACACCAGGCTTCCACTGACCTCAGAGCCTTGAATGATAGACTAGAGGACTATTCAACAACTTAAATTGGTATTCCTAGGTAAAGAATTCAAAGAAATTAGTGAGTCATTCTGGTGAGTCGCAAATCAATGTAGTGAGCCACATCTCATTCCTGGTACTCTCACTATGTCACCATCTAAAAAATTTAATCTGACCTATCTACCCCAAAATTTCGGACCATGTTGCCTGAAACACACGTTTTCTTTTGGCCTAATCAGTATTCAATGGCATTTGGATACAAAGCTCATGTATACAGTCAGTCCTCACTTCTCCGGATTTGGGAAATGCAGGTAAAGATCCTGGGCTGTTATCAATGCTCCGAAAATGCCAAATTCCCCATCTTCAATCCCAGAGCATCTATTGTGGCTATAAGAGCATTGATCATGCTGTCTGACAATGTGCCTGGTCATCATCCGTCCAGTAGAGGATTAAGGACTTAGACTAATGAAGAATGGTAACGCCAACAGATCATGATACAGTTCTGTATCACACCACCAGGGGCGTGGGAGTCTATTCCGGTTTGTTCACACGCTATAGAAATATCTTAAGTATTACACATGTATTGACTGCAGCTTCTTCCTATAATTTGTCCAAAGTTTATCTCCCTATACAAGATCTTTACTGCCTAGGCCCTCCTACCACTAGCCCCTATAGCCTCCCATAACGCGTCACGTGACCTCCGCCCTTTAAAATTGTATGGTTTGACATTCGAGTTCTTTCATTCTTTCATTCACTTCACTCCTCTGTATTTCTAGGCCGTCCCTATCTTTGACAACTTGGCCCCTACCTTGAGCAGTTGAACAGAACGGTACGCCCTTCCTCAGTGATGTACATTCATATTATGTGGATCATCCGACACTTCCGCAGTTGTTGGAGATCAGATTGTGATATAATTATATAAGAGGAGCTTTTTGGAACATGCAAGTTCCCTGTCACTGCATGAATGTTTGCATTTAAGAAGAGATTGGACTGCTTAAGATCACACTTTAAGCATCTTTAATTCCAGCAAATGACACGTAGGGCCAGTATGACCTTTCGGTGGCATTGACACAGCATTTACTGAATTTGAAGCAGCTTTAATAAAGAGCGATATTAATTAATAACAGGTTTGCTTAAATGCCAATGTTCATGCCGTGTCTTCTCCAAACTGAGGCTTCCATCCCAGAACAGACTCTGCCCACCGTGGTAAGATAGCGGACTAGCGAGTGACCGTGATCTATGTGTGGCGCTGCGGGTATGACGGTAAGTCCTCCCCTAATGCTGCACCATGCCAGGGTATATACGTCATGCCACGTCAACGGTCAATGGCGGTGTCGGTATATCAGACCCCACACACGGTCACTGACGTCGGGAGCTCCCGTTGCTCACGGTAGAGGTATGCTTCATACTGGATTTCTACTGAAGGTGTTTCATAGGTTATCAATATAAAATAAATGCATTGAAAATAAGTATTATGATAAGTCGGGGTTACGTGTGTTTATAGAAGCCCAGCGTACTTATATTTTGTTTTTACTGCAACGGGCACGGAGAACAAAGCATTCCACACCTCTTGTATACTGCATACAGCTATCGGTATAAATAAGTTATGGCCTTGTACCAAGCTGTAGGGGTATTCAGTGAAGGCCTATAAGGCTATAAGGCTCCCTTCACTATATTTTGCGTACAGCTTGGTACTCGTCCTATAACTACTACATAAAAGAGTAAGAAGATGAGCAGTAAGCTATGCTCCACAACTCCTCACTAATCCCCTTAGAAACCACTTCACGTACCCTACTCACCGCGCCCAACCCTAAAGAAAAGGAAGAAGACAAAAATAATAATGCCTCAAACAGAAAACCAGTGATACCGGCTGTAAAGGTGCTGGACAAGCTTCCAATCAGCAGAAGTTGCAGGACGTGGCAAGCCACTGACAGCTTGAGAGAAGAAGACAAATAAGGGACATCTTGTTTTAGTCTCTGTCCACTTTTTTAGATCTTTGTTGGTGGCCTGGGAATTGGGAAAATGTGTTTATCAAATAAGACAGCGGCCCTCTGAGAGTCATCTAACGAATTAACTTGTTTGGAGACTAACAAGGACAGCTTGGTTGAAGGCTCATGATCAGTCTGAGGCATTGATTCAAAATGTTGTTATTAGTTCAGGAATGTCCTAACTAAAGGTCCCGTTCCCAAAGAAAGTTAGGGTAATTGCTTACATAATTCTCAACTGTTTGAGATGCATTTGACTGGAAATTGAACAATGATTCCGATTTGTTTTTGTTAAGACCTATTGTCTTGCTGATGCTGACTCTGCATCCCACACATTCCCAAATTGCAAAATTACAAAAAATGTAAATAAAAAGGATACCAATTATGAGAATCGGAATTTTAATCAAGGCCTGATTATGTGTTTCTTGTTGCTATGGCATAGAGCGGTATTTCCATTTTATAAATGCCTTTGATAAAAAGTGGCGTTTCTTCTCGTAATGTTTCTTCAGGAAACAACAGGAGATATTATTTAGGGGGCTGAGGGTCATGAGCACCCAGCAATAAGTATGTGATGTATATTACAGAACTGGTCATTCCAATAGCCAATGTTCAGCAACAGACAACAACAAGATAATAGAACCCAAACCATAATCAAATCTATTGATAGTCTTATCCAGGAACAACGGTTAGGCCTACATGTTATAGCTGTTTTGCCTTCCCCACAAAAGCATCTTGCTCTACGGCAGAGGAGTGGTCACTAGTTGACAAGGGGGGTGTAGGTGAGGAAGCTGGGGCAACTATTTTTGCATTCCCCATATATTCATTCTTCTCCCTATCCTCCATCGCCTGTCATCAAAAACTGACAATTCACTAAGCCAGTAAGTATTGATGAGTTAATGGACATCCATGTTCTTTGCCTGCCGCCACCACCTGATTCTCTCATTGAAATGTTAACATGGAATTTTAAAAGTTTCACCAATCTGCACAGCATTGAAATATCCATATTCCAATCGTGCAGAACCTTTTAGGGACCTAACAGTCCTAAGTCATCTTTAGAAGCCTCAGCGGTAAGAAATGGTAACAGGGTCCAGGCAAAAAGTGATGTCCTGAAAAAGCTGCAGACCCTTGTAAATCATACTATGGTACCAATTTGAGGAAGTCAAAAATCATTCTTTTGGGTGAGATTTCCCCGTGTCACTTCTTAATATTTTGAGAAAGCGATCCATCTAACAAGAATCTGCACATAGTAGCCTAAGTATAGTTATCCAAGCTGGCTACTAAGATACAGTTATAGACCCGGATGGTCATCAAACTGGATGATTGTTTTTGTGTTGATGAGTTCCTGAGAAACATAAGGGCTAAGTAAGGTGTTGATGAACTATTAATGAATCCAGCTGTAATACCTGAAGATCAGCATTTTCCGTAATGTCTCATTGTGCTTTGTTTACATGTGACACACATCACCTAGTTTAACCCCTTCACCACTGGGTTTCTTGTAACTCAATGCAATTTTGTGCAATATATTGGCTTACCACGTGGAAGGGGTTAATGTACAGGGCATTACATCTTTGGTGTCCTTACATGCAGGTTGATACTTCTCTAGACGAGACTCAAGAGACACACGTAGGTGAATTCTCCCACCCACCATGCCCAAACTTGACATTACACCGTCGGTGTATTTATTTTATTATTATGTTGTTTCAATGGTATGTATTATGTATGTATGTATCTACCGGGTCTTATATCAATATTAATTGTTTAACAAAAATAAACAAATGTCATCTCCATTCCAGTGCTACTGTGTTGTAACATAATCATTATCCATATCTCCAAAATACAGTTACCTGTTATATTCATGTTTGATAGTTGCGACTTATATGCATCTACATACTTTGATATAGAAAGAGGATTCACTCTACCTACTTCTGTCACTTTTGACACACTGGGATGAACGTACATACTTATGTTGAATGACATACTTCTCTGATTCTCTCTAAGAAGCTGTAAATATTATGCTCGAGGGCCCATATCGAATGTTTTCCAGTGAGGAGCGAGACACTGGGGTTTCTGTATACATTGTATGTTATCTCATAGTTACACATTTAGCCCATGAACCTATACTATACCATGATTTATATGGAACTGCAATGCAAGTCAATAACCTCTTGGATAATAAATTAAGCCATATAAAGATGTTCTTAGAATAACCATTCACCTCTCATTAAAGTCACATGCCAAGCCGGTACACAAGTATTAACGGTGAATGACCTGACGGCTATGTACCACCATAGAGTCATGTTTCAGATAGCCTCGTCATAATTAATTAAGAGCAAAATAGGGCCGACTCTGAGCATAGCAAAGGTGTTACTAATATCAATATTCCAATATTCCTTTTACTTATATCCATAATTAATACTCTGAGTGACGAGCACAGAACTCAACACCAACTTGCTATCTACTTTAACAATTGACGAGGCACATATATTGGTACAAAGGACTAATTGCATGAAGAATAAGGTATTACTGCACATTCACAGTATTTTCAGAACCAGCTGCAAATAAAGGAATTGTTTTGTTGTAACAGTACAAGGGGATTACCCTACATATGGGTACGGGGGGTGAACCGTATGCACTGGCTGTCCTGGATCTTCCAGCGCATGCCGTCTGTTGGGACAAAACCCCTTCAAATGCATAGAATTTGCAGCAACCGGCAGCAACAGTCGGAGTGTCGGCATGACAGGTACTCAGCCCTTTATATACATGGTCCGGGGTTAAAACTTAGGTGACATTTCAAAATACAATTTTATGTGCACCTGCATTTTATAGTTTGGCTGATTCGTATATTATATCAAACTTGTATGGCATGGACAAACGAGGTAAACCAAGAAAAATTCCAAAGAAATTGAGATTTCAGATTGTTGGAAATTTGATTGGCTAATAATTTGGTCTGAATTAATAAAGTTGGCAAATCAGCTGAGGATCTAACAAGAAATGACTGTTCATGTTTATTACTAAGGCTGTTATCCTACCTGCAAGGGAATTTGTCATTTGTTAACAATTAATGGAGGTGTGGGAGAGAGAGTTGAGGGAGAAGATCTTTATGTCGCCCACTACTCTGTGTGTGGTATTTCTTTAGCTTGAGCCGCATTGAATCTTTTATATCCATCTCACTACCGAGCCCCCATAATCTGACATTAAAACTAAACATTCTCTAACCCAGTGTGTATTGATGAGTTAACGGACGTCCGTTTTCATTGCCTGCCACCACCACCTGGCTGTCTCGTTGAAACATTCTCTTGGCCTTTTAAGACTTTCCCCCACAATCTCCACAGCTTTGAAATATCCATATTCTGATCAATGAAACTTACAGACCCTTTTAGGGATTTGTCAAAGTCCTCTAAGCTTTAAAGCTGCCTGAGGGCTAAGTAGTGTTCTCACGAACAGGACAAAAAAAACATTCCGAAAAGGCTAGAACCCTTGTACATTATTCTCTGTTACAAACCTGAGAAAGTGGAAAATTCTCAATGCATGTAAGATTCATTTGTGTCACTTTTTAATTTATTTTAAGAATGTGATCCATCCAACAGCACAGCACAGTCCAGACAGAGGAGAATCCTCTAAAAAGAAATCTGGGTACCCTTCATGCTATTACCTTTATCCTTTCCCGGTGTTATTGAAATTTTAGACCCTACTGATCATTACGTACATTCACTTTATGTATAATATTTCCAGATGGTGCAGGGATACCTTTCATGGATGATAACACTAAGGACCGACCTCTTTAGTTGCCTTTTTGACAGACTGCAGGGAGAACATAAACAACAGCATCGCTTGTCTGATTATCAACGAGAGGCTATAAAAAAAGCTCCAGGGCCATAGTACCTCGGTAGTTCGTGTATAGAGCTCTCAGATGGAATATGTTTAAATTGCCAATATTAAGTATTTCAAATTAGGATTAATAAAAAAGAATTAAACAATCAAATCTATTTGTAGAATTACTTTACCCATCCCATCGTGTAGGGTCATAAGTCTTATTTCTATTATTGTTATTGACTAAAGGAATTAAGCTGCACGGCATTGGTGGAGCTTATGTCAAGTCAGCACAACATGTACTGGGACTATTAAGCAATGTTCGCAATAGGGGACTAGGCTGCTCCATCTTCCAGTTTCCTTCCGTTGTATATTGCGGTATAAAGTGTCAGAAAATGCAGTATTCTGGGGATTATTAGTAGCGTACTTATAGTATGCTCAGATAGGTAACTTGTCTCACTTTCAGATAAGAGATGCTTTACCGAAATTTCTATCAAAATAGATAGATGCACAACATTTGCAAGCTTATACACTGTAAAAATATTCCGTTGAATATACGGAGAATCAGTGTAAAATTGTACGGTGATTCATCATAACATATGATTACGGTGAGGCAATGTAAAATCAATGAATTTTACTTTGAATATCCGTTATCCAGTACAGTGAAACACCGTTTATTTTTACAGTGAAACACAGTTTATTTTACGGTGAAGCTACGTTTAATTGATTTCAGTTTTATCACACCAGGTGGCAGTTTGGTTCATGAAGAGATTTTCCTAGATGCTAGGAACACCATTTTTGTGGTGATAAGGAATATAATATACAGATACAGCTGTAAGGTTTGCTCTGTAGCCATCCTAGAGTGACTTCTGCTCTTGGACTGGTATTACAAAGTGTCATGAAGCATTCTATAAGCCTTTCATAAACTAATTCCTAATGATTAGGTCTGAAGTCTTGACACTAAGATATTGCTGATTGGTACCAAATTGGGTTTGGAACCATATTGAGCATGGAGTTAGGTATAGGGGGATAAATGAACTGAATAACACTGGGACAAATCAGTTAAATTACACAAAATACCATCACAATTATTGTTTAGGCACTGAATCAGAATACAGTGATGTTTTGTATTCTGTTAAAATAACGGTGATTCACAGTGAGAAATGACGGTGACTTTGGGAAAAACAGTGACCGTGAAAACAGTGACCATGGAAATTCTTTTACAGTGTAGGTTATTGGGTGCAAGCAGCATTTCTTAAAACGCCTTTTGGGGTTCATGGCTATAGCTGGCACCTTTAAAGATATACCTGATTAATCTCGATGGTACCAGATAAGGACTGCCACCACCCAATATCCAAATTGCATGAAATAAACATCAGCTTAAGTCTGACTCTAAACACAAACGCCTCCATAATGCCAACAAGTAGGGATACCTGTCTCACAGCAATAAGGGTGGCAGTCAATGGTTGCTAGCTATGGGGAATGTCATTCATCGTGATTAATTTTGAAATAAAGGAAGGTGGCCACTATAGCGTGCGTAGATAAGAACAGGACGTCTTTGAAGACGCATTCCTCTGCAGGGACTGTAGGTATGGGAGGAATGCATTGTCAGTTGCGCTAACAATGGAGATGGTATTTGATAATTTCTGGAGGGTGCAGTTGTCAGGTTGAAAACATGCTTTGTTCTGATCATTGTCAGTCTTATTGAATTTACCTGAAAGGCAAATGTGGAAGTTTTATATGTATAGGCATATCAAAATACAGTATCCTTCCGTCCTTGTTATTTGCTGTACAGATTATGTTGACTAGTTCTCTAACTTTTATTAGTTTAAGTATGTTTTACTTGATGCAGCCTTGAGGTACATGATGAAATAACTTTGATTTGATTTCCCAATGGGAGGCTAGGTCTAATTCTGCTAGAATTAAGTGATAATATTATTAAATATTGTGCAGATAATTTCATCCCGATGTTAATTTGCATTTTAGCTCAGATTATGCTGTTTTCCTATGTTGGAGTACCTACATATTGATTTATAATTCATGGCACAGGCTGGAGCTGGCCATATCCATGAATAAGTTGGCATTCTTACCGTCTATAACTATAATGTAAACATGCGACCACTTGAGATCGACAACTTCCTCTTCAAGTAAGTACTTCTATCCAAAATACAACATCTAATAAGGCTGGAAATAGATACTTAACATAGGCACTTTCCCAGCTGTTTTGATATTACATCTCACAAATTATGGCTGTGCAAACGGCTAAAGTTGCTGGAATGTCTCCGGCTTTTGAACTTCGTTATTAATTGGTGCTATTAGCCTTTCCTATTACTGTTATCATAGTCACGAGGGGCCTCTAAAATAATTTATTGTGATCTGTGTAGCATGAATCCTCTGGAATAACGTTCCGTGTTCTACTGCGACTGCTGTGGAAACCAGTCACATTATATTTTCTTAAGGAGTGCTCATTATTTAACAACAGGGGGTAGTTAAAGGGACTTTCTACTTGTTGCAAGATTACTGATGTTCTATTGACTTTTGCATATAACTCAGGATTATGTTAGTTTGAAAAGAAATTGTCATGTCACAGTACTGCAAATGTAACTGTCATGATACGGCCATTTGAGCAAAGGAGTACCTTAACTATAGAAATTAATGGGAAAACAGCATTTTCACATTATCTGTCATGGATAATCCCCTTCTTCTATTGAGATTGCAACCAAACTTTGGGAATGTATAATGGACATCTATACAAACATTTTAGGACCAATAAAACAGGGGGTCACTGATGAAAAGAGAAAGGTATGAATTTTGGAAAAAATATATCTTTTGCCTTGGCTATAGGATCCTATGGGTGTCCTAGCAGTGAATATGTTTTCGTGAGCTTCGATTTTTGCCACCAGGTGTGGCTTCTGTGTAGGAACTAGCAATTCGCTTTAAATTTCAGAACTGCTGATGCTCTTACTGTATTATCCGTCAATTATATCATGACATTTATATGGCTGTACTATTAGCTTATACATGCCTCTATCTAACATGGAATTGTACTACTGTGGTTCTATGTATTTCTACTTGCTATGTCACTCATTGAATTTGGTCAAAATATCTTTAAACCGCCAGAAAAAAAAACATATGTACAAAACCAGACATAAAAGCCAAATGAGATGGAGCCATCTGACTGAGGATTCTGCAATCCATTCAAAACTGTACCTGTTCTCTGATTCTCCCTAAAAGGACATCATCATTTCTCCTTAATGGGTTGCTTCAATTTTCATAAATTGGACTTTGACAGGTTGGATTGTAATCAATCTGTTCTGATTTCCTGGTAGTGGTAATCTGATCCCCAATCTGATCCCCAGTGCCATAATAAATTACTTGGCCAAACCGAAATGGAGGTCGAAAGAAAAGGATTGGCTTAAAGGATTTGAAACTGATAGCTGAAGGGGTTTTCCGGGGAAAGTTAATTGCAATTATTTTCTCAGTCAACTGAGAGTTAGGTCTGGTTGGTTTTGGTCTCACAGACTACCTGTGAATGATTTTTGTCTTAAAGTGGCCGCAGAGGCATTTGTGACATTAAGCCCGAGTGACCCATAATTGGTCAGGAAACCTTCTGGTCTTTATAGAGCTGGATTGAATTATCCCACTATGGCATTATAGAGTCAGCTGCACTGTGGAGAATCACCATGTCTCTTGCAGACCTGTTAGAACTCACCCAGGTCTAAGTCACCCTCTAATAGAACCGCGTTTACTCTCATTCTAACAGACTGTGTTGTGTCTCTCTTGGATCATATTATCTGTCCCCCATCCGTCCATCTCCCCATTACAGTATATTCATTTTGTCTTATTATCCTCCTAGGGGATACGTCACCACTGGTCACACAATGCTCAGGTGCTTACTCAGGTAGTAACAAGCAAATACGTTAATAATTGGGCCAGGGAATACGATGCGAAGAGTGTCAACAAGTGTCAACAGGTGTGTTCTAGCTGTCCTGGAGAAGTGACATACCTTATACTTCCAGCTCACTGTAGCGTTTACCAAGAATGAGCACCTGTAATTGGAATATAGGCCCTAGTGCAGTGTATAAGGAGACAAGCAGCTCATATAAGCTGATAAGGTGGTCTGTGGGCAGCATCTCGGCCAACCAGAAAGGGTCAGACCAGATCTCATAATATTGCCAGTTCCTGCTGGGCCTTCTTAGGTCATTCCAGGCATATTGTACAGACAGAGTGTGGGGGGACCCCCGTGAATGATTGCTTTGAACCTAGATTGCAGAAGAGTGTGTTATATTTATTGGATAAGAAGAGGTCTGCCGAGTTGGGTTGATATAAGAGGTAATATCACTTGCAATTACCTGTCTTTGTGAAGGAAAAGGTCCAATAACGACTAGAGGTTCAGTCCCATTTTACCAATATACGTATACATGACCAATATTCAATAATGTACTGGGTCATGCCACTGGGCCTTGGATTGTTGATGGCTTTTGGATCTCAAAGGCCAATGGCCCCAGTATATTGCACGTTGACATAGGGAATGGCACTCCCATAGGTTTAATATTGTATTCCATATAGCATGAAATGAATAATAAAGTGCTCAAACTAACCATAAAATAATTACGATTGGTATGCTGAAACTGCATGGCGCAAAAATAAACCCTATGACGTCATTAAAACGGCAGTTTGTTTACATTTGAACGGCATAGAAAGAAGCATAGAAATAAATACAAATGAACATTCTTTTGAGTCTGTTGGGTGAGTTATTTCACTTGTTGCAAGTCGTCCGCATTACACTCGGCCTACAGCCCAACATGCAACTCGTGAAATAACCCACTCAACAGACTTAAACTCCTGTGAACCATTGTCTATTCACCTGCTATCCAAATAGTTTAGTTATTTCCATGTACAAGCACAATTGCCATGGCCTAAGTATTAGATTAGCTAGAAGGTAGAGGTTATTTCCACAGTAGTTGAAGCCCCATCATTAAATAGTCTAGATGCCATTATAAACCATAGTCCTTCGAGTTCTACAGCCAAAAGGATTTGAAACAGAATCATATTGGAGTTTTTTCCCTTACAGTAGGCCTATGCAACCTTGTGCCTTGGTTGAGGCTATTTGGATGTCAGAGACATGCCTACATCTGACATTTTGAGGCAATATGTGACAGGAAATTGTAGACGTGTATTCAAGGATGTCAATCACGGCAGGACCTTGCGGAAAAAGGTAGGAAACAGATTTGAGGGTGAGTCTGCTGATGGTAATAGTAGTAGGTAATAGTAGTAGGAACAGCAATGCTTTACAGTCTGTTCCGAGCACTGCATGTAATAGTGGATGGCTGGATAGACATGTATCCCGAATATGCAAAGTAAGTTCTAAATATCATCTCAGTTTATAGAGATTTGGTTTATAGGTGTTTATTCATAAACTATATCATAATATGCTGTAAAGAATGACTCCATCATTGTCAGGCTCTAGGGAGAGAGTCCAGAACTTAAGCCATGCCAGAAACCACCATTGCTTGACCCTGGAACGTGTCAAAATCCCAAGCATTGCATATAAATGGGAAATGGTGTGTTTTGTGTGGTGGGAAATGTTAGACATACTGACATATACGCATATTATAATGTCAATAGGGTTTCATAATCTTGGAATAAGTAAATAAATTGAATCTATCAATGTCGATAGGTATTATCTAAAGAAGCCATACTTCAGCAAACTTGCAGTGATTTAACTATCGAGGTGACTCCATGCATGTGTATATAGGTGCATATGTAATTTCATAATTACTATATATAGACACAAAGATCATAATGCATGATGTGGTCAGGCACTGCCACTGGCCATCATCTATGTTTCCATGAATAGCTGCCACACTTTTGCCAATCAGTGGTATTAGTTCCCTGGTGAGGATGCTAGCAGGCAAGGGCAGACCTCTAGACCCCAGTATGCATGGCTGTGAAATTGGCTTCCAGGACTGGACCAGCCTAATCAGGGTTTTGTAATGCATCTCTGTAAGGTGGGAATGTAGGCACTAAGGTAGGCCCTATTGGGTAGTAGGTGAGCGGAAGAGGATTAAGAGAGGTATTGGAAGGATTAAAGTAGTAAGATATCATGCCTCAAATGTCATGATGTAGTCATAATTATATTATGTAAGTAAGCTCCCCTACATGTATATTGCTAAATAATGGAACAGTACAACCTTTAAGATTTCAGAGCTCCTATTTACATTAATTCAAAATCTATGATCTCAACTCAGGAATGGAAAACAATTGCTTTCTTTCAACCCCCTTTTTCACCATATATTCAATGGAAGTCAGAGATCTTTGACATAGATTTAACATCGACAAACTACATCACAAAATGTGGTAATCTCTGAGAGGAGAGTGCTGCAGACCATAACAGAACTGGCTGGTTAATTCTGCTCATCACGCATGGCAGGAAGCTACCTGACAGCTTGCTACCGGTTGTCACTGGGAGCAGTGAAACACTATCTGGACAGGAATACACTAGCGATATATCATATGTTCATTGGAGATTAGCCCAAGCCCGCGTATAGGTCATAGTCCTGACGCAGACAAATGAGGTGAATATTTAGAGAATAGACAACGACCCTCTTCACGTTGAGATTGTCTGTTGTCCTATGCATTCTTTTTTGTCCTTATTGAGTCCATCAGTGGGTGATTTTCATGAGACAATAATACATACTGAGCAGAGAAATATGCCAACCACTCCACATGAAGGTCAAAAGATATCAACGCTTTTCAGCGAAAAGAGACAGGTAGTATCATAGTTCCAAGGGAGGGAAGAAATAATGACTATGCACTTTCTGTTAAAAACCCAACCCCCTCCCCCTTTAAATAACGAGTGCCTCCTAATCTATAAAAGTCATTAGAAACATCTCTGGGTGAACTTCCTCACCTACATGCAGAAAACATGCTAGATGAGCTTTGCCGCCTCCCCCAACCATCCTGCAGCACTGCAAGGGGATCCAATATCATGCTTCAGGGGACAGAGGTAGAAAGGATCGCTGTCCTAATGAGCCTGCACCTTCTAGAATAACAGATTCGTTAGGGGCCATTACTGGAGGTAGGAGTAAGACCTGGATTCCTTATCTTTTGAATGCCAGTACCGACTGAATGTGTCCAAGATTGAGGTGATGAAACCAGGTCATACTCACTGCTACACTAATTATGCTCATATCACTCATTTGTCAAGGATAAGATTTTCTTCTTAGCTTAGAAGCTCCACCTGCTCCAATTACCTATATCTTTGAAGGAGGACAGTCTGATAGGCGCATCTAAGTTCAACTTCATCATAAAATGCCATACTAGGAAAAAAAACAGTGAGTTTAATATGTATCAATTCATGGCAGCTTCTTTTTCTCTGAATAGTTATATAATTATAGGGTGTATATTCATGAATAAGAAAATATATCTTAATTGGTTATAGTAATATTCACCTACATCTTGCAATTTGAAATCGTAGATTATTGCTCAAATCAGACTGATTTCCTAGCATAGCCTACAGCATAAGCTTAAATTTAACCTGAACCATTGAATTGGTTATATCCAGATGAGTTTGAGTTTGGAAGCTTTTTTATTGACTTCAATTCTGCAAACATGATTTACATCTCTCAAAAAGAGCCAATGGGTCATTATACATACAATCAACAAATACCAATCTTCCGCAGGAAAGGTACGTACGCGACACATATACAGTAATTAATTTGCAGGGCAGCGAGAAAATGGATTCCATGTAAGGCATCCATGACTACTTATGACAACAGTACGGTTGACATACGTCATAGCTCCATAGGCAGGGCAGTGTGGCATAATCTTTGATCAGATAGTTCTCATATGTACTCAGTCATTTGAAGTGATAAGGTTGATGGCCAGATAAAATTCAGATACTCATACATCATATGACCTACATAACACACAATCATCTACTAGAACAAATTCACTACATCACATATTGCAACAATCTAAGTGGCATTTAGGTCAAATATCACAGATTATAAATAGTATAATGTCAACAAATTTATACACATGTATTCATATTACACATTATGTAGGCCTACTATAGGTGCACACTAAATACAATCACTTCGTCAAACAGACAACAAGTAGCAACATTTCTGTATAACTCATGTCACATAGCGTCAGACTACATGTTCACAATTTTTTTAATCTTATTCTTGAAAGGATCCAGCATGTCCAAGTTCTGAATTTCAGCAGGCAGTTTATTCCACACAAAGGAGCCCCTGTATAACGGGCTATTCCTGTAGAGTTGGGTTTTGGTCGCTGAAGCCTTATCAACTTCTTCACACTACTTCTAAGAACCCGTGTAGGCACTACACACTTTCGCTGGTGCCCCGTCCATTATCAAGGACTCAGGTCCCTAGTACGAGGTCACACTCTCCAGCGTAGGTAACTCACCAAACATCGGCGCCTATGATGGAGAGTGACAGATGACGTCACAGATCACGTGACTGCGCTAGTATCTGTGGGTGTTTGATTGACAGCTGACCAGCGAAGTCACGTGTTAGCGCTCTAAGAGCTAGTACTAGATAGCCAGGGCCTGCGGGTTAGCCCCCGGCACCCGTGGGAACCAGCAAACTACACACTCAGAAAAGTCAGCGTCATTGTCGCTAAAACCACTCTCACCTGAGAGTCAGGCACTGCCTGGGACATCTGGATCTCTACAATATTTATAGATCATTCATGGCATACTTTTTTCACACCGGTCTTTTAGGCGAGCCCTAGAACATGACACATGGAGATAATCTAATGTGATTAATCGGGGGTCTAGGATGCCCAAGCAACATCTAAGACAGTGATTTTGTAATGTCTGTAGATATTTCACTGGGTCAACCGGGCCACCATCAAGGACAAAATCACAATACTCCAGATACCTAAATATTCAAGTGAAGCAAACTACTTTGACCATCCAGGCCCTAATCCCTCCAGGGGAGGACCCATTTAAGACTTGACACAACAAGTCAAATTCCTTAAAGTGATCATCGAGTTAGGGGGAACTATTTGTGAGCCGTTCGAGGGGACCGGCAGACGAGGACAAGTGGGCGACTCTGTTGCTAGACTGAAAATGTGACACAGACCAGGGTGAGATTCACCTCCACAACTTCTTCTGTACCATGTGGCACCACCAGTAAGGGGAAACCAGGACAGATAAGGCAACAACTGACAAGCAGCCCAGACATCCTTGCCCCAGACACTTGCCTGCCATGCCACTCCCCTGTCATCTCACCCTAGGCACTGGACAGTAATTGGTATCCATAGACCGATAGATTGGGGGAATTGCCACAGCCAGGAGGGTTGGTCCTCCTGAACAACTGGTCAAGCACCAAGGACTGGTAGACCCTTGGATGGGTATTTGATGACTCTCCATTAATGCCTCCAATACACTGGGTTACTTGAATGTGTTCATTGTGAATATTACTACTAGCATAACATTGTCATTGTGAACCAGGAATGACCCAGGTAGAAGTATAAAATATGCAGCACAGGTTTGAGACCAGGACCCATTGAAGATTGTGTTTCTTATTACCTTTGAAATAAACTATAACGTGAAGTCATGGTAAAAAGTATTACCTGGGTAAGGTGGAAGGAAAATGCTTCACCGAACTGATACACTGAATACCTGCCAACCAAGTCTGGGAAGTTGTTCCTGAGGAGCAAAAGAATAAGATAAATACTTTCTCTGTTTCCTGCCATGGCAGAATGAGTCCCTCTGTCATCACTCCACAAGAGTTGCTCACCAATCAGTGGCGACCACCTGCGTTCTGTTTATAACCTCATTGATAAAGAACCAATCACAAAGTGTCTTATTTCCGACCAAGATTACTAGAACTATGCATCCTAACATTATACTGGTCCGACATTTAATTGTGTTAGGTACTGCACAGCAGCAATGGCATTTTGGGTTCCAACATGACCGGTTAGCGTTTCAAAACAGTAGTAATAGAAGTCTTGGCATTATTTCATTGTTACCTGTTTTGGTCATAAATGAATTTACAGTCTCATGCAACCTCACATACTATTATGGTGTTGGTAAGGACAGGGATTCGTTGGAACTCAATGCTAAAACTACCTATCGTGAGTAGTATAGTATGTATCGGAACGGGACTATAGTTAAGTACTGTTTATTACTCAATCGACATGCAGCCAATCAGAGGCCTCCATTTGGTCACGTGACCGGAAGTGACCTACTTAGGGGATTAGTGGTGACGTCACGTGACCTAGTTAGCCAATCAGAGGCCGCCATTGGGTCACGTGACCGGAAGTGACCTACTTAGGGGATTAGCGGTGCATTCTGGGTAACCCTGCAGCCAATCAGAGGCCTCCATTGGGTGACCGGAAGTGACCTACTTAGGGGATGGTGCATTCTGGGTAACCTACTGACCTACTTAGGGGACCGGAAGTGACGTCACATGACCTAATGGCCAACCGGAAGTGACCTCATTGAGGATCACGTGACCGGAAGTGACCTGATTGATCACGTGACCGGAAGAAGAAGAAGAAGTGACGTCACGCGACTTAATGAAGAGATGAGCGTCTTTAAGGGGTCACGGGCTTTAAAATGTGATATCTTTTTTTTTGGAGGAGGAGGCGAGTCTCTTATTTTTTTTCGGTAAACTAATAAAAAACACCACGATATAAGTTTTTTTTCATTTTTTATTGTTTTACGAGCGACTGGAAGTGACTTATTGAACTAGTTAGAAGCGTTCTTTAGAGTGTATAAGGGGGAAGGAGGGGAAGGAGGGGAGGGGAGGGGGGGAGGGGGGCCCTTTTAACATGCATGGGGAGGGGGGCGCTTTTAGGATGCATGGGGCGAGTGGTGGGGGGGAGGGGGGGAGGGGGGCACTCTAGGGGGGGGGCACTCTAAGGGGTGCGTTTGTCTCTTTTAAGAAAGAAAAAGATTTTCAATCGAGAGACACGCTTCTTCCTCTCGAGAGGAAGAAGCGTGTCTCTTCGTGTTTTTTTTTTGTTTATCACGTGCTGCGATGAGGCGATCAGCTGCGACTGGAGGAAGTGACACTTTAAGAGATCGCGCGTCTTAATTGTTATGATTTTTTTTTTTTTTTTTTACTTACTAATAAAGAAGACGTATGAAAATAAAACACAACAATTCACATGTCCGTCGTTCTCGTTGTTTCTTGCTTGATAAAGTCAAGTAATATCGCGATGCCGAGGCCAAACTTTCCCATGTCCTCAGTCAACACTCGAAGGAGTTCAAAAGGCGTACCGCCGGCGCCGTCAGCTTCATCTTGCCACATTTTCAACACTCGGAAGGCCCACTCAGCGGGACTTCCTCCGTATTCGCATTCTTCAGCGATCTTATCTAACCTCTCAGGCGACAATTTTAAATGGTCCCCCACCTCTTTCCACCTGCTACCCAGACGTCTGCCGAGGGTGCCCAAGTGCTTATGCATCGCGCGCGAGTCGGGGTTTTCGAAATCCAACCCCTGTCTGTGGAGAAGGGCCATCCACTGAGCCAACAGTTCCATGCGTCTAATGCGGGTGAAGACGCGACCGAGCTCGCCCCATCTATGACGATGCGGGGTTTCACCCCACCACACTCGGAACATCGCCGTACACAGCTCCTCCGGTGTCTTGACACTGCGCTCTACTAGAGCATCCATACGGGCGGCGCTGACTTTTAAGCTACTGCCCAACTCTCTCCAACAGCCGCTCAACTCTTTACCTAGTTGACGAAGCAAGGCGTCGCTATAGGCTAACCGCCGCTGTCCTACCTGTCGGGTCTCCCCATCATCGGTCTGCTGCCTCGCGCCGCGTCTCACGTCGTCAAGCCGCATTAACTTTTTTTCAGGCGCACCGGGCGGTGAAGGCGAGCTTGAAAGTGGAATAGCTTGAGCCATCTCGTCTCGTCTTGGCGGCGGCGGCAGCGGCGGCGGCGGCGGCGGCGGCGGTGGCGGCGGTGGTGGTGGTGGCGGTGGTGGTGGTAGTAGCCGTTACTGGGGTCAGAGGCGATATGTTTTTTTTCCAACAGAAATGAGAGCTTTTTATACAGAGGGAGTTTAATCCCATTTCCAACAGCGCTCCAGCTGTCTAGCGCCCTGTCCGCATGACGCTTTTTCAGCCGCTCCGCTCCTTAAGAGCTTAGATGACGAGGGGGTGTGGCATCGCTATCCGTGGAGACCAGCTGAAAACGGTGTTTTTTCCTCACTCATAGCCTTAATACCTCCTACCCCCTACCCGAGGACGTCTCCCTCCCTCTGACATTCATTGTAACAAACGTCAGAGGTCAGGTGAAAATCGGATTTTTTTTTCATGCACAGCCTTAGGCAGCTGTCACCCCTCCCTATTGAACTAGCCGGCCGCCCGCCCGCCTGGCCGGCCCGGTCTACTCACCACGGCAGGAGGTGGCGATTTTTGTCTTACACTTAAGTCGCTCACCACATGCACACGCCTCTACTCACAGACAGACACGTTCGTCTTAGGGGGGTCCTGCTTCACGCCACACGCCTCCTGTAGTTTTTTTTTGTATACACACTGTAAGCTCATCACCGTTACCGTTAATCCTTTATACAGCTAACGCGCGCTGAATGGCTGAACAGGGTGGTAAGCGGCTTAGCTCACCACAGTGGATCCCTCAAAAAGGGATCCAGCTGAAAACGTCATACCTTATGTCTTTGTGAATGGCCGCCGCCGGTCAGTCGACGGCAGGCAGCAACCGCTTAACCCTTTATACAGCTAATGCGCGTTGAATTGCTGAACAGGGTGGTAAGCGGATTAGCTCATCATCACAGTCGATCTCTCAAAAGAGGGGGGGGGGAAAGGGATCCAGCTGAAAACGTCATGCCTTATGTCTTTTTGTTTCTCTTTGTGAATGGCCGCCGGCCAGCCGGCGGCAGCTGAACAGGGTCGGTAAGTAGCTTAGCTCTAGAAGCGAGAAGGCGTATATAAGGGGCTTGGAAACCTCCATTCACTCACTCATTCTTTTTTGCTGCTCTCTACAGTCACCACCATGAGCAAAAGACAACAGCTAGCGGCGTTCAAGAACAAGAAGACTACGCGGAACAGCGTTCGTTTAGCGTCAGTGCCTGCTCTTGCTACTGAACATGAGACTACCGCCGCAGCCGGTTGGTCTTATCACCCTCCTGCTGTAGCGAGCGCTCGCGGCAGTAGTAGTAGTAGTAGTAGTAGCAGTAGCACTAGTAGTAGCAGTAGTAGTAGTAGTGGTAGTAGTACTAGTAGTACTACTGGTAACAGTTGTCGTGCTAGCGACGTTGTTACACTCGCGACGGTACACGTTGCTGCTAAGCCCGCTGCCGCTGCTACCGCCGTCCCGCCTGCCACTGCTGCTGCTGCTGCTGCTGCTGCTGCGCCTGCTACTGCTGCGCTTGCTACGGCTGCGCCTGCTGAGGCTGCTGCTGCGCCTGCTACTGTTGCGTCTGCTGCGGCTGCGCCTGCTGCGGCTGCTTCTGCTGCACCTGCTGCTACTGCTACTTCTACTGACGACAACGCTCCTGGCACAGCGCAGTACTGGCAACCGGGTTTTTACCTCCCCACTACTGTTGATGACTTTGATGACCTGCCGCACGTTGCACAGCCCCTCTCCTCCACCACTACATCGACGGACGCCCTCGACGCCGCTCGCGCTGAGAGTTACAGCTATTCGGACACTCAGCCCCTGAACCGAGAAGAAGAGGAGGAGGAGGAGCAGCAACAGGGTGAGACAGAGAACGACGCTGACGACGAGGCGTACGAAGAACCCGAAGGGCAAGGGGTGAGCGGTACGTTTTTCGGCTTCCCTCTTCGACCTTTCGACCTCACTTCCTCCACTGCTAGCGCCCCCCCGTCCGGTCCGTGGCGACTGCCCTCACCGCCACCTTACGAGGGCGGCGGCGGCGCTTCATCTTCTACCGCTACACACAGCACGGACGGCGTGTGGCTGCGCTGTTCCAACAACGAGACCTCCGATACCACCAGCGCTGACGCTGCTCCTGCTATCGGTTCTGCTGCTGATTCAGCTCACGCTGATGGTGTTACTCATCCTGCGGGTGTGAAACGTTCTAAGGTGAGTTCCAGAACAACAAGGCCCACTAAGAAGAGAAAAATACAAGAAAAAGAAGGAGATGGACGAGAAGAAGCAGAGAAAACACTCGGGTTAGAGTTCTGCTTAGACGGAGCTTTGACGCTGGAGATCTGGGAGGACGTGGCTAGACTGTCTAGGAGGCCGCGCTACACAAAAGACGGCCAGGTGAAAGAGGCGTCTCTGACCAGAAGCAAGCGAGTGCACTTCACGGCCGACGCGCTGCGCGAGCTCATAGCACGCATCGCCGATATCCGCGCAGTGGTGCGCATACGCGACACAGCGGCCGCGCAAGGAAAACCTAATCACACCCCCTGGTTCGCAGTGCTGGATGAGGCGGGCGAAGTGTACGCAGCTGTGAGCTACTACAGCGGTAAGAACCTCGTCCACGTGCGCAAGTACGAAGGTCCTGACAAAAAACCCACACAGCAGGGGGTGACGCTGTCCGCCAGAGCGCTCAAAGAGTTGGATGACAAAACAGAGATCATTCTGAAATATCTCGGCATAGATTCGGAATGAGAGACGCTCAACGCTCACGCGCGCACACACACACACACACAGCGTTTGACGTACGCTGTATGAGACAGACAGACAGACAGACAGACGGATACACAGACAGCAGACAGAAAGATAGTTACATAGACGACAGATTGATAGATGGCTAGATAGATAGATAGATAGTTAGACGGCTAAGTAGTTGGTAACCGAGTGAAAAAAAACATGACACAGTACGTATGCGAAAAGTGTTTCAAAATGTTTAAAAGAGCGTACAACCACGAGAGACACGTAGAAAATTGTAGAGTAGTAGCTAAGTTTTGCCCTCTATGCGGCGAAGGGGATTGCCGAAAGAGCGCTTGTCGACGCGAATCTCTGGACGGGGTGACCGTCCCTCCGCGCATATGTGCTGTACCGAACGGGGAGGAAACGTTCACGGCGAATTGGCCTGCGATACAAACGGGCGTCAGGATGCACGGGACTCGCGTGAGTGTAACAAACTTCAGGCTACCAACCGGCGAGTTGAGTGACGCTGTAGATACTATGCGTCGCATTCACTTGACACAAAGATTCAGATACAAAGTGGGTTTCTCGGTAGGCTTACTGTTACAACACAGAGAAGACAAGAGCAAACTGCGCTACTTCCACGCCTCCCAGAACAACGCAACTCTCATACAACCGCTCCCTACTGTAACTAATTCAGAAACTTTGGAAGAGCTCCTCTCAAAGATGCAAAACACCGTCGCTTGCGAGGAGGTACGGAAACTTTGCGACGCTGACACCAAGTGGCACGTTCTTTTTCCTACCAATTTGAACATCTGCGTTTACATGGGACCGGGGGAATTCCCCATAGGCGGTAGGATCACGCAGGCCGGTCGAGTTGGAAAGAGAAGCGGCGTGTTAGATTTTCCCAACAAGGACAACCTCTGCATCTTCCGCTGCATTTCCTTTCACTTATACAACACCAGCAAGCGCGCTTCAGATTTGTTACGTCAGTTCTGTCCCGCTGCCACACCTGAATCCTTTCCGGGTCTGAACATCCGCGACTTACCCGCGTTAGAGAACTTGTTTGACGTACAAATAGCGGTTTACACCGCGTCGCGTCAAGTGCCGGGGCGGAAGTTGAGAAGACGCGTTACTCTGATCAGACCGCCTTCCAGAACTGTGGCCGCCCGAGGTAAAGTCAACCTACACCTGACGGCGAAAGGCGGTTTGCACGTCTCTCTCGTCACGGACTTCAACGCGTACGCGGGCATATACGAATGTTGCAAGTGTAAGGCGGCGTTCACCACCGAGTTCTTGCTGAAGAGACACAGGAACCAGCTTTCCTCTTGCCGACAAGTCAAGTTGCGCTACGTAGGTGGCATCTACCAAAATTCGAGAACGATTTTCGAAGCGCTAGCAGACTTCTCCATTTTTCCCCCCGACGGACATTCCGGAATCTACCCTTACAAGATCGCCTTCGATTTCGAGGCTTTCTTCAGACCGTGCAAAGAACCGTCGACGGAGCACGTGTCCCTGCTGTGGGATCACGTCCCTTTGTCGGCTAGCGTCGCATCCGACTTTCCGGGGTGGGAGGGGCCCGTCTGCTTCGTCAGAGCGTCCGACGCAGATTCCGACCCCTTGTTGGACCGAGTTTTAAATCACATAAACGAGAACGCCAAAGCGATCGGGGAAGCTGTGCTAGAACTTTACCGACCGACGTTAGCGAAGTTAGATGCGGCGATAGGTGAAGCTCTCCTGCTGGAGGAGGCGACGTTCACCACCCCTTCTCCAGGCGGCTTCGCTGCGGCTCAGACCAGACACCCGTTAGTTCAACTGAAGAAGCGTCTTCTGAGATACATCCGTCAAGCTCCAGTGGTGGGCTTCAACTCGGGGCGTTACGACTTGAACCTGATCAAAATACGCCTTCACTCGTTCTTCGCCTCCGGAGACCGAAGAAACCAAGAATTCAGCGTCATAAAGAGAAGCAATCAATACTTGGCAGTTTACACACAGCACACGGTTTTCTTGGACGTAGTCAACTATTTGGCACCCGGTTACAACTACGCGACCTATTTGCGAGCTTTCACCAGGAACGAAGAGAAAGGTCACTTTCCTTACGAATGGATGACGTCTACCAGGAAACTGGCAAACAGAACGCTGCCGCCGAGATCGGCTTTCGACAGCGAGCTGACGGGCGTCAAAATGTCCGAATCCGACTACGCCGCATGTCAGAAAGTTTGGTCCGACGAGAAGATGCAAACTATGGAAGACTACTTGATCCACTACAACAACAAAGACGTGAAACCTTTCATAGAAGCTCTGAAAAATCACGCTAAATTTTTCCAAGATCGCGGCATCGACATGTTGAAAGACGGAGTTTCTCTCGCCGGTTTGACTTTACGCTTCCTCTTCCAAAACCTAGAAGACGCGTTCACAACGTTTCCCCAGTTCGACGCCGTCCTCCACGCTCTGATCAAAGAGAATCTAGTCGGCGGTCCTTCCATCATCTTCCATAGATTTCACGAGAAGGGCACCACGCGGATAAGGGAGCACAAGTACGGCGAAGAAGCGAGACCGTGCCAACACATCCTAGGACTAGACGCTAACTCACTGTACTTGCGCTGCATGAGCGAAGCGCACTGCACGGGCTATTACGCGGTGAGACGGCCCGAGACCGAGTTCAAGCCCGAAATCAGGCAAAGAAACTCTCACAGCGCTTTGGAGTGGTTACGCTTCGTAGAGCACGACCGCGACGTGAAACTGCGCCACGCTCTGAACGGCGGCGAGATGGCGGTAGGCTGTCGGAGAATTCGCGTGGACGGATTTCACGCGGCCTCTAATACGGTTTTCCAGTTTCACGGGTGTTGGTTCCACGCTCACGAGTGCATACCGTCGCACCGATATCAGTGCGCTTCACTGAGAGAGGAGAGACGCGACAGAACGACCAGAGTAAGCGCTTACTTGAAAGCGTTAGGTTACAAGCTGGTCGTCGTGTGGGAGTGCGAATGGCGAGAGATGAAGCGTCGAGATGAGCGGGTCAAGGCCTCCCAACAACGCTGGAAGGTTGACGCTTTGAAAGTGTCTCGAAACGCGATGAGCGAGAGCGACATCCTTTCCGCTGTGAAAGAGGAGAAAATGTTCGGTTTAGTTCAAGTGGACATCACTACGCCGCCTCACCTACGAGAGTACTTCGAAGAAATGACCCCCGTTTTCAAGAACGCGACCGTTTCAAAATCGGACATAGGCCCTCACATGTCAGACTTTGCGCAGGAAGAAAAGCTGTTGAGCACGCCTCAGAGATGTCTGATAGGGAGTTACCACGGAAAAAATATTCTCTTGGGAACGCCGCTTCTCAAGTGGTATTTAGAGCACGGTTTGATAGTCACCAAAGTGCAGCTGGTGGTAGAATACCTACCTAAACGCTCCTTTGCCGGTTTCGCGGACGAAGTGACGGCGGCGCGAAGACGTGGCGACGTGAACGAGAACGAGAAAATTCTGTCAGACTGTTACAAGTTAATGGGAAACGCTACGTACGGTAAAACAATCTGCAACAAAGAAAAACACACGGCGGTGAGATACACTGACAGTCGGAAGTTCGAACTATTGGCCAATTCGTGGCGCTTCAAAAAGGCGTCCGAGTTGACTTCCGATCTGTTTGAAGTCGAACTACAACCGAAAACGGTCAAGAACAACCTCTCTATTCAGATAGGGTTCATGGTATACCAGTACGCGAAGTTGAAAATGTTAGAGTTCACATACGACTTCTTGGATAGATTCGTCGATCGGCGCGATTATGCCCTTTGTCAAATGGACACCGACAGTCTTTACATGGCTCTCAGCGGTGCCACGTTGGATGACCTAGTGAAACCTCGCCTGAGAGAGACGTACTTCAGAGAGAAACGAAAGTGGCTTCCGACAGCGGTGTGCGACGAGCACTTAGAGCTTTTCGTGAAGACAAAAACGGAAAGAGTGCGAGAATGGTGTGCGCCGCCCGGCGGATGTTGTGAGAGACGGTACCTTCACGATCTGAGAACTTCGGGGCTCATGAAAGCGGAGTGGGAAGGTGACGGGATCCTAAGTCTCAACCCTAAGACTTACATTTGCTACGATCGAGTCAGCGACACCGGTGAAAGAAAATCCAAAAAATGGAGTGCAAAAGGCGTACAGAAGAAACAAAACCCCCAGGAACCAGACGCCTTCTTGGATGTTCTTCGCCAACGAAAAACTCTCATTGCTGTAAATAGAAATTTCAAAGTGGTGCGAAACAAAATGGTCACCTACACCATAGAGAAAGACGGCGTGCGCTACTTGTATTATAAGCGTCGCGTGCATTCTGACGGTGTGACAACGAGTCCTTTAGAGATATGAAAAAAAAAAAAAAAAAAAAAAAAATAAGCGTGTGCATCTTTTCAAAAATAGAGTGTTTATCAAGATTGAAAAAAAAATAAATAAAAAAAAATTAAAAGAAAATATTGTTGTGTTTTTATTATCATACGGCTTCTTTTACTAGTAAGTCGCGCAGTCTCTTAAAGCGTCACTCATGTGACGACGTCGCTTCCAGTCACGGGATCCTAAACAAAAAAAAAAACTTCTTCTTCTTCCGGTCACGTGATCAATCAGGTCGCTTCCGGTTGGCCATTAAGTCGTGTGACGTCACTTCCGGTCACGTGACTCATCAGGTCACTTCCGATCACGTGATCCTAAATTAGGTCATATGACGTCACTTCCGGTCCCCTAAGTAGGTCAGTAGGTTACCCAGAATGCACCATCCCCTAAGTAGGTCACTTCCGGTCACCCAATGGAGGCCTCTGATTGGCTGCAGGGTTACCCAGAATGCACCGCTAATCCCCTAAGTAGGTCACTTCCGGTCACGTGACCAAATGGAGGCCTCTGATTGGCTAACTAGGTCACGTGACGTCACCACTAATCCCCTAAGTAGGTCACTTCCGGTCACGTGACCAAATGGAGGCCTCTGATTGGCTGCATGTCGATTGAGTAATAAACAGTACTTAACTATAGTCCCGTTCCGATACATACTATACTACTATCGTGGTCAGTATCAGGACTCATCTGTTCTAGAAATGAGGCAAGGGTGATTACCTCATGAGTAGCTACATGCGTACCTCATAATTATTAGAAGAGGGTCAAACAAATGGGTGCCATTGTCCTAATGACTCATCATGTTAGCCATGGATATGGCATAATTGATTTAATCCTCCTGAATTACTGAACTTTCTACAAGGAAATTGTCTCACTAAGCATAGTAGGAACTCTCAGGGCCTCGAGATAGAATAGAACATTGATTACAGTATAATCAAGTATAATCATTTTCTACTGTAAAGTGTGATAATATCAAGACGAAATAAGCCAGTTGTGGCTGTTCATAGGCATCAAGAGACTCTGTAATACCAAAGACCAGAAAACTTAATTTGAATGTAGTCCAGTCATTATATGATGAAAATAGGGTCCACCCACCACAAATTGCAACAGAATTCATTTTGCCACCATATGACTCAGAAATGTGTATAGAATAACATATCAAGAGTTTAGGAAAATCTAATTAGTGGAAGAGTGCCTAATTAGCATATGTTCGTTAGCATGTCGAGATTTCTCAGTACCTAACTGGAAATGGCCATAAATGTGGTTTGAAATAACCCTTTTGATCACTTTAAAAGCCTAATAGGTACTTCTCATGATAGACAATCATTCTCTTCAAGAATTATTCAAATTAGTGCATTTCCTAATTTGCATTATTAGCAGATTAATGCAAAAGTAGGAATTTTCACGCAATAATCTAGCACATTTGCTTCCTTGCTCTAAAATGAACATTGAAACCAAGAGTTTTCACCATTGTGTATTTCATTGATGTCATTAGAGAGAGATACATCTACATGAAATGACATGACAAGGAAAATATGCATAATTTGCATAATTATATTATCGTCGTTAGCAAATAAACACCTTTCCATATCCAGCTGTCGAAGGGGTTTGGCTATAATTTTGGTTTGAATAGACGTTTAGGATCAAATTAAAGCCATATAATGTTCATGGTTAATCAGTCTAGTATAAATTATCCACATTAATGTATTATGTCCTAATTTGCATAATCCAAAATGGCTCCCAAAATCCTGTGTATACACCATTTTCACCATACACAATGCCATAATTTTGGTCTTAAATACACATATGAATCACTTTTAGAGACCGAAATGTATTTCTAATCATGTCAAACCCTTCTTTACTAGGATAATTTGAATTGGTACATTTCTTAATTAGCATTTAGATAAAAATGGCTTCCAAACTCCCAGTCTAAACCTCAAATATGGCCACATAAATGATGAAGTGAGGATAATTATGAGTGATGATGCCAGATTATAAAATCACAAGTAGCATACATAACAGATGTCATACTCACCTTCATAAATGTTCACCTTCATGTAAGATATGTGCGTGATGAAATTCAAACTAGAGCTAAATTATCACATGCGGTCCTTGCGTATAATGATTATATACCATGTTGCCACGTTTCTGCTGGAGCAGAAACATGGTAACATGCTACAATTATTTTACTTCTTGAAATGTTATGAATATATGAATTATGAAATGATTATGTTTATGACATTAGTTATTGTGGATTTTGTGTCATATCATACTCATCAGCTATCTAATAAGATTGCATTGTATTATCGTTTACCGTCCTTAATGTATGTAATATTGTAGAAGCATATTATATCTTACATGAAGGTGAACATTTATGAAGGTGAGTATGACATCTGTTATGTATGCTACTTGTGATTTTATAATCTGGTATCATCACTCATAATTTTTTATTTTTTTTGCTTTTTGAAGTTGATGTATGTTCTCCGGATGCACTTAAACCATTGCAGATACAGACAATGAATACAATAATACAGCTTGATCGACCTACTGTAATATCCACGTATTTATGTAAATACATTGAATCCTCTGATTAGCTGATCGTTTAAAGTAGACACTACCTTACAGCAAAAGAATTATTCTTGTCATTGTATGGTATGTAGAATATAACTTACTTGATATTGGTCAAAGTTCTATGTTGCAGATTTTCAACTGTTGTAAAATTAATTGAATTCAGTCTGAAATCAAACAAAGCAGAAGAGATGTCAGATGCGACATCTGGTTAAGAATTCTGGAAACCGTTCAAAGCTGAATCTCAGTGAAATAGCATTACCAGCTTTCTTTAGAGGATTGTTCCAATTTCCCTAATGGGGATTTTGGTAGATTTGGCTTTAATCAATCTGTTCTGATTTCCTGGCAACAATAATCTGATACCTCAGTACCATAATCAAATACATGGCCAAGACCAGATTGAGGTCCAAAGAAAGCAATTGGATATTGAAACGTGTTTCTTTGAGGAATGTTTGTTGCATGCAGTTGAATTAGTTGTGACTAGAACCTGTGTAACTTTTACAACAGTTTGCAAGTAGGTATCTCAATATCACAGTTCCAATTTCACGTTTTGCCGTAAGCTCCTCATCAAGACAGTCTATCAATATTAACATCAATTGCTTTCTTGTTTCCATTCTTCTTTACTATCAAGGAATGGATCTGATGCTGAGTGAGACAAGTGAGATAAAGTGTAGGTCAAATAATGCTTTCTTGTGTCCCTACTTGTGCCATGAGGTAGATATTAATGTTGATGATTTGGCCAATGAACATCATGGAAGTGTGTAATTACAGCATCTAAGTCTTCCATGTAGGACTATCATTGATCATTTGATCAATTCGAGGAAACTTCAGCGTTTATATAATGCTGCAAAGAAGCTATTGCTTTGCCAATCAGGCAAAGTCTGTACTTTTTTCTTGTTCTTTTTACAATTTATTGATTTCTGATGTTTTTTCTAAGGCAGTTTTTTTTTAAATAATAACTTGAGGTATAGAAAACATCAGGTATCTGTAAAAATGTGTGGACACAGACAGCTATAAGGTGGGTGCTCTGCAGCTCAGTAGCAAGATCTCTGCCGACCCGCAGGAAGGTCTTCAGATCTCATATTGCTACTTTATGCTGTGCCTTCTCAAAGGAAACGTCATTCCAGTCACTTATCATCTCTTTGACCACAAATTGCAGAAGTGCATATTCTTTTTATTGAAGTAAGTGGATATAAGAGGTTATATATCATCAGCAATGTGGAAGGAAAGGTCAACTGGAACTGAAAAATCGATAATAAATAGGGGCTAGCACTGGGTGCAAAGATAGTGATGACTGCTGATACTACTTGGCAATAACCCACCAAATGCATTTGTAGTCGGTCATAATAATCTGCAGAATATCATATCCCAAACAGTCATGTCCATATCCTCTAAGCCATCCCGACATATTGATTGCTACTTTTATGATATACATTGATATTACGCACCAAGACATAATGTTACACAGCATGATATCCATAGACCTACTTATAGCCTTCCGCACATACATAGCAACATAATAGAGCTTTAGGGTCATAATATATGGTCTAGGGTCATAATATAATGGTCTCACCGCCCACAGCCACTAGCCATCATTTCTAGTCCCTGATCAACCACAGCCAATCAACGATCTGAGGACCCCCCATTGATGAGGCTAGGGGGTTCATAGACCTCAGTCTACGGGGCTGTGAAATTGGCTGCGGGGCAAACCCAGTCTCATCAAGACCTTGTAATAGGCTGCCTCAGAGGATCACCAGGTAAGGTGGGCATGAAGGCTGGAATGGGCAATAGGACATTGATCAGTGGGTGAGGAGAAGGGCATTGAGGGATGCATAAGAACTAGAAGTAACAGGTTTGAATTCTTGGTGAGTAGCTCCAGTCGCGGCCAATATAATGGGTCATGCAGGCTCCATTGAAGCACTCCAGTCGCATATGTTATCCATGAAGGGTGTGCATGGCTCGCTCTGGTTACAGATGTAACTCCTGCTATTAGCTACTATAATTATACCAATTCAAATAAAGACTCATCACTTAGTTATAATCTACATTTTCTTATCTCAGCTCAGTTATGGAAAATAATTGCCTTCATTCATTACCCCATGAAGATATTGGAATCCTTAAATTGAATGGAAAATAGACCTTTGACCAATATTTGGGTCAGAGATACAAAGGAGGAACTACACAACACACACCACAGATTGTGGTAATCTCTGGAAGGAGAGTGATGCAGACTATAACAAGACTGGCTAATGTATTCTGCTCATCCCCTACGGCAGGAAGCTACCTGACAGCCTGTTTCCAGTTGTCATTTCCGCTAAGGCCACCAAAACACTATCTCGGCAAGAATACACTGACAATATATCATATAATGTTCATTGTAGACGGGCCCCTCTACTCTATAATTCATAGGACTGGAGAAAAAGACTGAGGAACATATAAATTCACCAACCCTTTACAATTTGAATGTCTCATTAAATATACAGCACTCCAAAATTATAGCACTCCAATGCACTATATGGATATATATCTAAAACTGGACATCGACATCCATGTAACAGAATCCTTCCAACAGAAATCTATATTTAAAAGAAGTAGAAATCCATGAATATCTATATGAAGGAGAACACCATGTTCATGCCTATGAATATGTCTGTGTGTATGTTCATTTAAAAATTCAAGATTGCAACCATTCATCGAATGCCACCATGCTTTCAATGTAATCTCGAATTGCAGTTGCAGTAATTTGATATTAATAAAAAGAAATCTATTCCATTTTTCTTTGATGAACAGTTGGCATCCCATAGATTCATGATGGCTATCACTCATTGAATGTCCCGATGCTTGAAATGCAATCTTGACTTGTAGTTGTATTAATTTGATACTATCAAAAAAACAAATCCTATTTGATTTTTCCTTCATTCAACCCATTCAAGATGGCTACCATTTACTAAATGCCACAATGCTTTCAGTGCAATGAAGAATTATAGCTGCATTAATTTGTATAATTTATATAAGAAGATTTCTATTTGATACCTTTTTCAAACACAGTTGGCACCCCATAGGTTTAGGATGGCCACCATTCATTGAATGCCACAATGCTTTAAATGCAATCTTGAAATATAGTTGCATTAATTTTATACTGTTAAAAAAATCCAATTTAGTTGTTTTTTTCATGAAGAGTTGGCACCCCATAGGCTCAAGATGGCCACCAGTCATTAAATGCCATAATGCTTAAATGCAATCTTGAATTGCAGTTGCATTAATTTGATTCTTAAAAAAAAAACTTTCTTTTTTTTCTTTCATGACCAGTTGGCACCCCATACATTCAAGGTGGCTACAAGTCATTGCATGCCACAATGCTTTAAGTGCAATCACAAATTGTAGTTGCATTAATCTGATACTATTAAAAAAACTAATTCTATTCTTTTTTTTAAATTCATGAACAGTTGGCACCCCATTTATTTAAGATGACTACCATTCATTGAATGCCCCGATGCTTAAAATGCAATCTCAAATTGTAGTTGCATCAATTTAATGCTAATAAAAAACAAATTCTTATTGATTTTTCTTTCATGAATAGTTGGCACCCCATAAGGTGGCTACTATTCATTTTAATGCAAATACAATGCTTTAAGTGCTATCACGAATTGTAGTTGCATTAATCTGATACTAAAAAAAAATAAAAAATTCTATTTGATTTTTCTTTCATGAACAGTTGGCACCCCATAAATTAAAAATGCACCCAGCACCCAGGTCAACAGCTATATACGGACACATGTACCTCCCCTGCCTGTTCTCCTTCAATGCAGAGTGAAGAGGGTGGGAGGGGGTGACCATCAACAGTGCATAAACACTTTGATTGGATGACAATGCAGTTTTTATATTACAACCCTAAATTTGTGCAACGGAAATCACCAAGAAATACTAAGTATTTTTTGCAAAGAATAGCTTTTCTAGAATGGCTCGATACTCAGAAATCCTACTGCGAATAAAAAAAAGTCAAATTCTGATTCTAAACACCTGAAAAGTGAGAAATGCTGGCGTTCACGGTTTATGTAGGAAATGTACTAAAAACACCAAAAATATGCAACAAAACCCTAATTTTCTCAAAAACTGTTCAGTAGGATTTTTTCTAACTGAGGTTCCAGTGTTTTCTACCCTCATAGTACACATTGGCATAGAGAATATATTGGCACCTAGTCAGGATTTCGCACTAGAAGCAATCTGTGAGGCAAAAAACAGCCAAAATGAGCCACTGGTCTGAAGTATAAAACTGGGCATCGATCACCATAGAGCTACAAAGAGAGAGAATCGATGTCCAGTAAAAATAGAATACTTTTATGTTTTAAAGCCAACATTGGTTAGGGAAATTGCAACTTCACCAAAATACTACTACTCCCCAATTAAATAATTAGCACTACCGAATCTAATGCCATTAGAAAATCTTTAGGTCAACTTCTTCACCTACATCCAGAAAACATGTTAAATAAGCTTTGTCACCCTCCCCCCCCTCCCCCGATCCTGCAGCATTGACAGGAAATCCAATATCATGCTTCAGGGGACAGAGGTAGTAAGGATTGCTGTCCTAATGAGCCTGCACCTTCTAGAATAACAGATACGTCTTAAACTCTCCTCAGTTTTATCTGATATAAGAGTAGGTCAGCATATTTGCAAATCATTTCTACATGATACACACCAGATAACGAGGATATGAAGAATTGTTTTGAGCCTTTTTTTCTGGGGCATATGGCTAAAATATGACTTCTTTAATGACTTATGGGTACATTACACGCCAATAGCCTAATAGGTTTCTGCAACTTCATCTATGTGAGCAATTGTGTAAAGGTGGATTAATTTCTAGATATGAGAATAATGCTTCCTAGCTTGTTCATAAATGTAATAGTGTGCGGTTGACGATACATGTGCACTGGTTATCAGTGTATAGCAAAACCATCAGGTGATATCAAGGTACACAATTGAATATGATGACAATAATAGAAGAAAAAAGGTATTGTAGGTCAAGTGCAGACTAGGGCACTGTGCTAGTGGATCTTCTGCTCAAGACACTTTTGGCCCAGGATGGTATTACATGGATGCCTTATAGAATCAAAAACATTAAATTGGTATTACTTACATGGTATCCCAAAAATATCTTGACAGCATTCAAACTGTGTATTTGATCAAATAACACAGTCATATGTAAAGTCATATATTAACGTTATAGTGTATTCAATATTTACAGCATGCTTCTACAGTTCATCAATTGGTTCCTCATAGCCGTATGTACGGCAAGGAGGGGTCATTGATTTCACCTGGCGTCGCCACCCTCATACCTGCTGCCCCCTACCGTGTCTCACCTGTACTACCCCACAACCTCCAAATCCAAAACCGTCTCCTACCCCTCACTTCTTCGTTGTCCGTCACCACCACCACACCACCTTTGTAAATCAGTTCGTATGACATTTATTTGGCATTTCCATACATGTACATTTTAATCACAATTTTATTTGTACTGTTGGAATCTGTCATCTAATCTGTTAGTGGGTCGGTGAGCGAGGGACGCCGCTGAAGTGTGATTGTGGAATTGAATTCGCCATGCCGACTGTGACCAGAGCTGGCCGGCCCGCCGGTGACGGCGGCCATGACGGCAGTCAGACGTCAATCAACAACAGCGTGGCGTCAGAACTTGACAGCACCATTAAGTCAGGCTCTAGGAATACCTCACGCGCTACAGCGGGTTCATCACATTCCACACGTTCCACACGTTCCAAACGTTCCTCCAGGCGCTCGAGCAATGTGTCCTCACGCTCAGCCCCTGGGGACCTTGGAATCCCAGCCGACAGCACGGACGGTGAGGTCACCTTCCACACAGTCGACAGGACAGGTAGCGGCCGCACACCTGTCCGTCACAGCAGCCGGCGGGACTCACATGTCTCAAATTCCACACATTCCTCCGTCAATTCATTCAGGTTGGATAACATCGAGGAGGAAGTGGCAGGGATTAAGACGGACATTAAGTCCATGAAGGGACAGATGGACGACGTCAACTTGAAGCTTGGACAGATCCTGTCCAACATGGAGGCCGCCCCTGCCGGGCCTACCTCCAGCACCCCGAGACAACCTGCACGCCCCCGTCTCCCCCAGTCGCCCATCCGGGATGGGGGAGCCGCCTCCCATGCAACGGCCCCCGGGGACCCCGGAGCGGGCCTCAACCTGCCCTCTCCCCGGGACATCAAGCTGCTGCCCCAACACCAGGAGTTCATGGCGTTTCACCTCAGACAGGAGGAGTTGAGACACAAAGCCACCGACGGTAAGCTCAATTTTGTCGGTGACGTCATGGCCCCTCATGCTCTCGCTAAACCATACATGTTTATTGAAAAGGAGGGTATGTCCACTCTCAAACAGAAACTTGACTATAGACACCTCATGAAAAAAGATGAGTACACAACGGCCTTTTTAGCCCTCCTTGGTAAAACAGGTGCCTATGACCCCAAGGACTACCCACACATGTTTAAACACCTCCATAATGTGTGCGTGGACAGTCTAACACGCCCCTGGTCCAATGTGAGGCGTTGGTCACAGCTCATGTTTGACAAAATGGAGAGTAAGGCTCTCAAGTGGTCAGACAGAGTTGAGATCCAGGACGAGCGTGTACGCATATCTATGACGGGCGGCACTGATAATGGCTCTGCACCCTCAGCGTCTGGCGGGGCCGCACAACGTATAAGCTCCCCATGCCCTGACTACAATGCTGAGAAGGGCTGCAAACACCGCCATGATCATGAGGATCCACCCATCAAGCTGCTGCACGTGTGTGCATACTGCCATAGTAAGGGTAAGCGTCTCCACCACACGATCATCCTCTGTCAAAACAAATACAGAGACGCCCCGCCCCCTTCATGGCCACAGGGCCAACAGCAGCGGGGTACTGTCACGGCTAGCGTGTACCAGTCCCAGCAGCCACCAAAAAACTAGACGTCGGGGCCCTCCCTGTGAATATAGGGACGGCGCCCCACACCTCCCCGGATTATTCAAAACCTGGTGCCACTACACTTTCAGACTCATCGTGTTGGTCGCTCGACCCACACGCCCCACATCCCGGGCCACGTGTTACGTATCAAAACAATAGCACGTGGGCGGGGGATGTAAACAGTCATGACGTCATGTTCCCATCGGCCAATCAGAGACCGCTTCGGCACACAGCCCCGCGGGACGAGACTTTGGCCGAGATCCAATATGGCGGCACCGAACCGAAAGTGGTCGATTCACAGTGGACAAATCCAGGATTTAACGATAATATTATGTGTCCCAAGCCGGATTTTGTGCCCATCAGGACGCCTCAACTCCCCAGCAAGTCGGCAGTCGGCGGGCCCCCACCGCTGCCGCCCCGGGGAGGGGCAGATGGGCCGAAAGGCATCACTCCCGGCCCGGCCCGGCCACCTCGCCAGCCAGAAGCCACTTCGCCCCTCAACACTGCACACGACTTCGATGCCATACGGAAAGCATGTGAGTCTAACAATGTTCAAGCAAATATCCCCCTGTCCCCCAACAAGTTTAGGGAACACAGAATTGACAATTGGCCAGCCCTCACTGCCAAAGACGCTGATCCACAATTGGCATATATTTATCAATCTATCGCCGCTACCGGTCTCCCAAACTGTCTCGGGGCCCGAATCACACTACCCACTGACCTCAATCTGTCAGCTTGGGACCATTACTTGAGGGGTAACCCACAGGGCGATTTACTGGCAGATTTCATTAGATTTGGCTTCCCGATGGGGTACCTAGGCCCCGTCAGTGACACTCTGGGCGTGCCAAATCACCCCAGCGCCACCGACCACCCGCTCAGTATTGACAAGTTCGTCAACAAGGAACTGTCTCATGGTGCTCTAATGGGCCCATTCAATGGCCCTCCCTTCTCTCCCTGGATGCATGTATCACCACTGATGTCCAGGGAGAAAAGAGACACCTCAGACCGTCGTGTCATTATAGATATGACATACCCGCAGAACAAGTCAGTCAATGCATACATCATGAAAAACAATATTCTTGGCCACATTAAAGAACATGCACTTCCCACAATAGACATTGCAGTACAGCAAATACTCAAGATGGGTGAGGGGGTCTTCTTAAGTTCTGCAGACGTGTCCAGAGCCTATAGAAATTTCAAATCGGATGGACTTGATTGGCCCCTCCTGGGCATGGAGTGGAAGGGCCAATACTACTGCGATGTGACCCTTCCATTCGGGGCTCGCTGTTCAAGCTTTCACATGCAGAAAGTCGCTGATGCTATTGTAATGACTCTTAGAAAGGAGGATATCATTAGTTTCATGTACCTTGACGACGTCCTGGTTTTATCACCCAACAGAGCCAAGGCCGTCAAGGACTACATGCGTGTCAAGCAGCTGCTGGCCGAGCTCGGCCTCCCCGAGGCCAAGGAGAAGGCCCAACCACCAGCCCAGTGCATCAGATGGCTGGGCATTGACATTGACACCCGCAACATGACCCTCACAATCCCACAGGACAAACTGCAGGAGGCACTCACTCAGGTTCGTAAAACCATGAAGCGCCGATCTCTCACTAGAAAGATGCTACAGTCTCTCCTGGGTAAACTTTTACATATCGCCAAATGTGTTCGTCCAGCGAGACTATTTGTGTCAAAACTCCTGCAAGCCTTAAGAGGCATGACAAAGGGTTACATTAATGTCAACGCTGAGATGAAGGAGGACCTACAGTGGTTCCTTGACTTTGGGGCAGACTGGAATGGTGTCTCTGTCATCCCAAACCCAAACCCCAACATGGACATCTATGTCGACGCCTCACAGTCTGGCATAGGCGCCTCAGATGGTACATACTGTTACTCAGGTAGTGTGTGCCCAATTGATGACCCTGTGAATGTAATTGCAGAACTTGAAGCCGCAAATGTGGTGGTTGCCATGGAGACCTTTCTTAATGACTCACACATGGGCGCCCATATTCGAGTTCACTGTGACAATCAAAATGCCGTATCTGTCTTTACCTCAGGCCGAGGAGACAACAAGGTCCTGCTGGACTGTGCCAGAAAAGCCTGGCTCATCCAGGCTAGGTGGGGAGTAGTAATGAGTTATGTACATGTACCGGGAGTCAGCAATGTCCTAGCTGACAGATTGAGTCGGGCACATATGTCCAATAAGATGTTGGCTGAGGCCCAAGAACTTGTAGCTCGCCTAAACCTTGTTGTAGTGGACCCGGTCACACATGTATTTGACAATCTCAAACCTCCCATCTATTGCAGATCTAGCGCTCGCCTCACTTCAGTCACTCGCCAATCAGAGGCAGTGGATGTCCAGGGCAGAAGGGACGTGGGCAAATCACAAGTCGGCAGTCAGGACCTTCCTGGCCTTCTGCAGCCACCTATCCCTCGACCCCAAGGCCATCCATCATTCAGTGATGTGTGTGTACATCGAATACCTAAACCTCCACATCAAAGCACCAGCGTCAATCACAAACTCAGTGTCACACGTCAGAGTATTCCTGAGCCTAGCGGAGTACCCGGCTCAGGAGTCCCACCACCCACGTGTGACCAGGGCCCTGGAGGCGCTGCACAGGAACAAGGAGTACATTCCAAACACCAAGTTACCGGTACCAATGGGCGTGCTTCGTCAAGTAGTGCTAAATCTCCAGGACACACCCGAGCACAAACTAGTGAAAGCTGCCCTCCTCATCCAGTTCTATGGGGCCCTGAGGAAGGCAGAGGTAACGCCCCCATCTGTCAAAAAGTTCAAGCCTACATCCCACCTCACAAGAGGCGACGCCTCTATTCAAAACCAGACGCTGTCAATCCATATCAAAACGGCCAAGAATATGCAGCGTACCGAGCAGCGACGAACAATCACACTCCTACCATCTCCAGACAAGCAGCTGTGTGTACTCATGGCCCTGAAAGAGGCTGTTTCAATTGCACCGACAAGAGAACTGTCAGACCCACTCTTGATGTTCCCCGACAGAAACCCAGTACCGCACACTTACGTGTACAAAGTGTGGTCGGAAGTCCTATCAGACATGGGTCTCAAGGCAACTACATTCAGCCTTCACAGCCTGAGAACTGCAGCAGCCACGGAGGCATACGATGCTGGCATACCTGAACTTGACATCCAAAAATACGGCGGGTGGAAATCCACTGCCCACAGACGCTACATTAGAAAATCAAATAACACTCGAGTGAACAAATCACTCATCAAACGACTCAAAACAAAATGAGTCTTCTATAATCATGTATGACATGTATTCTTTTACCCACCACTCCCATCCCTCATACCCTTGCAGGCTTGGCATTCATAATTTATCTACCATGTACCTAAATCATTGTTCATACAATTCTTACTTATACAATTCACATGTTTTCATGTATCACATTTTACTCAGGTTATTTTAATTCTCATAATTAAAATAAAATTTTATGTCTCCAAGTCCTGCCTTCCTCCTCTCTTCTCTAGCCAGCAAGTAAATTAATGGGTTCCTCATAGCCGTATGTACGGCAAGGAGGGGTCATTGATTTCACCTGGCGTCGCCACCCTCATACCTGCTGCCCCCTACCGTGTCTCACCTGTACTACCCCACAACCTCCAAATCCAAAACCGTCTCCTACCCCTCACTTCTTCGTTGTCCGTCACCACCACCACACCACCTTTGTAAATCAGTTCCCACCCACCCACTCCTAATATTACATATTCACACCTGTATGTATTAACTCTTCAATATTTATCTCACATTCAATATCGCATTCATAATTTATCTACCATGTACCTAAATCATTGTTCATACAATTCTTACTTATACAATTCACATGTTTTCATGTATCACATTTTACTCAGGTTATTTTAATTCTCATAATTAAAATAAAATTTTATGTCTCCAAGTCCTGCCTTCCTCCTCTCTTCTCTAGCCAGCAAGTAAATTAATGAATAAAGTTAATGGAAAGTCACATTGGAAATTACATGAACAGTTTCAAGACCTAAAGCATGCTTTCCACTGGTTGATTGATGATGTGCAAGGGATCCCAAAATATCTTTCTGTGAATCTTTTGTTCTTTTAGATTTTTTTCATGTATCATATGAAGTGCTGGTATGTTATTTTCAGTGATTTTCCTTGTTTATCAAACAGCTAAATATTCGAGTGAGGGAAACTACTCTGAAAGCATCCCAAAGAACATGTTCCAGACCCTCCAGGCCCTAATCCCTCCAGGGAAGGATCCATTTAGGACTTGACACAACAAGTCAAACTCTTTAAAGGAAAGATCAAATAGAGGAAACCTAGCCAGATTAAGCAACCACTGACAAGCATTCCAGACACCCTTACCCCTGCCACTTGCCTGCCATGCCTCTCCCCTGTCATCTGACCCCAGGCACTGGACAGTAATTGGTCTCCACAGACCGATGGATTAGGGGAATGGCCACAGCCAGGAGGGTTGGTCCTCCTGAACACTTACAAAGCACAGCCAATTAACTGGTCCAGCACCAAGGACTGGCAGACCCTTGGATGGGATGTTCCTACATCAATGCCCCCAATACATCTGGTTACTGGAATAGGGTGGGTTCATTGTAGATATTACTGCTGGCATACTGCTGTTTTCCTGACCCAGGAATGATGCAGGTAGAAGTGAAGAGTTTCATTCCAAAATACAACTAATCAATTCCAGAATTGAAGCAGCGATTTCTGTAAGGCTAACAAAGTGGCAATTATAGTGCTCCAGGTCATTGTCAAAGGTACTACCTGGGTAAAGTGAAAGCAAATTATTTCACTGAACAGGTTATAAGTATGACAAGTTAACCCGGAAGTGTAGAAGAGAATGATTAATACTTTCCCTCTTTCCTTCCAGAGAAAAATGAGTTCTTTTCTCATTGCTCCTAGAGAATCACTCATCAATCAATGGTGACCACCTGCATTTTGCTAATGACCTCATTGATAAAGAACCAGTCACCAAGTGCCTTCATTCTGACCAGAATTAGTCATCCTAACGCCAGACTAGTGTAACATTAAATTTTGTTGGTGGGTAAGGTACTGCACAGCAATATTATCATTTTGTGGAGTTCTGTTAGAAGTGTGAATAGTTTTCTGCAACCTCATGCAGATTTGTTTTTAGGCTTGACATGTTTTATTGCTAAGTTACAAATAAACAAATTTGTGGCATATGTTAAAACATGAAAGATAAGACCTTGGGTTCTTCATTGACAGTTTGGTAACACATAATTTTTAATATTATAAAAATGGCCATACATATGTTAATTTACATTATGTACAAAATGTCTCATAGATAGTGCTAAAGGTTCTTGTAAATAGAATTACTGGGATTTTATTGATTGGTTCAAAGGAATTTGCTGCAAGTATGCATTATGGTCCTTAACTTATAGACCCTCTATATTAGCAATAGTCAAGATGGCATAATTGACTGTATCCTTTCCTGAATTACTGAACACGCTACTAGGTAATTGTAATGATTCTCATGGCTACCAGTTGAAATAGTGAATATTGAATTTACAAAGTTACTACACTGCAGTTATTTAAAGCATTGAAACCAGGATTCGAACATTGATTACAATATAATTACTCACAATCCTTTATAAAGTTGAATCATTTTAAAATCAGCTAATTGTGGCTATTCACAGTGATTCACAGGCATCAAGAAAAGAGATGCTACCTATAATGTTCCACTGTCGTAATACCCTGATACCATTGACCAGAGAGATTAATCTGAATGGCGTAAGTGGACCTGCAGTCAGTTCAAAAGGAACTGAGACTAGTTAATACCTGTCTTTGGCTAGACTTGAATAAAAGTAGAATTCTTTCAGTTCAATCTTTACAATGAGAGACATGGCTCCTCCATCTTCATGACCCCCAAGTTATTTCCTGCAGGCGTATTGTAATATTAATGCTGTAATGAATGCCAGAAATTGGCCTTTCAGTAACAAGCCAACGAGAGCATGCTAATCATGGGAGAATTGCCAAGATAGTTGACTTGTCTCAAATTCAAACTTAAAGGACATGCATAAGTTTAATTATGAGGATAAAAAGACAGGTCCATGGTATGAAGTTCAACTTATTTTCCTTCCTCTCTTAGGGAGTGCTCATTTTTTAACAACAGGGGGGGGTGGTGGATTTGGGGGGGGGTAAAAAATTTGGACCCCTTGACCGGGGGGGGGGTAAAAAATTTAGACCCCTCTTGGGGGGGGGTCAAAAAAATTCAACCTGATTGAGGCAAAAAGCCTGCGTGTTACTATGCTACAAAGGGGCGCGAACGCGCGCGATTTTCGGCCTGCCGGGGGGGGGTAAAAAAATTTGACCCCTCTAGAGGGGGGGGTGAAAAAATTTTGCGCGCTCCGCGCGAAATCTCACCGCCCCCCCCCCTGTTGTTAACTGACTGCAGGTCCACTTACGCCATTCAGATTAATCTCTCTGGTCAATGGTATCAGGGTATTACGACAGTGGAACATTATAGGTAGCATCTCTTTTCTTGATGCCTGTGAATCACTGTGAATAGCCACAATTAGCTGATTTTAAAATGATTCAACTTTATAAAGGATTGTGAGTAATTATATTGTAATCAATGTTCGAATCCTGGTTTCAATGCTTTAAATAACTGCAGTGTAGTAACTTTGTAAATTCAATATTCACTATTTCAACTGGTAGCCATGAGAATCATTACAATTACCTAGTAGCGTGTTCAGTAATTCAGGAAAGGATACAGTCAATTATGCCATCTTGACTATTGCTAATATAGAGGGTCTATAAGTTAAGGACCATAATGCATACTTGCAGCAAATTCCTTTGAACCAATCAATAAAATCCCAGTAATTCTATTTACAAAACGTGGGAAAACGTGACATTAGGGGAAAACACCTTTAGTTAAGTTCATGTCTTCAGCTACAATTTGATATTTCAAGCATCAACATATTTGAAATAGTTGCTGAGAAATGACATCTCAAACATGGGATGGTAGGGACATGTAGGAATTCAGAATAGACTGTAATGCGATCACATATCAATCTATTTTCAAATAATCCATATAAATCATAATTATTAGAAATTAAACCAATAAATGCATATTAGTGTACATAGATTTGCATTTGGTAGGAATATTGGCATTCTGTTTTCAGTTCTGGAATCCTCATGGATGGGGCAATTGGATAGGACACATTTTTTATTCCAAAAGAATGAATTGATGGTTGCCATGGCAACCAAATGTCAACAAATGGGCTAAAAATGGCTAAAAACGTTCTTTTTACATTCCAAATAAGACCAATTTAGAATGAAAATAGAATTTTGATAATAGCTTCAAAAGATTCCTTGGGAAAAGTTAGTCTAAGGTCATTTTCTCTTAAATATTCACATTTTCAGCTATATCTCCTGAAATATCATGTTTAGAGCATTTATGGCTATTCCCCCTAATGTTACTAATTCCCAGGTTTTGTCACAAATGAGCACTCCCTTAAGTGGAATTTCGACATAATGACAATACCCATGTGTACACTCTTAGAGAAGTGAGCGTCACTGTCGCCAAAAGCACAATAATGTACCTGTGTATTTCTTAAAATGATGGTTGTTGTTTTTTTACCAATAATCCATTTTTAGTGTTGACCGCATTATTATTTTACCATACTCATGACCAATATTAGCACTCTGGGGCTATTCAAGTAGAGGTCATTGATAAGGGGTACAGGAGTATATGGAGAATGACTACATGACAATGCTGTTCCTATACCAAAGTTAATGATGCCAAAGGGGGTGGGTGTCTTGCAAAATGCCTGAAAAGCGATGACATCATACTTGAATAGCCCTTCTCCTCTGAGTATCATATTTGTGGTTGCAAACATGATGAAGTCTGATTTCAGTTGGTATTGAGAACTTTGGTTGAATATCACTTCGAGTATACATGAGCTATTATGCACAGCATATGCATAAACTGCATGCCTTTGTATACTTGGATACAAATACTTTTATACGGGGTCTGTTGGTATTCATCAGCAAGCTCTCAACATTCTGCCTGTCAAAGAATTATAGTAAAACCTGCCATAGCTTAACAGTGCTTCCACTGTGTTTTCATTCTGAAGGCAATATCTAACGAGGCCGACAAGATAAGTGTCAAGGAGATCTGCAGCCATAACAGATGTTTTGATGTCAGGTTTCACAGATTCTGGCTTGCCAGACAGTGGCTGTAAACAGATGGTATAACATGAGGAAATCAGCGCTATGTTTTTACTTTATAAAATGGATGTCTGTTTCTTGGTAGATTATGGAAGCACTCTCATTGTTTCTTACTTTAAATTGAGACAGGCAATACCATCTTCTGCAGTCACATAACGAGAGACAGATTTCCAATTCATAATTCAGTTAATTTCAAAGTCTTATAATCTGAAAATACAATATGTGTTTCTGCTCTTGCTGTGAAAACTACAGTTTGAAATTAAACAAACAAACCAGCTGCAGTTATCTCACTGACTTTATATCGTCATTTCTCCTTTATGGGTTATTTCCATTTCTCTAATTGAGACTTCGGTAGGTTTGGTTGTAATCAATGTGTTCTGATTTTCCTGGTGGCAGTAATCTGATATCTCAGTGCCATAATCAAATAAATGGCCCAGACCAAATTGAGTCCCGAAGAAAATGTTTGAATATCGAAACTTTGAGGAGGTTTTCTAATAAAAGTTAATTGCAATTGATTTCTTAATGGACTGAGAGTTTGGTTTTGGTTCCAAAAGATGTGAATAAGTTCTGACTAAAGACCTTTATAATGCATATGACACTAATTAGGTAGACCTCTCACTATAGCAGTGCCAATCTCATAACAATTAGTTAATATCGGATATATTAATTGAACTATTTAATTGTGATAATCTCAATAATAACTGAAAGGTTAAACATGTCATTTGGACATACAAATATACATTGTATACAAAAATTACATATAGACCTCTATTTAACTGTGCAAATCACTGTTGACCATACATTATTTTAAGACATAAGATAATGTGTCATTTATTCATATGTGAACACACTTTCATCGATTGGCATCAAACCATGGGTGTATGTTACCTGGCATATTGATATCTTCAACAGTTCATTATCAACATGTATACAAGCGAGTAGATTACTGTGAGGGTTGTTTGCCAAGAATTCATGAGTAGGTAGACCGTGTCAATGAAAAAAGTGAATAAAATTTGTCAAAACTCAAACTCAGTTGACTTTTTATAAATGTTCTTCCACTTACATTCTTTCTCTTACCAACATGGAAAGGGCCAACTGCTCAATGGTTGAGACCTGTTCAATTATAAATGCAGAGGTAGAATAATGCTTGACTAGGTGCTCGTGCTTGTGCTAATAGTAAGTGGCAGCTATAAATGTCATTATTTTTATACACTAATAACTTTGCTTGCTGCTGTCAATTAGGAGCTGAATCAAGTTGAATCACTTTTTTGGTGACATTTTCCCACCCTCAACAAGCTAACTCTCTACCCTGGTGAATAAATCACCGGGGGAGTTATGCATCAAGCCCAGTAATGTGGGAGAGGAGAGTTTTTTCTCGGGAAAATAGAGATATGTGACCCATCTAGGGAAAAGACCCCTTCAGGTGGGATTTTTAGTTCTAATTCTGGCCACCAGGGAGCATTTTATTAGCAAAATAGTGTTAAATACATGAAAAAAATCCTAGAACCATTTTTTATGTAGATTACAATTATCTTCATGAAATCATTCCATCTTTGATGCTAACATTCTATATTTGGAATGCAAAAAGAACGTTTTTATGAAGAATTAGCACACATGACAGTTTTTGGTTGCCATGGAAACCACCCAAGAAGCCGAAACTGGAGGTAACAATCCTAATTTCTTAAAAAATCCCATAAGTTACCCGAAACTGAAAACAAAACACAAAAATTCCTCCAAGAACCAAATTTAGACTAATAAATCCTATTTTATTTGGTTATTTCTAGATAAAACCGATTTTTCATAATTATCATCATTTACTATGGGATACAATGCATTTAGAGCTTATTTACCATTTTCAGTTAGTGATATGAACTTATGTTTGAAAAGGGATTCCAAAACAAGTACCAGGAACTTTTTAGCTCATGATATCTCATTTTAAAGATTGTGACACCAACTTTAATTACTAATTTCCCCCCTGGAGGGGTCTTTTTGCTCACCTGGTCACATATGTTTATGAAACTCTAGATACAAGTGCATTGCTGCAGGGTAGCCCCAACTCCATCTGCTGAGAATCATATCAATAAACCGTTATGAGGCACATAACAAATGACAAAAAATAATCTCCAGCTGGCACTGCCAACACCGTAGGATCACCAGTTGCGGCAATGGTAGTGTTTGTAGGAAGCATCTCTGCCTACCAGAGGGGGCCTGATCAGATCTCATATTGCTCCTGTCAGCTGTGTCTTCTGAAAGGAGACGTCATTCCAGTCACTCATGATGGCCCCTGTGTATAGCTTCGACCACAGATTGCAGAAGCGTGTATTCTGTTTATTGGATAAGGGTAGCTATATTGATATGAATGGGTATAGGAGGTTACACATCACCTGTTTGTGGAGGGAAAAGTGACCTAAATGAGTGCATCCCCTCTTGATTTGGAAGATTTACCCGACTGCCGCGGGCGTTGTTCGGTCACAGAATTCTGGGTAACATAGTTGTATGTTTCCGTTTTGTAAGGTAGTGCAGTAGGGGTTAGATAGAACCTGAGTTACAGCCTTGGTGGTTGTAGTGGTCATGTTATCAACTACCTGCTGGGGGTAACATGGTTGAATGTTTCCGTTTTGTGAGGTGGAGCAGTAGGGGTTAGAGCCTGAGTTATAGCCTTGGTGGTTGAAGTGATAGTGTCAGTAACTACCTTCACACTTCTGGTGTAGAACCTTGACTCACACCCATCCTCAGTAGAAACCAAGACCTGGTTCCCTGTCATCCCCCGGTGCAAAATACAGCTGGGCTTTGTCTTTCCCATACAGCTGTGGAACAGGACACAGCTGCGATCCTGCAGGCACCTGCCTCCACACTCTATCCAGCTGCTGGCTGGAACCTCAGTCAGCTTAGCAGTATCATCCAGCTGAAAGCTCTGCCCATGGAGCTCTGCTATCATCTGTTTATAGTAGGCCCTTGGAATGTAGACGACTTATTTCCATTTTCCCCAATAGAATTAATATGTACAACTCAGTGAAAGAGAACGTTCTACTTAGAGTGAATTGCAGCTATGTCCCAGCTTTTCCCTCCTGAAAGTTTAGTGAAGCAATGTCCTCAAGGCGTCTTACAAGAAATTACATATGGCGTACATGGTCATCAAATTGACAAACAGTCAGTCTTTTCTCCTACATCTACCGGTCGAATCAGTGAGGTAAGTGTATGGCTATTGGGTTAGGACACATCACCCTTCCCATTAGCAAGACCTTTCTAAGCTATAATGGTCTGCAATAGCGTTGTTGAACGCCTTGGTTCCACCAACGTTGTGTAGGAACTCACTTTTATGTTAGATAACTACTTCAGTGAAATAAAGATTAATTTCGAGGAAAATGCTCTTTATAGCTTGTAGGGTTATGAGGCAATAGTTTATTGTTGATTCGGAGTAAAGATTTAAAAGAAATGCCACCTCAAAGTTTCTCTCAGTGGTGACCAATCAACTATTGGCTTCATTAGGGGGGTTCTAGTCATCAAATTTATAGCAGTGGTGCAGTCACTGAGTCATGTCTCATGATTGATCAAGGTTGTCTTCATTACCTTCAGTGGAATCTAGGCTTTACCAACTTGAACACCCAGACCTACAGTGGCATTCACTTAGAGAGTAATCCAGAGGTTTGTTGTGGCAGGACAGGTTTATATAACAGGAGGTTATAGATCCCAATCGTAGGGATACAATATTGATAGCGGCCTTGTCTTGCTAAAACACAGTGGCAAATATCTGTCTATTGTATAAACAATTGGTGCTATATGCATTGGTTTATTATCAAAGCAGAGCTGACAATGTGAATATATGTAAAGGACTAATGCAGTGAGCCCGGCTTATTTTTGAAGGGGGAGGGGTATACTTAAACTTACAGCAAAGTATAGTGCTGATGCTATTTTAGCGCAGACATAAATCCAGTTTGGTTATGAAGAATGGGATTATGCATTGCTCCATCTAACTGATGAATATTGTATAATTGTACAACGGATAATCATGGATGATAAAAGTCAGACTGTTTCTGAAATGTCGTCTTCGACATCTGTTTTAAGGAATGATAGTTCTAAACAACTTATAGACAAAGTGGAACAGATAGATAGACATGAGGAGAGGTATTAGAACAAGTTAAGCATGACTATTTTCATTAAGGTCATTCTTAGTATATGTACTGGTGAATGAGCTTAGGACGACAAATGAATCAGCAGGCAACTCAGAACTACTAGACCATGCACCACAGGAAGGAGATTTGAGATGCTTGAAATCCCTTCATATAATTATAGCAGTCCTTAACTTGGTAAAAGGTTGGCTTCTGTCATACTTGCCGCAATGTCTTGTTCTCTCCGTACTCCCCCTTGTGATATATCCCTATACTACCAATGCTGCAGTATAAGCCACATAGTTATTGTAATAATTGTTCATGAATCTTTCTCAAATTAGTTCTATATTGAGTTAGGGGATGATAGTTTGCCGTTAAGTCTTGTCTATAGGACACAGTTACATTTTGCGTATACATATTTATATAAATATGCCTCTTTTTCACATAGATTGGGCCTAAGTTAGCTCCCAATATTTCCATTTCCAGAGCGTCAACGTAAGTAGTCAATGAACATAATCTATGTAAATAGACCTTTCTACACTAAGTAGCATGAACGTCATGGATCTTGCTTCCTATAGTATAATTCCTGCTTGCGGTGGATCAATTTCATATGATATCAATAGGTTGCAGATATATTAAAAGAGTATACATGTAGGTTAGTAGAGTATGTATTACTCTGATAATTATCTTTATCGCAGCCAGGTTCTGCCATAAGTATCATCAATGTGATATCCTCAAGATATCACCAACCCAGGTAAGATAGAATAAGCCCTGTTCTTACTGCTCCAAATAAAGGATCCACCAATCAATGACCCCCTAATGATATGGACACAACAAGTTGTTTGGATAAAGTGGAGATATGTATTTTTAACTAAAGTGACATGGTTATACAGTTTACATGTTATTTCAAGACGGTACATTTTTAAGTTTAACAGGAGTACATTTTTAGTTTGAATAATCAAGGTACATATTTTATGCAGTGAAACACACATTTCTTATGCAGTGTAAAGATAACAGTCTCTCATATGAACTAATGAATGAAGATAATCAAGTTCCTTATTTGTTCGGGGTGTTGATCATTTCTTTGAGGCACTGTAACTAGTTCATTTGCTGTGGTGTGGGTGGGTGGGAACACGTTTAACAGCGGCGGCATGAGCAGGAGAGAGGACGGGAGCACAGAAAAGTCACGTGGTGCACATAATGGTTCCCATTTCATGGTAGGTGGCGGGGGAAGCAGTGTGCATGGTTTTAGTTCACCAGGGTGTATGAAGGTGGCGATACTGTGCTTGTTTTAGTCCTCACATTCCCGCCGAATTTACAATTCCGTCCAATGTGTTCTGCTAATGACGTCATTGATAAAGAGCCCGTTCCAAAGTGCCTTACTTCCGACCCCAAACCATCATAGAACTAGTTATCCAAACGCCACCTGGCTTCCCCATTAGTTGCTGCATGTGTCATGAACTAGACAGTAGTGATACCATTTTGCTTTTTCGGTATTACATTTCATGTCATGCCAAATAATTATTGGAGTGGCATAATCACATTGTTTCACTCTCACTAATCAATGTTTTGCTGGTTACTATGGTAACAACTTGTTTTCTACAGCCTCAGCTGTGTTGTTGATACTGGTAGGGAATTCTCAAAATACAGTCCTTAGAAAAGATCTAGTTGGGAGGATTAATCTGTAAACTCTGTTTAGCAAACACCCTAGATTAACTAAAGTACAGGAAACTGACAGTGGGTAAAGAAAAGTCCCATGGCTGTCATACTTTATTTTGATATAAAATACATGTATGTGGCCAATTACTGGTTATGCAGGGGGAACCAGCATAACAAAGATTCTTTTAAAGCTGATACTGTTTATAATTGTTTGGATAAAACAGATGGAATAGGAACGTTCATTTTGCTATACAACCAGGACTCTCTCCTATTGAGGAAGTCAGACAAGAGGGAGTAATGTACTGCAGAGTTCTTCCTATTACCCCCACATGTGTATCATATTAGAAGGAACCAAATGGATGGGTGTTCTTATTCTAAAGCTCCTGGGGTCTGTTGCTCCACAGATACGTATACGTAAAATAAGCATATTTGGGGGTTTCTGTTGCTCCAGGGTTACGTGTACGTAAAGGTGTAGTTACGTATATGGATGATTTAGGAGTGGTAGGCATTCGTAAATATCGCATTTCTGCATCACTATTAGTGCATACGTAAATTGTTCGTATACGGAAATTATTGATATTTACGTGTATGTAAGTCAATATATTTGCGTCTCTATACGAAATCCTAGGACACCTACTAGAGGTGTTCTACAAATTAAAAGTATATGTTATGTTGTGTTAATAATGAATGTTGAAGTGACTAATTTTGTTGGGATTTCATATTATGTTTATGAACCTGTGTTGACATTATTGAGTATAAATGTTAAAAAAATTAATATTTTTTATTCACTATTTTTATAACCATACTTAACTTCATGTTTGGCATACGTAAGTGTTACGTACACGTAAGTTAAGTTACCAGTGGTAAGTGTAATGTCATAGTGCCTGGATACTGCTCAATGATGCGTATAGGTCAAGTGCAAGTTGATTTGCATTTCTGATATACCCCTAACTGACCATGCGCGACACACCGGTGTTTCTCCACCTGCTAAATTGGATCCCTGAGACGGCCTCACTCTTTACAACGTGAGTACCGCACTCAAATAAGCCCAATGGAGGAGTTCTATGAAGATAAGTTCCAAGCGCGCTATAGACTGTCTAAGGCGTGTGTGGATGCACTATTGATAGACTATTCTAACTTCACGAATTACACAGGATGTGGTGTACAGCTAGAAGACCGTGTAAGTTGAATATTTATGGTACAGAATTGGTTGATTAATTTCTGTATAGCACGTGCGTTTGAATTTCGTACATAGCTTATGCCTTACCATATGTGTTATTCATATAGTTTTATAAATAACAGTGCTTTGTATATTATGTTAAAATTCATAATTACATACATGTTTAAAAATTGATAAAAAATTGAATAATTTTCCTTTTATTAATTTTAACTATTTCTTCTCTATACAGTTCTGTTTGGCTTTGCGCTATTTCGCAACAGGCGGTAATTACTCGGTAGTAGGGGATTATCAGGGCCTGAGCAAATCTACTGTAAGTCGTTCCGTGGCTTCTGTGTCTGACTTTTTGTATGAAGAGTCAGACAGATACATCGTGTGGCCCCACACCAATGTCGAGAAACTCAGGATTGCAGTCGATTTCCAACAGCTCAAGGGCCACCCTCGAGTAATAGGCTGTGTGGATGGCTGCCACTTTCCAATAAGAACCCCCGTGATAAATGATGGAGCGTACATTAACCGTCATGGATATCATTCCATCAATGCCATGGTATACATAATTCTTAACATTTATATTGTTTTATATATAAAATAATTATGAACTGTTCCTATTCAATATATCAGTATGGCTATACAAATAGTATAGGAATAATGGTAAAATTTGGTCACAAAGTATTGGTTAAATTTGCTTCTGTATTTTTTATAAGTGGGTTAACACCTTTTTTGGTACATTATTACCATATTAAAAAATGTGAGTATTGTATTTTTCAATTTTGGAAAATAAAATACCATTTCAGATGATATGTGACGCTACAAAGGCCTTCACCTACGTGGACCCTACATGGGGTGGATCCGCCGGGGATGGGTTCATATATAACCAGTCACAAGTGAACCAGGTCGGAATAAACAACGGACTGGACCCATACTTCATTTTGGGTGACTCTGGGTACGAATTGAGTTAATGAATATAACATATATATGATATTTATCTATTTACTTACTACATATGTCGAATATAGAAATACATAACATAAATTAATGATAATAAAACTTAGTCCATACTTTAGATTGGTTAAATATAAATATTTGGTGCAGCACTCGTCCTATTTTTTTGAGATTGAACGCCACCTAAATTAAAGAGTATTTGAAAATTGATATGAAATACGTATACGTAAGTACAGAAAAGGGATAAAAATTAGTTTTTTTGGTGTTAGTTGCAGTGCATAAAATGAACAATGTTACCAAATGTATGAAAAATTTGTTTCACTTGTAAAATGTAATAATTAACCATGTTTTAATAAATGTTTTAAAGATATGGGAACAGGAAGAACCTGTTCACCCCAATACTGCATCCCGGTGACGTTCATGACGTGGATTACAACCGGTGGCATCGTTCCACAAGAGCTCTGGTGGAGCAGTCTTTTGGGCTATTAAAACAGAGGTGGAGGTAAATATATCTGAGTGGATAAAAAAAAAATTTAATATAATAAGTGATTGCAATTTAAAAATAAAAATATTGTTTTTTATTTATACTAAAATAAGGCACACTAGTATTATAATAACAAAGGCCATAAATTATTGGTAAAATTAAAAATGGGTAGTATGTTCATATGTTTATGAAATAATGATAAGCAAAATTAATTATTAGTCCCCGTACGTAATAGAGTTATTTTTAAAAGACCCATTAATTTATTTACATAGTATATATGCCTGTTTTACATCCTTTATAGAGTACTTGATGGTCATGGGGGATATCTTTTCCACTCCCCAGAGAGATGCGGCAAAATTATTGTTTCGTGCGCGGTACTGCACAACCTGGCAATAAAATACGGGGTCCCCATTCTGGACGACGACGACGTGGATGCGTTTGCTGCTCACCACGTGGATCCAGGGCAGCCCCCTCACGCACCTCCTCCTCGCGTTGAGGACGCAAACTACATTGACAGGACGAACTTCATAGCAAATAGATTTTAAACACAGATTAGTGTGCTATTAGAAGCTACTTGGTTGACATGGTGCATACCTACAAACTAAAACACCACACCAAAGTGAATGTCCTATATTATTGAGGGTACTATAAAAGTACACTTCTTTATAATTTGTTATATGCTATATGGTATAAATACTGTTACTATTTTCCTATTAGCAATGAAATAAAGTACAATTCAATAATTTGTAAATGATACAAAGAACTTGGTTTTGTTAAATAATTGTGTGGAACATTACAGTGTATATCATTGGTATAGGTTAATTATACATAAGTAACGTATACGTAAGTTTGGTTTAAAATAGTTCCCCGTGAAAAAATAATTAGCTATTTTGTATATAGATATATTACAAAGTACCAAAAGACAATAATATTAGTTATTAAAAAAATATGGTAATGTATGATATAGTATAATATGTATCCAGCGCTTAAAATATAACTAGTTTGGGTTCAATATGGAAACACCCTAAATTATTTATTGATTTTGTCCCACTAATAAGTGGCCCCCTGTGTTTTTAAATGGAATTCGAGCTTTTGCGGCCTTTTGGTATTGAAATAAAACAACACCCCTAGTGGGAAAGCGTATCATTTTTACTTAGCATTTGGCAAAAGAAAAAGAAAGTAGTGCGTAGTAAATGAAAATGGTTCAATGATTTTTCAATAATATTTAATTCAGTAGACGTACTTTACCGCTTAAAGTAAGTAAGGTTGATTTTTTCAATCCCAAATACGTGTATAAACATCATGGGACCCTTCTTAAATTGTTATAAAATATGTAATCTAATATAGTGGGAAAATTTCTTTTTTTTTTTAAATAACTAAAATGAAGCGTTGCCTTTAAAAATATAATTCAAGTATTTATATTACCCATTTAAATTTAGTTTTATTAGGTAAATTGAGGTATACTTTATTATTCCTGCATCAATCTTTATAGAAATAAAAAAAATTACCTATATATTATGCAGTTATTTTTTTGGGGGGGGTGGTGCATGTGAATGAACGATTTACCATAAAAATATTCTCGTCTGTATCATTTCTACTCTTATTCAATACATTATCATTAGCCTTTAATGTTAGGTGGTATAAAAATTCCGTTCATATAATAAATTGATGAAAAACATGGAATCAAAGTAGCATTTTTTTATTAAGATAATTTGAAGTAATGGACACATAATGATATTTTTAACGTAGAATGCTTTCCTGTGTTATGTAACAAACTACTTGTTCCGTTTTTTGTATACAAATGAAAATTATTAGCCAAATCTAGAGTAATCGGGCTTTGTGATACGGTTGGGGTTCCACGGTCCCAAGGTGCTGTATGGGGCGCCATTGGTCATCTCATTCCTTGGAACAAGGCGGGTGGGCTTCAGTCCGTCTATGCCTTAAATATTAAAGTTCAAAGGGTTATTGAAATAAATATTTAAAGTTTTAAAATTACGAATAGTAATTTATAAATTTATTCAGAGAATACAAATTATAGCTATGTCCAAGTTTTAGTTTATCCCACGTATACGTAAATTCTAAGTATGCGTATGTAGGTAAATTCTTGGTGAAATTAGGTTCTATAGAATAGGGTTAATTTTAAGTTTCATAATTTTTTTAAATAGCTTTTTTAATATACTTATTATGAACTTACCAATAACCACCTCTCTGCCAATGTAATCCAGGGCCATTAACTCATCACTGGCGAGGTACATGTCTGCATCTAACTGGCCGTTACCTGTCTGTCTCCTTTCTTGCATTAGGCGAGTGTGCTGTGAAACAGTAAAAGATAAATGTAACTGCTACCTTGTAAATATTTGTAAAAAATTTTTTTTTTTTTAAATTGCCATTTTAATCTAGTAATTATGGAATAAAAATATCATCATGTATAAGTAGATATGTTATACCTTTGCTTTGACTTCAGAGCAAAATTTGGCCACTTTACGCCTGCACATATCCCCGGACCTTTTGTTGTTTGTCATTCCATTCACATAGGCTGAGTATTAAATAAAAGAGTTACCCTTTAATATGGAAATAACAAATTTATAATTCATTTTTGTATTGTGAGATATTAATAGTATTTATATAGGGTAATTTCACAACAATTAAATTAAAATTGTGAGATAATTTGGGTTTGTTAAATGTATTTTGAAAATTGTGCAAAATTGTAGAAATGGGGTGTCAATTTTACCTGCTACTTCTTCCCAGGCTTTACCCTTAATGTACTTTCCCAGGGAATGGGATTTGTACGAATCACGAAATATGTGCTTGCGAGCGTTTACAGCCAGAAATAAGGTGACCCTCTCTCCATAAGTCCACGCTGGCTGTCTTTGCATTTGACGATCAACATCTCGATCATGTGCCCTTTCTTCTTCTGTCATAGGGTTCAAAGGAACCTGGGTCCTTTTACGTTTAGAGTGTTTTGGTAAAGCGGGGAGAACTTCCTGCAATACAATTTAATAAGTATAGGGATAAAAAAAAAAAATTAATATAATTGTACTGTTTGAAATTATACCGTCTTCTTATAATAATTTAATCACACGTATACGTAAATTACATAAAGGGTGTGGCTATAAAAACACACAAATTTAGTAAATTGGAAATAGATATGTAGTAATTTCCCAAATTAAAAATTTTGTTTTTTCTCGCCTGATTTGTATCTTGAGGTTCAGCAGTTTGCCCTTTACCCCTACGAGTTGAACGTGTAGCATGCGCTGCTTTTTCACCCTTCTTCATTCCATCTTCAGCAGAAACCTGCAATTCATAATATATTTTCAAAATAATACAAATTTATGTCTTAATTTATAATCAATATGATTTAAAATCAACCAAATATATTTAAAATGAATTCTCTCCCAATACACACCTCCACAGTCAATATTTTCTTTTTGGGTGCAGGTTTTCCTCGTGGTCGTCCCTTTCCTTTTTGTTTACAAGTGGCTGAAGGCTGTAAAAATAAAAACTTAATATGAACGATAAATGTGTAATACCTTGGTCTAAATATGCAGTATTTTATAAATGGGTACTCTAATTTATATGAGTAATAACAGTATATGCACAGGTAGAAAAAAAATTAACAAAAACTATAGCCACACTTTATATATATATTTTTCCATTATTAAAGCTAAATTCCTTTGATTTTAAACAAAATAATAGTATCCCTACATTTTTGGACCAAGTTATTCATTAAATAGTGTACTTATAACGTATTACTTACCGCCATTTCCACAGGATGAAGGCAGATTAGTTTTGTACGTGTTTCCTGGTTGGGTATGTAAGAAGAAGAGATCGAATTTGCCACTGCGGAAGTGACGTAATATAAACAATGATCTCGTGAGATTTGAAATCCTAATTCAGTTTAATAGTAAGAGGGCGCCACCACTACATACGAATGGCCTACAAATGGATACCACCCATGTTACGTTTACGTAAACTACGTATACGTAATTATACTATGTAGTGTATTATATATGATTAATGTTGAAACAACTTTTTTAATAGTATAATAGATTCAGAACATTATATCCAAATTAGGTTTAAATTTATAATAAATAGTGATATCGAAATAAACAGATATTTTCATATAGCATTATAAAATCACCCATACCACTAAATATTACAAATGTAATAAATACATAACACATTGTTTTAAAAATAATATTTATTTCCAACTGGTTATAAACTTACTTGTATACGTTATACTTTTTTAAGTAGGTGGAAATCATGTATTTGTACCATGAGCTGTTTATAGATATTTTCGCCGCCTTTATGTGAATCACATGAATAATATGGTAATATTTATACTAATACTACTTTCACACTGTACAAAATATCAGGGAGTTTGTGCATTACTAATACACCGTAGTTGTTTAATATGGTAACATAAACTTAATTACTATACCGATAACCCATACTTAACTTTAATTAACGAATAAGAAGTTTTGCTTTTTAGGTATTTCTTTTCACATTTGTTTATAAATTAAACCAAAAAAAGATTTCTTTATCAATAAGAACAACAAAACACAACCTGCTACATATTTTCATTTTACAACCACATAACCAAAAAATGGTTTGTTTCCCGCAATATCAAACTGAACCGCAGCTGTATTGTCTGGTTATGTAATACCGGTAACTTCCTTATGTCTGTTTCTTTCCTCTCTTCTTTCTATCGGGGGCGCAATGTCCAGCCAGAATGGCCTTTGCCTTTTGCTCTACCTTCATTCTCCGGGATCGTGTTATAACAGGAGGTTTCTTTACGTTTGAGGCTCCGTCCCCTAAATTAAAGTAATACAAGGTATTTAAAATAAAATATTATAACCTTTTAAATAACTGAATTATTAATTGCCAGAGCACACAAATTATAAATAAAATTTTTTTTTTTCTTATAGCAGAATGCGGTATAGAAATTGTGAAATTACCTTACCTAGCTCCGACTGCTGTATTTCTAGGGCCGCCGCGATGGTTGAAGGCATATATAATGGTGTGGGTTCGGGTGGACTCAGATTTTTCAGTTCTGCCAGCATAGTGCATAGTGCTGAAAATATAAAATTGCATATTTAATTTTCTACAATATTACGTATACGTAAATATTAAATTATATTCATAAACTGTCACATGATGTTATACTATGCATAGAATATAATACTACTAAAGTATATAGCATATTATACAAGCAATTTCCTACAAATGATATGTGAACTTACCATTCAAAGAGATACTGTTTTGATACAGTAAGTGATGCAGTTCAATAACCACGTCTGTTAAAGTCTTTTTGGTTGTTTCCAGATCATTCTTCATCGCCATCAACAGGGCGTTGTTGCAATGCTGGCTCTCCTGCATTTTACATGTTCCTGTGTTAAGGGCGTCCGCTATTTTGTTCACACCTTGTGAAAACGATTGCAGTGCGTTAGTCATTTTTGCATTGCTACTTTCTGATGCTTCCATACTCTGTTTTATAAGTGCTTTTGTGATTTCCATGTTATTTGCAGATCGTTTCTCCCCAACTATATTTAATTCGGAAGATATGTCCAGAATTCGGTTGTTAATGTGATTTATTTGCTGGATACTCTCCGTTTTATCTTTTCCAGATGTGGTGATGACATTCTGTAGGGAGTTTACTATGTCTGATTGTGATTGCTCAACCCCTACAATTTTCTCCAATATTGGGTTCTTGTCAGTCTCGTTTTTATCCAGAGCTAAAGACGCCATTCGTATTTCAATGGACGCTATCCTATCCTCCAGCTCTTTATCTCGATTTGGATTTTGGTGAACTTGGGCTGCAGTTTCATGGGTTGAAGTGTCAGTGTTGGGCAAAGAACCAAGTGTATAGTTGGTTGCCAAACTTTCATCATTTCCGGTATTCTCACATAAGCTTGGTGTTGAATCATCCCCCTCGAAACTGTCACCGAGGACATTGGTATCTGTAATTGTAAAGTCCTTGAGAGGGGCAATAGGCTCGGGCAGCGTAGACATCACGTTCAGCACCTTTTGAACTGGTATACAAATTAATAGGAATTAAAATTTTGAATATATGTAAACAGTACTATAATATATAAATGACATTAAGTGTTTAAAATTGGAGAAAAAAATATATATATATTTAAAAACTGAAATTAAATTAACACACCTTTTGTATGTGTAGTTTTTTTTACTCCCAGTGTTTTCCCTCTAATAGTAGAACGTTTAGCCTCCTTGTTGGTGTTCACACGGGTATCTATAAAGTAAAGTCATACCATAAATAAATTTAAAGACATCCAATAAATGGGAAACGGTGATTACTTTAATAAAACCACATTTTAACTTATTAATTCTTACATATTATTGTCAAGTTGTAATTCACAATAATATATTTAGATATATGGGGCATAAATGTTTACCTTCCAATTCCGTTCTTGGAGTTTTCTTTTTTGGCTCGTAATCCACGTTATCAATTCTTTAACAAGATGACCGAACGGCACCGGAACTTCCTGCTCTCTCTATAATAAACAAACTAAATGACAGTTTCCAATGTACCCGGTATTAAAGTATAATTAATAATATTTTTATTCATGTGAAAATATAAATGAGACAATATATATCTAATTTTAATTGTATATTTAAAAATTGGGTATGGATATTTTGATAAAGATACTTACTTCTCTTACTTAAGGATTTCCTTTTCTCCGCAAATTCACGATTTTTCTCCACCTCTGAGTCAGCACGGTCCTGCTCCCACTCCAAAAGGTAATCCTTGTCAGGCGATTGATCCAAACCTGCCATGTAAAAATTAGGGAATTAACCAAAAATTATATAATTTAATGTACTTTTATTAGTGAAAAGAGACACAGATTACTTTCAGAAATTGTATAAGAATATCTTAAATAATTTCAACACTTTAACCTTTATAAATCACTATACTATGGATAACCATCCGGCATATATTATATGTAAGTCATAAAAACTATACATAACACACCTGCAATGTTTTTACAATCAATGTAGAGCATCCCCATTATGAAGGCCCTGTCGGGGATTTGTTTCGGATCGTCAATTGGTCCTTTACCCCATTTCTTCAAACGGGCTGTATTCTACAAATAAAGATTACTTAATAACACGGTATCCATATGTTTATTTGATACTTACGTATACGTTATATTGGAAATATCTGAGGACAACTTACACTGTTAAGTAAATGTACATATAATAGGAATGTATTTTTGAAATTTATACTTACAATCCTTTTGCAATCCGAGGAATAACGCAGTAACTTTTCCCCTACAGCAGTATAGCTCCTTTTTCCTCCCGAAACACCGGAAACCATTACTGACAAGAAATACAATATTCTTAATCACCATAAGTGTTTACTATTAAACTTTATTATAGGTTAATACAGTGGTACATAACATGTTGAAATTGTATATTTTTTAAAATAAAATGTAAATAACAATTTATACCTTTAATTTACATTTATTCTTTTTTATTGACACTATATTTTTCAGTAAATGGTGTACTACACATTTTATAATACTTACCCATACAGGCTTTTATGGCGTCTTTTTTCCTATCATCACTTTTTCTTATGTTTCCATTTCTAAGGATCTTACGTCTGGACATAGCAGCCTCCATAAGCGCTACCTTCTCCTCCGGGCTCCAATTAGCATCCCTAATTACCTCTCCATCCTGTTCCTCATCACTAGAGAGATTGTATTCCGGTGGATCTGGTTTTTTCTTCTTATATTTTGATTTTATCACTTCTGGCAGGTTGATGTCGTCCTCCTCCTTGTTTCGAATATACACATCGGCACTTTCTTCAAATTCACTGTTACTGCTCTCACTCTGTGGCTTCTCCTTTAGAATATCAAAGGTTTGATCTGCGTCCGAATCATCCAGCACAGTGCTTTCACTGCCCTCTTCATTTCCCGAGTGTGATGCCATGTTCTGTTATTAGAAAAAAGGCTATTAATTGTATATGTAGGTAAACATTTATATTATTTTCTTTCTTACAATACTACATTAATACACTCAATAAATACTACATGGCACTTAATTACATCAGACCACTTTTTTTTTATTTGGATCATTAAATAGATGAAATTAACAGTTTTATAACCAATTTTAAATTTCACGTATACGTAAATACCACACTCGTAACACTACAATTGGTAACGTATACGCATCTTTTGTTATGCATGTATTATCACTCACTTGTACGACACATATTTCCTTCTATACCAGTAAAAATAACATAACAGTGCCAAAAAACTAAGTCCATATATCTATTATAAGTAATACTATCAAATTCCACAACAATTCATCCCATACCTAAGCTTAATATAGATATTTCGAATAGAACATGCTCTACCACTTACCTCCGCCATGTTTTTCCCGAAATGAAGTTACGTATACGTAAGTTCGGGGAACCGACCGGAAGTGACGTTTTCTGTTTACTTTGGTGCCTATACTCCATCTCCCGCCACGAAATTACGAGTGGCAGCGCGCACTAATTATTACGTATACGCATGCATTTACGTTTACTTAACCAATTTTATGTAGTGTTTCTACGTGTACGTAAGTACTGTATTATTTACTTGATTTACGATTGATACCTGCAGCAACAGCGCATACCACTACACAATTCGTACCTACTAACTTAACCAAATTTTCGTATACGTAACTGCCTCCATACGTATCTTGGGAGCAACAGACCCCTGGACATTAGACTTGCAACAATAGAGCAGGGATCAATTTGTCATAGAACTCACTCAATCTTCCTTAATGAGGGAACATTTCTAATTGAATAGCTAGTAGCTAGCACTCAGAGCCTCAAATGGAATAGCCAATATCAAAATTTAATATGTCAATTGTGCACGGTAATATAACTTTTAATCATAACTTCCTATTGCAAGGAGCGCTTGAACATCAAAAACAATGTAAATATTCCTACTCTAATATTAAGTTGGATAATTTCAGAAACAAACGAGATTGACAAAATAAACGCCTCCCATCACATTGTCTCATGTCTCATTTCTGTAACAGCATTAACTGGAGAGATTACTGTGAATATCATTAGTGGGCCTGCTGTCAGCCCAATTTGTACTGGGACAGGTTAATTATTGACCGCAGCACGGCTGGAATTGTTATAGATAATGCAGCCCATTCTTCTCAACAAGAGGCCCGGCTCCATCAACTCCCAACTTATTTCCTGCAGGGATATTGTAACATTACTGCTACAATACAGCTAGAAATTGACCTCCCTTTAACAACAAATATGGCATTATACTTAGGGAGAGATCTACCTGGAAATTTGGCTCACAAAACTAAATTATCAGTATTGCTGTAATTGAGCTATTGTCAGGTCAACTATTAATAAATAGTACTTGCAGCTCTTGTCTCACACACATATGTATTTTTGAGTGACAGATTATGCTGTAAAGCCATTCTAACATTAAGCCACATGTTGAGAGACAAGTCAACAAACACCCAGAGCCTGCCAAAATTGTTTCAGTCTCATACAGAAATAGAGCATTATAATAACATTTACATTATATATTATGGTGGACACATGGTAAGGGGATAACAAGATGGGCCACTCTCATCCAACAGCTACCATTGACCTTCATGGACTTCCGACAGGAAAGTGTGGGGCTATTCTGAATATGGATGCAAACTATTTCTGTCAGGATGTATCCTCAGGACTACTTAATTATACCAGAAATACCAAGAGACACTTTACATGAATATAATATTCATTCCTTTATCCCCTCTATTTCTGTACATACATATTTTCCTTAGAATACATAGTTTTAATGTAAAGTTTCCAAAGATGTAATTGCTTGGCAAACATAACTCATGCTGCAGTTATTAAAACAGTAAGGGTCGCCACCTTCAATATTAGTCTCTAAACAGATTAAACCGTGACCCGTCTTTGTGCTCAGGCCATATGATATCAATACTGTGATGTAACTGTGATTAAACTATCGGACGTGAAGACGAATTCAAACTCAAACTCAAGTGGTATCAGAACGTTTAAAAGTGAGTGTCAATGGTTGCCAGCTTGGCGGAAATGACCAAGATCTTGATTCATTTCAACACGGGGAATGTAACTACTACATATCCCCCTGTATGCACAGCCCTGCTTTAGACTAGGCGTTGGAAAGTATAGTATTTGGCCATGGTTGTAGTGTGTAATGACCGGAGTATAGTCATGGTCAGTCTCATTCAATCCATCGGATAATAGACTTGCAGCAGTCTTTATCTGAGTCTTAATGCAAAACTTACATCTCAGACTATCCTCCATATTGCATATTTTCAACTGACATGAGAACCAGTGTGCGAAGGCAATCCCCTGTTAATTCTATGATTAAATATTTGACTCCAATTTGATTATCCTGTGAAAATCCAGAGATGTCAGATGAGATGGAGACATCTGTCTGAGGATTCTGGAAAGCATTCAAAACCGTTATTCTGGATAAAATTACACTATCATCCCTCCTTAGTGGGCTGTTTCAATGTTCCTAATTTGGACTTTGACAGGCTGGGTTGTAATCAATCCGTTGTGATTTCCTGGTGTCAATAATCTGATACTCCAGTGCCATAATGAAATACATGACTCAGACCAAATTCTCAAAGAAAGAAAATGACTAAAATGATACACTCTAAAAACAGTGTGTTACGTTTACACACTTTTCAACACACTTTTCTGAAGCCACTTTTAACACACTTTTTTGTGGTAACACACTACACACTTTTGGCAAAAGTGTGTTGAATCTAAAAAGTGTGTTGGTGTACAAAGCCATGGTATTGAGGAGGTGGGGCTAAAATAGCTGTTCTACACCTTACAGAGTGTGTCAGGTGCCGTGGCTGAGTGGTCTAGGGGCTGGCACATGAGTCCTATCCATGCAGGTTCGAATCCCTTGACAATTATTGTTTTTTCAATATCAAGTATGATTACTTTCTATATGGGTTAAGAGTTAAATTAGTATAGATTTATTTAATTTCTTGTCAGGTCTATTCATGTTCATACTGTGCATATACTGTGCGTATCACTTTTAAATACTTCTTATATCTAGGAAAAGTGTTTATTGAACCACTCATAATATATAGAAAAGTGGGAATAGAAGTATTGTATTGACAGTGAACAAATCATAGTCAACCACTTTGAACACATCCTAGCTCATGACCCTGGCGAAACTGACACACCTGATAACCAACTGGTGACTGTGGCGCAATGTGCCATGACCGTACCACTGTCAGATAGCGTGGGATGGCTGCTCTCACAACCTTTTCTCAGAGTCTCCAGTGGTCCATTGTAGCCTTTTCCCCTCCCGGCTAGGACCACCTTCGTCAACACTGATATCTGCTATATCTTTACCAGTCGCAAGTGTATTATGCTTCTATGGTTTGAAGCGGATCGGTGCAAGTCTCATGGGAGACCAGGACACCGAAGGTTCACTGCAGTCTGTCTACCGACACTTACAGACGCGACTCCTGTCAGGACAACTTGTTTCACTTGGGAAGATTTGGTGCCAGGTCTTCTCTGGGGATCGAACCCAGGACCTCTCACACACTTGTCCAGCCACTTGCTCAGTTGGCCACCAAATCTCCTTGTACAATCATGGTGTACTCCCCACTCAAATAGGTACCAGAACACACAACAGTGAGGAGACACAAAGTATTCTCAAAGATCACACAACTTCTTACCAGTTACCAGTAAGCTATATAACTTACCCTTGGGTATTGATATCTTATGACAGGAAGTGGTTCTCAGACAATACAAAGACCACCCTTATTGAGGGATGCCAATGCACTGACTAATAATTTGCAGGGCTTTATATCTATTATAAAGACAATAGTTAATCAGCTATTGATAAGCCATGCTTTTACAGCCTTGCAGAACCTCTAATGAGGTCTTATATGGTATGGTTATTTGGTTCATGCAAAGAGCATGTGTGTATAGTTGAAGAGAATAAACTTCCCATCTATTTCCAATATGGATCGAGTGAGTTTGCTCATTCAATGAGATTCAAATAATACAGTTTTTGTGTGTATCTCATTGCAAAGTAAATAGGTGTCATATCTTTCATTGTAGCAGAGGGGATTGGTTGGGGAGGGGGTTGTAAAACAGTTCAACCCCTCCTGAGGGGAAGAGAAATTTGACACTTCTTGAGGGGGGGGGGCTAAAATATTATGGTCCTTCTTAGAAAATAAACATTTCCATTTGACGGTCAGCCCCATTGGGAATCGAGCCGGGGATCTTCAAGTTCTCAGTCCAAAGACTAGTCCACTGAGCCACTGCGACAGCTACTATATGGCTGTAAGAATGTAGCATAGGTACATGATAGACCTTTACTGCTGCTGCCCCCTTTTGTATATGATACACACCTCTATGACCTCAAGTGTGTAAGCAGGTAAGTGAGTTGACAAAAAGTGTGTTACAATTCATAAGTGTGTAAAATCTCAAAGTGTGTTGCAAATTTATGTGTGTTACTCTTAAAGCATGTTCCCACAACACACTGTTCTTAGAGTGTATGAAAATGATAACTAAGGAGCTTTTCGACAAAAGGTTAATTGCAGTCAGTTTTTTAATCAATTCAATCCAGCATGGTATATGTGGGCTTTTTTGAAATGGCAGAACATCTGCCAATTAGATCTGTCCTTAGGATAGCAGTTGAATATTCCTGTCACTGTCTCCACGTCTATAAACATTATATTTGCAGTAGACTTACATCATAACTTCAAACAATCTATAAAGCTCTGCTTGCTTCTTGTCTTAAAACTTGCTAACCTTATGATAGTAAATGGACATGTTCTAGTTTCCATCCACTCAAATCATATTTACCTGCCCTCAAACCGTGGAATGACTCATATGCATAGATCCTGTGCTTATTTCCTCTTAGTGCATAGGTCATATAGTACTTCCCCAGGTACTTGGACTGAAATCAAAAAGTAATTAGTCAAAGACGTGTGCCATTACTGTATACTCGATTTCTGAGGCAATTGGCAGCTGTTGGTCTTGTAAGATATGTATTTTTAGATTATGATTGGATGGATGTCAGTAAGTGCACTTCCTTAACTCGATACTCAGAAGCCACGTGCTAGCAATGAGGACCTACATAGAGAAATGAACATGGGTAATGTCAGCCAGAATCTCTACAGCTGCTCCCCTTCCAGGGTCAGGGAGTTCAAAGAAATCTAGAGTTACACAATGCTGCAGGGTGAATCTAGCATTTGTAGACTGCAAGTGAGTCTGGCATAAATAGACTCTCTTTACAGATTCTGGCTATCCTAGACTCTACTTGCAATGAAAGAGATAAATTGTATTGAAATTATCCAAGACATGGTTTTCTACTGACAGACTCATCTGCGATACTTACTGTCAAGATCAGCAGAGTTCTAGTTGCAGCTAAGTGCTAGTTGCAGCAGATGCAATATCCAACCACTAGATCCCAATGTAAATTACCACAGGCTGCTTTGGCATAAAGTGGTTGCTCTGTTCAGGACTTCTCTGACCACCAGAAGGAGCTTGATGAAATCCAATATTGCCACCTCCTAATGTGCATTTTCAAAGGAAATGTCATTCCAGTCACTTATAATGGTCCGTCTGTATTGCTTTGACCACAGGTTGCAGAAGTATGGGATTTATTTATTGGCTAAGGGAAGGTATATTCACGTGAGTGGAAATAGAAGGTATAATTATGATTTATGACCTCTTTTGTCAAAAAGGTCCAATATAGCACCCAAAAGGTATTCTTGGTAATAGCTGAATCAACCTGAGATGGTTTCTGTCAAATGAGGCTCAATACCTGGAGAATCTAGGCATGTCTATTTCTTGGAAACCTTTCTAGGGAGAAACTTATAGTCTTTTTTAGACGGTAGTCCTGGCAAACGAATTACAAAAGGTGTAGAATGCTACCAGCATCATGAAATCAGTTCCCCAACAGTTTGCGATTGCAAAAGCAAGCTTCGGTGGAGTTTGTGTTGAGACAATCCGTACTGTCCTGCACTTTAATGAGTCATTAAGGCAGATAGGCTGGGGTGATGTGGCTATTTCCTGTTATTACCAGGTGGCCGCTCCTTAATGCTCCAAGATGCAATCAAGTACCAATCAGGTGTTAATCACCTTATAGTATGTAATCAGCAGGTGACAGCACACACCAAGGGGGGAGGGAGATTGTAGAATTATAACTGCTGTATATACTGCAATAAAGTGATATTTATTTAGGGGAAAATGTGTACTGTCAACCTGGTAATACATACTGTATGAAAATGTTTTTAATAAGCAACACCCCCCTGCGCTCTGATAGCGGTTACTTGGGTCACACCAACATATCTCAGGCTGACATTTTGAAGCAGACTGAACAAAATGGCAGGAAATAGAAAACATATATTGGGGGGGAGGTCTCGAGTCCGTAACATCTTAAGACAGACAGGCAGGAAGGATAAGATGTGAATAGGGTTCACAGAATTAAGCTCATGTATATTACATGACAACTTCCTAGCCCAAGTTGTCGTGGAATGAAACTCCAGTATAATCCCCTGACAACTGCCAAATCCAAGTTGTCGTATAGTATTGAGGTCCAGTATATTCCATGACAACTCCCAGACTTATGTTGTCATGGGATATACTGGCGGCAAAGGAAACTGTATTTTTTCTTTAAGTGTTTTATTCGGGTAAAAGATAACAGATACAAAAGTAAATGCATCACCTAGCATGTGCGTATTGCATTGCCTCAGCTAGGGCCCCTTTCATGCTACAATCATCAAATAATTCATACAGTTACAGGTTATGACGTACATTTATGTTTAATATCACAGTATATTCAGCTGACATTTTGTGGTAGCTACTCTAGTTTTTCATAGACATTAATAATGAGATTCAATGAGATGAGATGAGGATTGGATTGCATGTAAAATCAGGGACAGATGCCCATGTTAAATAAAAGCACATTTTCAAATGAAACAATTGTTGTAATTTTTCTTTATAGAAATTTTAAAAGACTTAAGGTCTTCAATTTCAGTAAAGGGTGCTTTGAGCATGTTCCATCGAGCAATTGCCCTATAGAACACGCTCCTTAGCACAATTGGTTTTAGGGACCTTGGAAGGAGGAGTCTGATGCCTTGATTTCTCCTCGTAGGTAAATTTCTTTTATCAATTAAATTATCTTGGCTTTTTAAAGTAAAAGCATAAAACAATAGATGGATATCTCTCCTGTCTTTCAGGTACCTGCAACCACTTAGCTCATGAAGCCTTACAGTGTTATATTTTGGGTTAGCTCCTAGCTTGACGCCATAAACCATGTGCAAGGCCTTATTCTGTAGATATTGCAGTTCATTGCTCTCACCAACATTATCTCTCTCCCAAATATAATCAACATAATCAAAAGATGGTAATATCATGGTTTTGTACATTGTTAAAGCAGTTGGCTCATCAATAAATATTTTGGTTCTAGTTGCCTGAATCACCTTGGTTCTGATGCTCCTGACTGCATTGATCCTGTGCTGAATAAATTTCAGTTCAGGGTCAAGTGTCAGGCCCAAATAAGGGAAAGTGTAAACTCTTTCTAAGATAATTCCATTCAACGTAAAAACAGGGTTAACATTGTGTATATTATTAAAAAGCATCCACTTAGGCCAAAAAAAAAAAGGTGTGTTTCAGGCAACCCGACCCTAAATTCAAAAAAGGGCCGACCATAGCATTTTTTTCCCAATTTTGGAGATTTTTTTTTTTTTTTAAATTTTTATTGTTTACTTTTCTCAGTTTTTACAAATTCTTTCAAGAAAAACAAACTCCCAGTTAGGGTTGCCACCGACAAGGTAGTTTTGAATTCCCTGACTTTTCCCTGACAATATATATCAAATTCCCCTGACAATCACGACATAAGCTCAATGTTTTTAAATGTCCTCCAGCTATGAATATGCACTCTTTTTAAAGTTTTCTTCTACTTAGCAAGTGGACATTATTTAACAACAGGGGTTTTATGTATCGCGTACACGCAACATTTTACTCCCACCTTTTTGAGGATTTAGATATTTTTCTCCCTTAAAATATTAGTAAAATACAGGCTTTTCTTCAGAGAAAACAGGGACTTTTTTTTTGAATTTCAGAGATTTTCGCTAACAAAATATTATTTTCCCTGACATTTTCAGAAAACATCATTTTCCCTGACAGTTTGCCAAAAAATCTGAAATTCCCTGACATTTCCCTGACCTGGAACGAAAAACATTTTCCCTGACATTTTCCCTGACAGTGGCAACCCTGCCAGTGACCTCAGAGGCCTGAATAACTGAATAACTTCAGAAAATGGCTTTTTAAGAGGAATATGCAATAACTTCTTGATATTCCTAGTCAATAGAGGAATTATTGAATCATTCTGGTGAGTCGCGAGTCGATTTGTCAATTCGCGACTCATTCCTGGTTCTCTCTGTGTTTAAAAAAAAAAAAAAAAATCCGACCTACCTATCCTAGAAATTCTGACCATGTTGCCTGAAACACACCTTTTTTTTTTTTTGGCCTTAGTCTTCTTCTCATTAACAGTGAGACTATTATTTATACACCATTGTGAAATTCTTAGCAGGGCCTCTTGCATCTTATCAGGGCTGCTTAAAGATATGACAGCATCATCAGCATAGAGTGTTATTTTATAGTCATATTTTTCTGGCAAGGAATTTATATAAATAGAGAAGAGCACTGGACCCATAACAGGCCCCTGTGGAACACCATACGTAATAAATTTAGAAGAAGAAATGTAATTATTTGCTGTTGTTTTCTGTTGTCGTTGAGTCAGGTAGCTTTTGAACCACTCTAGGCTATTTACGCTAAGTCCAAAAAGGGATAATTTGTCAATTAATTTTGAGTGTGAGACTGTATCGAAAGCTTTCTTATAATCCAGGTATAGAGAGTAGGTAGGCTTATCTTTAATAATGTTTTCAATTATATGCTGTAAGTGTTCCCTAATGGCAGTCTGGGTTGAGCGCTCCTCTCTGTATCCGTGCTGGCAATCAGTCAACAAACCATGATTTTTCATATAACTTTGCAATCTAATACACACAATTTTTTCCAATATTTTCCCAGGGGTAGGCAATAGACTAATGGGTCTTAAGTCATTTACATCCATGGAGTTAGGTTTCTTATGTAGGGTTTTAATGTACTACAGAGTTTAAGCACTGCGTGGTCCCTTAGCATGAAGGTATGGAAGCTCAAAGCTCAGCATTTCTGAGATGCCAGGCCTCCCCTGAATTACAGACCTGTGTATGTCAATAATATCTAGAACTTAGAAGGTTGCTGAGGTGTCTGGTATACTGGAAGGACCTGTGACATATTTTATTTTTAGAAGTCCAGGCGTGTTCTGGATTTCTTGCACATTCAATTAATAAATTGGGTCGCCAGCAATGGCAAAGTATGGGCGTAGATCTGATTAGATAGACTTCCGCTGAGTCAATCGTTATTGCATATACATGTAATATATGCCACATGATACATTATTTCCTGCCAAATTTACGAATGCTCTGTTATTTGTATATTATTTCTTGCAGTGCATTTATGAACCCGATTTATTTAATATCTTAGTTGTACAATACGATTGTATAGGGCTAACCTACACAACATTACACAGCATATAGGATGTAATACAATGATATTATGTATTATGATGTATAGGCCCCCTAGACCTCCTCATAGATTATACCAGGACCATTATATAGCCACATAGTATATGATGCAATGTTCACATCATAACACATGAGCCACTGGTCATCTCTGGCTCCTTGATCAGCTGCAGCCAAACAGGATTCTGAGGAGCCTGGGTGACGAGGGTAGTGGGGTGGGCAGACCCCCAGACCCCGGAATGTGCAGCTGTGAAATTGGCTGCTGGGACTGGACCGGTCTCATCAGGGTTTTGTAATGGGCTGTCTGAGAGTGCCGGCCTGTAAGGTGAGAATGTATAGCGATACTCTTTGGCTCCCTATACAAGCAATCTCTCAGTCACTAAAGCGCCTAACCAAGCTAGTCATTTTTTAGCCCCCTATACGACTGACTCAAGTTAGGCCACCTTTTTTTGATAACTTGGATAACGGGCTTTTGGCTCCAATTTTTTGGAAGGACAGAGGCAAAACAAAAAAAAAAAAGCTGTCCTACGGGGGGCACCAGATCACAAAATTTCCCGAAGGGCAGAGGCAAAAAAAAGAAAAAAGAAAGGCTTGAAAAATCTCATTTCTGGGCAATCTAGTGAAGATATATTGAGAATTATCCCCAATCTGAAAGGCCTCATTCTACCTTTTGCTGGTCAACATGTACTTTTTTCTTCTTTTTTTTTGGTAGAATTCTCACAAAAATCTCGGAGGGGAAAGGTAAAAAAAATGCCAAAAATCTCGGCGGCGGATCCGTAATCCAAGTTATCAAAATAAAACGGCCTTACTTAGAATTGTCAGGTTGGTCAGTACTGACCTTACTCTTTCCATTTTAGGCTTTTTTGAGTAAGGCATTAGGCCAAAAAAAAAAAAGGTGTGTTTCAGGCAACATGGTCCAAAAATTTAGGGTAGGTAGGTCGGATTTTTCTTTTTTTTTTTTTTTTTTTTTTAATGTTGGAGGTTCCTTATATCGACTCGCGGGTCATCAAGACGACTCACCGATTCTTACTATAACTAGGAATATCATGAAATTATTGGACATTCTTGTTAATAATCAATTTCCTGAGGCTGGACAGTTAATTAGGCATGTGATCTGTTCTTCCTAACCAAAAAATTGCTAAAATTTCCGAAAAATATGAATATTTTGAAAAAAAAAAAAAAAAAATTCTCCAAAATCGGAAAAAAATGCTAGGGTCGGCCCTTTTTTGAAACTAGGGTCGGGTTGCCTGAAACACACCTTTTATTTTTTTTGGCCTTAGTCATATGCTTCGGTCATTTATGAATAGCGCTTGGTCATGCCTGACCAATGTTCCTATGATCAACCTTGGAGAGCCACTACAGACTGAGGGTTTGAGCATTTAGATTATCTTCTGGAAGCTGGCATGGTAACCAAGGTACTCCTATTGAGGAGCATAGGAAGATATGGGGATAGAGACGGGTTTAAAGGTAGAGGGGTATTGACAAGTTTACAACCAATAATAATTAAATGCAGTGGATAATTCCTATTATGCCTTTTCTCAAATGGTATTTGTGGCATAGAATATACTTGTGTAACCGTTTGGGATAGTATAAAATGTGCTGCCAGTAGGGCCTAGCAGTGTGTGAGGTATAGAGATGGGGGTAGGTGCGAAGACCCTGATAGGGTTTAGCACTTCATATGTCCAGTAAGGTGCCCAGCATAGCGTAAAGGTGACCTTAAGGTTGGATTGATTTATAGCAGGGTATCAGACTGAACGAGTTGGTGGTAATAACATGGGTATGGTGGGGAGCAGTGGTAAAGGCATTTGGTCCAGTTGGGTGTGCAGCGTGAGAGGTGGGTTTGGACCAGGAGAAGGTGATGAATGCTCCATAGTGTCATAGTTGTCTCATATCTAGGACAAGGCAATGAACATAGGGAACATATGATAGAATTTAGTATTTATACCATAATATTCTGACATACTTCATGGAGCAGGTTGATCTAATTGACTTGATTATATCTAACTCTTATTTTCTCAACATTCTGCCTTGACTGTTATAATGAGACACTCGCGCGAAGACTTTATTTCCTACTCATAGTTAGGCTATAGAATCCACTAAAACACTGAAGCATATTGGAATGTGAATGGAACCAAAACTTTCTTTTTGATCTTTTCCTTTGAACGAAATTAGCCTACAGCATGGCATTCGCATATGATATCACTGGCATAGGGAAATTGCGGATTGGGGGTCTGGGCCCCCAATAATAAAATCTCCTAAATAATAAGCCTATACAACAAATCATAATGATGAGAGCTTCTCGATAGAAATTGGCTTCCTACGCCTATACTATAGATGATTCGGAATAGAGATAGGCGTGGTTCCCAAAGGCGGCTGTGCCTTCCTTCCTTTTGTTTAAATTACTATAGTTACCAAAGAAAAGAAAGTGTTCCAAATTATCCGAATAGAATAAAGACTCGCTGCCTCAAGCCTGAGAAACCACAAACCAGAAACCAAACCAATATCCCCAGCCCAATGGGTAATTCACAGCTGCACTCTATCCTACACTGACAATCGACTTTTCCCATCCCATTTGGCTTCTTGGTATAATTCCTGCTTGTGGTGGATCAATTCCACCAAAGGCCATGGGAGCTGGTGTGCAGCTGAGGTCTTTTCTGCTGTGGGTGGGGCAGGCACACACAGTGAGGGCTGCTCCCTCAGATTCTCCAAGGCTGAAAAGATAAGTTTCTGTAGATCAATAATAGCTCGGCAAATAACCAAGTGTGCATATAAAGAACTCAATAGCTCATGTTATGAGCCACTTCATGGTATCTGCCTGATAGAAGACACAGACCACTGCCCTCCTGCACATCCAAATAGATTTAATGCAAGTCTGGATGCCCAATATTTGATAATTGATATAGTCTTTATTAGTGGGGAAATGAATGGGCATAGTCCAACACTGCTGAATGGATTTCCTATAGGTAGGCTAGATATAAAGGGCGTGAGAAATCAGTGCATTGCATGATGGTATACCAGCCCTGCAACTACGGAAGTCACTCACTCTATCTGAAATGCAGACACATACACACCTCCAAAACAGCCCATGTGCTCTGGAATGCATAATAAGAGAAAATTACTGTTTTCGCAAGAGCCAAAGCCATCGAAACTGACTGTGCATCAGCTCAGTTGAGTGCACTACTGTTTTAATGAAGGACCGTTGGTCTACCTGACAGGAGGAATGGAGCATAATTATAAGAGACTTTATTATCATTTGGTGAGGTTGATACATTAGAACAAAGAGGGACCCGCATACTATGCTGATAAATATTTCTGTATTCACCCTGTCCACCTGCAGGAAAGTAGTCCGCCCTAATTATAAGCAAATCAGAGGAGGGGACACTGACATATTATATACTGGACAACCCCCCCCCACACACACACACAAGCCTCGACCACCCTCTCAGGTCAGATGCAGCCCCCCAAGGGGGGGGGCACTCCCGAATTTATGGATACCATGTGCGTACATCAAACTAAACTGCCAAAAGTTGCACCCTCTTTGGCAGGATACTCCCTTAGCTGCCAAAAATGCACACCTTTTTGGCGGGATACCACCTTATTTACACCCTATATTCTGGAAGATTTGAGAGAAATATCCCCCTTTTCAGGTTGGCAATTTGGGCCTAAAAACATACCGCTTTGGCCTAAAATGCCTCAAAAAGCACCCCTAATGGCGGGCCCACCTGAACCCGCCAATGGGGCCTAAAAAGTAACCTACTACTTTGTGTACATACATAGTCACTATACAACATAGTGGCCCCCCGGGCCTGCAGCAGCCAGCCATGTGGGTTAGACCGTCTCCACCTGATTGAACAGCAGACAGGCCTTGAGTGGCAATTGACAGAGACCCACACCACTGACCGGTTTAGTTTACACAGCATAGCCAAAACAAAAGTCGTTTCACTACAGAATAGTTTGATACACTAAGAGAAATAGTTCCACCAGAATAGCCAGGTTAACCTTATACACTGGATTTGGTCAGCCAAATGATAATAAATCCACAAACATACTCGTCCCCAATACAGCTATTTTTATCAGACCCCTTTATGAAGGGTGTAGTATTATTATCAGCCTCGCCCTGCGGGCTCTGCTGATAATATCACTACACCCTTCATAAAGGGGTCTGATAAAAATAGCTGTATTGGAGACTCGTATGTTAGTGTGTATATATTTGGTATGGTCAATAAGGGAAGCAATGTGTAATATGCTGTTCAGCTGTGACCAGGGCAGCTGTCTGCACCAATATGTACATTATATGGCACTAGTGTCAATTATGCTGACTGTGGTAAGAATTCCTATTGGCCCTGGCCATACCTCCATAAACAATATCCGACAGGTGACACCTGTACTTGGTGCACGTGAGGACGAACTGCCCAAGTGACTAGACGCCGCCCATTTTACATATTATCTCAAAAAAAAAACTTTTCCGGTATTCTTAGTCGGTTTCCGGGCATAATCTCTAGATGGCACCACTGTAAGTTAGTAACATTGCTGTATATATATCGCCCGCACCCTCCTTCTCTTTCTTTTTCCTTTTTGAAACTGTAACAGAACTACAACCGAACCCATTTACCTCTAAAGGATGGGGCGATTAAGACTAAAGGAAATGACTTTCAGACATACATCTAGAGAAGAGGGGGAATCATTAAGATTACAAGAAATACGGGTTTTAAAGATCACAGGTAAAATGGGTGGTGTCTAGTCACTTGGCATGTTTGTCCCTTGTTGCGTACTTGGTAGTATTCTGATGATGGAGTTTTGTGAAATCCAGGCTAAATAACTTTCTGACTGTACATTTTGAAAATGTTTTGAATATTATTTTGAGAATGCAATGCAGTAACAGATATGATAAAAGCATAAATATATACACATATAGGTTGGTTGGTTGGTTGTTGGGTTGCTTTACGCCCTAAATAACAGCTGAGGACATTTCAAGGGCGGTGATGGTGATCGAATCTATGGATGACTGAAGGTAGAAAGCATGCCCCTACACTTTTACTGAGGCAGTGGTTCTTTTACCACCACACTACATAGGTACAGTGTGAGATGGACAGGCCTTTGATATGCTGTATGTCTACCACAGCAGGGGGGAGGTTGCAGCTCAATCAGCAGGACGCTGCTGAGTCTTGAACCCACGATCTTGTGTGTGCCAGACTAACGCTCTACCTCTGAGCCACGTCCCACCCCCCTATACATATAGGTCTACTACATGATTGTATTCACCTGTTCTGTTGTATAACTGCAATACAACCCCTATTACAATAACACACAGGACACTAATGTGCCTTGAAATCCAATTTAAAATCTAGTCGATTTTGTGCTACTATTTTTGCATGAAACTACACTTCCAAATGGCTAAGCATTTTCTTGTCCTCAGTTAGTCTATGATATTATGCTGTATATATATGCTGCAAGCGGAAATCTGCAGTCAATGCATGGTGAGAAATAGACAGCAGTGGAAACAATGTACTAATCCGCCACGTCTAAAATATCATACTTATTTACATGTATTCGGTACCAATATTTACCTTACAACATCAAAAGTCAAAAAAGGAGACCTGAGACGCCATAGAATGGCATTGTCGTATCTACTACTGACATGTCAGAAAATTTGATCATCAATTGATTGGGTATTAGATACTTCGGCCAACTTAAATCAAGATGTGTTACCGTTAGTGCAGGTACAAATAATCCATGCAGAGAGCTAACTTAATCCCTGGAAGTAGAGTGCTGTAGACTGTAACGAAACTGGCTTATTTATTCTTCTCACTGCGCATGACAGGAAGCTGGATGACAGTTTATTTACGGTTGTCATTTCTACTGTAAGAATACAGTGACAATGTATACATTAGTTGTATAGATGTGTCTCTGCCATTTCCCAAGCCATAAAGTCTGAAAACAGACAGATGAGGGCAGATAGAAACATCTCTACGATGCCATTGACACAAAAATATTGTATATTATACTTAGTCTTAGAGAAAGGAAAAGGGCATCCGCCTTTTGATTCTAAAATAACCGTTGTTTCTGTGGGTTTATGACTGTTGTTTATGCTCTTTACCTGTCCATAGATACAAATCCTATTCCTATAAGTAAAGTACAATAGCTATACACTTCAATTCCTGTGGCAACATTTGCAACCAGCAGTAACACCGGCTGAAGTATGGGGAGCTAGCTGAGGCACCACCTGTCAGCAGGGAACGGAACTAATCTGAAGCAGACGACATTCGGAAATGGCATTTTATAAATGTTTAGAAAAGACCCTATCATTAGGTTGTTATCTATCTATATTTTCACTGTAAATGAGTTTGTAGCCTCTCCTTACTCAGGTAATGTAGAGAGAAGGAAACATATTGTAACCATGGTGTCAGGCAGTGCTAGCCATCGATGTCATCACTAGTTACTCCTGGAGACGCTCAAGTATCAACCAAACCCAAAACTGAAATGCTCCTCATTACCCAAAAGGAACTGGACATTGACTAATCTGTGTCGTGGATATTGATACTAACACACTCTTTTAACTTAGCTTTACCTTGTGTGAACATAATATTAAGTTAAAGGGTCTGTTTTGGACCCTATAAGCACGGGCCTGCGAGGGCCCTTGGAAGGGGGTGCTTTTCAGTGTTGTTTCAAGGAACAGGGGTAGGCCTATCTTTTAAGGCCTCATGACTGGAACAATCTGAGATGACTATTGTCAAACTTTCCTCGACACATCTCATTACCATATTTCGCTATACTATACATTATGCTGTATGTTAAAGTATTAGACATGCTTGTGTATAGATATGAGCGATACCAAGCTGCTCACACACTAGTGGAATGCAAACTTTATCAGCAGTAGTATGCTTCCCATTTCAAACTGCAGATGGTGCCACCTCTTCAGTTCTAGAGCCTCGTCAGTATGGCTTACTGGTGCTGTGGGGTTTTTCACAGCTAATAACGATATCGTTAGCCTTTAGAAAGGGTATGATGACGATCATCTGTTGGTGATCGCTGCAAGAGTATTTCTCACTAAATGGCATATCTATCTTAGGGTATACTTTAATAACGATTGCATTTAAAAATAGCAGTATTATCTTTAATTTTGCAAAGATTTTTGACGATATCGTTATAATTCGCTGTTCAACAGCCCACAGGTCGTTCTCAGCATATATCCACGTGGATATGGTATATAATATGGTACCCTCCCCCATCTCAAATGCCTACCCTTCCTTATATATATAGATCCCAGGTCAAGCAATTCTTGGTAGGATTGTGCACTATTTGTACTGCAATATGTGATGCCTTGCCTATGTAAGATTTGAAATAGTTCTATACCTAGGGAGCAGTTTAGAAAAGAGATGTTAAATAATAATAACATAGATAATTATAATGGACGGATAGCTATCATATTCTAAAAATCAGAACAATCACATAATTATACGTAATTGTAATATAAGAACTAATATCATTCTCATAAACTGAAATACTCTGTTTATATATATACACTAGAACAGTTATGAGTACCATTAATGATCGTATTGGACGGAGTTATTTAACTTGGACACCCATGCTACCAATCTCGCTCCGAGTCTATGCCTTAGTACCGTTAGGGTCTATTGGCATGAGTATTGAGTTAGGAGTTATTAGGGACAGTGGAGCCCAGCTGGTGCTGCCACCACTGGGGGAACCAGACATTGAACTGGCCTTGACCACACTGTTGACCATTGGTCAGATATTGCATCTTGTACGGCATAGCAGCCCAGTGAGACTCTGCAGAAGCAGCAGAAATATGTTCAATAATTCTGTGTCTAAATATTACTATTTAAGGCATAACATGATAGAGAATGGAATGAGACAAGACTAATCTGCAGTGTATATAAATTGCCTATGAGGCTGTAGGGGCCCCACAAAGGTCCACGTGCCTGCATGGGTATCATCCATGGGACAGATGTGGGAAGCTGTTGGTGGGCAATGGCAGTGCTCACCCGCCATAGTGATGCCATGAAGGAATAACACCATTGCATTATTATGTATTATCTCTTGATCTATATAAACAATGACGTACTTCTATGCTCTAACCACCAGATCTCTAAGCTTCAGGACTATCAACAAAGGGCGACATAATCGGCATAATAGGAGCTGGATCCAGGGAATACAGGTGACAATAATTGTCTATTCTTATTACCAAACCACAGCCGTCCTTCACAATTTCAGGGCAACCAGGGGCCACTGAAGTGAATAGACAAAAAGATAATTGGGAAGAAAGGTATGTCTGGGAAAGGGATGAATGCCAAGATCCCGCCACATGGATGAGGCATTGTAGAGCTAGATAGATGCCAGGGATGTACTAAAATAATACAACATAACATGCTTGGAATTCCTTTCTTGAAGAGATAGGTAGCTCCTGCCAAGTCCAGTATATATAGTAATGCAAGAGTTGGTTCGTGATGGCCGTGCCAAGCTGTTTATTATGGTAATCATTCCTGACTTCTTCTGCAAACCTCATTAATCATCTACATTAATTAGTGAATTAATTAAAGATATAATTGTTCATAGATATCATAACCGCTGGCCCGGTAGGCGTATCTTCATGCAAAGCCTCCCAACACCCAGCATGGAGGAGAGACTAGCGGTTATAAAATAAACTATTTTGTTGATACCTGGGACCCACAAAACACAGAGAGAGCGTTGATGACTTCAATTCGATTTAATATCCTATTTCCGAGTCATAATAAGATGAGATTTAAAGTTACAAAAGTTAATTATAAGACAAACACAATTAAATATTATGCTTTATAAAAGCGGATATAGAGATGTTGATGCTTGTCTCTCGGTATAGGCCTACTAGATATCATCTGTGGGATCTACCAAATGGTTTACTATTGGCGGGTGCTGACAGCAAACACATAAGGCTGTAGACTAATCACCTTATTCTGGCACTACAGAATGAATCCCACAAATAGGGCTTCTACCAAATGTCTCCCCAGTACTAGCATGTCTGGGTTAACTGAGCACCAATCACAGGGCATTATTGTATACCACAGCTAATGTTCGCATAGAGGCCCTTTGTATCTGCATCATAGCTGAGCTGTATGCAAAGGTATACAAGATGATTCAAACAACTAAAAACGGCAAGACGACAGTGTGTGTACCTATCAGTCAAGCTATAGTAAAGTTGTTGGCTGATGCTATGATGGACCTTGACTATAATGGTTAGTCTTAAAGTGATAACTTATTGGCACCGGCCAGCACCAGAGGGCATTGCTGTTACGTCCAGGTGCCCCTCCCCTCGCCCCTCCCCTTTGCACACCCGAATACAAGGGATCGCCTATTCAAATGTGCTATTATGGCTATCATTGCACTGCGTACTTCGTGGCTGCCAATACATCCTCTACTCACCTAGGACTGGGAGATACCAATATAGCACGCACCCATGTAGGCCAATTAGGCTGCAGAGAGCCAAGGCAATGACTACGTGTGGCTGAGCACCCCCCCCCCTCCCTGACTCTTAGCTATTGTACCCACCAAGGCTCATAGTCACAAGTGGATCCTCTTATTTCTTCAGACCTGTGTTGTTGGGAAAACCACATGGAGTACTACACATAGGGAGTGGTCATTTTTAAACGAAGTGGGGAAGGTGTCATTACCACTTACCACTAATGCGAGACACTAAGTGTATAATCTCACTTGAATGATATCATACCCCCCCCCCTCCCAGTCTCTGACTCCCATACCAACACTGCTCCGGCTCCCTCTGCTGTGTATCCAACTGGTATAGGATAGACGCTGGCCGAGGCTCCCCCCCCCCCTGCTGTGAGGAAATGACCATTCCCTTCCCACCTGCAACAGAGGTCGTCAGGTGTGACCGTATGCTGGTGGCTGGCCTCTAATTGCAGTGGGACGGCGGTACATGTACCAGTAAAGTGTGACCGCCGATCTACTCATGTTACATAATGACCTCTGGCAGAGGGCACAGGACCGGCTCTTGCGGGTGAACAAGGCCTCTCGCTGGTTGGGTAGCTGTACCATGATAGTATCATCACGCCTTGCTGTATTCTATTATATGATACCAAGGTTGTAGCAGTTTGACGTTTTCAATATAATAATACTTGGTACATGTATTAAACAGTATCAAACTTATTTAGAATGATATGTCTATAATCATGATAGTGATAATGATAACGATAACGATAATGATAATTATAATAATAATGTTTGTATTTGTTGTTACTGCGTGAGATATGGTTCATATACCCTATAAAGTATCAACCACCTGGCTCTTGTTTGCCCGCACAGTTCTATTGTTAGGTGTAATCTACAACTCAAGCCTTTCAGTGGGAGAATGAGGTACGGCCTGTGTGGACAGCAGCCATGGTCCAAGGGTCTGCTGTGATCATAACAACCCTTGTCCTCTCCTTAAAAGGATCCAGGGCATTGCCTACTTTGCATAACTTTACCTGTATGACCTATGGGCGGGTCCTAGTATGTGTCAATCAAAAACATAGGCTGAAAAATGGATGCAAGCCCACGTATACAAGGAGGCTTTAATTACCTCTTAATAAAACACCAGATTGTCAGAGCGGAAAAGATGACTGTTGAGGCTCGTGTATAATATCGCCATAACTAGACGCTCGCTTTAAGTATACATTAGGTACAGGTGTTCTAATGTGTGACAGGCTTACATGTCTGATAGACCATAGGGTGATATGCCGCACTCCCAGCCTCTTGCTACTAGAGGTCAAATCCCACAGAGCGATCTATGCTGGAAACTTGTCGATCTGTTACGAATTGGGGATCTCCCTCCAATTCGCAACAGATGTATCTACAAGATAAGGGGGGGACCAAAAGAAATTGGACCCGTCTTGAGGGAGGGACCAAAAAATTGCACCCCTTTTTGGCAAAAAAAATGCCTGCGCGTAACTATAGCTCAAAGGGGTCAGCCGCGCTTAATTTCAACTTGCCTGAAGGGGGGTACCAAAAGATTTTGACCCCTCCCGTGGGGGGGACCAAAATAATTTCAAACCGCCCATGCGAAAATCCACCAAAAATGACCACTCCCTAACTGCAAGGAATTTGTTGTGAATTGGGGACAAAATAAGATCTAGATAATTAGATAGTTTTCCTTGCTTAACAAGGAAATCTCTGTGGTTTCATTATGCATATACTTTACATATCAATCATCTGGAAAGTCAGGGGCCGGGGCACTCCTTATTTCTGATAATACACAGACAGCATTTTACAACCATTTTTCATGAGTAATATACATGATATGCCCACCACTCGATTTACATGATGTATTATTTCAATATAACGCAAAGGGTTCCAAGCCATAGAACGCCTTGTGGGTGTTGGCCTTAAAGACCACATCCGGAGGTTTTGAATAATATGAGAAAACCAGGATATGCCACTGCAGACCTACTGTTTTAAATAATCAGTTAATGTATGTCACATGAATATGTGGATACAGTGGTGTTTCTAGCAAAAGTAGTTAATCTCTCTAAATATTGAATTGATCAATGTGTGCTTTCCTCACTTTGCACAAGGGGGCATTCCTGTCAATGGTCATATGCAACGGCGTTGCTAAAGAAAGAGGTGTAAGTGTGTGTGTGTGGTGGGTGGGTGGGTGGGGGATGGTGCCGTCAACCACAGACCCTCCTCCCCCAGCCACTATACACTCACCATGCCGCTCGTGCACAGCTAGGTGTAGGGTCCCAGTGCTAAAAAACCCTTCAACCTGCCCCATCATGATCACCCTCATACGGCCCAGTAGTAAGGGTACGGTATGTGGTCATGTGTGAAGCTGTTGTTAAACCCGCAGATCTTACTGCACGTCCAGTAACAGTCAGAGTGCAGTCGGGACAGGTACTCAGCTCTATATATAGGGGCGCTGGGCCTTTAAGGGAAAAGTGCATGCGTAAACTATACATAACCTTCCCTATACGATGTATATAGCATAATCATACAGTATTGGAGAGAGGTGGCTGTTGGATGCATGGTAGTACCTATTTGATCACCTCTTAAAGTGATAACTTATTGGCACCGGCCAGCACCAGAGGGCATTGCTGTTACGTCCAGGTGCCCCTCCCCTCGCCCCTCCCCTTTGCACACCCGAATACAAGGGATCGCCTATTCAAATGTGCTATTATGGCTATCATTGCACTGCGTACTTCGTGGCTGCCAATACATCCTCTACTCACCTAGGACTGGGAGATACCAATATAGCACGCACCCATGTAGGCCAATTAGGCTGCAGAGAGCCAAGGCAATGACTACGTGTGGCTGAGCACCCCCCCCCCTCCCTGACTCTTAGCTATTGTACCCACCAAGGCTCATAGTCACAAGTGGATCCTCTTATTTCTTCAGACCTGTGTTGTTGGGAAAACCACATGGAGTACTACACATAGGGAGTGGTCATTTTTAAACGAAGTGGGGAAGGTGTCATTACCACTTACCACTAATGCGAGACACTAAGTGTATAATCTCACTTGAATGATATCATACCCCCCCCCCCTCCCAGTCTCTGACTCCCATACCAACACTGCTCCGGCTCCCTCTGCTGTGTATCCAACTGGTATAGGATAGACGCTGGCCGAGGCTCCCCCCCCCCTGCTGTGAGGAAATGACCATTCCCTTCCCACCTGCAACAGAGGTCGTCAGGTGTGACCGTATGCTGGTGGCTGGCCTCTAATTGCAGTGGGACGGCGGTACATGTACCAGTAAAGTGTGACCGCCGATCTACTCATGTTACATAATGACCTCTGGCAGAGGGCACAGGACCGGCTCTTGCGGGTGAACAAGGCCTCTCGCTGGTTGGGTAGCTGTACCATGATAGTATCATCACGCCTTGCTGTATTCTATTATATGATACCAAGGTTGTAGCAGTTTGACGTTTTCAATATAATAATACTTGGTACATGTATTAAACAGTATCAAACTTATTTAGAATGATATGTCTATAATCATGATAGTGATAATGATAACGATAACGATAATGATAATTATAATAATAATGTTTGTATTTGTTGTTACTGCGTGAGATATGGTTCATATACCCTATAAAGTATCAACCACCTGGCTCTTGTTTGCCCGCACAGTTCTATTGTTAGGTGTAATCTACAACTCAAGCCTTTCAGTGGGAGAATGAGGTACGGCCTGTGTGGACAGCAGCCATGGTCCAAGGGTCTGCTGTGATCATAACAACCCTTGTCCTCTCCTTAAAAGGATCCAGGGCATTGCCTACTTTGCATAACTTTACCTGTATGACCTATGGGCGGGTCCTAGTATGTGTCAATCAAAAACATAGGCTGAAAAATGGATGCAAGCCCACGTATACAAGGAGGCTTTAACTACCCACCCCCTTCATACCCCACCACATATAGCAGAGGCTATAGTTCCCGCTGCTACTACGTCACAGGAGGGTAATGGGGGGGGGTAAACAAAGGCATCCACGTGGTTAGGTAGTCGTACCATGATGGATTCACTGGACCAAAATGTATTATACTTATTTTATATGTATTTATGTGACCATTACTGTGTAAGATATGGTTCATATACCCTGTAAAATTTCACCCACGTCGCTTTTGTTTGCCCCCAACTGTTCTATTATTAGGTGCAATCTACAACTCTAACCTCTGCTATACAGTGGGCCGTTCTGATCCCCCACCCCTCACCGTGGTAGGGAAGGCCCTGGCTGACCACTGCAGGGGCCCAGGGGGAGGGGGGGCACTCCCTCAGCTTTGGCTACCATGTGTGAACACGATTCCAATGGAAAGTACATTGGAGAGTACATTCTGGGGTCCTAAGGGAAAATAATTGAGAGGTGTTTCCCATGAAATTAGTGCTATAGTTTGCTGATTTACCTCTTGTGATAAGGATACCAAGTTTGAGGTGATGTTCACACATATATGTAGTTTCTATAGAAAATATAGGGGGTGACCTCCCCATTGGGTTGGTTGTCACCCAATATGCAGTCACATTGGGTATTGGGACTGTAGTTCATGTGCTTCTCAATAGGAATCAGCACAAGCACTGATATTTTGGGCCTGAGAGTTACTGAGCATTATCTCAACTTAACCAAATAATGAATGAACAAATACACCCCCCAGGAGTTTACTTCTTGTATGAGAAATCATTTGATACACCTAGGTATCCGTGTATGATAGCGAAATTATCACTTTAGAACCCCTTGATTTGGTCTTTAACTGCATCTTATTCCACCATCTAGGCATCTGGCACCTCCTTCGGGACAAAGTGATGCCCCTCCCCTCAAACGTCATGATACACCCTACTAACTGCCATCTATTTGTTGTTAACCTATCACTTTCACGTAAATATCCCATTTCAAGTCTTGATACAAAACCTATATGATACTGAGCTTTGGGATATCTGCATACTTGTCAGGCAGCTTCAACTCTTCAATAGTCTTTTGTCAGACAGCCTAGAGTCCTAAAAAATGTAAATTCCCCAAACTATACACACCCCTCTCTATGCAGCTATTCGTCGGGTAGATATATGATTATACACAGCAGCTGATAAAATATCTGTGATTTGAAAGGAATAGTGTCCATGTATATGCAATGGTTAGAGAAAAAACTTATACCGACTGGCCCGGGCACTGCTTCTCCGTGGTAAAACTGGTCTTTATATGCCTGACCACTGAGCCGTGTACGTCGCATGCATGTCTGACATACCTGTCAGGAAGCTACATGTGACAGATGCCCAATAAAACAGGTTAGGATAAATAACTTCTTCACCAAAGATCTCTGACAGGGATGTCTCCAGAGTGCCCCACCCAGTATAAAAAATGATGTATCACTAGAAAGCAGGTGAAGTGGCTTTTGTTCCCCATATCTCCCAGGGTATTTATTCTGAAGAGCCTAGTCATCTAGGTCTACATGTATACAAATAAATGAGAGCAATATCTGTGTTGATGAAAAGGAAATGAAAACATGAATAAATCTATGCGCAGTTAAAGATGTCAGGAACCGAAATAATCAGGGAATAAACAAGTGGGAGGATCCCTCAATTACCTTAGGTATTAAGCTATGCTTAGAATTAGAGGACTGGATCTAAATCATCTTCAAAGTACATGTATAAATGGTGTCCAATACCGACTCCTGAGAATCTTCAGTAATTTTTAAATTTGAAGCGATCACGTGAATAATTATGTTGTAAGTATACAACAGCCAGATCCCTGTATGCATTATATTGGTCACAGTCAAGGGTGATCACGAGTCAAAGAGTGTTCATATGCAGCCGTCACTTGGCAAATGAAATGCATACAGAGGCTGTGGTTGTGCTATATTTAATTTATGATACCTCTAGTGATTGAGTCCTCAATGGTGCACCCAAATACGCTCTAATTCCTCTACTGAAATAATTATATATGAACTTGATCTTTGATCAGTACAGTTTATGGCTCTATTCCATATCCTACTCATAACATTCTAATTACTTACCCTGTGACTAATAGAAGTATAATTCCACAACGCAATACCTTCAGTCGAGAACATTCTTGTAGAAAACGTCACACATACAAAAATGACTAATCTAACCTAAATACACCTAAGTCCCTGGTAATTGTGCATTCTCTTAGCTGCCAACTGCCATGAAATTGACATGTAATTGGCTCCAGGTGTTGGCATCATCCAGCAAGCCTTTTTTTACAATTTCAAAATAACATGATGTGCTTCTAATATTGCTGTGGAGCTGTGTGGTAGGGCGTTACTTCTTCCTGGTTCCCTGGTCGGTGCCTTTCGATTTCTTTTAGATCAAGAATTTCCTTTGCCTACTACCATTTTCTGTTTTTCTTTCCAATCTGGAAATCGGTCAGGATAGGAGGCGTGTGCCTGCATGTATACGATGTAAACAGAGACATAAATTATGTGGTTCTTATACACCCCGCTGACAGTTGAATTCATTACTTTTGCATTTATCTGTAGATGGATACAACTGTATAATATAACAGTGCTCCAGGTCTAGACCTTTCACTTCAGACCGTTTAGAAAAGCAGTTGTTTTTCTCAGAGGTCTGTCGGATAAAGCAAGTTTGGTTCTATTTCATTCTAAAGTCATTCCCGTATTTTGGTACATATTCACTGGCAACGCCCTTCGCCTTTTTATATTTGTACAATGAAATTCAAAAATTGCATTCTCCCTCGGAAAGGTATTTTTCTGACATGCTAATAATGTACTGATTAGATGAAGATAGCAAACGACAGGTACTTTAATTGACTAAGGATATTAATCATTGAGTCGACATCCTTTTCGCTTTACATACATGTTACATAAAGTGTTTAAATACTTTTTTATATTACAGTGCTCACGTGTAATTCATTATATTGAATATCCGTTTTATGACTGCTTAGTACACGCTACTTGCCCACTGTTGCCTGCTATTTACGTGTGTTTATGAGACCAGTTGCAATGTAAATGGCCTCAAATCATGATCATTATTATAAAGAACCTAGCCTGGCCATCTAAAAATAGATGTAGCATTGAAGGGAAAAGGCTTGTCAATCAGGTACATAATAATTAGTGTATATATTGTCGATTTGATTTTAGCTTTGATTCAATTATAAGAATGGATCTATGTTATAACTTCACACGTTACGTTACTCCAAGTCATGTCATATAAATCAGAGTCTGGTGAAAATCCCAGCATAATCATGTGTAACCCATCTGCTAAACTCTTTCCCAGGCATTCCAATGCCGCGAGTTAGGAGTTGAGAAGTCAGCATGTGAAGACGCTAGTGTCAATTGACGTGTCATTTATATATCTGTCACAACATGATGAATACAGAATGATTTACCTGTCACCTGTCACTCTTATATCAACCGGTGAAGGAGGATACATCACAAGGACTGAAAGGGGTTAATTAGAGCACCACTGGTTAGTTTGATTCTTTGGTCACGACTTGAGACAGGCTTTATGTTCCCATGTTGATGCAGATGACAGCTTTAATGGCATGGTAGTAGTTAGCTCTTACATGGCTGGCTTTCTGACTATCACAATGGTGGTTAGGGTATTCTCTGTGATTGAATGCTGCAATGATCAGCAGTGTTTGTTGGAATGGTTATTGCAACAACAGCTACGTTGAAGCTGGAGTAATTCAACAACCTGCCAGTTCAGATATGTATGAGCCCAATGGGCATAGGAACTTGAATCAGCATTGACATGATTTTAGTTAATAACCATGGATCAACCACTTTTCTACGCTGATTCAACGTTGAACTGATTCTTGGGCTCACTGTGAGGATGATGTTTTGTTTAGTACAAGGTGTAATTTGAGTATGACATCCAGGCACATAGCAGTATAAGGCGTTATCATCCACATCCATATTATACATCACTATAAACATATTATGTATGTCATACATGCCAGGGCTATTTCTGGATGGCCTCAGGCTGAATAGGGAACGTTATTCAATCTGACACCGTTGTAGTTATTGACTTAGAAGGTAAAAAAAAGACTGCTCTCCTATGGGATGTGTGTGGTGGGTGGGACATGGTGGGAAGAGGGTAGGGGGTGTTGTTTGGGAGTGGGCTCCTCAGCAAACCTTCTCCTACCACCACACACCACAGCCACCGCAGTCCCAACCTCACTGGTAGACTGTAGTGATGACATAGTGGTAGACCAGTTGCCTTGCATGCAGCAGGTTTGTGGTTCAAGCCCCAGGTTGGGCTCGAAGCCAGAGTGTACACAGGCCTTATATAAGTTATAAGGAAAGATCCACCATTACAAATAGCCTAAAAGGTGTTTTTCCTCTTATTTGCATACAAAACGTTGTTTGCCCGGCCCTCCATACCAGGGTGCCATGGTGCCAGGGCAGGTGCAAACCATTTTAAGCCATCTGAAGTACGCGGAAATATTTTGTGGAGCTTGCTAAACACAGTGAGAAACACCCTCCTGTCAGTTGAAAACCTGTTAGCTAGCCAGACAGCGCACTCTAGAGAGCGACGTATACAAGCTCCGGTAGGCCTACTGTCTAAGAACTGACGCCATCTCATCTACCTAGCAAAACAGGGCCGATCCTAATTTTTTGGGGCAATTTCCGAAGAAAACAATTCAAAAGTTTTTAATTATAATTATATTTTTTCACTTCTTTTATAGGTATTCACGTACCTGGAAAAGACACATTTTACACTGCAGTCTACCCATGACTGCTGACAATAGTGGCATGTGAATCAGGAACCCTGTGGAGTATAATGCTAGCCTAATCTCGACCTCTGAACCAAATTTTGTTTCTCCCAGGTTTCTAGGGAATTAAAGGCCTCTGCTGATTGTGACTTCTATGACTCATTTTGCAAAAACAAATTATGAGCTGGTAGTCTGGAGGGCATTCAACTTTATATTGGTAGAGTTGTGCGGCTTGCCCTCTGAGTCTGCTGAAACTTACAATTTTTGGTTAAGATTTTTGGTTGAAAAGGCGAGAGGGATTTTTGTCAAAAACGAACGCTTGTTGTGAAGTATAGTGATAACTTCAAAGAAGCCCTCCTGTTTTGAGGGGTTTTAGTTAGACCTCCGAAAATGTGACTCATGTGAGGAAGATTCTCATGACAATTGACCCTTGTTGAGTTAAGTTTCGAAGAAAAGTGGACACAGCCATCAAGGTGCTATAGGGTTGGCTATATACAGAGTTTATAAGGCATAGGCCGGACTGGAGCTTGTTGTGGCGGCCCGCGCTGATAACAGCTGGTAGGGTGGGTACCAGCATGTCCCTGGAAGTGGGTGTTACCCAGGGACAAGGTACCAGTCAGGGGGTGCCTTATCAGTGATGATAACCGCACCCAGCGAAATTTTAAATGGCGGACCCACTGGGTATGAGTCTACAGCCCTATATACAGAGGTATGCTGCCCAGAGACTACCACAGATTCCCTGACTGCAAACAGCTCACACATGGCCGAGCATTCATGGTCTACCAATGTGCCACACTGATATCACAGTCACTGCTTTCATTCTCAATTATGGTTAATGGTATATATGTGACCGGGCAAGGGAAAAGACCTTGAGAACGAGATATCAGGAGCTAAAGAATTCCTGGTAGTTTTGTGGTAATCGCTTTTCAAAGATTAGTTCATATCAGTAACTGAAAATGGTAAATAAGCTCTAAATATATTGCATCCTTTTAGGCGATATTGAAAGTAGGGAATTTGTGATATGTGAACAACCTGGTGTATATCTCACGTAGACACACTATGGCTTAAAAAGTGAAATCAAATCCAACTAAATATGTCACCATGGTATGTAGTAGTAAATAATTGATATAGTGTTTACTTGAGATGTTGGCAATATCTGACTGAACTTGGCTGTTGACAATTGGTATGTTTGGAATTTGTTCAAGAATAGTATTGTGTGCTGCCAGCCAGTATTAGGAGGTATTCCCTGTTATCTAATTACGTTTCTTTGTCAGCATTATATAAATTATTGTGAGCATAGCACTATGTGTAACGATCACATACCATTCTAATATCTTAGCTTCACATTGAAGCAATGTCCAGATATTGGATTGGGATCATCATTGTTTCCCATATATGATATAACCAAGGGGCAATATGTAAATCTAAAATTAATAGGAATCCAGAGATGGTTCAACATGGTTGTCACATTGATCAATGATATTTTGTTTTGGATTTTTGACATTGTATTACAAGGACCTGAGGGATATGGTTGATATCTCCTTTTTCTTAAATTTCATTATTCACAGCTGAGGATCTATAATATGGTAATCCATATTAATGAGTCTCATCTCCTGATTAAAACATTGAACAAAAATGTGTTTTAAAGTAGAAAATGGTCTGATATTGTAAAATATTCAAAAGTATGTATAAGATGTATAAGTGTTTGTAGGAGATTTTCTCAAACTGGCGCCATAAAAAGGGGAGCAAGGCAATGCCAATTTTATGCTGCCAATTTCTGGTGCCAATTATATGGTAGCTAACACTAAGAAGAAGAATATCGAGTGCAGAGCGCATGTTAGTCACGTTTCTATGTTTGTGTCAATTATGATCTTCCCAGAGGAACTATTCGGAGTTAAGGCAATTGTGATACTTATTTTACGAGATATTGCTGTGAACATTTAAAATTAGAGTTCTGAACAGGATATGGAATATGATTATATACAACACTGTGAGCTAAGCAGCTCGGAATAATAACATAGAAATGTCATAGAAGTATATCAAAGTTCATGTTACCTTTCAATAACGTATCATGAACAGCATTTTGACTATATATTTTGTGTATTTCGATTTTTGGCATTTTCGTCATTTAATTCCTTTTCCCAAAGATATATGTTACACTATGTCCCCTCCTTATATTTTCAATATGACCACAGTGACCCTCCTCCAATATTCAACTGGTTCAATGTTCTATCTATTCTCTCACTCTCTCGATCTTGTACCTTTCCATGTCGACCCCTCATCACAACCCTTTCACTACAGTGACATCCTCCCTGCGTCTACACTTGGACTGGTGCCAGAAGTCTGTTCCTCCTGCCCCTGTTGGACACGCTTGGCTGGTCACTAATGTAAACATGGCAGTTAACATCACCAGTGTATACTGGATGTCCAACCAGCTGGTGAGACCTCAACGGTTTGGTGGGGATTAGTTGGGCAAAGGTTTGGACATTGTGCTCCATTTTGAGCTAAGCAGGGTCCATAACATCTCAAGGATCTCCATTACAGAATGGACAACTGCGCATCCTTCTGCGCATGTGACTTATAATTATCGGAATAATGCCATTTTTGGTAGGCCTATGCTCGGATCAGTTTCCGACACCCAAATTAATTTTTGGACAATTCTGACAAAAATTGAGCATTTTAGAGCACTTTTCTATTTTGATATAATAATTATAGGTATTTTGGGCGTTTTCTAACATTCCTCAGGAGATTTCATTTATGAAGTAATAAATGTCATTTTAAAGATCATCCAAGTGAATAAATTGCTTTAGTATATCCGTAGCTACATCGTGAGATAATCTGATATGCAGATTGTTCAGAATTTACCCATGATACAATGCTTCAAAAATTTGATTTAGTCCATTTTTGCATTACTTTTTTCTTTCAAGGGGTCAAAACCCTCAAATTATGGACGGCAACCCATATCAAAATTACTTTTATTCATCAGCAAATGATCCAAGCAATCTGTTGGGAAGTTTAAGACAAATCTGATGACTTTTACTACTATTTTTCTTTGATTATGTAAGAAAATAATTAAAATTTATTCCAACTTTTCACCGAAAGATGCCATTTTTTCCCAAAATGCAGGTTGATAAATCTCGGAAAATATTTTTTGAATAAAGGTATATTCTTGTGTTCATTGTGTGATGTTTCAGAATTCTGTGGTTATTGTTTGATAGAAGATAAAATCATAGAAATCTTTACATTATTTTCGTTTTTTTAATGTAAAATTCCATATTTTAAAAAGTAGCACGGCAACCCCTACTTTTCTTTTCATTTTCTGTTTTCAAAAGATTTAGGGAACTCACAGAAATTCTTTTGGCAAATTCTGATGACTTTGATTCAAAGGAATCGACCCACCTTAAGATCATTGATCTTTTGGTGTGAGGTGGTAGTTTTAGTAGCTGTAGACACGATATGCCAAGGGAGCCCATCATGCTCGTATGGCACAAAATCCACAAGTGCTTCATGCAATTTATCTTAAAGAACTGTCCCATGTTCAAAGTCACACTAAGTCCTTCCTTTGATAAAACTACAAGTCATGATCAGTAGACTCGCCACCTAGTGGGAGTGTGTTATACCAGTATAGCAGCCATCATGGAGCATCTCCCCCTCACGTACCAGCCAGAACCAGTACATATAGAGTACTACCTGAACATTACACCACAGACATTAGTACCTCTACCTTTGACACCCAGATAAAGGAGTCCTCTGTGTAAGATGTGAGTTGCATGGCTGAAGGCAGTAATTATCCTAAATTACTGCAGCTTCTTCTGGGCCTGATAATGTGCCAGCATGGTTTTTACTATTGCTTAGATCTAAAGAGAGGAGCAGTGTGGAATTCAGATGTTATGGGAGGGTGTATATGATTCGCATTTTTATGATCTATGACATGGGAATGTATAATTATTGTGTTATTTATAGCTTTCTAGTAAATTCTACTATTATGGAATGGCGTCTCTGATTTGTAACGTGTGTGCATTGTAATTATACATACGCAGTTTATGTATTTGGGGGTAAATATGAGCACAAGTCACAAATGGCAGTGCGCCCAAATTCAGGACAGAAAGGAGAGTGAATTTTAACTCGTTTATTACAGTGGCGGATCCAGGATTTTCCAGAGGGGGGCGCCCAAACCTTGCCAACCATGGAGTGACTGTCTGTTCCTGCGTGTAGCATACTAGGGGGGTTCAGGGGCATGTCCCCCCCCCCCCCCCCTCAAGAACATGCTGTTGGTCTAGACTTCGAATGATGCCTTCTCACACATTTTGGGACAAAATACAATGTATTTGAAGACTCAGGTCTGCGTCTCTCCCCCTCTCTCTCCTTTTCCCCTGTTTTCTCCTCTCTTCTTCCCCTCTTTTTTTTTGGGGAGGGGGGGGGCAAGGCCCGTCGCCCCCCCCCCCCCCCCTGGATCCGCCAATGCGTTTATTTGTTGCTTTATTTTAATTCTCATAATTATGAATTTATGGAAAAGACACATAGCTAAGATAGAGCTAGAGAGAGGACAGATCTATCTAGAACTGGTTTGTATTTGTAAACATCTCATCTAGGCCAATAAGTACACTGTAATTAGAGATTCCTTGGAATCGAACCAAATATGAACGGTATATTGACAGGCTGATTGGTGTTTGCTTTAATTGTCTGTACCTACCGACCCTCACCCCTCCTTCTTATCTAAGATCCGAATAAAATCAATGAAAATAACAAGCATTGTTTAGGCCGACGTTAAACAGCCATCTGATGTTACCCGAAAATTTTAGAATAACCAATTAAATTGCATACCCAGTGTCACCCAATGGCGTGTCATTGTTCCAGAAGAAAATGTAGAAAGCCAGCTAGGATATGTTCACAATTAAACATAAGGTTTAACATCATAATGGTTTTTATTCACCCTGGAGGGGGTGGTCGATTTGAGGTATGTGGCCGACTTGGGGTGAACCTATACCCTACCTGTGGACTGTCTGTTTGTATGCTTACTGTGTATCATGAAGTGGGAACAATAATTATATAGAATTCATCAGAATATGAGTACAGATACGTCTCTTTTTTGATAGTTGAAACAGTAAACAAACATTCATAGTTAGGTGCATTATACAGGTCGTGCCAACTTACTAATAATAGGACCTGATGTAACTTGACGACACTGTAAAAGTAAATCGTTGGAAAATGACCCTTTTATGATCATTATTATCATGTTTGACGGCCACCATTAGTTTTGTGAAGATTCCTTCTTCTAAATGTACAAAGATTCTGTGAATTCCCCCTGTTATTACAGTCACTAATAATATTGTTAGCAAATAGATAGTCAAATTATCATAGATAAAAACATCATTTGGTTCCATATCCGATTTACAAAGGCATGTAAGCGCCAAGACTTCAGCACATTAAAGATGGTATATCAGCTAATAGACTTCCCAAACCTTTTCATCAAAATGGATATCATTTTAATGTCAAGGGGTTTGTTATTATTTCAGTGGATATGCAGTACTCAATGTTAAATATATTTGTCTATAAATGCATGATTTGAGATAGAGCTTATTCACCTCACTGACTCAGTGTCCCCCCTATGTGAGCATACCGGGAACTAAGCTCATAGGGAAAGCACTGAGCCATGCAGTATAAACACATAGGGAGTTTTAGTGTTGACCTACAGTAAAGATTATGGCACTGCTTGTGCCAATTTCATATGTTCATATACTGCCAATCATCTTATAAGTTGGGGAATATGTATAGAACATGATATACAATAGTGATTTAGCATTAGTTAAATGTCACCCAAATTTAGCTGATATGCCATCTTTAAGATAATTTTAAAAAGAAAAGAAAACGTTATTGAGCCCCACCCCTGTCTATCAAAATACAGTGATGCAGTCGATTTAGCAAGTATTACCAATACATTTACAACGACTTCTTATTACAGTGTTGGCCAGAGAGTTGGGAGGGAGAGAGAAAAGAGCTACATGTAGCTATTGAGCGTAGTAGTTAATTGTCCTTTTCCAAAAACCATAGTGATAATTGTATTCTCATGCTGGAGACTAATAAAAATATAACATATAAATGCAGCCATAAAAATACGATAGTAGATATGAAGAAGCCAATGCCTGGAGGGGTGGGTGGTTGTTTGCTTTATATCCTCTGTGCATAACCGATGATATTTGTGGAGGGTAAATTCCTCAGGTCTCTAAAAACAGAAATGACTACAGAAGAACTGGGCTATGATATTACCTTGACATGCTGGTCGTATCAGGCACGCAGTGGGTCTGGGCCAAAGGGTCTGTAAATAACAATGAAAAAATGCATGTTTATCTAGTCCCTTGGTATACACCCTTGCAAAGTTGGTCAACAGCCTAAAACTGATAGGGAATTCCAAATTTAACATAACATGCTGGCATGTGGAAAAGCACCACTGCTTCCCATATTGCCAGTCATACTACACTTTACCCTATGATAGAAGGGTGATTGATAAAAACGAGTTATTCTATTAGGTTACTACATAGGATATGGCTGGCATGTATTAAATATTGCACGCTGCAAAGTATGGATTAAATCTTAATGAATATGATTATATAACTAAATCTAAATAGGATTATGATGAGGAAACACTTCTGTTAAAACATAAATAGACTTAAGGTATACCATGCGGCTCTCTGGCGCCTTATGCTGAATTAATCAAGACATAATAAGTGCCTGTCAAACATTCAGTGATAGCAATCTCTTGATCTGGGTTTTGACATTCACTACATTGTTTGTAGGACCAAGATGGCAATTCTGTCATGGAAAACCAAGAATTGCTTCATCATATCCAACTACGCCTTTCCGTTCCTATATAATGCACTGCATATAATGCTTTCGAGTAATTTATACATTCCTAGAGGTAATTGGATAATATCATGATTACATCCATTGTTTCATGTTGTCATTCGCCAGATCTGTTAAGACAGACGGTATACTAAGAATATGATGCCAGTGAGGAGGCTCGTTAGTACTACACTGAAAATCCATAGATTGAAAGGGTTAGTCATTTCAAACTATCCTAGGTTGGTCATATGAGTGCTAGTCATAATGGCAAAGTTATATTCAAAGATGACTGAGGGGTCAGTCAGTAGTGGCTAACCTAGGTTCATCATTGGTGTGTTGTATTTGTATACCACTAGTTGGGGCCACCTGTCATGACCACTCGGTGGCTCCCCCTGGAAAGAAAAAGACTAAGGTGGGTTGGTCAGTCCTGACCAACCTGACAATAATAACTGACCTATGTTGGGCGTATAGGGATCCAAAAAATGACTAACTAGGTTAGGCACTAGTGACTGAGAGGTTGGGCGTATAGGGAGCCTAGGAATATCAGTGTAGTGTGCAATTTAGTTTATCACTTTAGTGAAAACATCCATGCAGCTGAATTGGTTATAAACAGAGGGAGTTCAATGAACATCAAAACATGATATGTGGACAGTCGAGGGAAAAGGGTCCTCCAAGGTAAAACTTTAAAAATAAAATTGATGTCATCAGCTTTCCAGTGATATCTTTTATAAGCAGGTACCACTTCTAGTTTTTGAGTACTGGCTTTCTAAATATGTGTGGTCAGTGTCCAATCTTAAATGCCAATAAGCTCTATCTTCCTTTGTTTTAGAGATATTCCTATCTAATTAGCATAATTATGCTAATTCCCAAATATCCAAACTTTTTCAAACAATTGGCCACAACTTTTGATCTAAAAATGGTATTTACATTCTGTTTTCAGCATAGAAATCGTTTTGGGGCCTTCTTTCATTCAATTTATAAAAAAATTCAATTTAGAATGAAAATCATGTTTCCATGGCAACCAACATGTGCAAAAACACCAATTTAGGCCCAAAAACGTTCTTTTCCATTCCAAATATGGAATGTTTTTCACCCAAAATGGAATCTTCTAACGTGGCCTATCATATTCTACATAAAAAAGTAGTATAGATAAGTTTTTGCTATATCTTGGTCCTTTTTGGCTATATGGAGCCCCCTGGTGGCCAAAGTTTGTACTAAAAATCCCCCGCGGAGGTCCCTTTTCCCTTGTTGATCCACATATTTTTATGTCTTAATTACAGGCCCTTTGCTAAAAGATTCCAGAAGTGTACTGAATGTGCAGTAAATGGTATAATTTAGTATCTATAGATTGAATGTTCTCAAAAATAATAGAAATTGTGTAACATCTGGTATTGTGAGGATCCCTGTTTATCCCTGTTGATCAATGTGAAGGATAATAAAAGGCATGACTTGGGGGTCACTCGGGATATGGGATATAGGAGTAAGCATGCACAAACTCAAAGTAGCCTAAAAGTGTTATTTAAATCAAACCCAAAAGGGTCACCCAAATTTAGATAAGCAAGGTTACGAGAAGGTCTCCTGAGATAGTAGAAGGAGCTGACTTCTGTAATTATATTATGCACATCTGCCCAAACACTATATTGATTAAGACATATCATAGCGAGCTAGTGTCAGGGGGTTCATCCCACATGCACTGGGATGGTGGTGAGCAAAGTAGACTTTTAAGCCTAGATTATAATTATAATAACGCAAAATTGTACTTTTAATGTGAGGTGAAGGTAGAAGGAATCCTAGAGGATCAGTTAGGAATATATAATTGGTAAACGATCGGCGAAAAGGGCCCTTAGTGCAGGATGAAATAAGGTTCCTTTTCCCAGTGCATGAGGGGGGGGGGGTAGATGAAAGACTTAAGGGAAATCTTTATTTCAATTGAGCTATGAATGGGTAAGCCTGTAGACACAGTCTGGGAACCTAGACCGAGAAGACCGTGAGGACCAAGAGGTCCAAGAGGACCGAGAGAACCGAATGGACCGAGAGGACTGAATGGACCAAGAGGACCAAGAAGACCAAGAAGCCAAAGAAGACCAAGACGACCAAGAGGACCGGGGGGACCGAGAGGGCCAAGGGGAGCGAGAGGACCGAGGAGACTGACAGGACCGAGAGGACAGAAAGAACCGAGAGGATAGAAAGGACAGAGGGTGCCTGGGAATGTAACTGCATGTTGAAAGGAAGACAAGTGATGAAAGGATGACATATAATCTGGAAGGTGGTTAGCTATAGTTAACCCAATCTAGATTACAATATCCTATACCTCCCATCATTCTTATTGATGGGTGCCCATCTCAGCATGATGTAATGACAGTATCAACAACTGATCTAAAGACGAGTGGCATACCTCTCCCAGGGTCCTGTCTAGCTGAGGTGAATGATCTGCAGATCCCTGTGGTATTGTTTACCTGTCCTATTTCCTACCACCCTCACCAACTGCCCCACCTTGCAGACCTATACCTATAGGTGGGACAGGGGGGTTTCTCTGCTACCATCTTCCCAATGGCGAGAGATACTCTCAGCACCCTGTTATTAGAGCATAGGTATGGCTGATTTTATCCAGTTGTTTGGCAATCTGTCTGTTCATTTTGTCTAATTTTGAAAGTATCATCAATGAAATTGGTGTGTAGGCCCTATGTTGATCGAGTTGGTCGAACAGCTTGTCAGATGCAATGTCTTGCATGATATTCACAATTAAAGATGAAGGTAGTAATTATCAGAACACTCAAATTGCAGAACATGTCATATCTGTCAAAAACGTAAGATGTAACGGTGAACTCATTTGCTCCAAAATATAATGTTGCCCCCAATGAGTACTTTAAACTGGATCTATATAATTATGGTAAGTTGATTTATGCTTGTGTTATTATAGATCTAAGAGGTAGGAGCAGTGATAAAGTGATATATAGTTCTCAATATGTCATCACTTTGTGTGACAGCTCATTCAATCTGATACTGACTGACTAAAGATGTCCCAGCGAACCCTGTGTAAGCCAGCTACAAACTTAAACCTTTCATTACTGTATTTTGTATCATAGTTGTGGACACATTTCTGATATCTTGAAAATTAACCAGTCTTACATGTTGGTGTTAGAACTGCGATAGAAATCCTTTTCATGAGGTAATGCCGCGAATGGAGTATTTTGCATGCAAACATATCTATCTGTGACCAACTAAAATAAAACAATGATCTTATCTAACTTAGCATCATCTCCAGGTATACCAGAATTGGTTGAGGACAAACATTTTATATCTTAATGAGGACCAAATCCTTAAAATGTGAAATATAAACTATGGTTGTGCACATGACAGTTTGTTAGTTTGTTTTGCATTAGAAATTTATCTAACGGTCTCATCTCTATAGAAACAGCACTTTATATATATATATATATATATATATATATATATATATATATATATATATATATATATATATATATATATAGATATAGATAGATAGATAGATAGATAGATATAGATATAGATATAGATAGATATCAAAAGGACTGCAGTCAACCCCACCGACGTCTACTTGCACATTATTTTCCTCTGAAATTGTTTATAATTATTATGTCGAGATATAGTCTCTTACACATAAACTAATGTGATAGAAGAACATTGATATACGACAAAGACAGTTGCTGTTCAACTACAAAACTACTGATGCTAGCCTAAATTTGCACCTCGTGTTCTAATTCTAATACTTCTGACAAGCCTCTCTATGGGGAATGAACTGTTTTGAGACAACTAGAACCCAAATACGAGGAATATTATCTTGATTCTCAGAGTTAACATGTATCATATTTTGTATAACTATTCTTCATTGCTTAACGTTCACCTGACAATTTCGGTAGAACGTGATTGTATTTCACGAGATATGTCAATAAAGCTATTCAAAAAAATAGTAAATTACTATCCCGCCAGTGCCTAATACTGAGTATTAGGCACGAACGGGATATCGGTGGCGCTGTCACAGTCTGGAAAGATGCCAGAACCAGAAGACGCCTGTTGGACCTTCACCTGGCCTGTGGGACCCTCACATGGTATGTGGGACCCTCACATGGCATGTGGGACCCTCATTCAGTATTTGGGACCCTCACCCAGCACATGGGTCCAATTTTCTCACAAGAGCATCCTGGAGAGGAAAAAAAGCATGCAACAGCACCACCATGTGTTGACCTGGTACCAATTGTTTCCCCCCTGATCAACAGGAACCAGCCCAGCCAAATCTTGTGTCCGAGATTAGGGTACAAGCAGGGTGTAAGTATTGTGATTGGGTTATAGCTAGACATTCCTTATGGCACCTGTCCATGATATGATCCTGGTTTACACAGTGGATTCGTGATGTAAGGTTTTAGAGTTCTATTCCCCCCAAGGCATTAAAAGAAAAGACCAGCGTAATATTATGTGACTTTCTATCAGTAGTATTGGTATTGATTAGCAGTATCATGACATACAAACTATCAAACTATGCAGCACATACCATTTAAACCTGAAAGAGATAAGAACTGAGTGACATCACATGAGACCAAAGATGTACCCAGCCATACAAATCCTATACAAATAAGTATATTTGACTATGGTTTATAGTGTACTATGGTTTATAGTGTACCATCAAAGGGCTATTCATTGTATTAATTAAGTAGTTACTAACCGCCTTACCTACTCCCCTTGCTAATCCTCTGCACCTAAATTACCCTATGAGTGGCCCTTGAGTGGCCCTTGAGTGGCCCTTGATTGGCTGTCATTGCATAGCAAGATTGGTGTAGATTACCAAGCTACCAATTAAGACCTCTTGAGTGTCTAGAGCAATCAATGGAGATGGGCTGAGTGTGTCTGATACATTTCTGGTCCTTTGTCGGTATACTGCTTATCAATAACAATACTAGTGATAGAAAGCCCTTTAAAATTACGCTGGTCTTTTCCTTTAATGTTACGTAAATCTTCTTACTTCTGTTCATAGCTTTTTAGCAGATTATTTAAATTGAGGTGCGACCCAATGTAATAGGGAATGGAACCAGAAACAATTATCTAACCATTGGAAATAATCATAATGTGGGTAATCTAAATGTTTATATATTGTAACAAAAAGTGTCACAGTAGATAGACCAAGTAACCTTGGTATGGATTCAAAGTCAGGACCTAAACATTCCCTCAATCCAAACAGTTGACATAATAACTATTCAACTACCACCCATTCAAAATACCAATCATGCCACTATCCTGGATTGCACCTTAATCTCGTCCACGAGATTTGCCTGAGCTGATTGCTGGACAGACAGCTGGAAGGTAGAGGATACACACTGGTACCAATATACGTACATGGCGCTGTCCACTGGACATCCTGCTACAGGGGAATATAGAATTTGTCCTCTGCTTCTCAATTTGGTGGATCAACAAGGTAAAACATACCTACACCTATGAGAAATTGGTGTTTAGGATGTAAACAAGTAGTGTTTAGATCATAGTATATCAAACACATAGCAGATGGCAGCTCTGTGGTCGACTGTAGTTTATACAACCACTCAAACACTATTGTGGATCTAAAAGTGCTTAAAGCTGAGTTAAACATCTTAAATTGCATGGGATACAAAAGGATAATAATATGCATTGCAGGATTCAACTGTTGAATGCTACATCACTATGATTACGATGCAATAAAGATACATTGGCTACATAGACACCTCTTTTAAGAACTCTAAGAATGGATAGAGCATTATTTTCCTTGAAGGTCTGTTGTATTGCCTCAAGGTTGTGTCTATGCTAAAGTACAGGCCTATGTGAAATAGTGAGGCATATATTGCCCTAAGGGGGGGCTGCTAGAAGTCTCTTCAAGACACTATATGGAAATAAAATTACATATTTATTCAAATATAAATATCTAAACATAATGATAACCTACACCTCTAGACTCACCACTTTTATCCTTAAACAATCACCAAATAAAATGCTAAATTCTTGAATTCTAAACACTTCATTCTCCTAAACACATTGATTTAAACACATTAATTTCTAAGCATTGGGCTAAACATATTATTAGTCTAAACATATTTAGGAACATATTGTGTGGATAAATACGGGGCAGGATGTGTTTAGAATTGTGTTTAGGATCTAAACACCTTTTTTACAGTGTACGCGAGGGCTGTTTGTACCAGATTTGGCCATGGGGGAGGGGGGGATAACAGAAATTGATGTAGACTACTTTTCGAAGTAGAATATGACAGCCCACGTTAGAAAATCAGATGTTTTGTGAAAACCTTCCGTATTTGGAATGTAAAAAGAACATTATAAGCCAAAATTGATGTCGTTGAAACATGATTTTCCTTCCAGATAGAAAATTTAAGAATTCAATTGATCAAAGACTATGACCAAATATTTGAAAAAGTTTGGATATTTGATAATTAGCATAACTATGCTGATAGATCGTGATATCTCGAAAACAAAAATAAGATAGCGCTTATTTGCATTTGAGCTTGGCCAGGACCCCCACATTTTCTAGGAGGCCGTTCTCAAAAACTAGAATGGTTATCTGCTTATGAAATATATCACTGGAAAGCTCATGACCTCGATTCTATAATCTTTGCTTGGAGATCCCTTTTCCCTTGGTTGTGCACGAATATTTTACATTGGGATCTCTAGAGAAATAATTATTGAGGGTTGATTTTCTATGTTAGCTTAGTAAACGGGCTTGGAGGAACATAACACCATGTATTTACTTTAACCATGAGATATTAAACAACAACAGAACCGTAGGTCCACTCAGGGCATGTGAAAATAAACATTATTCCTCCAAACGATAGTAGGACCATCGTATATGGACCAAATACGGGCCTACTTTGATATGAAATTCAATAACGTTTAAATTCATGTGAAACCCCAGCATATAATGTTCATGTTATTCCCATTGTGGTATATATTGGGTACCTTCCTGGCCTATAATAATTCACAGGTATCAGAATACAATATATTATTCTGTTCCACTTGGCACGTTTAGGAGGCAGATTGCGTTGTACACTTTATAGCCCTGGACATGGTTGCTTCACGCCCTAAATACCAGACATCATGCAAGCTACTGGAAAGAAAGATGATATATTACAATTACACATGTTTGTTTATACACATGCTGAATATTAAGTGTTTCAAATGCACAGTTTTGTCCCTTGCGACACTTTATAACCCTATTTCGAGAAGCATTGTTACTATGGTTAAATCATTTAAGTAACTTACGTTATTACATGATTAAATGTTTGGCTAGGTATTATAGCGTGGTAGAAGTTGGAATGTGGAAGTCTGGATGGTGGAATGAAATGTCCCTAGTGGACATTATCATTAATTAGATTTAATTTACCATTCCTAATTCACGCATAAAAGTTGAAAACACAATTTTATATCAAAGAGACCATTCAAACCAACATAGACACTTGTAAATCATATACCTAGACTTATTCAATTTTCCTCAATTTAGATATTGCTTATATAATACACATACTTTAACACTTAGTTTTTTGCCACAACTAGAAACATCTAATGATAGTACGGAGTCAGCCAGTCATGGCCCATCCCAGTCCTCCTTACCACAAGACACCGGAAACGTCCATCCATGTAGCAGGTTGTATCAGCCGCGTCAAGATTCTAGAAAATAGCATCAGATGGAGAATTCCAGATTCAGGCTTGAACAGAATACATTATTCTGTGCTGAATAGCATAGTCTCTACCTTGAACACTGAAAATGAAACTATAAGGTGAACTGCGATGTTAAAGAAACCATTTCTTATCTTCCGGAGTGGAGGACGAGGAGAGCACTGCGCTCAGGACACAGTTTTTTTTATCTTACCCCATATGCAATAATTGATTATTCTAGAAATTGTATTACCTCTAAATATACTCCTATTACCCTAGATTACTAGCCAAAAGGGAGTTGCTGTCAAGGGCACCTGCCTATGATAACGATAGCTACTCTGGCAATAGAGTACAGACAATTATCATATATCAATGCTTTGTCGACAGTTATCATACGGTAACATCGGTATGGCGGCCCAACCCCTCTATACCCTTAAGGAGTTCTGGGGAAATATGTATAATCATAACAAAATGGTCTGCACCACCCCCATAGAGCTTACCACATCATGCATCATCTATGTGTCACCTCACCCTTACATTACATACTACAAGTTTGAAAAATGTCACAATTAGCATGAGCAGTAATTCATATATTACCCCCTGGCCATCAGCAACTCCTATGGGTGTTCACATGCTTCACTCAAAGGCCTAGACCTTCAATTGGCCTCCCTGTCAGAAGCTCTATCTAGGCGGGTAGAGACATTCCCTCCTTTTCCTTACTATGCCATATGTCCTAGATTCAATTGCTGCAAGTAGGTGTGATTGTAAAGAGCTTCTGAATTCACTGGGGGGAGCCCCCATGGTATTTCTCATACTCTGGCTCCCTGTCACTGCAGACAGCATGGGCATCCATCTCCTTGACTGAGCTATGTAGGTGTAGGTTAACCCTTAAAGGTCCGAGTAGTGCTTTAATGTGCCATGCCCTTTGAATTTAGGATGCATTAATGCAGCCCTGGCGAGCCAACTCCCAAAGGGTGCAGACATGCATAATGCAGACCCTACTGAAGTGTAACAACCTGGTTAGATTGGCATGAATGCAGCACTGGTGAATAGTGCTCCAAGGCTGCGTCCATGCATCATGACTACAAAGGGCATAGTGCATTAAAGCACTATATATGCGACCCATAAGGGGTTGATGGGTAGGTTGGGGGAGGGCATAGACAGAGAAGGCCACGTACTCATCACCAGTACCCAAGTACCAGCATCCCCATCCCTGTAGAAGAGCACACCTTATACACATGCCTATTAAAGGCCTGAGGTGGTGGGGGTGGGCGCCTCAGCAAACATATCTTCCCCCTGAGGGTGTCTTCAGGCTTTACCTCGGCCCACTGACAGGTGCTAAGAGAGGTGCTGGAGGGCCTACAGGAGGAGGTGTTGTCAGGCAGGTGTGTGGGGAGAGGGAAGATTGGTATTTAAACATTTGTAGGTATTTGGTAGGTGGGGTAGCCTTCTTCATCGATTGCCCTGCTCGCTGCCATCATCTACCCCTAAAAAATATAAGCGCTTCTTCCTCCGTGCTTCTTCCTCTTCTTCTGTCTTTGCCTTTTTTTCTTTTGCTGTATTGTCTCCATTTCTTTGTTTTCAGTTCTTTCTTATCTTCTTGTTCTTGTCCTTGTTTTCCTGTTATGTATGCCCTTACAATGTTTTAGTTAATGTCCTTATATCGTCTTCTTGTTATCTTCCTCTCCTATACTCTTGTCTTCATGTATATAATCTATATAGGAGAGACTTCGGTTTTTATTTCAATATGGTAGATTACATCATTCTAATTTTAGAAGAGCAGTCCTACAGCTATTAGTTTAATTCAGAAGATACTAAGACAAAGCCATTTGAATTCTAAAAGATGCATATCATATATGTGCTAGCTATGATATGACTTCCATTCAGCCTGTGCTCAAGGATCACGATATAATATTATGGTGCCAGTTGAAGTGTGTATGTATACATAGATATGTGTGACTGTACATAATATGTGTGTGGGAGGGTTAGTCTGTGAGTGTAAGTATGTCTACATACAGCTATATGTATATATGGACCTGTGCTTACACACGAGAGGTGACCTAGTGTACTGTTTTGTTGCATTCCATTACAAATGCCCTGGATATTAGGCACTGATACTGCAATCTCAGTATATCATGCAACAGTATGCAATGACATTGTCAACAATATGCTTATTCTGAAGATGTCATTATGTTACTTTTACTCTAATCTAGGCCACCGTTTATAAATACATACCTCAGTCAATGGTGCAATAACCTATACTTTGCAACCAGATAAAGTCGCCAATTTTAGAGGCGACTCAGGGTTAATGCTGATAAATAACCCAAGATTTGGGCGCATCCATCAACTGGGTAATTTCAGTGGCAAACTTTATATTTGCAAGGTAATGAGGTTTATATTGAGGATCTAGGTGTGCCATGACAGGCCACGCCTTTAATAGGTGGGTTTCTCTACTCTAATTCCACCATCCTTATCAGAAGATCTCCCCTTGTGGTCTCTTTCTTTGGCAAATTTCATGGTCCGGAACAGTGAGGGCATAGAGGGGTCTGTATTTATATATTGCAAGTGACTTTCTGTCAAGAACATTGCATTTTATACATATTATGTAAACACACTGCCCAAGTGTGTCCACTAGCCACCGACATGGCCAGGTCCCTTGCTGTTTGCACATCGATCCCCTTGTGTGGGTCTAGATTAACGGGTACATGTTATTTTACCAATCAGAAAGGCCTTTTTTTCTTTAACCCTTTTATATTCGTTGGGATTGCACTGAAAAGGGTCTATATGATGGGATTTTCTAAACCAATAAAAGTGATCAAGTTCAACTAAACCGTCGCAAGTACCTCGTCTGTGCTGCATTCATGTAGCATGCCGAGCCTACAGAGCTGGATACACTCCCGAATGGACGTGGACGCCATGGTGCACTATAACCCAAGAAAGGGACTATTGAATTAGGCTTGTTTTCTCTGTGAAATAACATGTAAAAACAACTCAAATGGCACAAAATATTTCCCGATGAAGAGCTAGACACATACACATGAGAATAAATGTTTACAATCAGGGAAATTGTTCATTCTTTTACTTGTACAGTGCAGGCTCATGACAATATTGGTTAAAACCCTTTATTGCACACTAGAAGTATAGGTAATATCATCAAAACTTCCCCAAAATGCTGCTTTTAAGCAATTTTTGAATGTTTTGATCTCACTTTGAGGAAGGGCTCACATTTGCATTTCTTTAACCAGAATGTTCTAAATGGTATCATTGTGAAGAAAAAATTGTTCCCTCATTTATTTGATGACTAATTCCATCTTTGACAGTGTATTTCAATGTCTATAGGTGCTAATGCAAATCAAAGTCAACAAAAATACAACATTTCAGAAATGTTTCTAGGGTATTTACAAATTTCACAACAACCTACATTTCTCCAGAGAAACATGACATTGTCATTACCTTAAACTACAGAGTCTCGGCTAAAAAACGTTTTTTACATGAAGATGATGCGACTACTAGTGCCAAAGTAGTGGATCATGACGTAAAATGCAAAAGGGCAAACATAGTTTGGCTGTCCCTTTCTTGGTACCACGGACTAATACAGTGCTGGCGAGTTACTCGGTGATGCTGCATTGGTGCATCATTTAGACAAATGTACATGGAGCCGTGGACATGCATGTCGTCCTTAAAGGGGAAGGAAATGATATGAATAAGACAACATCTCATTTCTGATACCAGCTCAACACCCCGGTCACTTCCGCACACACACTTATCGCTACTTTCTTCTTCTGATGCTTATAAATGTAGGCTTGGTCGTCTCCTGCTTATGTAGGCATTATGTTATGGGAAAAGTAGTCACGCTTTAGTTACTCACCCAGTTTCAGCTGTATACAGTAGTGTAGTTGCTAGACTTTTATCGTGAGATGATGTAACCAGTCAGATTCATCAGAAACAATGCCAGCTCAGACAGGCTATAATGAACAGTGCCAGCCTAAACGCATCATTATCAACAGTGCCAGCCTAAACGCATCAGTATCAACAGTGCCAGCCTAAACGCATCATTATCAACAGTGCCAGCCTAAACGCATCAGTATCAACAGTGCCAGCCTATACACTTCATTATCAACAGTGCCAGCCTAAACACTTCATCATCAACCGTGCCAGCCCAAACACTTCATCATTCTAGCTAAAAACACCTAATTACAACCATGCCAGTCGAAAATGCTTCGATCCATGCACCACTAACAGACTAGGAGTTCCCCTAGATACTTCTGCGTTCTATAGTATCTGCTTATTTACTTGTCTGTTTCATTGTACTTCACCTCTGCATTGTGTTGACATTCTTTTCAAATGAACTGAACATTTTTACTATTTGGACCTTACAATGGAGGTAGCGAAAGATTGATTATTGAGGCTGTGGGTTGGACAGACTCTTGGACCACCATCAAGAGTAAGTGACTACAACGTTGTCTACAATAAAAGAATAAAGCTCTTGGGGCTTTAATGGGAAACGACATACTGTCTTGACTTGTTCCAAAAGCATTGCTACAGAGATGAAGTAGTGGTTTTGGTATAGTACCTTACGAGGTAGAGGAGTTGTCTGTTGTAAATGGCTTATTTGTGCTAGGTTGAAAGGATCTCTTTTACAAGCCAAACCACATGAACTACGGCGGAAGGGGGGAAGAAAAGCAATTCCATAGCCAAACCACACGAGTACAAGGTTCCGGCTTGCGCACACATCTGAATGTATTATGCAATAGAAACAGAATAAAAACAAAATTAATTAAAATAAATATATAAGTGTGTAGCACCGGGACAGACGCCTTAATCATACTGGAGGCAAGCAGGTAACAAACTGTATACATACCATGGAGTATGGATTCCCGGTGTCAATTCTCTGGGACGCCCCTTCCTGTGGTAGAACCACTTTCATGTGAGAGTGGTTCTAGCGACAATGACGCTGGCTTTTCTGTGTATGTAGGGTAAAAGCCCAAGGGGGTAGATGTCCCAAGGGGGTAGATGTCCCAAAGGGGTGGATGTCCTAATAAGGGGGTAAATGTCCACGGGGTAAAAGTCCTAGGAGGTAGATGTCCAGAGGGTTAAAGGCCGGGGATAGGTGTCCGGGGGGTAGATGTCCGGGGGGTCCTAGAACCGGTAGAATATATGATAGACACAAATCCATGACAGTGCAATACATTCAAATCGTTCTTCACGAGTTGAAGCTGACTTGTATCAAATGAAGCTGTTAGCCGAATGTAACACGACCGACGGGAATATCATGCTAGGTGAGTTTCTGTATTAATCCCATTCTTTTTACAGTCTATTAACGTTTGAATTACTTTTGCCTCATGACGTCATATGACATGGCATACGGCCACACCTTATGGCATAGGCCATAAGATTAAAGATTGCACCATATTAGCACAATATCTTATTCTTCAAGCATAAGAATTTTGGCCATATCTTATGCTTCAACCATAGACAGGGACTCCCCTGTATCCCCAGGGGATGCTTTGTAAGAAGCCATCATGCTTGATCATCCCCCAGTCCCCCAGGGGATGCTTCATTAAGATACCAACTACACTGGATACCTGCCCAATGGTTAGGGTAGGGGTTAGGGTTAGCTTAGTTCTTTCTGATTACAGTTAGGAAAAGGCATAGGGTTAGCTATCTATCTGGGGGACCAGGGGAGTCCCTGTCTTTGCATGAAGAAGAAGATATCCCCTGTAATATTATTCTTCAAGCATAAGATATTGTGCTAATTCTATCAGGCATGACTGTAATACAGCTGAGTATGCGTGTGGGTACGGTGTGCAGACATGGCCTGCTGAACCACACAAAAAGTGCACAACACTTCCTGGAGGTCAGCTGATGGCATGAGCCGTGTTCCGGGTGGCTGCAGGTGGGGAGAAGGGAACTTATTTATAACATATTTACAAGTTACAACGTAGAAAGAAGCCTATTTGTCAGCCATTCCATCCATACCGGTAATATATGGTCTATATCATAAATTGCTTCAATGGTATGTGTGTATACATAAAATTAATTTTGATTTTAAACATTTGTTGCAAGAATCTACCTAAAATAAGGTGTTCTTCCACTTACATAGTGTCGTGTTTTATACATATAGACAAAGGTTCACGAGTATAGTTCCTCACTGAAGGTTAATTGACGAGGTGCAGCTGAGTGAAATAACCCTCAGTTGGGAACAATACGAGTGCTCCTTTGTGTTTATTTCACGTCATTCACAATAATAATTTTGTCAAAATTTCACTTCATTGATCTGAGCTATTTTATAATGACTAGGTGATCAATTATGATGATTTGACAGGCCGTGAAATATGGGCGAGGGTTATGTCATGAGGGTGGGGGTGAAATACAGTGTTCGTTGGTTAAATCAATAGGACTGCCAGGCCGTATTCACCATGAAATAAATTCACATCATTACACCCCATCCATCCCCAACCACCATCCCCTCTTCTCTAGCATTGCCTTCCTCTCTTAATACCTCTATTAATTTTAGTGCATGTCTCTCCCCTTGCTCCTCAATCCCTCCCTCCATATACCATTTTCACTTCTACCCACTCCTTCTACAATCTACCCCACCCCACCCCACCCCCACAACCACCACCCTAAGGAGCATCCTCCAGCCCATCCCCATCGACCTAGCTGCAGCCCTAGCTGGCCGCCTGACTGCACACCTGGGCGGCTTACCTACCTACCTCCTGTACCTGGGTCTGTGAGGGGTGAGGAGTAGGGGCAGGAGGGGCGGCCTGGCAGGCACCCCCACGCCCCCACACGGGGGTGGGAGGTACTGTGGAGGTGTGGGGTGGCGTCGTACACCTGGAACCATCAGTAGGTAGTGTGAGGCGGCGTAGACAGGTGTGTGGTGGTGTACCCAGCAACATGACGTCCACACAGGTGGGTGACACTTTACTACTCCTCCACGGTGCTTAATGTATGGGGTGTTTTTCCTCCTGGGTGCTACATCATTAGGATGGAAACCCTGGGAGCAGCCTGCTAATATTTGTCAAGGTGTTGTGGCTCATATGAATGGACTGTCATTTACGATTTAGGCAGTGAACACGTATTATATGTGTATGATAGTAGACATGGGGCACCTCATACCTTAAGATAGGATTATCTTATATAGGCCATGTCTATATCTTGTGCAATAACAGGATGTATAAAATGACATCAGGAATCCAAAATATTATATTTCACTACCTTACTACTTCCCTGTCTATGTTTATAAACATAGAATATTACAGAGGGATTAGCATCAATTTGTGTACACATGAATAAATGTAATCCATTCACTATAGTCTGGAGGTACCCTCTGTGATTGTGTGTGTATATATATAATTATATGGGTCTAACACTTGTTAACGGTGGGACCACATCTAAAGGTATTATGTCTTTACATATAAACATGTACAGACACACACGTGGATCGTGTTGGTAACAGACTTGGAACCCTCCCACCTGGGTGGCTACCAGTCACAGCCTGGTACTGACTTGCCTTCAGGCCCAGCAGCAGGTGTGTCCAACGGGGCATGCTATCTACATACTATCTCTTAGGCTATGTCTTTAATACCTATTGTATGCATCAAACAGGCTTTCTTAAGCTTGCCTAATAGCTATAGTGATAATCAACTGTGACATGGAACCAGAATAGAGTATAGAAACTTTAAATATGGTGGTTTATAAAACATAAAATTGAACACGGTATTGAAAGTCTAAGTTAGTAACATAGAAATACCATAGTGAAAGTATAGTCTTGGCACAGACAACTAAATCAGATCTGTCATGTTTTTTATATACAAGGAGGCCGACTTAATCCTGACAGTATTCTCACAGGACAAGGAATGAGTTATCCAAAAAGTTATCCAAACCAGAAAGGCAGGTTTGATCCATTGCCACTGATTGATTAGCTTTGGCAGGGGGTAGTAGGCAAGTGGACAGCTATAGGGGTGAATGTTATGAATATACATTGATCTTCTTGGTATTTTGTTGATGTTTGATGAAAGCAGACGACATTTCAGTAGAATTAGAGATCTAGACTATGTTTATAAATATCTTTATGCATCACGCTGTGAGGGGTAGGTGACTAAAGGGGCGAGAGACAGGATGTTTATGGGGTGATGTCAGAATAGAGGGGACACAAAGGAAAGGGAAGTAGTTTAGACTATATGGTAGGGGGGTGATATACAAAGTCTGATTACTGAGGTTGTTTTGTATGGGGGGGAGGAGGGAAGCAATGTAAATGTAATCAATAGTCAGTGACTATCAGTGAGATGATTCTAAGACAGAGTTGTTTTTCCTTTTTATTACTTGTACATATATATGTAGGTGAGTGAGTGAGTGGGGGGGGGGGGGGGGGGCAATTACAGCTCACAGAAAGTGAGTTCAGTGGAGGATATAAGTTGTGTTCTAAGTGCATGGGTGGGGAGGAGAATAGGGATGGGGGGTATAAAGGAAGAGGGGGTGTACAACCACTATCTGTGTCATAACCGCTATCTGTGTCAATAACATATAGAGGTTGACCATGCAACCGCTATCTGTGTCAAAAAAACGTTATCTGTGTTAAATTATGTGTATCAACAAGTTGTTATCTGTATCAAACATACCCTAACACTAAGTGTGTCAAAATTTAAAAAAACAGCTAATTTGGCCGGAAAAGTATAAGAAATCTTGAAGATGCCAATTTCCCCAAAATAATGTTCGATTTGGTCAGAAAATCGCGTACATAAAGGGTAAAAATTGTGAAAAGGAAAATTTCTTGAAAATGACCAATTTTACAAGAAAGGCATCAAAGAGCCATTTGTTGTTGTAGACAATGCCGTTTTTTTGTTATCAAAAGTTAAAATAGCCAAAGTATTGCCTTTGATGTATTTTATATAGCCTTGACACAGATAGCGGTTTCTCTACCAACCGCTATCTGTAGTAACACCACTATATCTGTATCAACCATGCCATTGCATAGGGTAAGTTAGACAGGCAATGCAGGAAAGGTTAGGTAAAGTCACAATACTCTCAGAAAATTGATAGCCATTTTGAAAGAAATGGAGTTTCCTGAAAAATTCATTGAAAAATGTCGAAGTCACAAAAATATTAAATTCAATGTTCTTCTTTTTTTTTTAAGAAAAACTGGCCTTTTGCAACTTTTCATTTCTCTTACCAAATTGGCCTCTTTTCGTAAAAATTTGACTTTTTTGTGTGTCTCACCATTTCCCCTGGTAAATTAGCACTTGTAAGAAAAATTGAAAATCTTTTTTTGATAATTTCTTTCATTCTGTGGAATTCAAATCGAAATTTGATTCAAATGTCACCAGAATGGCCACTTTGGCAAGAAAATGTCAAGTTAAGGATTCAAAATCGGACAAAATTGTTGTTTATATTGGGTCAAAAGCGATTTTGGTATCAAATCGGTTTGGGAATCAAAAGGTTCCAATTATTCTTAAATGTATGCCACATGATACAGATAGCGTTTTTTGACACAGATAGCGGTTGGATGTCCCTATACACACTGGGACAGAATTTGTCACAGATAGCATTGGTTACTACAGATAGCGGTTGGATGGGTACTACAGATAGCGTTTTTTTGACACAGATAGAGGTTGCATGGTCAACCTCTATATGTTATTAACACAGATAGCGGTTATGACACAGATAGTGGTTGTACACCGGGTGCTCAGTGGTTAAGGAAGTGGCTTTTGGGTGTAAGGCATATGGATCTATGGGTTTATATCAATATATCTGATATTACTAGCCGTAGGCCATGCAAGATGGGATAATGTGGTGGCTGTCAATAGGGGCCTATAGGATGAAATCTGTATACCACTAATGGTACCACTGCTTGATATAATCATATTTGCCTCGTTGACTCCATGATATAATAATAGGTTTAAAAAACTCCGGATGTGATAGGACACTTATGTTGTACATTAAAGTAATCCGACCTTTGACCTTCCCATTATTCTGTGCACCCTACGATCTATTGACCTAACAGTTAGTACAGTGTCTTAACCGTGCGAGGGTGGGAAGATCTACAATGTAGCCCAGTGGAGGGAATGGGGGGGGGGGGGGTCAGTAATAGCGTAGGGAATTCGTTTGATACTGTGTTGGGCTACACCTTAAAATATCCCCAGATGGGAGCAGTTAACCACTTACTTGTCGCATAGTGCTTTAATGCAGTATGGCACGAATGCAGCTCTGGCGAATAACTCGCCACATGCAACTATGTATCACACCGACAAAATGTCTTAACATGTTAAAGCACTCTGCGGCCATTAAATGGCTAAATGCTCCCAACTGTGGATATAAGATGTAATAGCCTGGTTGAAAAGTGGAACTGCCAAGGTTATTGATAACATACCTGGTATCAATGAGTCATTGGGGTTGTCGTATAATCGCCTATATTAACAGGTGTCCATTTGGTATGAAAGTCAATATCAATTCAGGGTCGCCAGAATCTATACCAAGTCACAGTAATATCCAAACATAAGCAGATGGGGTGTCAACCCATGAAAGACAGCATGTCTTTGATACACTCCCGAAGGATCAACATGATGCATCAATACAATGAGCTGCTTGCCAATACGCCAATGATGCATCATGCTGACAAATGAACCTTGAGGCTTGAACACAGCATGCATAGTGATGATCATGCTGTCCTTAGAGGGTTAACCGGTATCAGCATCCAACACATGTGCTCACACCTGCCTGGGTCATGGTTGTGTTCACGGTTGATGCGGAGTCAATTAGGCGTGCTGAGTGATTAGCTCTATTCCTTACTTGATCTCTAATTAGTCTAGTCATTACCTGTTCTACCCGTGTGTGATTCATTAGAGGATCGAAAGGGGTGGGAAGTGATGTATGGGGTTGTGCACAATATGGGGATGGTAGGGTCTTGGGATGTGTGTGTATAAGGAAGAGGAGGAATCGAGTGTAGTGTAGCACCGAGAGTTTCTCCAGTGGTCAACAACGTTATTGGGGAACCTACAATAATAGAACCTAAAAAAAAATTAAAAAAATTCACTTAGATAATGCCACTGGAGGGACAATTGTCTTGTGTATCTCATTTTGAATTTTATTTACAGTCAAAGTGATGGCAACGCATGTACTAGTTAGTGAAGCAATTATCTATTCATTATTGAAAGATCACGTCCTTGACATATATGGAATTATACTGATGGGTGATGTATGAAGAATGTAATATGGATGGGGGTAGAGTGAGGTGCCTGGAGAAGGATTATGTAAAGGGCAGAGTAGTAGATGTGTATATAAAGGACACACTGGAGAAGTGTGTTATAGAGTAGGGGTGTACATATAAGTAGGGTTGGGCATAGAGCTGTAAACCTAGGATACCCACGATAACATAGAGGTAAAGTTGGGTGCAGGTTGATTGGTGTTTGGCATTTTATACAAGTAGAATTGATCTGCCAGTTGATGCCGACAGGTGTGGGAAAATACTTTGATGTTGAACCTGTGCAAAGGAAGCCACCTTAATTAGTAAAACACAGGGGGTTACACCAGCCAACCCTGTAACCCCAACCCTCAGCCTCCCCCAGCCCCGACCCCCACCCTCACCCAGCCCCCCCCCCCCCCCCAGCTGCAGGCCCATATCTAGCCCACAGACAGGACTCAAGCTAGACTCCTGCGCTGAATGTCAAGGTGGGGTTTGATTCATTGGGTACATTACTTATTCCAAACACACATGTTTTACCACCTGAATTCCACTCTACTGGGGGTCTACAGGTAGCATCACATAACCTGTCTTTACCTGGTTCACCCCCCCCCCTCACCCACCCACCTCCAGACACACATACACATCTCCCGTTTACTCACTAGCATATCTTTGGATGAAGGTATGTATAGAGTACCAAGGAATGTCCCCCCTTTGGAATGAATGTCTGTCGTTGCTGGAACGGCCGATAACATCCGACTTTATCGGTGCAATTGCAGCTCCGTTTTTACCTACCCCGAGGAACATGTTAGATTTATGATTATCTTATTTTATCTTAAAGTTCTATAGGGTGGTAAACTGATGGCATCCAAACACACCCAGATCACAAGAACAGGACTCTGAAGTTGGGCTAGGGAATATCGGTTCTGGGGGAGGTGATAGAACTATGGTCATGTGTCAAGAAAGGGTGACATTCCTGAATAGAGTTGTGTTTACATTACTTTAGAATATTGCACGTAATTTGTATTGCAATTTCCACAGATGCAAACATCAGTGTCAGGATATTAATCTGATTTTAATTAGATATTTGCATTATTGCATGTCAAACCTCAGAAAGGTGGGAACATTTCACACAAAAAAAAAACTTTCCCAAATTACCCTTTCTTGCTGCCATTGGGCCTATCGATAGTGACTATAGATAGGAGAGTGTGGGGCTCCCGTTGAGAGGGCGTGGGGAGGGCGTGCTGTGCAGAACACGATCAAAGCACTTTTTTTTCAATGGTCTCCGCACCCTGAATGGTTATGGCCAATGGGGAGCCAAAAAGTAAAAAAGCTGTGTGTTTTGGAAGAATCTAGTTCTGATTATACTGTTATCTTAATTACAACCCTAACCACGTTCCATATTATTGAAAGGTAGGATAATTATTGGATTTACCCATAACATTTTGATGGTTATGAATCAGATATCGCCTACAAAATTATTGTATGGTGTTTTTTAAAGTTTGGCGTCCCATAACAACAGCAGGACCACAAAATGTCCGTGCCGCCAAAACACAGCAATCGGCCAGTACGTCGTGACTGAGGAAGTGGTTTGTTTTATTCATTTATCTTTTTAAAATGTTTCATTTTGATCCGTGACATTCATCACTTTCCTTCTGCCCTGGTGCAAGCTGTATTCACACACCTTGACGGCTAATTGGACATAACAAGAGAAAACTGTAACAAAAAGAAACAAAAATACGGTGGACTAAAAACTACCATTTTAAGGGCAAAGAGGAAATAGTGAGTGGAAGCACCAATTTAATAAGGTCTGCCATTGTGAGGGGTAGTAGTAGGGTGGTCCTGGTGAGACTAGGGTATTTATTGTGCTCAAGTTTTATTTGCTTTTCGGTTGATCCTATCTCTACCTGTTCTTCCATATGGCTTGAGTTCAATCCTTGGAGTGTATCTAGGCCGATGAACAGATATGACAATACAGCATTGCCTATGCTATCTCAGACTGAATTGGAAACATTTCCAATTGGAATGGTTGGACAGATGCACTGATACTATAAGACCCTCTCTGGCTTGGCTCTCTAGATGGGTATTTTGGCACGGAATCCTGTCGTTCCAGTACATTACCTGTTCAAAGCACATAGTCACAGAACTAGTCCAACTACACTATACAACAGGGAGGTTGATATCGGGCTTTTGTCGTCATGTGGGTTCAACTCTCCGAACTGAAGTCCCAACAACCAACTATGAAAGATATGTGGTAGATAGATGGTCCAAGTTAGTAGCTGTATACGTGTTATAAGCCAAGAACTGGGTGATTGTCCAAGCCCAAGGCACCAGTCAATCAACATTATACTTAAACGTTTAGGCCCACTCACTGATTGGTTTATGATTGGTTGGCCATTGATTTGCATGCAATATAATTGTCTGATTTTATGATGGCTGTGAGGTCAGAGAGGACAGTGCTGCAGACTGTGCTATAAGTGAGATATACTACTGCCACAGTCATGACTGTATACATTATAGTGGCCTCAGCTAAGGCTGCGCATATTCGCCTCTTGACTCTTGACGCTTGACCAGCCTTGCCTCAAGCTAAAATAATGCATACTGGGCTGTGGTTGGTTTACATCTCGGCAATAGGCCTGTGTCCACAGGCCGTTTGTCGTCATACAAAACTTGAATTTGAATACAAATATGAAATATATGTTTTGTCTCCCTGTGGACACAGTTGGACGACAAAATTCTCAAATACAAAAGTGGAATAGCAATTTGGGGGTGCCACAAGTGGACGACAAAAGTGAGAATTTAGAAATCTAACATGTTTGATTTTTAGTGCAGAAATTGGGCAATGTGCTCTTTATTCTATTATAATAACTTGTCCATGTTTACCCTGGGCAGTCTGGGCAGCAATTTATAATGCCTAGTGGACACAGTATACCTGTAGTTAAAGCAGAATATATCTACAAAATATATGCCCAGATATGTACATATTGCTGGACGTCAAAATGGCTATATATTCCACTTTCCTTGTCGTATAGTGGACACAGGCCTAATATGCAATGTTTTAGTTGGCTATTGTGGAGTTTGTCGAATGTCACATTTGACTATTACATCTATATGGAATAACAAAACCCATTAGTTCTTACACAAGGCTATGCAGCAACCCCAATATGTTGAAAGACAGGGGACTCGTCTGTAGCCAAATCCTTAATTAGTGTTTGGTCTGACCCAGAAAATCCCAGGACAGCTGAATAGCAATATACAGCAAATAAGTGGGGTGTTTGGTCCTTATATAGTTATGTATCCTTAGTTAGGATATGTGAAGCTGGGTCTATAACATGCGGCGTAGATTATTTGGTGTTCTTAAACCTATGTGTGAGCATTGTATGTTCTTGTGTGACCCCAGAACAACATCAACAGAATATCATGGGACATTATTATAGAACGTAGTACACATGTTATGTATGCAATGTCACTGCAATGTGCGAATGAATACTTGTTCCATGACTCAAACATGACACCTTTCTAGAACACTGAAGATTTTACTCCACATACCAGACCCCAATACAGATTTGCCAGTCAGTGTCACTACATACCCTATAGCACCCTACCCCACATAGAGGTCTATGTTATGGTGGCTATTGCCTGTCTATAGACCACAGTCAGCAGATTATTTCAATATTGTGATCCAGCCCCCCTTGGTGTCTACCCACCGCACACCTACAGACTTCAGACAGGGGTGGTGACCTGTATGTGTGAGTAAAGGATAAAGCTATATTACCCACAATGGGAGGTGGTGAGGAGATAGGCATGCAAGTGGGGTGAATGGGTATAGGGATGGAGGGGTGAAAATAGTGGTAGAGATAGTGTAGAGGTGGTGTTTAATGTTGGAGAGGTGGCTGGAATTTAAGATGTGTGTCGGAGGTGTGGAGTATAGATGGGGGTGGGGGAGAATCGTGTGTATGGGGGCTGATGATAGTGCATAGGGAGTGGGCTGTATGGGGTGAGGCGGTCGATTCAATGGAAGAAGGGTTGGCAAAGAGGGGAGGGGATTCAAATCTTTACATGTAAAATAGGGTCATTTGTATGTGAGGAAAGGATTTTAGATGAAATACAGACTACGCCATTTAGATGTAGGCTCTACATGTGTGGGTGGATGGTGGCCTACGTGTGGATAGCGTGTGGAAGGTTGGTACACTGGAGCGTATCATCCATGATTCTTGGATTGGGGATGATGGGGGATGGTGAGGGGCTATCGGATTCATTACAATCCTCAATATCAAAGTGTATCTTTGAGTGTTGCATTTGGGACCATCGTGGCATACCCCTTGAAAAGAGGTGACTTTCCTCAATTCTGAAGAATAAATTGGTTCTGGATCATCTCTGTTATTTGTTAGGCATTTTTGGTCAATTCTAACAGGGGGCAGTGGATTTTAGTACAAACGCTCTAACATTACTTTGGTCTTCCTCCCACCGAGGGAGTGGTCCAAATTTCGCCACCTGGGGTGAAACCTTTGGTCCCCCACCTCAAGTGGTCCAAATAGTTTTGATCTTCCATCCCCCTAATTAACCAACCCCACCACCTCAGTTGTAAAAAATACCACTCCACCACTCCCTTTAATAGATGGCAATAACAAGGCCCCCGTTGTGGGTCACAGAGTGGGAATAGAGCATGATGCTGTAGCCAACCTTCTGGCAGCATGACAGTAGGGAGAAAAAGGCCATATCACTCAGGGCGAAAATCTAAAATAAATACTTGTATTTCTTTACTAATCCCTGTCCACACACACACGGGTACGTACCAGGGCACAGTGCTCCCTGTCACTGTCAAGTACGGGTGTCACTGCACGTGTCACTGTCAAGGTCTAAGAGGCTTAGGAGAAACCATGGAAGGGAGGGGGGATACCATGGGGGTATGTGCTGATATATGGTCCCGTCTAGGAATTGACCAACTGGCAGATTAGGAGAACAGGCATGACAATTGTATGCTACATGAATGAAGCTGAGTTTTGCCGGGATTTTTTAACAACGGGGAGGGTGGAATTGGTGGATTGTAAGTGGGGGGCTTAAAATATTGGATCCCCTTGAGGGGAGGCAAAAGGAATGTTATCCCTTTGGACAAGAAACGTACAAAAGCATTTGCACAAAGATGCACCGACCCCTGTTTAAAAGACGCAAACCATCTTTAATACATAGTCCTATGGATACGCTATAGCAGGTGCTGGAGAAATTACATAAGAAAAAGCTGCTTTGAATATACATGTAATTACAAAATAATTGGGATTGTTTATAGCTAAGAAGCTGGCATATTAATGAGTGGAATGTCACATCAATCTTACCCTGGGAATTTTTCTATGGTAGTGTCTCACTCTATGAGAAGAGTGAGAGACGTGAGGTTAAGATGGGAGCTAAGGGATCAATTGCCTCAGTCTAAATGAAATGAGAAAATGAAGATAAATCTTCCTGGCAGACAACTGCATTAGGGGCTAGTTCCATATACTTGAATTCCATGATAGTGAGTTATCTCAGGCTGGAAATGCTCAAAAGAGGATGGGTGCTGATGGAGTACCCACACAGAGCTTTATGTGGACAGATCCTGGTATCTGTTGGAGAACCCATCCTCTGCTGAAAAGATTGGGGGGGGACGAAAAAAGATTAGCAATAATAAAAAATAATGAGCCTTATAATGGGGATCCTAGAAATATAGCAGGTGCTTAACCGGATAGTTAATAGCTAATAGTTCATGTGTAGGCCTATTAAATGAAGCTATAATATTAACGTTTTTTGTATTTTATTTGTACTAGAACCAATTAAACGCCAAAAAGCTGTTTTGAATGTTATTATTATATGACTGTTGACATTCAAGAAGCTGTCACACTAATGAGTGGAATGTCACATATATCTTAGCCGGAGAGCCTAGTTCCTATATAGCAGGTAGTTCAGAAGGTCAAAGAGTGAGAGAGGAGAGGTTGAAATGTGAGGTATGCCATGGAATTAATTATCGCATTCTAAGTGGAGATCTGCCAAAGAATGATGATAAAGCGCGTCCATGTACATGTATCTCCCCGCCAGATAAGTACATTTACTAGACTTGTTCCTTGTACCTTTATGCATGGTATTGGACTATGTCTGATTAAATGTCGATGCCAATGTATGGACAAGTTTTCCTTCCCTTCCATTGAGGCTGCAAATAGTAAAATTATCTGAAATATCTACTTTCTTTATTTTAATTTACACTGGAAAAATGTAGGGTCGACTTTGTTTTGCTATAGGGTCGGTCGGATGACTGTAAACAAAGCTTTATTTATTTTGCTTTGCTACTTCATGTGTGACAGTGTCCTACTGTGTAGCAATAGCAGCCATTTTAGCCTTATTGCTTTCATAATTATAGCACACGGTTGTGGTCTGGCTGCAAAATAAGATTTATAAGTCTAAGTTTATTGCACAATCACTCCAGGAACAGCCAAAAATAATTATTTCATTTCAAGAAAATAGGATGAATAAACCAGCCTGGCGGACAAATAACTAGTTTGAAGAAAAATTATTTTCTTAACGCTAGTAATATGTCCGCCAGGCGAGTTTATTTATCTTATTTTCTTGAAATGAGATAATTATTTTTGGCTGTGTGCATGGTCTTCCATGCGCCACTCGTATTGCAGTCATGGTTCACATGAGATTCCTTAGATCCATCCCTCCCCTGGCTGTCCCTCCAAATAATACTGCAGGCAGATAACACACCTGTGACAGAGGAGTGACCCGTGTCTTATCTCCTACAGGTGACAGATACCCTTGGGTCATACTCCATTGTAATGGTCCACTGTTAGCTTTGGCATTGTTATAAAGGAACATTACTCTCTCACAGAGTCCCAGCCAGTGGGGATACAAGCACAGTACCTGAATCATGTCATTATGATGGCGGGTGTGCAGTTGGTGTGGTATTTAGGTGATGTTCTATAGGCTGGTGGCCATCGCCCACGTGGTCACACCTTCTTAACAAAGGTGGCACCAGTTCTCAGGTATACAAGTTAAGGTCAGTCACACCATGGAGTAGAGACATGTATGGTCACACGCACCCAGTTTCAGCATGGACAGTGTATTTAAGGCTATTTCATGGCCTATGTTAATCTAACAGTGTCATGATATGCGAGGAACCAGTAGAGTTGTATTTTCTAATTATTTACCTGAAAGACTAAAACACAGCCCTTCTAAGTTGTTTCACAAGAAGATAATATTATAAGGGTTTTAAGGCCGACATAAGTTCTACCTCAGGGATATCTATTGTAACTCACATTGATGAATATAGTGTAATGAGACTATAACGATGAATTATATTGTAGTTAGACAGTTTAATTGTCAAGGGAGGTGGTTTGTTTAAATCACGCCAACCTGCAACGGCTTCTTGAACTTATTGTGTATTACAAGCTCCGTGTTTTCCAAACAAAGAGAAACCAGCATCTCACTTGTTAATAGTGAGTTATCACTGTAATTGATACAACTGCTATTTCTGTCCATTTTACAATTATACTGAAGCCTAGGGGGGCCTATGTTGTTGTCCACCAAAACATGTCAAGCAGGAAGATAATACTTTTTATGGAACATGCTCCTCCTTTCTCAGAAGCCCCAGTTTCAGAACTCATTATTACCCCGCTTTACAATAATACAAAAGTCCGTCGTGCCCCATTTATATTGACTACTTTCATTCACCACGCTTATATCTTTTCTCCTCCAATCTTACTTTAATGGGTATAGATTCGCTGCCCAGGCTAACCTTACATGTGTATTAAGAAGAGATAGATAGGCATGTATGTGCTAGAATGGGGGCAGGTGTTCACTCAAGTGTAACACCTAATGTATATATACACAGAGGAGACACAAACACCAGAAAAATACCTTGATTTGGCAAACTGTGGGGAATGCCTGTACATGTAATTGTAGATGGCTTGGTTTGGAAGAAATTCTTCACTATATTTTTTTCTTATTTCGGTACTCTTGTTTTCCCCTCAAATCCTACTGCCTGCTTCAGAATACTAATGCGTTGTAAGGGCAATGAAGTTAAACTCAAGTTAAATTTGGCTAGAGTAGACCTTTCTTTCTTAATGGTTGAGTAAGGCGCTAATGGAATGGCATTGCAAAGGTAACCTCTTCCAACAGTTTGAGTTATAGCTGATCCTTGTCATTTAAAAGTCACAGATATTTCAAAATGTAGAAATTCTTCTCAGTATCAATTACAAAACTACATCATGGGCAGCCTCATACAGTTCATTTCACTTTATAGATAATAAGACAGAAGCAGCTATTTACAATGGGAGATATTTGCAGTTATTGGTTCAAGAAGATAATCATAAGGGCTCATCATCATTGCATCATTTCATCTTACTTTTGTCTAGGCTAAAGACAGTTCATTATGTCACATTGCTTCAATGAAAATTGCCATGTGTACTGTCATCGCAAACACCATCCCTAATTCACTATACTAAGTTTCTTTAAAATAGCTACATATCTTGCATTAGCTATAACCTTTGTCCTAGATGTGTGTCCATTCATAGTTAGCTATTCTTCACCTTCTGTAAGCCCATAACACTGCAGCATGCACCCTTGCAGTGTCTGGTAGTACTGTAGCCGGCCCCAGTTGGGGTGGCACTAGGACAACTTTGACCCTAGTTGGGACAGGTGATCCAACCCACAGCTACTCTGCAAACCCAAGCCGACTCCTCACGGGCCACAGAATGAGTCGGTGAGATTAAGTAAACATCCACTTTACCTCCGGAGTAAACATAATCTGTCCTGGAGTGCTGAAGGTATGCAGGCGTGCCATCTTCAATGAGAGAGTAGGGACTATGGTTGGTCCGTTAGGGTTACCCAGGCTCCCTGAGTGGAATGAAGTAGAAAAACCCAGATAACCCCAATTTAGGAAATATAAGGGGTATCGGGTAATTTGGCTTAGAATCACTCCCACCATACACTTAATTTATTTTGTAACTATCCTGTCTTGGCTTTTGATGGTGGTCAGTTTCACCAATGGAGCCAGTGTCAATGGGAAAGATGCTCATGGGTGACAGTAGGGTGTAAGGGAAGGAGATAGGGGGGGGGAGTACTCAACTTTCACCCCCAACCCAGCCACACTCAGACCACAATGCCAACACACCTCTCCAAACCCAAACACTAGATGACACTCTAATGAATATATTATGTGTGCAGGGGATGGTGCAGGGTCACTATATGCAGAGGCCATGCACCTTTATTCTACTATTTTTTCCTCCGTGACCTGCTTCTTTTCTGTATACTAGTACGAAACATGTACTCCCTAAATTTTAAGGCGGATAGTACCCTAAAGCATTGATTTGATTACTTTACTAAAGATATTTAGGCGTATTGATAAGGTACCCTATTGGATTGAATTAGTACAATACGGTAAGCTAAAATTAGCTCGCCTCATTGGCATGCTGCCATCAGGACAATATCCTACCCATTAAGGGCCGCTGCTGCCATGGGGCAGCACCTGAAATAAGCCTGAAAAACCACTGCTGCCCAAGGGCAGCAACACTAACAAATGGCTGCGACCCCTGGAAAACAAATAGGCTAATATTACTGGAGCAATAAAACATTATTCTACATAGATACTCATGTTGCCTTGTCAACAAATGAAAGAATTGGTATCCAATATGTATTTAGGGACAAGGGCTACAGGTGATTGGCAAATTTTAGAGTTGATCACACACTAAAAAGTTTTTTTATCCTGGAGATGTTTGAAAAAAATTAGTTCTGAAGATTCCATACATTCCATTCCATTTCTACTGGAATACCAATTATTTTGATTAGATGTGTCAAGGTCAAGGTCACCCTTCTACAGAAATAGCGAGATTATTTATGGTGGGTAAATGTCCTCCGATGCCCTCTAATGCTCATTGGATGACTGACGTTATGGTGGAAACAAATATAATTAATGACATGAGTATAAACAGGGATGGATGTCTGGATGGGGATTATTCTATTTCAGGACTTCTAACAGTTTTTGTCTGAACATGTATGCTGGTCAACTTAAGGTCCTTATTTCACAAACGTAGTTTTGTCACGGACATAAGTCCTATCTCATGTTTCTGTTTCGAAAAGACAGAAGGTGTTTTGTGCTTCCTACCCCTCTGAATAAAGTGCAAAAAAGGAAACAGATCTTTTAAAATGTTAGTGAATGTAGAGGCATGATTCGTGAATAACTTCAAGGTGCTAACACAAAAGCACATCTATTCTCGATGTTCGTGGGGGTAAAGTATACAAAAACACACCCTATCCACCCAAGAGTCATGATAAAAATATTATGAATTGTCCAGCTCCTTTAGATGAGAAAGAAAGGAAATGTAAAGCATGAGACCACGCCACAGTTTAGGATGCTTTATTAATGGGAAATGGGTTAGAGTAGTGAAGTTTTTCGTATGTGCAGGCTGCCCCTCAGATCTTATTCTTGTTTTTAAGCTTTTAGATGAGGGAAAGGTACAATGTCTCTATTCACCAACATGCGAGGTGCATGATCATTTCCCGGTATCATTGGGATTACTTGAATTACATCCACCCCCAGCAGAGTTCCTCGGCACATCAGAGTACTACTAGAGTGACAACTGATGTATCGGATGGTAAAAGGTGGCAACTAGCTGATGGCATCTGGCGACACCTGATGACAACTGATGCCCTTTAATTAATAGCAGGATTAATAAGTGAAATAACCCTCAGTGGTTAACAATGTGAGTGCTCATTTGCATGCATTTCAATTTTAAGTTGAAAAGTGTATATAATAAGATATAAAATAAGGTATAAAATAGGATGTGAGATACTCATGACATCTCGTGACAACTGATAGTAACTGCTATGTTACACTTACTTGATAGCCAAATGCTTATGTGCATATTGGTGCAGCTAGGCATGCCAACCAAAAGACTGTCTGGGTGTTTATTTTCTATGATGCACCTATTGTCTCTGCAAGACAGTCACAATCATTCACAGAGAAAAGAAACAGCGTCAAAAGGGAGTCCAGGTTGTCTCCAGAATGACTCCCCTCCCTAGGAGAGCCCAGATCCTTATGTGACTCCCTTAGGTCAGTCAGGGAGCCACGTGACTCCCCTATGTGACTCCCTAAGGTCGGTCAGTGAGTCACCTAGGCTATCTTAGTCAGCCTGGACTACCCTAAACAGGGGAGTTATTCTGGAGGCAACCTGTACTCCCTTTTGACCCTGTTTCTTGTCTCTGTGTTCTCTCACCCTAAAGCTATGACACGTGTACCAATAAACCTACACTATTCAACATGAATTAGAATAAATGCAAAACATCCAGTCATCTGCACCAATGGTCCTTTACAGTGCACTTTCACACTGTAATGGACGACAGGAAACGTCACTCAAGCTATGGTATAACCAACGGTTTGCCGTTTATAACGGTTATCAGTCAATTGCAGTTGTTCTCCCCTGCTTTGGAAGGATAGGAGAAGCCCGTGCCATCCTCTTTAAAGTGGCATAATCATCGACCGTATCCCACTCACAATTCTAGTACTGTTCTAGTCTATTATAGTTAAGTGCGAGTGGTGAGAATGTCCCTTTAGGCTATCACAATAACACTCCACGCCATAGTTATTCTTGGTTTTGGGATATTATAATTGGAAGCTTCATTTGTATAGATTTTGCCTATACAGCATCGAATCCCAGAATAAGGACATATCTTTCGTTTATAGGAAGAATATCTAAAAGAAAATAAACCCATGCCTATCTTAGGATGTCAGATCATTGAGCCACATTAGGAAAGCCTTCAGGGCAGGCCTCTACATTAACCTTGACGCTCTTTGAAAGATGTATTCAGGTTCCAAATGTATCCCTCTCATTGATCACAGCATTGGTCCGATACTTGTAAGTTAAAGGGTTGCATCTATCAATGTGTACACCTGATACCCCCTTTGAACGACAGGTAGTAGCATCCGACAGGACCTGGAGCACATGGAATGTGTTATTTGTATAGAGCACAGCACCATTTAAATGCAGAAGGTACAGGTTGGGGATGAGTTTAAAGTTGCCCCTTAACATAGAATTCCATACCAGTTTCTGTGTGAAATACCCCTCTAGCTCCAGAGCCAATTCTACATGGTAATAATGGCTATCCTAGTATAGCATCAGACACAGTATTAAATGTCATCTGACTTTGTCTGATGGCCATCATTTGGCATCTAACGAAATTAGATTTTTTTGATGGCTATAGACTGGTATCATATGATTTGGTATAATCAAGGGCAGTGTAACTGCATTTATTCCTCAGACTAAATATATAAGTGCCCATCAAGATACAAATTAAAGGGTCAAACCTGGCGGGTGATATTTGAATTTTGAAAAAACTACTTCTACAAGAATCTATCCAATTGCAAGAACAATCTTATATTTCCAGTGCAAACCAATTGGTTGTTTTTTTGGCGCTCAAGATAACTAAGCACCCCGGAAATGAAGTAGTTTCATGCTGTAGACATTTTAGAGCGAGTTAAACTGGTTGCCTCTTCTGGACCCCTTGTCTACAGACATCTATCTAAAACCGCCTTCGTTTAATATCCAGAAGAGAGAAGAGGAGAATGTTTATATGATATGCACCTTTTTCTTTCCATGGGAAAACGTCCGTTTCTGTACATTATGATATGAATGATCACCCTATAATTGATTTTACTTTCAAAATGGTAAAGGCCTAAATCTGTGAATACTCTGTTTTTGATAAAGCAGTAAGAGGAAAGTTCTGTTTTTGATAAAGCAGTAAGAGGAAGGTTCAGAGAATGGGGTCATGTGCCTAATGCTTTGATCCACCTTGGTATGGGGCAGGTTGACAACATGTTATTGACACGCCTAGATCAGGTGTCATTCACTCTCTATATAATAGGAGTGCAATCTGGGACCTGTTCCTTAAGACAGAGGAGCTGGTAAAATAAATTTGCAGCTATATGGCACTGGCTAGCTATTGGTTTTACATTGAACCATTCAATTCTGTGCTTTTGAAATTGATCAATTTCACATGTGTGCAGTGATTCTAGAGCAGATATTGGAAGCGAATGTCAAACCATAAGTCATAAGATCCAAGGGATGTTTCATAGTACGTAGGCAATGGCCAACAAGCATCCAGGAAGTATTTTTTAGTATACTGTTTTTGATCATCGCATGGAGCCACCTTGGCGAAGGAGTGCCAAATAGTCCAAGTAGTGCTGTAGGGTAACCTTTAATGTAGAAAACCAAGTCTCCTTTGCTGCTTTATACTTGAAATGCAAAAAGAAGTGTTTCTATTGAGAATTAGTACACAATTTATGTCACCCTCTGGTTGCCATGTAAACCATTCTTTTTTTTCAATGTCAAAATTGGTTCAAATACTTCCGTGTGAATTCCATCAGCAACTGAAAACAGATCTTGGAAATTTCTCCTGGAACCAAAATTATACTAAAAGGTCTCCCCTTAAGGGCACGTCTGTTTATTTATCAGAGCTCCATTGTATTAATTAATTAGTAATGATGATTCCTCCACCCACCCTCTATAAATCAAATGGTAATATAGTTGAGGAACAGGCCCCAGTGCAGACAGGTCCTACAGGTATCATACAAGTGGAAATCGGGACCGGGTAAGACATGGTGATAAAGACATGATAAAAACTGCAGAATGCCTAACTACTACTTACTCTGTGTTATTGAGGCAGTGATGGGAGGGACCTGTCTAGCCTCATCTATCATCCTGATAGTAAAGGCTCATATTCCTCCTCCCCCAGCCCAGCTTGCACACACTCAGCATGCTACTGAATAGCGACTTTTTCCAAGGATAAGTTATTTTCAAAGTCCTCCAAAGAAAGACCTTCTGAAAGGTTTTAGAAAAAAAGGTAGGTCCTCATACCTTTGGTAACAAAAACCTGATCCTTTTTTTCCATTAAGGACGTAGACCTTACGCTATCTATTATGGTTGTCAGTTCATGCAAGTCTGGCCATATTAAAGCATTGCCTTTTTGATCAAGGTTTCTAGAGAGATGATAGAGCTTTAGCGCCTAGGCGCCATAATGTAGGATGTGCAATCAGATCAATAGTAACTAGGAACTTGTGAATGTATTATGGGATCTGGCACAGAGTATTTTCTTCACTAATTGAAGTTGATGATGAGGGATGTATTATTGGTACTGAGCGGATGCTTGGATCCTACAAGTGATATCAATCCTGATAGAATCAAATCACTATGATTATAATGTTGTCACCCCACCCTTCCTCTGCACCCCCTTCCAACCGAGGGGTTAGAGATCGTTATTGCACGAGGGGTAAGAGAGAGACAGAGAGAGACAGAGAGAGACAGAGAGAGACAGAGAGACAGAGAGACAGAGAGGGAGAGACAGAGACAGAGAGAGAGAGACAGACAGAGAGAGAGAGAGACAGAGAGTTGAATGACTACAGCCATGTGACAGCACATGTTATTTGAACCATGTCACTGTCATGTAAGAATCCAGAGGGTGATTTTGGCGGCTGATCAAAATTGCCCTGTCCAAAATAGATGGCCATATTACTGCCAAACACATTGGCCCTCAACCTACTGGGTGCTGGTGTGCGCAGTTAAAATAGTTGATGTAGGCCTATTACATGGGAACGACCTGAGACATAAAATGCCTCTTATGTAGAAGTGTAGAATCTTAAATACAGAGGGCCCTATCAAGTCGTTATTGTTCTGGCCAGAGCTATGCATTGCTTTCTTTTTGTGGTTACACTCTTTCTCAGCTGATGAGACCAACAATCCGTCCATGAGTTCTGCCAGACCAATACCCTGAAACTCTTCTGACATTGTTGATTGAAGTAACAATGCTACTTCCCCCCTTCAATTAAACCTTTTAGAATTTCTGGCGAGTGAGCTTTTTCAGTGGCCTGCAGTAAATAGACTCCTACTTGGTTTCTAATGAATGACAAAGGGATGATGGGGGTTTATAAAAGAGTTAAGTCTGCATATAATAACATAACCCAGTTCCTACCTCTAACCACTAGGTGGTGCCAGTGTCAGTGAATCGGGTGTATAGGTGAATGACAACTCAATATGTAGATCCTTTAGAAAAAGCCTGTTGACACACAACGGTGTGTGTATACGTACAAGGGTTGTAATGCCGAGGGAGTGGTGCCGTGGGTCACTGTTTAGATATGTGTGGGAATGTACATTGGAAATTCCTCACCAGCCACTAGTGCCGCAGAGCAAAGAATGGCCCAAGTCTAATAGTAATATATTTAGGGTGCTAGAACCCAGTGCCTTAATATTTTGGTGCAATGAGGGAAGATCTCTAATGCCCCGGGTCTCATGCATACCATAGTGCAGGAAAGCGTGGCTCAATTTATTTATGATTATTCATGACATTTGGCATCGGGAAAATTGACTTCCTTGAAAGTGGTTTAGCTATAATTGATCTCCATAATGTTATTGTACCTTATGCGGCATAACACCAAAAGGCTAAGAATACTAAAAGATACTCCACAGACCAGTTGTCTGCCCCCATTTGCTTAATGTATGTAACACTCATTTCTTAAATTGATTTAAAAGACATGTTAGCAGCCGATATTGTTTCAAGAGCAGAGAAGTTAGGTTGTATGTATAGTAAAAGTGGATCCTGGGTTGGGGGAGTAAAAACATAAAACAATATTCAGTGGGAAAAAATAGAATGTCAATGTAGGATATTTAACCAATAATATATGGATAACGGGCACACGAGGGGATGTATACCTATATAACGCCCGAGGTGCGTAGCACCGAGGGTGTTATATAGGAATACAGCCCCTCGTGTGCCCGTTATCCATATATTATTAGGTTTATTATACGATTTTTCAACTCAAATGTGATTAAATACCTTAGATTCGTCCTAATTTGGCCATTTTGAAGGATATATAGGTAGACTAGATCGAGTAAGGTGGGCGCCATGTTGATTTTGACATCCCACCAACCTGCTCGCTGATTGGTGGAGTTAAAACGGGACAGCCAATGAGAGGACGCGATACAAAAAGGCTTTGGCACCTGAGCGCGCGGGGCCATTCGTTATATAGACTGGAACCTAACCAGCGTTTCCCCTCCCGGGTACCATGTCCGCCGTGGCCGAATGGTTAGCGTGTACGCCTCACACACCAGAGGCCCCCGGATCGAATCTGGGTGGAAACGTATCATTTTTAAAGTGCGTATATGTATGTGAAAAAAAATCCCTAGAATTATTTTAACGAATAGGTAAGTAAAGTCCAACTACTACCTTTATTGTAAAAAAAAAATTATAAAAATAATTTGATTTTAGGAGAAGTTATAACAAAAAGTGTAAAAATTGCTGTAACTCTGTTAATATAAGAGCTAGAGGCCTGAGAATGTGTCTGTAGACTTCTTGTTTTACCCCCTCCTTCTGTATGGCCAGCACGGCCTGGTGGATAGGGCGTTGGACTCATAGTCTTGCGGCCCCGGGTTCGATCCTCCGACGAAACGTAGGATTTTAACTCTAAATATTCACCTCAATCGTGCTGTTATCGTGTGATAACAGAACTGAGTTATCCAGAAAAAGCACGATCAGAGCCCCAATCGTATAATAAAACCATTATGTCCTACATTGTGTCCCTTCAATATAACAGGCACTACCCACTAGCTCTTTCTGTAGGCCTAACCTATATGCTGCCATGGCCCCTAGATTTCCTCTTCCACACACAATTACTGGTGGGAGGAGGTTGGACCAGGCCTCCTTAAACTGCTTATAAGTGGGCCAGTTGGGCACCCGCCCATTGTTAAGGCATCTCCTCCAGGGCGGGGCTGGCAGCATCTACAGGTGCTGCATACAGTCATCTGGGTCTGGGACAACAGGTGCCAATTCAGGTCTAATACATCCAGGTATTCCTTGTGGTGGGTCTTTACCTTGATACTATTACTAGTAGGAATAGGTGATTTTTTTGAAGAATAACCACAAATCTAAGTGCATTACATCATTGGGAAGCAGATGAAAATTGGCAGGTTAAACTTTAAATTAAAGCGGCATTCTCACCAAGGGTCTAAATGTAGATTCTAATAGCCCACTGTTCTAGTAAAAAAGGAAATGGCATGTTCGTGTTGAGAGCAAAATTGTACATGAAATACACTAATTCTGGTTGAGGTCCTTTGCAAGAGGAACTTGAACAGCTGTAAAGTATTGATTGTCATCTAAATGATTTTTATTGTATTTGTTGAATTGGGGAAATGCATGCATGTGACTACCTTCTCTCGTTCCCAAATCCTTCCTTGAGCTTGGATCTTTGCTGGGTCTGGGCAGTTCTTGTGGTTGGTTGGTTTGGAACCAGCAAACAGGAACCAGGAATGGAAACAAAAATGATGATGATAAAATCATACATTCTGGTTCCTGTTCACTGGTTCCAAGCTACGAGCAGAGATGGAAAGTGGAAAGATAAAACTAGCAATACTTAATCTGGACAGTATGTACAATTGAATTGAATTATCCAATCAAGTGGAACGGACCATCACAGGGGCAGCCTCAGACAGGGCTTGATCAGGAGTGTGGTCGCTTGGGCTGTATGTGACAATAATCTAAACCGTAGACGATAAAGCATGTATCATGCCTTCCTTCTGAATGTATCTAAATAAATCATATTTCACAATTCCGGGGTCTAGGTTTAGAATGACCTGGGTCATGTTAATAGGATCAGTGTTTCTAAACACTCGTAATTCACTCAGTATCAATATCATTCTCTTACTTAGTGCTACAATATGGGATATATCTGCCCCAGACAGAAGTATTTTGGCAGTCACACTTGCTGACCCCTGATAGGTTGGGTCAGAGGGTGAGTGATGCAGGGAAGACTAAGGGTCTTTTGTTTTGGTTAACCCCAACAGCACAGACCTGTATTGTACCACAGCACTATTTGTCTGAGGAATGTCCCTCTTAGAAATATTTAAGGTTAAAACCCCCCATATCTGACATGATGTTTGAGTATAGTACTTGCAAAAATGCAAGATCAACATGACAAATTAATACAAGTAAACATGAGTATGAATTTGGATAGATGTGGTTGTAATTAGATCCCTGTGGCGGAGGTTAATCATCTTAGAGTGTTTGTTCTGATTACCCTTTGAATAGGAGATTGTATTAATATATCCTGTGGACAGCCACAATACTATTACTATAGCAGCTAGGCTCCATTAATTGTTGTGCCATATTCCCTTCTTCCCTGCTATGAAATTGACCATTAAATCTCAAGACAACCCCCATGGTGCCCGGAATTAATGCTCATTGATTACAAACCACTGCATTGATTACGTGGTAGTGCGAGATTCATGTATGTGCTGTACCTGCTAATACTATAGATGTTGTTGCATTGTTAGCATGCCTCATACTGATAGGGGAGACATCAAGTTGTATGTCCTCACTGACAATTCACTCTTTGAATTATGCATTATAATACAGTGACGTCGCAGTAGTCCGGGCAGTGCTGTGCAAAGCAAAGAGTGCCCGGGAACCGAAACGCCCGGGTGCCTGAAACATTGTGATCGGGGGTTGGATGTGTGAGTGTGGGGTGGGGGGGGGGAGGTGCTGGCTGAATCTTTTTCGAAAATGTTCATGTGTTCTTGTAATTTCTATTTAAGTTATATTAGATTACAATCTACCTCTCTGTTTTTGTAAAACGATGCAATACACATACTAGTATATAGAACTACCAGGTATGTGTAGTGCAAAAATAGTTTGAATGAAAGGGACAGTATAACGTAATTATTCACTAAAATGGTTTTTATCATTTCTTAGCTTCATAGGATTGCTGTAGAAAGTGCATTGTCTATTGTTTGTGTGACGGTTTTCACACTTACGGATGTACCAGTGAGCAGTCAAACACAGGCTTTAGTTAGCATTATGCATCAAGGTGCTAAATGCTTTGTTAGATCTGCATGTTGTGTCTGTAATTGAGTTGAATCAACCCCTAGGGGTGCCTACACCATACTGGTGCATGTGCAGTTCCAGTAGTTCTCAATCCGAGATGAAAGAGTCTAAACTGGCCCCCACACATTGTACTACATTGTAGGTGCTTTGGTTTAGCTTCGTATTATCAGAATACTTTATTTTGTGGGTGTGTGTGGGGAGGGGGTGTAGGTTGACTGGTCTACTGAGTCATATTTTTATAGTAAATACAGTCTATGTGCACTTGATACACTGCCCGGTGACCGGATCATGAAATACCCGGACTACTGTATACAGTTATAGTGTGATTAGGAAGGTGCAGTAGCAACCCTGCCCGGATGGTGTAGTACCCGGACTATCGTCGCCCGGACTAGGGTGACGTCACTGTACTCTGAAACTAAAGGTTATTGTCAAGCCTTATTGCCTGCTGCCTCCTCCTCTCCCATCATTCAAACTATTTTTGCACTACACATACCTGGTAGTTCTATATACTAGTATGTGTATTGCATCGTTTTACAAAAACAGAGAGGTAGATTGTAATCTAATATAACTTAAATAGAAATTACAAGAACACATGAACATTTTCGAAAAAGATTCAGCCAGCACCTCCCCCCCCCACCCCACACTCACACATCCAACCCCCGATCACAATGTTTCAGGCACCCGGGCGTTTCGGTTCCCGGGCACTCTTTGCTTTGCACAGCACTGCCCGGACTACTGCGACGTCACTGTAGTATTCAGGATGAGGGGTGAGGTGGACTGAGGTATAGTGGCCATCCACGACCTGTATGTGCCAGGTATTGGGAATAAATTAACCAGTGCCCACCATCCAAGCGCCTGGACTAGTGTGGCTAGGAATAAATTGGAGGACAAGTTGATTGTTATAATGATGATTGGGGAAGGGAGTTTGCCAGAGGATCTATGCATTGCATTAACCGCTAAGCGGTTAACTACCAATGATGCAAAGGGTGAATTGTCAATGAGAATTGTAGTGTCTCACTTGGCAGTATGGGCATACCTATCATATTGACTGGTCAGGTTATATCTTTGTAAAGATAAATCACGTAGTGCCATCTATAGTGAGAGAATATTTATTTTAAATCTATTAGGATCTTACCATACAGAATAGACATCCCTTGTATGTATGTACCAGAAATTATTCCCAGGGTTTCAATGCTACAGGATTCCAGGATTCCAGGAACCCTTCACCATCCTTACCTTTCACCTAGATTGAATGCCTACCCCTTGGGCTAAGTGGTGGGCACTCCTCAGACGTCCAATTGAGGATTTCCAACAACAATACCCACTTACCTGTTAGCACCAATTCATCAGTCTACTAGGTGTGGTAGACATGTATCCAATTTCTTCTCCGTCAAGGACCGGTTAGCATCTAGATATAATGCTATAATCCTATAATTGGAAGAAAGGTGATGTCCATGTTCCAAATGTGACTGCTCATAACATCTGTAGGCCTATATGCAAATGGGTTTAGCCACAGGAAACCACATATTTGGGTGACTGTTTATACGCAGGTACCTTCACCTTATACCCATCACTTTTCATGACATTGGTGCCTATAGGGTAGATTCACCATGAGTCGGACACATACCCTAAGACGAACAGTGAAATCTGAGGTTATTTATGTCCACGACGACTTCAAGTGCCAGTCTTTTGGGGGAAATCACACTTAAACTGTCCCATCATTCACAAATAAAGAGCTTAATATGCTTGAATAACCACAAAATCAAGTGTCCGTCTCAAGGTATGTGTCCGACTCCATGTTAATCTACCCTAGAAGATTGGCCTGTGTGAGTCACCCTCTGGTCATGGTTTACTGGAGCCAGTCACTTTTCAAGATTGCTTATACTGACATAGCTAATCAAAAAGCAATTAGGTAATGGCTGAGCGATTGGGGTATTGAGGTCATGGCATTTTACATGTATTCATTTCAGAGGATGAAAGAAATACAAACCCCATTCCTCCCAAGAGGTGTGTGTAGGTCGTACATAAGAAGGACCCCACATTTCTATGGTCGGCCTAGGTAGGTTTTGACTGATGGGATTACAATGTTCAGCACACTGATCAGAATTACTGCAAGTCGATGCACTCCCTGATGCAATATTAATTGGGGGAGTTGCAACGCATTCCAAAATTGGATAAAGACCATAATTTGTTGTCTACCAAGAGATTTTCTCTAATCATAATCGCTATAATAGCTCACCCAGTTTAGGGCTGGTCCTAGAGATAGGATCCCAGCTAGCATGGTAACGTTGGGCCAACGTTGGCAATGGTTGGCACCGTCGCAGGCAATAATCTAACGTTGTGCCAACATTGAAATGCCAACATTGTACCAATGTTGGAAATTTATGCTATGCCAACGTTGCAACGTAGGGCGAATGTTTGCGCCTAACATTGGTACAACGTCAACATAATGACAGTTGGCATAACATTGGCCCAACATTGGCCCAACGTTGGCATGCTGACGTTGGCTCAAATGGAATGCCCCCGGCCAAAACTACGTTGTGCCAACGTTGAAATGCCAATGTTGGCACAACGTTGGCATATCAATGTTGGGCCAACATTGCATGTCCAACCTCCACTAGAGGGCATGGAAGGTTGTCAGAAGAGATTTTGCCCAGCAGATCCTTTATCTCTCATCATAAGTGGCCATTAATTGGGCCCCATGTGTGTTAAATAGATTTCAAAAGCCAGGGATATTCCATTCATATGCTATAACATACTTAATTACCGACTCTCCCAGTGACATAACAAAATGCAGTAACATTGCCACGAGGACACCTTTTTTAAGGTAATGGTATAGGTATATAAGGTCTAAAGGATGGGATGGCTGTCTATCACCTCTGGCCCCTTTAAGCTGATATAAAGGTGAAATTCAAAGACAGAAATGGTTGTTTCTAAACCGATTCTTGTCTTTAGCAGAATAAATCACAGTTTAGTGATCATTGATACTCTATATGAGCATCATATAAAGTTAGAATGGAATACCTCTGACAAAAACTATGTTGTGTCAATATCTGCATCTGACGTTGGTACACTATCAACATATGACGGTTGGCATAACATTGGGCCAACGTTGGGCCAACGTTGGCATGCTGACATTGGCTCAAATGGAATGCCCCCGGCCAAAACTACGTTGTGCCAACGTTGCCATGCTGACGTCAGTCCAACCCTCAACTACGTTGAGCCAACGTTGGGCCAACGTCAGGATGCTAGCTGGGATGTAACATGGTAAGGCCTAGGTAGTTTGTCTGACGAACTGACACCCAAATGGGGTGTGAACGCTGGTGTAGTGAAAATGGCAGCGTAAGCGTTTTTAAACATGTCCTATGTTTTTACACACGCTATGCTAGATCTGGAGCATGACCATGATCGCATTATGGTGTAAGGAAACGAGTTTGAAATGTCTGGACATGTTTATGCCTTCTACATACAAAGATAGCTGCTCTACATGACTAGAGCCTTTTTGGTATTTCATTCAGTACATAAAAGAATAAATTGTAAAGCCAGACAGGAAAATAATATGTCACCATTGAAGGCAGAATTGGGGACGACTTGGAGGAGTCTGCATATCGACTAGAGATGTGGGGCACTTGTTAGAAACAGTGAGGTTACACACTTAACATACTGGGACATACTATGGTTGGGCGCGTGAAGACTATTTATAAATCCATTAATCTACAAAATGGCACATGTGAAGTTCCTATATATTAGTATGCCCGTGGAACTGCAACTTTGCTTGATCCATCGAGATCAACCACATAAGGGCGGCATGTGTGATGCTTGAATGAGGCCCAGCGAATTACTAGCCAGGACTGCAATCATGCATCCAGAAGACGAAGAGCATAGAGGATTAAAGCACTGCCCAGCCTAAAACATGTTTTCATTCCATGGTGGGTCTTACCGATGGGGCAGCAAGACTTAAGCATTTTAACCCTTTCGTGGCCCCCAGAACTCCAAAAATGCGCGGTTTTAGCACTATTTAACTTCCATCCATCAGCCCCTTATCATCGGATCAGTATAATTCATACAGCATATGAAGGCTGAAGACGCTAGCTTCTCAATGATACCTCATGTGCTATACTGAATTTTATATTTTGACATTTTCATGTACTGGGCACGAAAGGGTTAAAGGACTAATTAGCCTGATTAACTCCCCTACGGCAGTACTCTGCTATGTTAATGAGCAGGGATTACCCAGCACTCTATCATTTATTCTTGGCAGTGATTGCATTGAATGCGTGGGGAAAATATTGCAGAGGCTAAGATGCGCCTAGCTTTGTACTGCACTGGAATTTTTCCCTTCGTTAAGATATTATGTACACATGGAATTATGTAGGAGGTGGTGTAATATTACATTATCTGTTGTTTTTTGTGGGATCCAAGTCGAAGATGGGTCTGCCAGTAAAGTTCAGTGCTGTCGAGGGGGAAATATCGGAGCAATGATATGGACCTCATATGTGTTAAATAATGAACACTCCCTAACTCTAGCCTTAGCACAAACCAATCCTATGTTGCTGCTACTGGGGAAAGCCTACAGGAAGTGTCTAATTGGTTTACATATGGTTTGGTTAGGGTACACATGTTTCAGGAAATAGTGTCCTAAAGTGAACTATATAATGCTTGCCTTTTCAGGCAGGGTTGGGGGAGATGAATGATTACTTTAGTTACTGAGGGTCACTGTATGTGCCATGTTTGCCATTTAGCATAAGGACTGTGCCAAAAGGTGCACAATCTCGCACAGGTGCACATAGACTGGCACATTTTATATTTTCACAATAACCGATCTGACAAAAGACTGTTGGCTGCTGTCTTGGGAAATACTGGTATCCTCTGGCCATCTCACCAATTACAATTTGATGATTACACCATTATTATCATTACATCTTGTGCACATACCTTCCTCGTATAGTGAAAGGTGAATAATATGGTTATAAAAGGTGACTGAAGGTCCTACATAGTATTGGATTTTCTCCAAACTCATGACATATCTGCCATCAGTTTAAGATGCTGGCCAATTGTAGCGTCATGGGAAAGAGGTTTTGCTCCTGGTATGTGTGATAAATATAGAGATAGGTCAGTCAAGGGTACGCCCCCCATTCCATGTCAAGCTTATACCTGTTCAATTTATATGAAAGCATCGACCCGACAAAGGTGACCTGCATTTATCCATTGTTGTTCACTGAAAGAGTATCAATAGAGACTGATCTCATCTAGTTTTACCAGAGGTCATTGCAACTCCACTCATCAGACCGTCGAGATTGTAGTTAAAACATGTACGGTACTTTAATAGGGAAAAAATGTTTGAGGCAACATGATCAAGTCATTATGGTAGGTTGGGGAATCTTCTTTATCTTTTTCTTTATTTTTAAAATTGAGAGATAGCTGTAATGAGTTTTGAATCTTGCAGCTTTCTGCAGTTAGGCCTATGATAGGAATATCAAGAAAACATTCTATATTTCTATTAAAAATTCAAAACCTGAAGTCACACAATTATTTAGGGCATTGAAGTCAGACTCGCACACAGCAATAAAACATGTTTAACTCCCTAAAAATGAAAATAAGATATGCTAGGATTGGTCCTGTTTTGAATCAAGAGTTGGGTTGCCTAAAACGCACCGTTATTTCTCATATTAACAGCAACACTGGCATAATTAAGTCATGTCACAAATTAACCTTATGTGTTGTTATGGGTATCATCGGTTGGTCTCATATCGACTATACAACAGTTCTCCTGTGTAGGTAGCATGGTGGTAAGCCTCACAATAAACAGGATGCAATGGGTGTGTGTCTGTGTCTGTGTGTGTGTGTGTCAAAAGGCAGAGCTACCATTCCACCTGTCTGTTTATAGCATGTGTGGTGGTATTAGGGGAGTAGCAGGGGTGGGGATATGTCATAAAAAGACGTAGTTCTCTCCACACTTTTAGCCATAGAAACTTGGCAAGTTTCCCTTCAACCCAATTGTCTACTACTCACTAGTGTGACCATTTAGTTTCCCCTTGTCCCTTTTGAATGTACACTACACATACCTCCTTAAAGTGAGAGGTTAATTTCACAGGGTGTGATTGAAGTATGTGAGTCAGTTTAACTTGGGCGCAATTAGTCAACGCTTGGTTTACAAGACTTTGGAATGTGTGGTACATGTCTTAGGAAAAGCATACTTGTGAAAGGAGGGATGGGTGGGTGGGGGGGGGGGGCAAGCAGGTGCTTGGCCATCCTGGCGAGTAGCCAATGTGTGCAGAAGTGTGCCAGGTTGTAAGATGAATGTATCAGTTGTGTCCTTACACAAAAATTATCAGAGACCACATTGGTGTAAGAATCAAAGATACATTCCTCTCCCCTGTGTATCCCTTTTTTCAATGGGTGTGCTTTCATTGGCTGGATTAGATGTTCATTTGTATGTAAATATTAGGATGTGTGGTATATGTCATTAGTCATGGGTGATTCTTTGTGTTCCCATTTCAATGGAAATTATTTCAGTTCTGCGAGGGGGCATTACAATGCGATATATTAGACACCAATGAGATCCATACTCCATGCCCTCATGGAGTATGATGTAGCCACAATTGATGGCCTGCAAGTTTGTTGATGTACATACATGTACATCGCACATTACTAGCATTGAACCAGGGGCGTATCACACTAAGAGTTCGTGTGATACACCCCAGCTTCAACTCGGGAAATAAGATATATGTGACATTTTGTATGTCAATGACTTTTGTCAATGTATTTTTCCTTGATTAAGGCAATTCCATATAGATGAATGTGCTACAATTTCCATACCATAGATCTCCTTTTTGTGCTTATAATCGTTCATCATAATAATCATTAATAGCTGTTATATGGTCACGACCTGATGCCCAGAATAAATGAGAATCGTGCCTCATAAGTGTTGCTTTACTTACACATGTATAATCATGACAGAGTAGTAGGCGTGCCTTGCACATCTAATGATAGTGAGCACTTTTTGACTTGGGAAGATATTGTAAAGGTCCCAGTATTGCCCCTACATCAAGATGCTTTCTGCTTGGCTGCTCACTGTCACTTGTGAACTATAATGGGGAAGTGGGATATTTTCCATAATATTATGATGCCCTGGCTGCATTTATGCATCAGGCAGTGTATCAAGCCAATAGGGTTAGCATGAGGCATGAGCGGCACAATGCATCACAGCTTTATACGGCCTAATTAGAGTGTTCTTTGGGGGAGTATGTAATTGCTAGGACTGCTTTATCCTCCATAAAGTCATCGCCCACTCCTTTTCCAAAGCTCAATGATTGTGTTCTTTAGCGAAATGAAGTACTACCATTGCAACCTGTGTAACAGCTCTATATTCTTTATGACCTTATAGCCTTGGAAGGAGATTTAAATATATATGCAGTGCTACGATTTGAAAAATGATACCATGATCACAATGCGTATGTCAAAGTTTCTACTCAATCATAAAGCTATCCCAAAGAAAATGTCAGACCTATAGTAAATTACCCTACACGTTTGAAGTAGGGATACATGTGTTATTTTATATACATTATAACACGACATGCTCAATTATCATCTAGACTTCAGAACAGACTATTCCATTTGACCTTTTTTCCCCCTCCCAGCTGACTAAGTTGTACTACAGAGCAATGTTCGCCTTAGTCGTTATTCGGCACACGGATGAAAAAGTACAGTTGAAAGTGTTTGCATGGTAAACTTTGGCTGGTTAGAAAGATGTGTGCCTATGTCAGTGTGTGGGGAGGTTCTCCTTAATCTGAGGGTCTAAAACCCGTCTACCTACCTACCTGGTTGTTGTTTTGGGGTATGTTCTAAACATAGTCATAGTCGTCTTTTTAATGGTATTTGGCCAGAGGGGCCTCTGAGACCAGGGTCCTCTGAGACCAGGGCCCTTTGAACCAGGGCCCTTTGAACCAGGGCCCTTAGAACTAGGGCCCTCTGATCAAGAGCTTTTGAATGGTTACTCTAGTGGGATGTGATACCTAAAGGATAAGTAAAGGGTTCTGAATAGCTAGCAGGCTCTGATGCCGATGTGACATTGATCTGATGGCCAGGTAGTGATTGCATCTACCAAATCTCTGGTGTGTTGAATTGGTCTCTGAATGTGATGGTCCTGGTTCCAGGGGCCTTATTTTCAGAGGGTCATAGCTCCAGAGGGTCCCAATTCCAGAGGGCACCCGTTCAGAACGGCCCAGGTTCCCAGGGCCCATGTATTGACTTCTGAGGATCCCAATTTCTGAGGGCTCTTGGGCAAAGCATGATGTATGCATGTATCATGACATTGTGCACTGCCAGGTCTACCTTCTCTACCACAGAAATGATATATTATGCTGGGTGGAACTTCATATTGCGCTGGACATGCCATGCTACCGGTAGTTGCAATTGTTAACCTCATGACCAAGGAGCCAAATCCATTTGCAAGACAAAAAAAAAACACTTCTACTTGCTGCTGTCATGCAGCTATAACGTTATGAGAAAGTTACTGTACCACAGAATATGCTAAAATTGTATAACTGGGAGAAAAACCTATGCAATTGTTACACAGAATGTCTGTTTAGATAAATGCATTATAATTCTACTACAATTCTTTTTTCGTGTCTTGCAGGACCTAGTGCTCGGGCTAATGGTTATAGTCGGTCTTCTACAAGGAGGACAAGCACAAACAAACAGAGGTAAGTGCATGTACTATAGAAGCCTTATTTCACCACTCCTGGTTCTTTCAGCACTACTAGTTTGTGTATACATAATGTATTTAATATTGAATAAGTAAATTCTAATATAATACAGGCCTAGATAATACAGGTAGACTCTTTGGTCGTACAATTTCATCGAAACAGTTAAGGGTTAATACATTTCGTAAAGCCCTAAAAACATTTAGATGCTCCTAAAGTTCTGAAGCTTTTTATTTCCAGGTGATTTTATAAGTGTAAACCTTTACCAGGTGGCCAGAAATGACATATTAGATATGTGATTGCGTTCATAATACAAAACCCTTGAGGGAAAGAGAAGCATTTGCTTTACGCCACGATGTAAATGCTATTATATTGCTGGGAAGGTGATAGAAAGGAAAGTGTCCGTGATTCAGGACTCAGGCATGATGTTGATAACATGGATAGCGGTTTGATTATAGAGTTCTATGCCAGTCTCATATAGGTTAAGCGTATGTTAATGTGCATAATGTATAAAATAGTCTCAGAAGAATCATCTTCACATTCATCTTATTGGGAACACATATTTTCTGAGTATTCAACTGTGAACACCTATCCCCCTGGTATTCAGATCAATAATCAAATAACGTACCTGATATTTAGGGTGGGGCCATGATAAAGTGCTGAGCTCTAAGGGGTATTTTATGTCTCTGTCAGTGTGTGATGATTATCATCAGGAGAATACCAGCCAACAGGGTGCAATTAATGGCATGTAGACCTTATTATAGTGGCTTATAGAGCATCAGTGTAATATTTTACACCAGTCACCTATAACCAGAGACCCTGGTTTTAGGACATTGGTAAGATATTTACCACCAATTGAATCTAGTTTAAGGTACAACGTATTACCTCACGGATTAGAGGTAAACTCACAGCATCTACTAATTTGTTGCTGAATAGTTGAATCTTTTTGAGGCAACATATAGTATTTATTATATTGACCAGAATTATTGAGAAGTGCTCCATATACAGCCTTATACTTTTATGAAGACATTGCTCCAGTGACTCTGCATTCTAAAGACGTGTACTATGCCATGTTTACCATAGAATATGCAACATACCCCAGAATGAACCCGATTGAAGCTCTCTAATTCGACATTTCACTGCCCATCACATCTCGCAGTATGCTTTGCTCAAATCAAGCCGACCTTAGAAATAATAATCTAAAGATAAAATCTTTGAAAACAGGGTAGGCGACCCCCCTCCACCCCTCCACATGTATGCCTATACACATGGCTGTGGTTACGTATAGTGAAGGGGGAGACGCCAAAGTCATGCTGGAATGTTATTGTAGGGTAGGGGACAGGCTGGATGCCTGGATGCGCCTGAGTTCGCTGGCAGCGAGTAAAAACTGACAGACATTGGGGAGAGGCGCGGTCCTGTCACTGTCACCTATACAGTAGCACCTGGATTACACCACTGTCAACAAATTAATAGGCATTAGCTGGGGCTGGGTGGTAGAGAATAGGGGCTGCAACGAGAGGGAGTTTAGGGAGTGTTCATTTTATATTGACAGAGAGTGGGGTTGGTGGGTTTGCATTAGTGGAGGGGGGAGGGCAAAATTGATTTGGACCGATTCGGACCCCTTGAGGTGAGGAGGAAGCCAAAGGGATCGGGGAAACTTCTTTTTTTTAAAGATCAGCATCCACCGCCACCGCCCAACCCCCTGTTGTTAAGTGTGTTAACTCCTATAGAAGGTATCGGCATTCCTACACCCTTTACAATGCATCAACCTACTTTTTGCCATCAGGTCAATCCTGGGCCTACATCTTGATCTCAGTCATGCCTGGATGAAGAGGAATTAATGGCCGTTTAATGATAGTTATTTACACTTCCCGATTCTGTAAATATACAATTTCTCTGTCGTGGTTCCTCTTTTCGTTGAATGATAGAGGAGCAGTGAACCAACCATTTATGATATAAAGTAAACAGCATTTTAGGTTGTCAGCAAAGTAAGTTGAATACCCCCCCCCCCGCCCTCGCCCGGAACATCAGATGGTGTTTATTTAATCATGCTAATAGCAAATGAATGTATATGTTCGTCAAACCTTGGTCACCATTTCACACTTCAAGCGGATGATTTAAGGATAGGCAATATAAGGCAAAAATATAACGGCATTTTGCAGAGGCAGGCCTTCTATAACTAATAGATACAGGCCTAGTCTGAGGTAGAATCATTTCAGCAAGGCATGCCTCGCCGAAGGCCCTACTCATGATTTGCTGCAAAGTCACTTTTAAAACTAGAAAACACTTTCTAAAGGCCTGGAAATTCTACTCTTCAGCTCACGTAGCAAATTACAAAAAGTATATATCATCAGCATCTGAATAACCTCCTTTTTACATTTAACTTTCATCCACACAAAAGCCAGCCTGCATCGCGGTTAGCATTACTTTGTCATCACTCCCGGTGAAAGCCTCTGAGGTGGGAGTGGGGGGAAAGCAACATACTGTGAAGGAAATCTTTAGATATGAGTTGGCATGGACATCGAATGGAATATAAATCAGTCAAGCTGACAGAATCACAATAATTCAGCAGTAAATGTGATGCTAGAGTTAACAGAGGGACTGTCGTGAAGGCAGGGTGATATGGAAATACACGTTTAAACCTGTATGTAATGATAGAGGCTTGAGAATGATAGGATGGCCCCCTGAGGGAAGAACCGACAGTGACAGTTTGATCAAAGCTAGGTGACATGAAAACTATGACTCGGAGAATGCAGAGTAGATAATGAAAGACGAAGCTTATCTATAAGGCCAGTGGAAGCTACGACATGACGTCAAGATAGCACCTATTTATTGACTCTCCCAGAAGATGAGCGTACATATATATTTGTGTGCATCTAGAGTGATAACCCTTATGTTATTGGTTACTTTGATTAACCGTTTAACTAAAGTTTAACCCTTTCCCTGCTGGCCTTGAAAAACGTCATTTGGGACTTAACCACCGGCCCTATGCCATGGGAATATGCAACCTTGCAAGTATATGCTCCTTGGGATAGTGGCTAAGGAGTGAAATAAGTTGTATTGGAGACAGAATTTACATTTTTTTGACAAGGGGACGTAGTATTCATGTTAAATATTTTTGGATTGATTCAAAAATTCCTATTCTTTGTACCATAGCAGGTGTTGTAATTTAGTGATATTGCTGCCCTAGGGTAGCAATTTTGCTGCCCTAGGGCAGCAGCGGTTTTTCAAGGGTATTTTAGATGCTGCCCAGAGGCAGCAGCGGCCCTTAAAGGGTTAAGGTGGGCATACTGTTTTCAATGTACTATTACTACTATGCCCGAGGTAGCCACGATGCATGCATCATACCGATCCTTGAGACCCTCATAGGGTTGGTATGATGCATGGATGCAGGAGTTACTCGTTACATCATGACAGGGAGTCGCATTTATATCATAGTTCACGAGTTGGGCACTGGCCATAATGTGAAGAGGTGCCAACAAGTGAAATGCGGCCTTGAGCCCAACGAATATTTAGGGAAGAATGCAAATGTAACTCGTTGAGTGCACCTCTTTATATAATATTAAATGCGTTCACATAGAGAGAGTTATGGCCAATTTACATCCATGAAGTATGTGATTCAGTTATAACTCCCCATATACCACACAGCTCCCATATAGAGACTGCCATCTCACAGATGCAACTACTGGTGGTACAAACATCATTTAGGGGTCTGGTAACAAGGTGGAGACATCAGGACAATAATCTTCTACCATGATACAAGCTCTCACCCAAAGACTCGGTTATGGATGGCTATCCTAGTAACACCCTACTTATTTATAAAGGTTAAAATGTCAACTACATTACTACAGCCTCGAGTATTCAACATCACAGGATTGCCATCATATATTGGCAGCCTACACTGGGCTCCCACGCCTTGTGATGTCCCATTTATCACATTTCAGTCCTCTAGCAGCGTGTGTACTCAATAGGAATGCAATTTAACCAATACTTCCACATCGTACCAACCAAGTTTAGAGAGACGAATAAGTTTGAGAGATAGAGTCCTGAGGATGCTGTTTACCCTTCACTCCCAGACATGTGGCGTGGGGCTCTATACCAGGGGATGGGGTTGGGGTGGTTTGGGGTTGTGTGAGGGCACTGAGCCTACAGATATTTAGATTATTATTGGTGAGAGTACACATGGGGAGCCCCATCGCCGGCTTATCTAAACATCCAATTAGTGGCCGCTGGCCGAGGGTCATGGGTCCTGGACACTTGTTCGCCTCACTGAGTTCCCGTTACATCCTAGAAGCGAATGTAGATAGGCCTACAGATGTTTATAATGTAGATAAATATACACGTCTGTGTGGTGGGTATAATGTTTTAAACTATCCCTTTGTGTATTTGAATCACTTGATGGCTTGAGTGATCTCTGAACTTAAATCCTCATCTTGGATGTTATTGTTATCATTATCCCATTAAGACATAGTAAGTGAAACCAATTTGAATCTAGCATTATAATGATAATATGATATAAAATAAAAATAATCAAGTCATAGATGCTGTCGAGATACTCTCCAAAGTCTTTTCTTCTTTACTTCTAAAAAATACCTTCTAGAATTCAATTAAAATACCAAATGGCAGGCTGCCAAATTGGAAAAACATAGCAATTTTGGAAAATAGGAGAGCAATCTATATCAAAACTGCTTAGAGGGTTGTTACATTTGGGTACCATTTTGTCAAGTGTTTTAGTCATGGTCGGGAACCTGTAATTTAGGTATATAACAAATTAATCTTACTCCTCCTTTTGTGGTTGTTAATTGGAATAATTTACCTTTTGGAATGTAGAACTCCAATTATTGAAACGGATTGCTTTAAGGAACACGTACCATTCCCATCAGACATACCTTAACCCTTTACATATGGATGTCGCTTAGAGATAGGGGGGGGTGTTAAATCGCTAATTTTGTTGTACGGTTTCAGGGACAGGCTCAAACTATGCATTTGGGACCCAAAACTCGGGAAATCACAAAAATATTTTTTTCGGACCCCTGTGACCCCCCCGTACATAGGGTCCGAAGATCGGCCAAATAGTGAGAAAACAGCCCAAATTCAGGCTTTCAGATTCCTACTCAAACCTCACCATGCCTTCATGAAAATGATCAGAAACCTTCATTTGGGACCCAAAGAGAGCATCTAAAGTCATATTCTTGTGATTATAGGGGTGTTTCCCCCTCTGGGGAGGGGGTGCGTCCATGGTAAAATACCGATAAATCAGCTTTTTTGAAGGCATTTGCTCCTATACAATCAGGTCCCTATACTGCCATAAAACATCAGCATGAACCATTCTGGAGGGCCCCCTGTTTCTGTTAACTACCCCCTAAGACCCCTAACACCCCCCCCCCCCCCCATATCATGCGCCAATAGCCATCAGATAACTCCCTTCCCCCCTCCGCCCTTGCCTCTATATTACACTGTACTCAGAATATCAGGTTCTTTGAACATCAATAGTCATTCACAGACACCTTAGCCTGTCTTGGGAGTAAGACAGTGGTGTGTTTAAAAGAGGGGTGGGGGATATGGAGGGGGCCAAGACCTCCTCCCTTACCCTATACAGACATAAGAGGAGGACTACCTCAGTCCATCTAAGAACTCCAACCATCAGACCTCTTATAATCTATTTATCATACATGCATGAATGGCTTTACCACCTCAACAGAAAACTGATAAGGGACCCAAAGAGACTATTACAGGTTACATTCTTGTGATTGCATGAATATAACCCAAATCAATGTATTTGAATTGTCAACATATTAAAATGAGTTTAGATCAGATAGATAATACCCTTTTCAAAGGTCTTACACCAATGATCACAGCCCCCCCCTCCATTCTATGCCTAGTACCTCACCCCATGTGTATTTATGGTCAAGATGACTGCTTCATGTTGTTTCACTTGTTATACATAGTAATTCTATAATAGTTATAGCAGAGATCTAATATTAACATCACTAATAACCTGATACAACAATAAATAAAAACCCTGACTCTCCTCCTTAACCAAGTGGTTAAATGCATAGAATGATGGATGGTAGAGGGGTGAGGGGGTGGGCGAGCCTGCAAATGACTCCAAATAAGGACTGGTGTCCATATCTGTTCAACAAAGGATTGTCATAGAAGTCCAGGTATCATCATTTATTGTCATAACAACCACATGTATATCGTGTGTCTTTGGCAATAAAAATCATTTTCAAACCTAAAAAATCTCCTTGTCTACACCTTGCATGGTTAGTATCCTAGACATAAGACAAGAGATAATTATTTAATTCAATTCTCTGAGGTGTTAAATAAATACTCTGAGCCCTAAATATTATTGAAGCCAATAATAAACCTTGCAATTATATCATGGGGAGGGGTAGGTAACCCTGATACCTCATTTGCAATGCTAAAGATCAGATTTTGTAAGACGGGCATACATGCAACATCTCAGGGTGCTGCTATAATATTCAGATATATGAAATAGGCATGGTAGACCTATGCCATCCCCTATATGGGGTAAAGGGTAAGTTGGTAGAACCTAATATCAAACTTTGAGGACAGATGAATACATATCTTGATATTAAACCAAATATTGAACCCAAATTTGACTTGAAGTACAGTATCCCTCTACCAGCTGTAGTAGATACACCTACCAGGGTGATCTCAAGGACCCAGCTCACTCATTCTTTTATTTTGGAAGGGGGGCCCTCTTTTAACCACACCACTGTCCCACTCCCAGGCATGATACATACCATAAGAGTGCTGTGCACTGTGCCACATAGAGGGAGGGTTGGGCTGATGGTTATACTGTGTAATATGGAGCCGAGGGGGGGGGGTTAATTCATGGCTATTAGTTTGAGGTGAGGGTGGGGATGGGGTGGAGGTGGAGGGTCATAAGGGGTGGTTAACAGGAACCGGGAGCCCTCAAGAAAGGTTCAAACTATCAGACAGGTCTTATGTTAATACATTATTTCAGTATAGGGTAATTATAGAGGCTAAGGGCGGGGGGGAGAGTTATCTGATGGCTATTGGTGCATGCTGGGGGGGGGGGGGGGGGGTCATATAGGGGAGTTGACAGAAAGAGGGGACTCTCCAGAAGGGTTTAATCTGCCTGATTAGGTGTCCTGAGGATCTTTTATGGCAGTATAGGGATGTGATTGTAAGGGAGCAAATGCCTTCAAAATAGCTGATTTATCGGTATTTTACTGAGGACGAACCACCTCCCCAGAGGGGGAAACACCTCTATAATCACAACAATATGACTTTAAATGGTCTCTTTGGGTCCCATATGAAGGTTTCTGACCATTTTCATGAAGTCATGATTTGATTTTAGAAGGAATCTAAAAGCCTGAATTTTGGCTGTTTTTCTCACTATTTGGCCGATCTTCAGACCCTATGTACGGGGGGGGGGGGGGTCACGGGGGTCCAAAAAAAATATTTTTGTGATTTCCCGTGTTTTTGGACCCAAATGCATAGTTTGAGCCTGTCCCCGAAGAAAAGTAGAATTATCACCCCCCCCCCCTATTAGAGATGACATTTGTCGTCATGATGCACCAATGCAGCCCGGCGAGTAACTCGCCAGTGCTGCATTGGTGCATCATGCTGACCCTTGAGTGTCTCAACCTCAAAAGGTTGGCATGATGCTCGAATGCAGCACTGGCGAGTTACTGGCCAGGGCCGCATTCATGCATGACGACAACCAAGGTCATGATGCATTAAGGCATCATGCTGGCCTTAAAGGGTTAACATAAATTTATCTGGTTTGTACCCGACACAATGGCAATCCATCTTGGCACGCATCTATTGCATGTTGGTGAGTAATTTCTCGATAAGCATTTCAGCAGCGAGGACATGAATCATTGGACCACCCATGGCAGTTTAAAAGCCACAAAAGTTGGTCTTTTTTATCATTTATTTTAGTGCCAAATTTGTAGATAGAGCTGGCATAGTTAACATGCCTACAAAGGGATACCCACAGTTGGGTAGCACCAGGACCCCTGGCATTTCATAGAGATCAATAACATCTATTTACAAACTCGACAGTGGTCGATTGTACCCATTACTCACTGGTGAGCAAATGCTCGCTTCATATAAACACAACTATTTCTATACAAACACATCTAAACACATTCCATTTTTACTGTCATTTATTTGGGTTTCAACTTGAAAGTTTTCGATAAAGGTCTATTTAATCAACCTCAGATGCATCAATAAAATGGGAACTACAAAACTGTTGTTATGGGGTGGCTAGGGGAGGGGGTTTACATCTTCACCTCACCATATATAGGTGCCCAACATTGATTAATCAATATCTAACAGAATTGGGCCGTTGGTGCGACCGATGGGGCGTTATATATCATTTTGGGTTGTGCACTTAAAGAGTTCTACAGACGGAGAAAGGTTCTAAAAGTGATAATTATATGTGGCAATCTTTTTAGTTTGCTGAATTATTTCACTGAATAGCTTTACAGAAACAGACAGAGCCTATATTTAAATAAATTCAGAGATGAAAAAGGCCTATTGCTGTGAAAGAATATAAACTAATAATTACAAATGAAGTCATGTCTGATGGATAATAATCCAATGCTTTGAATTCCTGTCATCATATGTGACCAATCTCCCATGATATTCTGGTATCAAGCACATTCCCTGAGAATAATGAGAAGATCGTACAGCATTAGCAGTCACCATTACCTTACCATGTATCCCTGGATCTGCACGATAATATGGCACACAATGCTATATGGTCCCAGTTGTCTAATATGGTTATAAACCTAGGTTTGGCTGTGTACAGTTCCCACAGTCCAGGACGCCTGGTGATGTGGACAGCCAAATAGAAACGATGCTCCAAACAGCCCTGTACGGGGCATCCTTTCTACTTGACATGCCATATGTGGCTATAACTAGTGTCCTCTTGTATGTATACAGTATATTTAGGGGAGAGACCGCCCAATTCTGTTTCTCTGCACATTGTCTAAAGTGGCCTACTGAGATGTGGTTTGGCATCATCATCACCCCGTGTCGTGTACTTCTATGCTGTAATAACCTGTAGCTGCAGCGATGTGGACATTGGCTTGGGGGCTGTCTGTGGAACTTTAATTTGCCTCCCCTCTACTAGCCAATGGTATGCTGAGTGATGATAATGTGAGGTTTCTGGAAGTGTTAACATCCGGTCCACCTGTATGTCCATCTTTGGGTATACTTTCCCATCGAGGAATCTGCAAATAGCAGTTACATAAGGATATCTAGGAGTATAGTGACATATAATTATTAGTAGCTGGAAAGCCAGTCCTCAATCATGGACAGAACATTCTATTAAAACATTCAAAAGAAGCACGAAATAGTAACTTGATAATGATAATAACAGATAGGCTTCAATTTTACAATTGCACCTGACACCATTTAGGAGATCCTTTTCTTATACTCCAACTAATAATGTCTCTACACTGTAAGAAAATAACCCACCCTTCCTGCATGTATACCATAGGAAAAATATCAAATGAAGATCATGTTTCTTTTATATGCTTCACCCCTCTATTAGAATGGCCTATCATGTTTCAGTTGGATAATGGGGGTTACACTTTAAAGGAAGGTCATTTATCGCTGAATGGGAGGGGAGTATTAGGTGGATATATGAATTATTTGTATCTTTCTGCATGCTTCATTTGGGAGATTCTTTAGGGGGGGGGGAAATCAATACTTATTAGGGGGAGGGGATTTATTAAGCTTATCACGGTTGGATCGGAAAGTCCTGAGGAAATGACCTATACCCCACCTCTAAATAAGAATAAATGACCCGTCCGTTATACAGATGGTCCTTGCTACAATGTCGTGACCCTAGATTGTTATCACCATTAGAATTATTACCACTTTTACTGAATCACCTATCGTGTTAGGAGGACGCTGATGTTAGTGGTGCTGTCTAAACGCCTATGTTTTATTACTTCCTCCAAGAGCCCATTGGGTGATGATGTAACAAGTGGCAATGGTATTATGTTCAGGACCTCAATAATAATTAGGTAAAGCTAAGGCAGAACACGGACCATGAGCTGTACGGCCATGATGTATAATCTAACAGAAGATAAGAGAAATCTGAAGTGGGTAGCAGGAGGTATACTCGCAGAGATGGATTAAGGGGAACACCCTCCTCCAACCCCTACACACATCCCCATTTTCGCTATATAAATGTGATTTTACTATCATAATGCTGCTTATTGGTACATTGGAGTCTACGCCCACTTTTCAAATTCCTGGATCAGCTCCTATACCCTACAGCCTTAGGCCAGCTATCTCATTGTTCTGAAAGGGGTGAATTATGTCGGCTCATTCTGACAGACATATTATCACAGGGTCAGGAAAAGGCCTCTTGGTGTGAAGGCTCGTGCAGAGAAAATAGTACAGGAACTATACTTGGCGACCAAAGACGGGTGTAGAGAGACAGGATAATATAAAAACAAATACATCTTTATGTATGTGCCACCTTTTTGTAAAACACCCCTTAGGCTCCTGTCATACCTGATGTAATGCAGGTTAATATATCAAATCATAGGTCTCTAAGGAGACCCTCCCTAAATATAATTGGGCAAGGCAAAGGCAGGCTTTTTTTCTTTTTCCTTTCATCCCATTGCAAATGCATTGACGAAGCGCCATCTGACACAAAGTGATTTATGCTTACTTGTTTATTTATCTTTTGTATGGGGATCTTGGCTTAATTGAATGTAAACATCAGTCCCAAGTTACAAAGGCTCCACTGGAAATAAAACTATTATATGCCCAACTTTCAATACTAAAATTACAACAACAACAACAACAACAACAGCAACTGCAGACCCTCTTCATTACGTCGGGAAGACACACATACAGTATCTCAAATACTTATATATATGGTAATAGAGTGTAAATGTTGTCATGATAAATAGCTGTACACCTTGGCTATAGGACAGCTAGTGGTATTGCCCCAGCATGGAGTAAAATGACAGACTATTCATTCACCTATCCTTTGTTAAAATGAACAGTGAGTGCCTGAGCCTGATCGATGTAGCCCATCTATAACTATATTGGGTAGAGTGACATTCATAGAGGAAATCATTGCAGAATCAGTAATATTATCAACACCAGAAATGGTAACATGTCACGCAGCAGAACTATAGTCATATAGCTAAATTTTTGTTAATGCCTTTCAAAATTCTATTGTAGAAAAAAGTATGAATTACTTTATATGGCCATACTGTTAAACATGCATTGGCCCAATGCTGGTACATTTTTGTAGAAATAGTCATTGCCAAGTTTAATCTAATTCAAACAAACCATATGCTACAGTATGAGGCAGAATCTAATAATACCAGGACAAATTAGCTTTTTCTTTTAAGTGTAGAAGAAGTCATCTTCTTGATGGTTATTAGCAAGAATAGTTATGAACAGAGCTATATCAGCGGAACCAGTCATGCATGGGCAGAATACTATAGCACTTTGTAAACTAGGGCTGAACACTATATACACAGGAACCAATGGTGCCCAAATACAATTAATAGGGCACCCAGGGTGACGTTGGCTCATACCCCATTTCCTGTGGGAGGTGCCTGGTGAATAACAATGCCCCCCAGAACGTGATGTGCGTGATTTCCATCCTACCATGATTGTTATTAATCACTGGTTAAGCTTTATAGGTTAATATATGGCCAAGACGTGGTAAATAAGCAGTAAACATGTAATGTTGGCCTTTTTATAAGGCATGGTAATAATAGGTATAAGTATACACCTACACACACTATTCCAGTTGTATTATGAATATTAAGTGATTAACAAGTGGACATATTTCTCGTTAAAGGTAGTGTTCCACTAAAAGAAAATAATTGTCGAAAGAGAGGAAAAGGTGCGATCAAATAATATGTCAAACATATCAGACACCATCAGTTGCCTAATCCCTGGTATAATCCAATGGTAATCAATGTCAATCAATATCACTCCATGGTGTATTGAGAGCATGGCCTTGAGCAGGTACGCTTATTGAAACTGTACGAATACTAACATCATGGATGCAGCATGACTTCTTTAATAAATGATACTGAAGGAGTCCAATCATCCGGAGCCCTAGGCTCAGTCAAGAGCGGATATACCTAAGGAGTTCCATGTGGGTTAAGACCTTAATGCACCCTGCATGTAGGGCCCTTTTCGCAGATCGTGCCACCTATATGTTGATGCTCTTTGTATGTTGGAGGAACCTTTTCTATTGCTCCATGGTTAACTGAAGGAACATATAATCAGTGGCGTAGGAAAAGGGGGGGCCAGGGTGCCCACCCCCCCCCCCCAATCACAGAGGAGGGGGGGGGCTGAATATGTTTGGGCCCCCCAAAATTTACCAAGACCCTATGATGTAATACACAAACTTTCCAAAACATACCGTTGCCACATAGGGAAAAGTGGGGACATTGGGGCCTGGCACCCATTCATAACTAAAGGGGGCTCAAATACTACTTTTCCATACAATTCCTATATGAGCGTGTATATGCACTTTCATGATTGAAAGCCAATATTCAAGGCAGGTTGGGTTGGGCCCCCCTGGGCCCCCCCAATGAAGATTTGCTTCCTACGCCTCTGATAATTCATAAGAGGTCACATTACATGCACACATTAGCTCCCGTGGTGTTGGGAGGTGGGCATGTCATTGACTTTACCCGCACTAATTGCTAGTGGTAACTAGTGGTTTAACAAATTCCAGGATAAATTTGCCACGTTACTCACGATGTAGCGTTGGTGCAGGTAATCATGTCGTCATTTGGTCGTCACCCTCACTTAACAGTGCCATCAGCATGGTTTACAACCTCCCTGCACACAATGTACGACATGATCTCGCCAGTGTTTCATTCAGGCATCATGCCGAGCATTAAGGTCGAAACCCTTGAGAAGAGTCAGCATAGTACATGAATGCAGCCCTGGCAAAAATACTTGCTATGGCTGCATTGCACATACAGCATGCCGACCAAGGATATAGCACATTAAAGCACAATGTGGCAGTAAAATGGTTGAAGGGAATCCTAGCAAGTACTGTGTTAAGATGGATGGTGCTTTAGGTTATGTTGCATTAGAGCACTATATAAAATGATCTTGTATTACGCTGTACAAATAAGTTGCATATCATATGAAACATAATTATACTTATGACGACTATCCCCCCTTGCAAGAAGATGACTATTAGAGAAAAAAGAGAGGCTGGACATCATATCAATATCTAGATACGGCAAATAACAAAACATCTGAAGTGAAGATGAATAATAGCCTGTCCTAAAGTTAATATCATGTAAAAAGCATTGAAACACTTCCCTGCCCTATCCTTACCCCTCCATGACCTCCCTGTAGCTATTATTACCACTATACTTGGCAGCAAGAAGGTGTGTTGTACATCTACTGGCCGAACACTTGGAGTCTAATTTCCTTTTCTCCGTTCTCCTATGGCAGTTGTCCCACAGGGCTTTGAAAGAAGGGTAACAGTTCAGGGTGGTATGTATAGAAGGGATGGGTGAAAGGGACATGGGGGCGTGAGATGCCAACCTATATAATAATGTTCATAATAGAAAAAGGTTGAGCGGGGGAGGCTTGTTTGGGAAGTGCCACAATGCGTGATCATAACACCATAACACCCATTACTACACACCCACCATGATGTGATGTATATAATAGTGATGGACCCTCTGGGATGTAGCAGATATAATAGATCCTAATCGGACCTATTCTGTTTAAGTTATGTTCTCTGTCCCTGGTGAAATTGTTTTAGAAGATACACGATAAATAGACAAATGCCAACGCCCATTGATACCGTCTCTGCTAGTTTGGGCTGAGGCAGTACCCCATGAAGCCAAATGCTGGGTTGGATGCGCCCCAGCCCCCACAAATGAAATACATCAGAGTAGTATCAATGTAGTTGGCATTTGTGTTTATTCTTTTATTTGAGGAAAAGAAAACTTTTTTCCTAGCCCAATGAATACTGCCACATTGTATTCAATGGAGGCATTGAATACGGCCCTTCAGTGCTAAAGCATAGGAAATCTTGTATTTCAAAAAAATATAGGCTGTTATCAATTCAGAGGCTGACCCAGGATTTGAAAAGGGGGGTCCACCAAACACCAAAGTACCGAAAAGTGTCGTGACTCGACTCGCGGCGGATCAAATTATCATTAAAACAATTTAAATTTTTTTCCAAAAGGGGGGGGGGGGTCCTGACCCCCAGAACCCCCCCCCCCTTTGGATCCGCCCCTGTCAATGATAAGTAGGTAGTCAAATCACACTTCAACCACTAGTCCTGCCTTCCGCCAGACAATGGCAGACCAAACTGGATGGACTCTGCGTGAGTGTGGTTGCCATTCCAATGCCAAGCCAAACCACACTAATGCAGGGTCATACCAGGTCCCAATCTATTAGGAATGAGGAATGGGAGCATTAATTTTGTACACTATCGGGACTATTTTAACCATGCAGAATAAGAATCGATACTGTGCAGCATTTCCAAGCATCCCAAGCACGCAGAATGCAGTACTGATTCGAACCCCCACTGTAAAAAAAATGTCGTCAAAATGACGTTGAATCACCGGCAACTTTTGGGACATGACTTTCACCGTTTTTTTAACGGTGACGGTCACGGTTAATTTTACACAGAATCACTGTTCATTTCACGTAGATTCACCGTTAATTTTACGTTGAATCACCGTTAATTCTATGTAGAATCACCATTAATAGATTCAGAGTATTCAAATATACAGATATTATTCGATAAGCCTCACAAGGAGTCTGATTATGGTGACGTTAGTTACTGTAGTATACATTGACTTTGTCCTTATCCTATACGCCACACTGGCGATCTGACTTGCATACTAGCCCTGGCCTATACAAGAGGTTTTACTCTATAGGATTGATACAAGGCAGAGTTTCCAGAGGTGAGGATATATGCATAGTATGTTAACACAAAATAGGTGTATAGATCCATACAGCTGCTTTCTTCTGGATATTATCAAGTGATCATGGTATTTTGTCTAAACTATCACAAGATTGAATTGTTAAATTGTCAAACATATAGATTAATTGAAAATTACCATTAGTTCAACATGTATACTCCACTTCAAGGGCTCACACTCTCCAGAAAAATCTTCTTACAAACCAGGCCACCTATCTATGGCAAGATCCACTATATGTGGCTCCCTCTGGGATTTGACATTAGAGGCTGAATTAACGTTGAATCATTGTAATCCAAACCAGGTTAGCATTTAACCAGGATCCACTGTGAAATGGCTGACTTTTACGATGCTTCATTGTATTCCAAATAACGGTGAATCAGCGTTAAATTTTACAGAGTGAATCTGTAAAAAGTACATCTATTTTTTACAGTGCCGACTCAGTCTAATGCGGACACCCTCCCTCCTGAGGTACATTTCTAAGATATGCCAAATACAAGATGGGATAAACTCAGAGTCTAGGTTGCGTGTTTCTTATAGATGCCAATGTAGCGTGAATTCAGAGGCACTGGGGTAGCATTTTCTAGAACACTTTACCTTAATTTCTAGTCAGTTGATCCCAAGGTTTTAGGGTTGCTGTTTATTTTGTCACCCTTGATTAAGTAATGGTTTTGGATAATAACTCCTTGAAAGGGTCCGTGAGAAGGGTCTCAGATTTCTCCCCCTTCAGCCCCCCCCCCCACCCCTCTTCAACCCGAAGTCCTTGAGCGGCATCCCGATATTATATATGCATGTAGTATAGATGTTGTAGCTTGTTTTATCTACTTTTGGACAGTGTAGGTAACCAGTCAAACGTTATCTCAGCACTTGGAATGTAGTCAACTTTGATAGGTTGAGTGATACATGATTCACCATTTGGAGCCCAAAGAACCATCACAATGTCCTTAAGTGTAAACTGAGACAGTTTCCACCTGAATGTTGATACACAATACCATGCTGTTTGTGTACTATGAACAGTTTGTAAGACAGATGCCAATATATAGTATACGTGTACATGTAGACTGGTTATTACCACAAGAGATAGCAGTTGATGAAATGCATGCCAAACGTACTTTCTAACTGCATCATGCTCTAATTCTTCAGGTCTTGGTACAGGCAAGTAATAAGTATATACAGTTTAATGACAATGTTGGACAATCCAACATTCTCCGACTCTTAGCAGTGTTTGGAGGTTTGAAAGAGAGGCTCTTTAAATAGAAACCAGCATTACCAGGTGCCTTAAACATATACCGTGGTCGATAATATGTGTTAAAGCGAATTTTTGCTTTGGGAAGTAGTAAGTTTTGCCCACTGTTTACACGTGTATTTCGCTTGAATCCCTTATTAATTAACATAGAACTAATGCTATCTGAGTACACCAAACACCTTGACAATTGCCTGTGAAGAAATGTCAAAAGTCAGGTGAAGAGAGCAGCATGGGGCGTTTTGTATCCCCATGTGTGCGTGTAGGAGGGATGAGTGGGGGCATGTGCGGCTGGTGGTAGCCATGACCCCCTGAAATGTGAAGGTCATAATGTCAACAATGAGCCCCCCTCCCTTTCCCCACCATGCACCCCTCTCCTCTACGTCCAGCCTAACGGAACGTCATGCAGCACACCAGTGTATTACCACTCCTGCTATCTCCTAATAAGAGGGGTTTTTTTTCAAATAGGAGGGGTTTTCACAAGAACCCCTCCTATTTCAAAATAAACCCAATTTATTTGAGATAAACCCACTCTGTTTAAATAAACTGGGTTTATTGAAATAAACCCCTCCTATTTTTAAATGAACTGGGTTTGTTATAAATAAACTGGGTTTGTTTCAATTTTACCCAAACGGCTTGGATTGAATTGTTATTTAACCATTCAAGGCCGCATAATGCTATGCCTTTTGTCGTCTAGAGTTAAAATGCCAAATGCAGCCTACATGGTATAATCATACCCCATGACTTATAACCAGAAATACTTGCTTGTGTCAATGTGATTAGACGCTATACCTGATGGCGGAGTGCCCGAAAATAGGTGCTATGCCGCTTTAGGATAGTGCACCTTATCATCGTAGAGCATCCCAAAGAAGCGGGATTTCACTTGAGGATGAGGATGACATGTACAACAGGTTCATTGTCATTATTATGTAATGTTATGAGATGGCATGTAGGCTTTCATTGAGCCCAGGTTAAGAATTTAACGATCCCTTAATGTCTCAAATGGTCCACTTCACTACTTATAGTTTATTCTCCAAGACACAACTCTATTTTCGGTTACTCCCTTTTTCTGCCAGGCTTCAGACACTTCAGTTACCTGCCATCCCGTCATAAAAACAACCACAATTGCCTGGCATGGCCACTACTCGTATGGCATAGTTACATGGCCCGCCCCCGGCAGTATCACTGACAGTTCTTCTGTGGACCTGTTGCCCCATAACAAACCCAAGACACGAAATACCCTATCTTCCAGAACCCCGCACAGTTCCTTATGCCATGCCAGCATCGATATAACTACAGGAGCCAACTATTCCGCTACCTGAGGCACAGAAACGTTCGTGTTTTGGTTAAAGACATAAGGAAGGAGCCCCTACAAAGACTGTGACTGATCATGACAGACAGTGACTTTTAGCAGATGTGATTACTTATCTCTTTACTACAGATGTTCACTATTGGTTTGGAACGTAGTAAGTGCTATACAACAGGAATGTAGATGTTGGTTGCACAATGACCAAGGCCTACAGTATCTCCAAGGCCTCAGGTACCACTGGAACCAAGGCTAAAAATATATGAGTTTCTTGTTAGCCGACCCTACCATATGGGGCTATTTCACAGGTGATTAGATGATACACAAGTTGAAGTGATGATACACAAGTCCGCGCTATTGTTTGGGAGTGAATTTCTGGATATTTTCTATGTCTCTGGTCTTTTTTAAATTGAATATCCGAATTACCTACCCTCGATGTTAAGACCATATGACCTGAAAACTTGAATCAAACACCACCAGGGACATCAGAATTACCAAATATATTGTGGTATTATGCACTATCTAATTGTGAATGATTTCAAAGCGAGTTTGATGTACCAATGGTGTCGCTACCATCACGATCAGTACAACTATATACTACGTCTGAATCACAAATGCCTTTGACATTCATTGACCCATTGTTCTGAACAGAATTATGCGAGGTGCCATAAAACTACGTAATAGATGAGCATCCAATATACGCACTTTCACCTAAATGCACCAGCCAACTGTAAGAGGCAAGCCAGAACCTATGGCCAATTACCCTAGCGATGTTCATTTGTCATGACATCCCGATTGGAAGCATATAATTAGAATCGAGATACTTCTTCAAGAAAACTACCACCATGGTGGCCAAGGTGTCAGTGATGATATGATATACCTGTGAAATGACAGAAGATGCCAGCTTAATTACCACTGACCTTTGGCATCACCATGGAGTTAACTGCTGCATCCAGGTGATGACTTGGCCCACCCTGGAGGGATACAAGGTGTTGTTGGCATGTCAGGCCTCAATTTGACTATAAGTCTCCACCCTCCTCTCCAGGCGTTGGCATCAGGAGGGTGTTGGCTTTCACCCCTGTGTGTAAGGCACAAGTCACCCCTGTGACCCATTGCTGGAGATGCTATATAGCTTGGCATCGCCAATACAGTATTTACTTTGCTGTCAGGTTAAACCACTTTGCCACCCCACTTGTGCCTGTCCATGGGATAGTGAAAGAGATCCCCAGGCAGATTTGCCATATACATTTGTTTGTAATTCGTACTGCGCAGTATTTAATTTTACTTTAATTACACTTTTTCTAACATAGCCACTTACATCGGCCTCAAAAGTACCCAGAACACATTTTTTCTAATTGATTGGATAGATATGTGTAGGGTCGACCATGTTTTATTATGTATAGGTCGGGCAACCTATACGCATCTTTACCTTTATTGACCTTATTGGGAAGCTTCTGGTGGCATTGAATCTCATTTGAAGGTCTGTGATTTAATTTCGACTATTAAATTTGTATTGGGAAACCTGCTTGAAGGCATTTGTATGTGGTAAGTCAGGGTCAGGCAGATATTCAAGATAACCCTTGCTACCCTTTAAAACAATAGGGGCCAGTCTTGGTAGTTGTGTAGTTGTAGTTTAATATTTTTATTTGACGATAATATCACATAGCGAGGGGCGCTTCTCAAAACAGCCAAGGAATGACATAAATTGAGCGACTTTAAGTTATAGAGTCTTAAATCCTAGGGTAGATTACATATGCAATCAATGTCTTAGTTGATGTGTTTACTCTATATTGGACACAACCAGTACTCATAAAGAGAGGCCGGGTAGTGGTTTTCTCCCCCAGTATAAAAAGCAGATTAGCAGAATTTTAAACCCCTGATCGCATTCAATAGATATGGTTAGCAGGTAGGCCCACCATTAAGTGTGGAACGTTCACCAAATATGAACACGTGAAACAATGAGAAATAATGTGGATTGGAAGATCTGGCACGAACTAGTTATCGAACATAATTTCGTTACTCCTGCTAAAAGGAGGTTACAGCCTATACCATATCAGGGTGAAAAGGAATGTATTACTGGAATGTGGTGAATGTGAAATCCAGTGTCTACTATTCTAAAAGATAGTTCATTGCCGTTGGAAACATACATCATGATGATCGTGTAGGCACACTGCCTTTATAAGATCAAAGTGTGCCCTTTTAGAATACAAACGATGAATTGCCACGCTTGAGGGAAGACAGGTGATCTCTTGATCTGATTTGAAAAGTAACCACGGTTTGTTGATATTGGGTTTCATCTGCTGGGGTGTTTTAGTCAAAATGTTTCTTTTAAAACAAAAAAAAAACAGAAATACATGTAACTCAAGTACACTGAAATATGACATTTTACCGAAAATAGTAGTGTTAATAGTACTTAAATGCATTATGTAATTTGTCTTCATTATGCATCAATGCAGCCATCGCAAGAAACTCACCAGTGCATTTCACCCTCATAAAGTATTAGGAGCCAGTAAGATAAGTTGATCCGCAACACAACCCTGAGAGGCAGATTTTGTATAGATACATCAACCAGGTGCCAAATATCCCATTCATAAACAGTCATGACAGTATTATTCATCAAGATCTACCCACGCAATGTCAGAGATTGGCTGCCAGGTAAGGTAGCCCCTCTCCTAACAGTATGTAATTTCCCCCTTTGTGCAGTAAATACAACTATTTGAGTGGGTGCCTTTTGAGCTCAATGTGTAGGCTAAGCATAATTATGTGTGTCTGCTCAGATGGCAATTGTGGCTGTTTACCAGAAGGAAACTCCTTACTCTTTGCCCTTTTTTTTACCTGATATATATGATTTATATCTGTAATTATAGATTAATAAATTCGCTGCACTGGCCTTCTTCTAGAGTGACTACCGGTTGCACTGCTACCATATGCCATTCATCACAATGGTAGTGACCTGACATTGAACTTTTGTTAGGTTTGAGAAGTGCTGAGCTGAAACTTCTCTAAAACGTTTCCCATTATACTTTCCGGTTTGTGCTCGCTGGTCCTTACAGGACAAGAAGCAAGACCCAAACCCAGCAAAAGGCCAAGGTCATGCCATATTATTTTGTCAAAAGAAAAGAATTGAGATCACACACATAGAAGCCTAATACGTACACATTCCTTGCTTGAGGATTGATAAATCCCATTCCAATAGAATTGTCCTAGCCTTTGGATATAGTTTCACAAGCCAGGGATGTTATTATAGCTGTATATTATAAAGAGCTGAACCTTGACCTCCACCCCAAAAAAATAGATAAATAAATACATAAATAAATAAAAGCGGCTCCGATGATACAATTTAAAATAAAATGTAAAAGGTAAATAAAAACGATTAAACCGATGGTTGTTGAGTCGAATCTAACAGTGTTGAATATTGGAAAGGGATTGCATAGAGGCTCTGTCAACCGTAGAGGAAAATGAGAGAGCCACATCACATTTGTGACCCAACAAGCAAAAAGACCCATCCGCGGGGGATTTTTTGGGGTTGCCCCGGAGCGTAGCGACCTGACGTTGCGCAGCAACGTCATGGCAAGCCTATTAATGTTTTCGTTTTGCCTGGGTGCTGCATGGGGCACCTGTGACGTCACAGGGCGGATTATGACAATGAAAATAATATTACTTTGTTGTAGGCTAGACTGAGAGACGGGACAGATGGAGGGGGGGGGGGGGCTGGGCAACCCCGACCGTGGTCAAAGCCACATTTTTCTTGTTAGTACTGGCTTTGGCCACCAGGGGGCACCGGAAGGGCTAGAGAGTGCATAATTCAAGTAAAAATGCTCTAAGCTAATTTTTTGTGTAGAATACAATAGACGTATTAAGATTGTTCTATGTTTACTGCAAACATTCCATATTTGGAATGCAAAAAGAACGTTTTCTATGAAAAATTAGCATATAAGACAATTTTTGGTTGCCATGGAAACAATTCCATTACACAAAATGGGAGATAATCGTCCCAGTTTCTTTAGTATCAAATCAGTTACTCAAAACTGAAAACAGACTGTAAAAATTCCTTCTAGAACCAAATTTAGTCTAAAAAATACCATTTTATTTGGTTATTCATTAATAAAACTGATTTTTCATGATTATCGCTATCTATTATGGGATGCGATGCTTTTAGAGCTTATCTACCATTTTTAGTTATTGACATGTACCAATCTTTGAAAATCGATTCCCACAAAACTACCAGGAATTTTTTAGCTTATAATACCTCATTTAAAGGGTGTGACACCAACTTAAAATACTAATTCCTCCCCGGATAGATCTTTTCCCTAGCCTGGTCACATTTATACCCACATTTACACATTGCCTCAGGCATGACTCGACCTGATTTCCGTCCCACTTTACTCCATAAGAACCCTTCTTCAGCAAATTAGCACACTTAAATCACGCCTAGAGCTCTTAATTAATAGTCTTATATGACTTTAAAGTGTTGTTCCACATCAGGAGTGAGAATTATAGTTAGCTATTTTCTGATGGTGGTCTAAATTCTCAGAAGAAAGAGTAATCTGTCCATATTGTTCCTTTTGGGTATAATTATATTTCACAGAAATCACCCTCCGGTGGTGATTTATTTTTAAAGGGAGTCCATATGTTGCTTCCAGAATGACTCCCGTCTATAGGGGAGTCCTGATCCTTTTGTGACTCCCTTGGGTGAGCCAAGGAGCTGTGTGACTCTCCCAGGTGACTCCCTTCGGTCAGCCAGGCAGCCTGAGCTCCCCAATTTAAGAGGGGAGTCATTCTGGAGACATTCTGGCTCCCTTTTTCTTTTATTATACCTCTGTGAAATCTGGGACTAAAATGATGACATATGAAAACTACTGACGTAATACTTGAACGGCTGCTATAATGGTGTCAACTAAGATGTATGACCCCCTTTTTGTTCTTCATGGCCTCACTAGGGATCCATCCTTGTCAGTGTAGTATTACATACATGTCACTTAGAAGGCAGAAGGTATGCTATATTAGCATTCTTTGTCCTGCATTTAGAGACACCTTAATCTCTTAACCCTTTAAGGATGGCATGCTGACTCAAAGTAAACTCTATCGAAGGGATCAATTCAAAGCATATTCACTGTTAAAGAGTATTAACCCTTTAATGGTCGCAGAGTGCTGTAAGTGTATGTGCACCATGTATTCGTGTCATGCATGATGATTCAGGGATAAACACTAAACCTTTCAACAATAGTATTGCACTATCTTCTCACCAGGACTGCATTCATGTATCATGTCAACCTTCCAGGGTTGATACAGTCCAGAAGGGTCGACATGATGCATTCAAGGCTGCATTATTCTTAATCCGACCAAGCCATCTAATATTTTCTTACCTGTTGGATACATCAATGTTCATTCTGGGGCAATTTTAGAGTCTGACAGTAAGGTACCTACAAGGATAAACTGTGTCGATAGGCAATTGTCCACATGCAATGGGAAATCATTTGAATGCCTACATGCACTAGCCAGGATTTCATCCCTGTGTCATAACGATAAAGACCACAGTGCATTAAAGCACCATGCCGTCCTTAATGGGTTAATATAGGGGTGGGGCCAGTAACTCCTATAGTGTACTTCATGCCATTTTCACCAATTAAAGTCTGATACCATCAGAAACTCCACTTGACCCACTTAAAGGGTGTCAGGTATGGTGTTGGAGACCAACGGATACCATCTAGGAGAATCCAATTAAATGAATTTACCTGGACGGACAAATTGATTGTCGGGATGTGAAGATAAACTGATAAAGGCTATATCGGATTAAATAGACACTGTCTCACAGGGGTCCACATTCCATCAGTAGGGTGTTTAGTTCAGAGCTCTAAAGGCTATGAAACAAATTCACTGTTAAAGAGTATTAACCCGGCCTTTAATGGTCGGAGAGTGCTGTAAGTGTATGTGCTCCATGTATTCGTCTTGTTGTGCATGATGATTCAGGGATAAACACTGAACCTTTCAACAATGTGCCACCGTCTACTCACCAGGACTGCATGTATCAGACATGCTGACCCTCCAGGGTTGATACAGTCCAGAAGGGTCGACATGATGTATTCAAGGCTGCATTATTTCTTAATCCGACCAATCCATCTAATATTTTCTTACCGTCTTACCTGGCAGAAACATGTTCATTCGGGAGCAACTTTAGAGTCTGAGAGTATGGTGCCTACAATGATAAACTCTGTCAATAGGCAATTCTCCACATCCGATGGGAAATCATTTGCAGTAGCTGTGCTAGAGGCAGATCGAAAGTTTTATCAGTATGGCAATGCATTGTACAAAGCAGTTTATTGGGGGATTAATGCTATAGTTATATAGAAATTTAATATTTAGGAAATTCTTTTACCCATTCTCACCTGATTTTGCTCTTCTTACTCTTCTTCTGAAGTCTATCGTTTCCATACTTAACTGTGAGAAAGACCCACTGGCCCCAACCGAGTTTCTGAACATTGTGCCACATTTCCATTCAGCGCAGATTCCACTGTACCTTCTTTTCTCATCCGATCGTAGGTATTCTCATAAAAGGTGTTGTATCAGATTCGTGATTCTATCTTTGCAGCATGTGTGAATCGTCTGGACATTCTTATCATCTTCGATGCCTCTGGGTCTGTACGGTTCAACAACTTCTACAACTGGCAGGCGGCAAAGGATCTCACAAAGAACTACCTCAACTTCTTCCAAGTACAGCGCGGTCAGGTAAATCCTCTTTATGGTTTATTCATAGGAAATTGTGGGATTTGAAAATAAATAAAATAATTTCTTGTTATAACTAATCCTTGTGAATAACTAACCCATGTTACTTCTGTCCACGGAACATCTCGTGAGATTCAGCTTGATACACACCATCGTTGCCAGGAACAAAGTATATTCCGAGAGCAGAACTAATATATCACGAGATTTGCTGGAGGCTGCCTGAAAGTGTTGATCATGGGAACAATTTCCCTCCTATTTCTTCGCCATGAAGGAATATTGGCTCGCCCGACTTAATAAAACATGGACCTGTACAATGTCATTTCCTTGCATGTTTTGAGCAGTTTCATCCTCATAATAGATGATGCCCTAACCTTATTTATTTGCAGGTACACGTAGCTGTGATGCAAGTATCAGACCGAGCCCAAATACACGTCAACTTCAATCAGTTCCGAGATCGAGCTCAGATCTATGGAGTGATCGACACAATGCAAATTACAGATGGTCAAACCAACCTGGCTGGTGCATTTGAAGACGCCTATAACCGAGTAAGTAAAAACTGTATCACTATATAAACGTTTGACGCACCTACTATACACGGACAGAAAAGTTTCCCAGATCCTATGTGGTCTTTGGACCCTACGTGATTTATTGTTATGCATTATGCATATGCCTACTGTGCACCAACACGTAACCAAAATCATCCCTGTGTCTGACGGAATATGGCTAATTTACACGTTTTATGACAATTATGGCACTTTAAAAGGACAGCTGAACTATGGTGTATTAAGAAGTGCAGCATCCCTCAGTCTCAAACACTCTGTCTCAAATTGAGAGAAGCCACAAAACACAGGTGAGGCTAGATAGTCTTAACATTTTGAGGATTATCAATATGGGATACATTTAGTCAAACTTAATGCCAAAGCGTCGAATTCATAAGTTGATTGAAAATTACCATTATTTAAACACATATTGGTCCTAGCTTGAATTAAAGAGCAAAACAGACCCTGTGCCAGCAGTCAAAACAGAGCTAGTATCAGCGATCCAGCATTGCGCCAATCATATTACATAATTATAGTTGAGTTTGAGTTTGAGTTTAATTGTTTTATTGAGGCAAAATACATCTCGATGCTAGGAGAGTTCTCCCCGTATCACCTTTTACATTGAAAAATCAAATATGATACCAGGTGACATTTCAATATGACAGACAAACAAAGTAATCAATACATGTATAAGTGACAGACCATAGATCAGATCAATTTGTGATTTATGTGAGTGTGTGTGGATTTTTGCAAGCTTATGCGCGGAGCTACTGATGAGGTTCCAGTAGGGGGGCCAGTTCATCAGCTGTGAGGGCTGAGGTGAACAGATCTCGGGTTGCTAGATGATGTCTTGTGTAGTGACATCTGTCCCAGACATCTGTGTTCAGAAGTTGACTCGTCATGTATTTCAATACCACGCTGCATCAGCACTTATACTTTGACTGGCGCTTATTCAAAAATTGAGATCAGGAGTGGGGAATTGATACATGGATGATGATTTATAGTGGCCTATGTTCTAGATTTTAAATGACCTCCTCCGTGTATTTGCCTAATCTAGATATTGATCTATTTCCGTATCTGTTCTTAGGTCTTTGTGTCACCTGGAGCCCGGGAAAACATCCAGAACGTGGTGATATTGCTAACAGACGGTCAGCCTACGGTACGGGTAAGCGATACGATACCCGCGGCCAACCGCCTCAAACAAGACCGTAATGTCCTCCTCGTTCCTGTAGCCATCTCTGGAGATACCGACTACGAGTTCCTCAAACTGTTAGCAAACTCTCCAGACACGCCAATTGCATCTTTTGACCAGATCTTCATCAACGCTAACTACCTCACCTCTCAATCCCTGGATGTGTGTGTACTCCTGGACAGTTCTGGGTCCATCCTCTTCTTAGATATCAACAACTGGTACTATGCCAAGTTGTTCCTGGAGTATCTAGTGGGCTTCCTCAAGGTGGACAGTGGTACGGTGAGGATGGCCACTATTACTTTCAACGAGACGGCTACGATGAGGTGGCCCCTCGACCGCTACAGAACGGCTGAGCAGCTCATCAATGCTATCCGCACCCTGGAGTACTCGGCAGGCAGAACTAACCTTGCCGCCGCTTTCAGGAGGGTTGAAGGGGTAGGTATACATGCAGTACTGTACTATGGCACTGGAGGTGATGGAACTGACCACAATGCATTTTTGAGTGCTCCTCTTCTCCAAGAGGGCTGTATATTGCGTATATAATAATTATATAAGTTCCTATCATATCATGATGGGAACTGCAACTGGGGTAACTCAGGTATGCAGATACACACCTGCACATACTATGTAATGATACCTTAATTCTAACTAGCCTCTAAGGACACCATGTAATGTTTCTTTGGTATAAAATTTGATGTATAATAATTATTGTCCTAGTAAGGTCATTGCAGCTAAGCTGTCATGTGCTTCTTTCCCTGCAGGGCTGCTTCAACTTACAGGAGCCTGTGTCCCAGAGTAGAAAGAGAGTGGTGCTGGTAATAACAGATGGTGTCTCTACTGATGAACCGGGCCAGGTAGAGAGGGAGTCCCTGAAACTTAAGGTAAGTGGGACATAACACTAAATCATGAATTCTATCATAATTGGAGACACTACACTGATGAAAATGAGGGTTTAGATTAGTCACTAGGAACTAGATTTTCATCCTCACAGGAGTGTATTAATGTTGGTTATTGACCTAATTTTGATGGTAGGTGCAGCCTATGTAAGGGGGTTGCTGCTTGCCGCAACTTGCTGCAACAAAAGCTGACATTGGTAGTTTTCTGGTGGAAAGCTCACTTCAAATCTATCAAATTTCTCTTTTCATATTGTATATGTTCCCAGGGGTATTGCATAGGTATTTGGAAGGTCTTTAAGCTCTGTCATACCCCTAAATATATGAAAATTAACCAACTTCATTGAGAATGAGTTACTGCATACCAGACTTAAAATGTCGCCGACCATATTGCACCATACTGGGCAGGGAGACCAGCCCCTATCACCATCATGCACCCATGATTGGGTGTGCTAACGACCCTTGATAGTCTGTTCAATCCCACATGCACCCTCAGAAAAGTGAGAGTCATTGTCGCTAAAACTACCCTCACCTGAGAGTCACGCAGTGCCTGACCCTCAGGTGAGGGTAGTTTTAGCGACAATGACTCTCACTTTTCTGTGTGTGTGGGTGCATTAAAAGGGCCAATTAAAGACAGATCAAGACTGGGTAGCTGGGTAGTTTTGAAGTGAGATTTTGTGAAATTGAACCCAGTACCTAACTTTTAATTGCATATCAATCATTGAGAATACATGAAAATATCATAATAATATTATCATCATGAGAAAGGTAAAAATAATAGTGATAATTATGTCTTCTTACTTATTCAGCGAGCGGGTATAGACATTATTTCCGTGGTGGTGGCAGGACGGAATCAGGTCAATTGGGATAAACTAAGGCGCGTGGCCAGTGTCGTCTCGTCTGCAGGTTCTAATCTCAAACCAGCTGTCATATCGGTGAGTATTTAAGATCAACAGTTAAGATGAAACTAGATTATTTTACAAGATTTTACTGAAGTAGGAATTGAATATAGAAAATGTGTACCAGAGATACTAGAGTATGATATGCCTGTGTCAAGTCAGATATGGATATGCGTGCCCTAGTAGCAAGCCCGCACGTGGCCAATTTAGTTTTAGCTCGGATTGGCTTTTTGAAGTTAGGCAAAGCTGAGCTGGGTTTCATATTGGGCAGATGGCTGGGCTGAAGTGTGGCCCTGACAGGCTGCCAGATATGGGCTCAGATCAGTTTCAAAGCAAGCTGACCGTTTTGGGTACATGTTGGGCAGAAGGCTGGGCTGAAGTGTGGCCCTGATCGGGCTCCCCATTTTGGGCTCAGATCAGTTTCAAAGTGGACTGCTCAATGTGGGCTGAGGTTGGGTTAGGACAGGGCAACTGGTCTAGTAGTTCTGATGATTGACACCAGATGTCACTACTATACAATATATAGAGTTTTCCAACAAAGCCGAATGAAATTGACTTGATACAATAATACAAGAAAATGTTAAAGTGATGTAGAATAGGAAACAATAATTATATGTTCTCACAGTTTGGGAATAATACTATGTATTTGAATGATGGAAAGGGGGTTCTCTAAGCAGCTGTCCAGTATAGACACCATTTCTGTGGCATTACAATTTTCTTAACACCAGACTCATATGCTCCATCTAGGTATGAAGCCCAATGTACTCCATAGACAATTGCCTATACTGCATATGGCTTAAAACTGATGATAATAGGGCTGCTTGATACTTCCATAATTTATTAGAAATAGTATGATTATGTCTTAGGGTTGATAAGCAAGACCTAGGATATATTATTCAACATAGGAGAAAATTATGGGGAAAGATTGAATAGATTCTAAAAACCCATAATTATCAGGTGGTGCTGTGGCACCAAATTGGCCAGCCCGTCCAAAACCCTATCTGAGCCCAAAGTGGGCAGCCCGTTTGGGGCCACACCAAAGTCCAGTGCCCTAAACCGACGGGCACCCATTGGTTAGCCCACTCCGGGCCACACTTACATGTGCATGTGGCCCCCATCCGGGGCCACACTGTGTCTGCTACTAGGATGAGTAGCTGCATACATGTTGTAAGCCTTGGACAATGGTAAGTATCCTTGGCTGGCACATTGGACAAATATATATATATATATATATATATATATATATATATATATATATATATATATATATATATATATATATATAATATATATACATGATGCTATACCATTTCCTCGTTGACATTGCAGGTGATTGACTACCGGTCCCTTGGGTCTAGCGTGCAAACAGTGGTGGATCGAATCTGCTCTGTACCCATAGGAAGAACACCTGACAATGACCTAAGTAAGCTATACATGCTTTAGGGAGTGATCGTATTATAACATTGTTCGCCCACGCCCCATTATGTATTAGGGTAAAGGCACCCATTTTGGACGCTCCTTAACAATGAAGATGTGATCACTTTTGCCTGTTGAAATAAACACATTTGTGAGATGTTATTCTTAACATACGTTACCCCATTGAACACATCATCTATATAGGTAATATTCCTTATGAGATCACAACAAATTCTCTCATATAAGTATAAATAAATCTACATCTAAAATCTTGATTTCAAATGATTAAACTACACCTAAAGTCGGACACTTCATGGCAGAGATGATACTGGAGTCAGACACTTGTCATTTCATTGGTTTGATGTGTATGCTTGACAGTAAATGCAATATTCTTGTGGGAAAAATATTATTATGTTTTTGAAACTGTTTTTCTTTCTCTATTAATCTTATAGATCCTCAATCATTATTGGTCCCAATCAGATGAACTGTTCATTCAACATTTAGTCATGTATGCATGTAGCTAAGGCTATCTAACTAACCTAGGTATTCAACACACTATATTAATGTTTATAATGGACCACAGTTACATGTGTATATTAATTATGTAACTCAAAACCAATGGTGTCCGACTCAAGGTAGCTGTCCGAGTCAGGGTGTCTTTACCCTAGACAAAAAAGGTGTGTTTCAGGCAACCCGACCCTAGATTCAAAAAATGGGCCCACCCTTGCATTTCTTCCCAATTTAAGGTAATTTTCTTTCTTTTTTTTGTAGGATGTTCAAATCTTTCGGGATTTTAGCAAATTTTAACAGGCTTTTCAATGTGTGTTTATTGGGATAGATTCCATAAACAAGATATGTCTCTCATATGAGGCCAACTGTCATAGTAAATATCATCACAATTAGAGAAACTTCAGCTGTTCGATACACAAGGCAGGGAGTTTGCCCCCAATGCTGTTTGTCCATTAGACCTAGAAGATGTGCATTTCTCCTTAGGCTTAGCACCAATTTCTTGAATCAACATTTGGTATGAAACTCCACGTTAATGATAAGTCTAGCACCCCTGGTACAAAAACACGCTCTGAGGTAATGATCCTTAAATGCTTCAATTTGTGTTTGGCGGATGGAATGGCAGCTATGACAAGATCATCTGGATACATGACGTGAACACTATGTCATTGATTACCTATAGTGCCATTGATGTAGATATTGAGCAGAAAGCGCCCGAGCACAGAACCCTGAGTCCCTTCAAATCCAATTGCTCGTTTGGTAGAGAATGTCCCTTTGACTAGAGTAGGCCTACGCTGACTCCTGCTACTCAGCTAAGCTCAACCAATTTATTGAGCAAAATCAAATGATTTACCATGTTGACACCTTCTTTAGATCGATCAAAATGATCGACACAACCTCCCTCACAGAGAGAAGAAACAGAGTCAGCCTCCAGAATGACTCCCCTCTCTAGGAGACCCCAGGTCGCATAAGGGAGCCTAGGTGACTCTCTGGCTGACCTAAGGGAGTTATAATAGCCCTCTGAGTCATATGACTCACCCAGGTGACTCACTTAGGTCAGCTAGAGAGTCACCTAGACTCCCTTAGGCGACCTGGACTCTTCTAAACAGGGGAGCCATTCTGGAGGCAACCAAGCCACTATAAGCAGCCCTGTCTTTCGCACCGTCGATAGACTGCAGTGATACAGATGATACTTAATCTAGAGGCAACCTGGACTCCCTTTTGACGCTGTTTCTTTTCTCTGTGCTGCTATTGCTACACTCATCAAAATTATTGATACTGAATATACCCAAAGCATACATCTGCCATGTGGATCATCAACGCATATACCCAAACTGAAGCGGGTCTATATGTTTGTCTTTTTTTCAGCTTTTTTCACCCTCTTTCTTGTGATATCAGTTGGCTATGCATATTTCATTTGCTGTGGTTAAAATGCTAAATTCACATGTTATTTATTTATCCATAGGAGTGAGCTGCTACAGAGACTGTCGAGATCCGACAACAAATAATATGCTGAGTGCTGGTAACTACCATTACTGCCCATTCCAAGTCATGCGCAATGAGGAGGACTGTAGAGACTTCATATACTGCAGCCGGGCTGGGAGGATGACCATGATCAAGTGTCCTCCGCGAACAATGTTTGATGACAGTCTTAAGGCCTGCACATGGAAATCCTGCTCGTGTCCTGGCAATACACGTAAATGTGTAAGTTAAACGTCCTATTACAAATCATGCCATGGAGTGAGTGCAGAGAGAAAAATGTGAGCGTCACTGTCACCGAAAGCACTCTCACCTGAAAGCCAGGCAGTGTCTGACTTTTAGGTGAGAGTGCTTTTGGCGACAGTGACGCTCACTTTACTGAGTGTGTGACCTTATTCAAAACGTATCAACTTTACCATACTGTGATGTTCCTTGGGGGCATTCAGTCTCTCACATAAATAAACACTGACCATTTTTTCTTGGTGCATTCTAACGATTTTATACTTGTTCTTAAAATCGTTTGCCAATTACATGACGCTGAAATATGATGCTTAAGATATTACAAAGAGAACCTCTGCACAGGTTTTGAGACACCTTTATGTCATAATCTGAACATATGTTCTTGTTCTCCTTTTGCAGTTCCGTCCAAGACTTCCAAGAGTTACAAGAGGATAAGAACATGGAAGAGAGCCACAACATTGACAAAACCTGTGATATTTGAGTGCGGACGTGCGAGGAAGAAACATGAACTTTACTTTACAGCTTTTTACGGTGGATGCCTTTTCCAGTCAGTCCACATCAAGAAGATGAGCTACACAGACTAGGTTGGGTGATGATGAACATGATGGACTGTCTCATATTATAAATATTATATTACTTTGAATGTAGAAAACCAGTTGAGGGAAGGCATTTACCTACTTATTATGTTTATGTAGTAATCCCCTGGGAAAGATAAATATATCCACAGGCTCGAAACAAATGAATGTTCAATAGAAAAGGAAGGATTTCAGAAACAAACAGAAATTTGATTCGACAAAGGTTAGTAACCTGCAAAGGAACTTTTTAAGTTCAGGTTGGCCAAAAGTCAATGAACATATGGGTACAGGAACGAGAATTCTCCAATTTTCTATATTTTAAAATGTTTATATTTAACCCTAGCCACCTTGAATACCATCTCTTTTTAAAGAAACCCTTAAGTCTGAGACAAAGCAGAGCATAGTTAGCCGAGGCCAGAAGCATGGAAACAGTATAATGATGTATCCAAGTACTGAAGAACCATATATACATGTACTTGTAGGTCATTTCAAGATGAGTACAATCTGTATTGTTATGTACATCTCAAAATGACTCTGTCTGACTGGTGTTTTCAATGGTCTGTTCTAAGTTGTCTTCAAAGCATACTTCAGTGCTCAATAAAATAACGGTCTCATCCTCTTTATACTGCACATTGGTCTTGTACAATGAAGATCTAAGGTGGATATACCAGGCTCATTTTGCCAAATTTGCCATCTGATATATTAAAATCTTACAGTGATAAAGGCCAAGTGCGTTTCTTCAGGACTGGCCATTTTGCCACCACAAAGTGATGTAAAAGAAAGAAAGTATTTGTAATTATCATAAGCCATAGCACTGGCATTTGATAATATTAGTGCCTAACCATTGCTTACAGTGGCTCTTCCACCAGATTTCGATTCCGATGTTACCAGAGAATATTATCATGTCTATGTTTGTGTGATTGATTTACTCATTGTGGGGGGGGGGGGGGTCATTAATTCTATTCAAAAAGTGCTAACCAGTTGTGTAGCATAGACGGATTATATTTTGTGGAAGAGCCACTTATGAAGGCCAAATGGGAAAACCTGTCAATACGCACATTCACCCCAACTATTGGCTATAAATCTGCCAAGCAGACATGAACAAATATCAGTGTTTGTGTTTCACAACAAATGAAACTACGAAATAAGAACAAAGTGTTACTTGATGATTTCCTGGGTAGAAGAGAATCAACAGGGCATTGGTGACTTCCTGGTACAAGTTCAAGATTTCCAGCAAAATCCTTTTTTTGACCAAGAGACAAAGGGCCCAGTGATGACATACACCAACCCTATGTAAAAGGGTGAGTGATCCCTCCTAAATTGAAAAAGAAACATAATCAAGTATTAAAAGTATCATTATTGATGTAAGGTTAAAGCTAGGTAGACATATTTTACTCGAAATCTAATGTCCAACTACTGGGCAATGTCCCAAATAAGTTAGAAATTTGTCAATCAATCCAAATACTTCCTTATTTCTTTGTTAACCTAGGGTTTGTTTGTTGTTGTTAACCTTTGTTTTAAAATTATGATAATACATGGATGAATAATGTAAGCATATAATATTTCTTACATGTGTTCCTTGATTCTTGTTTTTTGCATTGTACAATATCATATACACATTTAAAAAAGATTGTACAATATGATATTCACATTTAGAAAAGATATAGCACTATGTCATTTATTTGCTAAGGAATAAACTTCATTTATTTAGAACTTTCTACTACCCCTCTCTACTGCCTGGGAACTGTATGATTTTACTTACTGGCCATGGGACCTGCACTCCTTCTTTTAATCTGGGAAGGACTCTTTCATATTCAGGACATATTAGGGAGCAAACCAGAAGAGAGAATATAGTTTATGCTTGATGCTGATTATGATTATGCTGATAATATATTGAGGTACAATCTGCTTGGTTAAGATGATACAAGACCGGGGGCTTTCAGTGTCGAATAGCACAAATTGATTTAATTACCAGATTCCACAAAGGTAAAACCAAGCAAAATCAACTGACAAAAAAGTATGTGTCGATGTATCGCAAATTCATGATGCTTCCCATTGGAGTAGGAAAGTAGTTGCAGCACATTGTGTCAAGATGTCAAACGATTTTGTTGCTATTTCAGAGGTGAACATGACCAGTGAATTTTGTGTATAACAACATCAAAATGGTGTCAGGCACCTTCATCATTATCATAGTTATCCATCCATTATAGCCAATCAGCATTCTGGGTTGTAAATGTTTCAAGTAACACGTTCTAACAGTTGTGTGTCTTTTCTGAGGTTCAACTTTACGAAAATCCACTGTGTACAATTGAACAAAAGATAAATAAGAAGAGAAACGTTATGTATGCAATGTCTGTCTAACATATTGTGTTTTGTGGTCTTAATGTACCGGTATAGTCTCATTTTTTATATGCGGAGTGTAATGACTACTGTGTGTAGCAAGGCCCTTTGCTGTAGCTATTACAGAAATGTAAAGTCCTAACTTACTAATAGAACCTTATGCTGCGAAGATTGCAGAATCATCCAGTTCAATTCTGGAAATGCTTGTTATTTTTTCTCTTCTTTTTTTTTAGTATCAAAAAGCAAAAGAAAAATAATGATTCAATGGTTGTTGATAACGTTCCTTGTTTCTAGTCTTACTTACAGATAGATACCAATTCTGTGCTTCCATAGTGATACTCTCTACAATGTTAAATGCAGTGTACCAACAACTCTCTTGAACCCTGCAATTACTTGAACATTATTTTGAGCAAATCGGTTTAATAAGACATATGGCTCTTCAATGTGGTCCCTCTTTGATACAAAGTGAAATTAAAATACTGTAATTTATTATACTTGTGGGTAACCTAGTTGCCTCTTTTAGTCAACGACTGACATTTCTGCAATGTGTTTCTTCTGCTAATGTTTCACTGAGTGTTTGATACATGTGCCATAAATGATATAGAATTTCAATGTTATATGTGGACATTTCTCTTGCTACTGCCTTGCAGTCCCTGTATACATATTCCTTGCTTGATGCAGACTATTCTGTTTCTCTTTCTATTGAACCATTCATTAGTAATCAAGTATTAACTGGCTTTCGATAATTTGTTCAATTGAAATGGAGGTTTCTACGCACATTAACTCGCCTTTATGTGATTTTTTATGTGGTTCATACACTGTATGTTGTTTAGGATCTAAACTCGAAAAGGTCCACTTAACATATACTTGAAGCTTATTTAAGTCCATCTTACTGTAAACTTGACATGGATTTTAATGTAAGTAAATTGTTACTTGGGCCTTTTACAACGATAAAGAATCCTTAAATTCCAAACGCATTCACTGATAAATATATGTGTACAGTCCTATTCGCTAATTCTGAGATATGTGAAACAGATGGGATTTTCTTCCATTGTATGTTATTCCATCTGTAAAATTATTAAGCTGGTATAAGGGTTAAGGCCAGGTTGTCTTTTCTATAGATCCTAGTTGGATATATGTTATCATCTCAGTTTATATACAGCGGTATGTATCTGTGTTAATATGATGTATATGATTCACACACGTTTTCGTATCATCGATCACCTATGTCTGAATACAATAAAAATCACGCCGTTTTGATAGCAATTTTCCGTAGTTCTCTTCTTTATTTTTCAGTTTTATTACTGTTTCAAATAATTTCTCAAAATGAGAGAAGATGAAACTCACTGATATAGATGAGATTCGTACACTTATTAACCAGAAAAATATGAACATCAAAACTTGGGGGAAATGCTAGGGTCGGCCCTATTTTTTAAATCTAAACAGGGTCAGGTTGCCTGAATTACTTTCTACTATTTCTCATTACTGCCAACCAATGCCAACGTTGGTAAAACGAATCATTCTTAGCTGGGACCCTGAAATGGGAGCCCGCGGCTTTCCACTCCAGGTGTCGCCATCAGTCACATATCTAGACAAAGGTTCACGAGTTTTGGTCTTTTGAAGGGTTATTTCACGAGTTGAATGTCAGGCCGTATTTCACGAGGCCGTAGGCCGAGTGAAATGCAGCCTGACATTCAACAAGTGAAATAACCCCTCAAAAGACCTAAACAAGTGAACCTTTGTGTTTATTTTTTTACCTTTTTCGATTCAAATTAAGTTATTATAGAGGAGGATAGCCTAAATTAGCTGAAAAAGCGTTTTTCTGCGCAGTTCAAATGTAAACAAACCGACATTTTGATGACGTCACAGGGCCGTTGAATACGGCCGTGGGTTATTTCACAGGGGAGTGAAATACGGCCTTCCTTGGTTAAAATCAATGGCACTGCCGCATTCCATAAAAAATAAAACACCTATCTCACCCAGCTGCCCACTTGGGGATACTTACTGGAAATCGGCCATGCCAAAAGCGATAACACTGGGCATTTATAGATATGGATAGCATTATGACTTACTACTGCATACAGTGCCTCTTTCACCACAGCCGTTTTAACTATCGGCTTACATTGGGATCGCATCAAACTATTTGGATTTTTATTTGAGCCATATGTCTATGTGTCCTCAACATTTGCTCACGAAAAAGTTCCCTGAAGGATCGAAAAGCTAGGTTTGAAAAACGTTTAAAGATCAAAATACAGGTATTTAATAGACAAAATAAAGTTTTTTCCTATATATATGTACCTGTGGGTACCAACCTAGCTGCCAAATGATCAGAGGGGTATCATATATTTTGTTCCATAATTAATACTTTCATATTGTTAGGTCGATTACAGTTTCTTCTAGAGCTCCGGCTGGAGCAGTAAAGGTGTATCCTCAACCCAGTATCTTGTACACTTTCTTGTACAAACTAGTCAGAAACTGTCAACAATACTTTAGATACAAGCATTTTCATCCTAATTAACCTTGTGAAGTTTAGCTACTAGTAATGGCTACAGGACTACCCCCAGCAACCGGTATCAAGTACCCAACAGATAAGTGTGGAACATGCATATTGCTTTCCTGTGGCACAACATGAAACTGAGCTCCATAGGACAGATTAACACAGATTGACACACCATGGTACATAATTATCCACATATTATTTTGCCAGGTACCATGATTCAAAAAAAGTGTTTGATGACTTTATCGAATGATAATAATACTTTTCTGGTCATGGGAATATCAAGGAACACTGATGAGGGCACCTACTGCCAGAGCCATGACATCAATCTGAGAAATAGAATATTATGACACTGCATCACACACTGTGCAGGGGTACCTGCAATATGTGACACTAGGCATCCTCTGTGCTGCCCTAATCCCTTTCCCTGATTCCTTATAATGCTACATGTGTGCACTTAGGTAGCTTATCTGACGTGGGTAACTGGTGCCCAATCTGCCTACTAAACCTATTCAACAAATTGACAGAAAAGGTAATCCACGGCCAGCTGATTGATCCCTTGATAGGTAAGCAGATTATCGATGAACGACAGTCCGGCTTCATGCCGGGCAGATCTACCGGTGACTAAGTATTTGGCCTTCTGATGACCCTCTACACCGCGCGCAACAGGGGACAAAGGTCGGCCGTGGTCTTCCTCGATATGAGGAAGGCCTTGACACGGTTGACCACCTCATCCTACTTGATAAGCTGTCATCGTTCAACCTTGACGACTGCTTCATAATGTGGTTGACAGGATACCTACATGAAAGAAAACAACAGACATGGGCCAGTGACGTCACCTCAGAACCCACTGACGTGAGGAGAGGAGTGCCGCAGGGGTCCATAGTCGGCCCGCTGCTCTTCACGGCTTACGTGAACGATGTGAGTAAGGTCCTTAGGCACTCCACCTGCTACCTCTATGCGGATGATATTGCCCTGGTGGTATCTGGACGCGATGTCAATAGGATATGTACGCTAATGCAAGAGGACCTAGACAGCATCGGCCCCTGGTGCTATAAAAACAAACTCACTGTAAACACTGCCAAAACAAAGGTCCTGTGGTCGTACTCGCACCGGTCTGTCCCTGACCTGACAGGAGTAAATCTGCTGCTGAACAATGAAGTTCTGGAGGTTTTGCTAGTGTTCAACTACCTCTGGGTGGTCATCGACCGGTATCTGTCCCTATCACAGCACTTGAAAAAGGTAATAGGCATGGTCCAGTCTAAGTTGCCTAACCTTCGACGTATCCGTGCAAGCTCCGACCAGAAAACTGCAGTTCTGACCTACACCACAATGATAAGAAGCACAATGGAATATTGCAGCTTCACGTATGTTGGAGGTCCTGTCTGGGCCATACGAAAATTGCAGACCCTGCAAAACGACGCCCTGAGGATATGTGAAAAGATACCCTGGAAGGTGCAAGAAGTGAGCAACTACTCACATTCCTGCACAAGTACTCAATGCGGGATGAGAACGTGGTGATACCGGCAAGAGCGCTGCGAGGACACGAGAAAGTGAAACTAAAGACGATGAGGTCAAAGAGCGACATGTATGACAAAAGTCCCTTGATGCGGGGGCTTGAACCCTGGAATAGACAGTCCTCTGACATTCAGAGAATAGTGTCAAACAAGCTGTTTCTAAAAGCTCTGAAAAAGGACTAGCTACTGGCTATAAGGCCAGCTACTAACAATAGCAGCCACCTGCTCAAACATAATTATGATTATGAAATGCATAAACTTGATTGTGAATACATTTAACACAGTCTCAAACATAATATATAAATACAAATACAGGCCTGCATTGAAATTGTGGGAACCTGATTGAATGGAATAGGTCTATTTTGTGCGATGCACCCCTTCCCAGTTACTCATGATAACAATTACTTTGCACACTGTGATGAACCTAATAATACATGACCTGCATATTTTTTGTCGTTGTTTTTTTTTGTGAGCAAAATAACTTTAAATAAATATTCTGGAGTGTAAGTTACCTTCTTGAATGTCAGTATCTTATTGGATTCAAAGCTGCATGCACATATAGAACGCTTTGTGACGTCATACCCGTTCACAGCCTGATGTGCATGGGATCCTGTTACCTCACTCTCCGGCTGTTTGCAGTGCTGCTGACTAGGACTCCGCTGTGAGAGTGTGTTAATCTACACAGACCTTAGTCCATATGCTTCAATGTGACGTCACAGACCACGGGTGGGAGGGGAGGAGAGCAGTCTGTACTCCCCATAGAGTGTGCAGGGACCTGCCTGCATGCTGGAACAGCACCTGGGAGGATTTCAATGGAATTGGAAGTACACCTAGGCATATAGGATTTGGGCCTATCCATGGAAGGTTTAATTTGATTATCACATTATACTATTACCTGGAGGAACAGGGCTGCATCATCTAATATTCCTCTGATTATCTCAAGTGGGAATGTGCTCACTCTATGTATAATGCACTAATTGAGGATACTCTATGGAGTAGTAATAGGCCCTACTGCTGAAGCTGATTGAGTCGGTAGTCAGGTAGTGTGTTGCCTCCCCCAGCATTCCCCCAGGGGTATACTGCATCTAGATACTTCAAAGATACACTATCTGACTCCCACGGTAAGCATCCACAGACTAATTCAACCACTAGTTATAAAGGCTAGTGAGCCTTGGAGTTATTTAGTAGACGTTCCACAGACAAGAGAAAGCGATGGAACTGTCTTGATGTCAGTAGGATAACTCCATGCCTGCCTATATACATTGGTGAGTAGCTAGATCGGATTAATCAAATGATTCTGGTTATTTGAGCATCTATGTGTTGATAAATACATAGACAAATGCCAACGCCCATTGATACCGTCTAGATCTGCTGTATTTCATGAGTGGGGGCTGGGGTCACATCCCACGAAGCCCCAGCCCCCACGATTGAAATACAGCAGAGAGGTATGAATGTAGGTGGCATTTGTATTGATTCTTTTATTTGAAGTCATTTAATGAAGAAAAACTGTGTTTTCTTATCCCATTGACATTTGTGGGTGAGAATCGGCTATAGTTGATGCCATGGTTAGGCAAGCATAAACTATAGCTGATGACATGGCTGGGCGAGCATCTTGAATATCTTGACTATGAAGATCTTGAATAAGCGACTGTCTTGTATATGAACAGGGGGTAATCATGCCTCCAAAATTATTAAACACTGGGACACTTATATATGATAGTACAGTATGAATCTAACCATCCATAAATGTACACTAAAACCTGAATAGCCTCTAAATTCCCATCACTGATATCTGGCTCTGTCTCACCAAAAGAATGCAGATGCAAATGGTGATGTATTTGACCTGGTGACATATTTGACTGGTTGACATATTTGACCGGCAACCTCTGAACAGCCTCAAGTTTGTGTAAATAACCTTGAAGTAATCCTTGTCCTTGATACATAGTTGTAAAGTGTTACATTATCTTACTGTCACTGTATATGAGATGACGCACATAAAAAGTGCTGGTCATGCATGCAAACCAGTCTAATACGTCACCATTGTACCTGCATCACTTTAGTGAGACAAAGTCTTTATGTTCTGTAGTAGCATAGACATCATAGATAACATAGATACAGTTACATTGATATGATTTTTAATACACACAATATCGGGGTAATCTCCTCATCTAATGAGTCTTTTCTTTTCATTGTTAACCTTGCTCTGTACTGTTGTTTTTATTCATAAATATGTCGTTCATTATAGCCATGGAAACAATGAGCTGCTTTAGGCAATGATAGTTATATTGTACGTGTAATTAACATCCATTACTTTAGACTGCAAATACATGTTGCAAGTGGACAAGACTTGCAGCTTACCCATAGAGGGACGTACACTGGTATACTATAGAGCTGCGTAATTGACTATACGATCTTATCCCCTTGCATAAACCCCCCAACAAACCCATTGAATCTCTTCAGTCATTTGACTATGTCAACTGTTTGCTCATCTACCCCCAATAGAGGCAAAACAAAGAAATGCCTACACCACTGTTTGAGCAAAGGGTCAACAAGATCCGAGACTTTGGGGATGACAGGTAAATCTAATCTGAGAAGATATTGATCCCGGTCAAACAGCCCCATTCAATAATGAGCCATGAGGGTGTACTTTCCCACCAAAGCTATACGCCATACAGGGTTGAGCTGGCAAAGGTGGATTGAGTTAAGATATACCAGTATAGGTATCCCACATAATTATTCGCATAAGCTAGAGAGTTGCCAGCGAAATGGTTATGATATATATAATTTACAATAAAGGTTTTCAATATATATAATAATGTTGTCTAATGGATTCTACCAAAATGCAGTATGTATGTATGTATGCAGAAGGATGGAATTTCCTTCCTCATGAGACCAATTGATAAACAAGAATTTTCCTTAAAGTCAGCTAAAGAATAACAAAAAGATCACTAATCAGAGAAAGTTAATATTGGAATCAGTACGGATGAAAGTCCCATGTGGCAGACAGGAGCCCAAGTACAGTATGAAGCTATGGACCTTGCTCCTAAATTGTGAATTGAAACTAATAATGGTCACCAGCCAGTGGCGGATACAGGATTTTCTGAAGAGGAGAGAGCAAGTATAAATTCCAGCGTTGCATTACTGCATCAAGCTGGACCTGTATGAGTAAATCAGCCCACTTGGGTCAGCATGATGCATTGATGAGGCCCTCAGGATTTACTCACTGTGGCTGCATTCATGCATAATGACGACAAAATGGCATAGTGCGGGTGATACAATAAAGGGGTTGACCACGATACATTCAGTAAGGTCCATGATATAATTGTGTTTGACAGGTGTGGGTTTATTCATGCTACCCTCGTGTCAACACGGATATGTGTTCAATAGTATGTAGCAATATGGTACTTGGACGTAACAGGATATCTATGTGTAATCTGTATGGTACCTGGACGTAACGGATGTGTAATCTGTGACGTATTGATCCTTAGTGTAAGTTTACTTATTGGCCTATATCATGGTGTATCGTGTTTAAAAACATAATAGGCGTCCTACTTTATAGTGCCTTCCAGGCAAATTTATTCTATATTGTATACCTTATTGGCCAGTTTATTTCTGAAAGGATATCTGGTTGTGAATTGAAATTAATCTGGACAATGACGTCGGATGCTATTATTAAAGCCATTGAGTGCTGCTTTGAGGCTGTGTCTCACGACCTTGGGACAATGTTTTTGTCTCTGACCGGATGCCATCTCTGACCAGGTGACGTCTCTGACCGGGTGCCGTCTCTGAGTGGCTTGGCTTGATAAGGTCAAAATACTAGCAGCAGGAGACTAATTATAATTATAACTATGATTATATAACAACCGCCATAAAGTTTTTCCAAATCCTTATATGTATAAGTATAATTCTTTTTAAAACACCTTTTTCTGACACCTGGTCAGAGACGGCAGCCGGTCAGAGACGGCAGCCGGTCAGAGACGGCACCCGATCAGAGACAAAAACATTGTCCCAAGGTCGTGAGACACAGCCTTGAGATCATCTAGATAAAAGCTTTATTTTCTAGATGAAGGCATATCATATGCCTACAGAACAAGCAACTTACATGTGATTACACTGTAAAAAAAATTCCGTTAAAATAACGGAGATTCACTTGCACCACTGAGTGCCGGACTTTCACCGTAAAAATAACGGTCACCGTTGTTTCAAATTCTCCGTAATTATAACAGTGATTCACTGGCACCACTGGGTGCCGGACTTTCACCGTAAAAATAACGGTCAGTGTTGTTTCAAATTCTCCATGATTATAACGGTGAAAGTCCGGCACCCAGTGGTGCCAGTAAATCACTGTTAATCTGACAAAAAACGGAACATCACTGTTATTTCAATACAGTGCCTAAAAAATAAAATATGGTATTTTGTATAATTTAATTCATTTATCCCAGTGTTATTCTGTTCATTTATCCCCCTATACCTAACTCCATGCTCGATATGGTTTCATGGCTAATTTGGTACACCGTGTCCAATCAGCAATATTATCTTAGTGTCAAGACTTCATGCCTAATCATTAGGAAATAGTCTATGAGAGCATTATAGTATGCTTCATGACACTTTGGAATGCCAGTCCATGAGTGGACGTCACTCTAAGATGGCTATATGGCAAACCTTACAGCTTCAAGTGTATATATACTTCTTATTGCCACAAAAATGGTGTTCATAGCATGTAGGAAAATCTGCTCACGAACCAAACTGCCACCTGGTGTGATAAAACTAGACATCAATTAAACATAGTTTCTCTGTAAAATAAACCTGGTTTCACTGTGAAAATAAACAGTGTTTCACTGTACATTTGTATTGGATTACGGATATTCAAAGTAAAACAGATCAATTTTACATTGCCCCTCCGTAATAAAATATATATGATAATTCACCGTAAAATCTGACAGTGATTCTCTGTATATACAACTGAATATTTTTACAAGACTTAGCTTCACCGTAAATGAATAAACAGTGTATCACCGTACTGGATTACAGATATTCAAAGTAAAATTGGTTGACTTTACACTGCCTCACCGTTATCACATTTACGATGATGCACCGTAAAATTTTACATTGATTCTCTGTATATTCAACAGAATGTTTTTACAGTGTATATACTTGGTGACATTTTTGATGATTTTTGATGGTTTGTGTGTTTAATCTCAATAATAGAGAGCGTGCAGCATTAATTCTGTCTGAAATTAAACACAACATCTGTCACTCTTGTCCTGTATGATTATTAGTGAAAATGGAAATCTCACCTTTGGATCATGATTCTAAATAAGAAGGGCACTACTTTTGTATACATAATTGTGGCACGACCTGCAAAAAGATAGGGTCGGCCCTGTTTTGATAGGGTCGGTTGGGTGACCTGAAACAACCCTTTTTTTGGCCTTCAATAGCTCGATTAGACAGTATGTGTAGCTCTGGTAGGGACAGCATTATATAGAAGTATTATCACAAAACTGCGCATAGACTGTAATTGTACGCAGGACAGCTTATCAAGAAGTTATAGAGGTAAGAAACCACTAACTAATATGTGCACACACTGTAACGTGAAGCAAAATGTCAAGCATGTAATACTATATTGTAACCTGCCGAAAATTCAAAGTGCTCGCAAACGCTTCGAAGAAAACTATATTAAGTTTGCCACTGCTTATGACAAACATCGCGACAATACAAAGGTCTCTCAAATACTAGCTGTAGAACCTTATTGTATATCATCAAACAGGCCAGGAGCCATCAACTGTATATATTCTTATATAAAAACTGTGTATAATGCCATCAATGCTATCTCGGTGCTGACATAAATGTATCCTTACATTAGTCAATAAAGCCTTCTTGAATCTCTTGAATCTCTTGAATCTATATCCCAGGACTTATGTACAGCTCTTTCTATATTTGCATTGGGCCTGCATTTGGGTTAGATCCTGTGGATAAGGTGGTAGTTTACTGGGATTCCTGTGAATTCAGCTTTACTAATTGGCTGGTCAAGCACAGGACTTCTATGAACACAGGAATCACATGCAGGTTATTTCATCAGACTAATATCCGATCCTGAAAGTGAAAAGTAATAAGACTCAACTATAATTAGGTGAAAATTGTATGAAGTTTTACCACAAATCTTAGCCAAAAAACATAAACATTTTATTTTGTAGTTTGGTGACTTAGCCTAGTGACTATTATTATCATCAGAGGACAATATCAAAACTTACAACAGAAATAGACTCTCTATGCCAACTGCATAGGACATTACTTAACATCAACATGGGGCATACCTTTTTCCTAAAGTTGACATAAGACATAGTGATTACCAAAGGACAGTGACATAGGGTATGGGTATGCGACATTGGACCCCCTCAAACCCCCAACCCATCATGCCCTTCCCCTATTATAACAGGGGGGACCTCCATTATTGTTGAGTGCATCAGAATAATGACTATCCCATAGATACATAATTCGACCCATATGTATGTCAAACACAGTGTCTAATACATGCACTGTTGTCGTCAATGATGTAAGGCCAGTACGATACATAGATGAAACTTCTGGGCCACCATACTATTCACTCAGCACTGTGTGCTATTTCCAGTATGCTTCCAGGATCAATTGTTACTTAGGTGAAGGCCGGTTCATTGTCACATTTAATGGCACCGCTTGTATAAATGCACTGTGTTAATGGACTGTCTATTGAATGAGGTGTCAACGGTGTGGTCAATGGCCACCAGAGGCCATGTTCTACATTACATAGCCAATAAATGATGCATCCCCTGTTGGTCTACCCCTGTCCTCTTGAATTTTCCATTTGCTTACATCCCTTTGCAGGGATTTCATTATTCTGACTGTGACTGTCCCAAACCAAATATAGTGTAGATAACTAGTGCTGTAAACATAAGGGATAAATTCAGGCATATATAAGCTTAATTAAACCAAGTGTTTACCATTATCATGCCAATATCGTTTTAGTGATTTTGATGGTCTCCTGTTTTTAAAATTACATCACTTATGTACAGCTCTTTCTATATTTGCATTGGGCCTGCATTTGGGTTAGATCCTGTGGATAAGGTGGTAGTTTACTGGGATTCCTGTGAATTCAGCTTTACTGATTGGCTGGTCAAGCACAGGACTTCTATGAACACAGGACTCCCATGCAGATTATTTCATCAGACTAATATCCGATCCTGAAAGTGAAAAGTAATAAGACTCAACTATAATTAGGTGAAAATTGTATGAAGTTTTACCACAAATCTTAGCCAAAAAACATAAACATTTTATTTTGTAGTTTGGTGACTTAGCCTAGTGACTATTATTATCATCAGAGGACAATATCAAAACTTACAACAGAAATAGACTCTCTATGCCAACTGCATAGGACATTACTTAACATCAACATGGGGCATACCTTTTTCCTAAAGTTGACATAAGACATAGTGATTACCAAAGGACAGTGACATAGGGTATGCATGGGTATGCGACATTGGACCCCCTCAAACCCCCAACCCATCATGCCCTCCCCCTATTATAACAGGGGGGACCTCCATTATTGTTGAGTGCATCAGAATAATGACTATCCCATAGATACATAATTCGACCAACATGTATGTCAAACACAGTGTCAAATATATGCACTGTTGTCGTCAACGATGTAAGGCCAGTACGATACATAGATGAAACTTCTGGGCCACCATACTATTCACTCCATTCAAATTACATTCCTCTGCTATTTAGTACAGATATGGAAAAAAATATATTTCTACCTGCATGTTACTCAAAATCCAATTAACATATGAGATGATTGAGAGGTGTGAGCTTGTGTATCAGATGATCTGGGGTGATGCCTGTCAATCCATCCTGAGTACAATTCTCCCAAAACGGCACAATGGTTGTAAAGCGGTTGGGAATAAAAGATATTTGACCATACCTACCTCCCAGTAAACAGATATTGGGGGCTCTATTGGAACTATTGTCATTTTGCTATGGACCACTCTGTTACCTAGCAAGAGCAATTCCAAACCGTCCATGTCTAGTAATAAGTATAAGTACTTGCACAAATATTTGCAAAATTACTGCTATATTATACCTTGTTGTCATATGATATCAAGCAGTTTAACTATACAGGTATAAATGCATGGATTGAGTACTTCCTGAAGGTTGCTTGATGATTCTGTACCAACATTCTATGTGGAGTAGAAACCTTTTGTTTTCAAGGTCATGATACCTACAGAGTAATGGCGAGGGGCTGAAACATAAAGTATGTATACAGCCTGATATATATATAACTGCTTTTTAGTCTTGAACTGGAAATGGCAAACGAATAAACTCTACCCATATACGGGCAACAGACTCATGCAATACTGCCCACACAATATAAGACTCCCCTATGTAACGCCAAGGAACATGCATTATCAATCTGTTGGATGATTAATCGTCCTTAGAGCTGTCAGAGCAGTGTGTGAACATGCAGGCCCGGGAGGTTTTATCAGACTAGCACACTCCTATTCTGAAGCAGCAGAGACAGGCAGGCAAACATGATGCCTGAACGACTTAGGGCCTACTTGTATATAAAATGAACACAGGCCTATAGGCAAGCAGCCAGTAGAGATAAATGTTGACCTTAAACCTTAAGTAAGTTTTGGAATGTATATGTTATTAAGTTAGATCCATTGGGAAGATTCAATAATATTTTGAATCCATTCATGAGTGAACACCTGACCACTTGGTAAATCAATCTCAAACATGGGTAAACCAAAATCGTTTCATCAACGGGTGAAGAGGCGGCTACCATGTCTCAGGGGATAATTCTGCATCAATTAATTATAACTTATAAATGTGACCCATTTATTTGTCTTGTGAACATTAGTCCTTCATTATAACCTGTACCTTAATAATTGAACTTGTGTAATTTCAGTGCCCATAGATGCCTCAAGCACGAAAGATATCAATCATGGAGATAAATGAAGTCAGACAGCAAACTGATGGTGGAACATCCAACAACAACCACACCAGTATAACCAATACCACCGTCATCACCCTTAACCTCTCTGGTAGACGGTTTATGACACCCTCAACAACTCTCGCGAGAATACCAGGAACGAGACTCTCGCAGCTCTCACCTTCAGATGCATCCTATGTCTCAAGTCGAGAGGAGTATTTCTTTGACAGGAACCCTGCAATTTTTGATTACATCCTAGACTCATTCAGGACAGGCTGCTTACATATCCCCCCAAATATCTGCCCCTTCTTTGTACAGCAGGAGCTGGAGTATTGGGGCATTAAGGACTCAGCCATTTCCTCCTGCTGTTGGCCTGAGTATGCAACTCTCCTTTATGAGAGGGCCAAAGTAGAGGCCCTGACTAAGTCCTTGCTGCACCCTTGCCCCGAGCAGATATCCCAGGATGAACCCCAGGACATGCAATGCAGTGGGAAGTGGCGTAGGTGGCGTCAGAAGGCTTGGACCTTCTTTGAGGATCCCACATCTTCTAAACATGCCCAGGTAAGAATGGCAACTTCAAACTGTTATTTTAAGACATGTTGTAGATGTCACAGAATTAGAGCTTGTACAATTTACGAAAATATGGTTGATTTACCATTGGAGACTACAATATTCTGTTGTTTAGTGCAGCATTAACTTTTATTTGTATTCCCAATTTAAAAAATGTAAGCCCCGATTCTTCTCTATAATTACAATACCAGATATAATTACCTTCCTACCATTTTACTTGAAACCATACGTAGTAGTTATAGGACGAGTACCAATCTGTATGCGAAATACAGTGAAGGAGCCTTAATGATAGGCTCCCTTCACTGAATACCCCTACAGATTGGTACAAGGCCTATAACTACTTTATACCACTAGCTGTATGCAGTATACAAGAGGTGTGAAATGTTTTGTTCTGCGTGCCCGCTGTGGTATAATTTGTTTTACTCTTCATTCAGGCCTGGGGAGTTTTCTACCTGATGGCTGTTCTCACCTCGGTCGCCTTGCAGTGCATGATTTCTCATCCCTTCTTCCGCATGCCGATCGAGGTACACAAGACGAACATCTCATCAGAAACCAACCCAAAGATCATCATGTATGCCACTACAGACCCCTTCCCATGGTTAGAGATTCTGGATGACTGCTGCTTGGGAGTGTTCCTGCTGGAGCTTGTTGCCCGGCTTGTCGTCTGCCCAGATTACAGCGCCTTTATCACATCTGTATATAACATCATCGACATAGCTTGTGTCCTCCCTATGCTGGCATCACTTATCATTGCCACCATCTTCCCGAATTTCCTTGAAGACGATAGACTATTTGCATTTGTCTTCTTTTTAGCATTCCTGGGTATATTCAGAATATTTCGCCTGATTAAATTTGCAAGGAACTTCATGGGGATGCGAGTGATGTTGTTAGCGTTGAGAGCCAGCATGCGTGAGATCCTTCTTCTCGGAATGCTCATCTCAATCGGAACGCTACTGTTTTCAACGCTGGTCTATTATGCAGAGTTCTACACAGAGGATGAGTTCCTGAACATTCCTATAGGCTTCTGGTGGGCCATTGTAACCATGACAACAGTGGGGTATGGAGACAAGCACCCAAAGACTGGGTGGGGGTATGTGGTGGGTTCTCTGTGCGCTCTCTCTGGCATGCTGTGTACTGGCCTGCCCATCCCCATCATTGCCAACAACTTCAATCTCTTCTATGCTCGGACACGGGGCCATAGAGCGATTGAGAATGATGCCAAATCTGCCATTCCTGGAGAAAGATGTCACCATGGTAAAGGCTGCTTCAGTGTTAGAGTTAGTAATTATTCCAGTCCATCCAGACCTAATGACAATGACCCTAGCCAAGAAGAAAAAACTAGTACAAATCAGTCATGACATTATCTACATACAACACAATCATCAAATAAATCATCATTATAGAGGCCTTTAATTTGGATATAATACTCCCTTTGTAATATATAATGAGTAGTACCAGGTGATGGGATCATCATATCTGAAGGTTCTGTACATAACCATACTGGTAGAAAAAAAAAGCCACTGACAGTGTTTGTTACTACATGTTTCAGTGATTATTGACTGTGTCAGCCAACCATATATTGTGATAAAAGTTGCCTAAAATTGTACACGTTTCCATCATTTACTGATAATAAACAAAACTTGATAAACAGTCTTTACGCATGAGGAGATACATGGGAAGCTTATGGACAGAATGCCTACACTCATAACCTGTATATCCAATGGTGTGTGTATAAAAGGGTATAATTCGAATTTTAAATAATGACCACAAATAATTTAAATAATGACTAAGGTCGTCTGAAATACATGAAATATTTCGAGTTACCAGCTACCTCTGGAAATTGTTCTAGATATCGATGTATTGTGGAGAGCACTATCTTCTAACTTATGTAGATTATAGGTACGTAACAGACTCACACCGCAACTTCCAAGTTTTCTCCACAGAGGGCAGCTGGGTGAAAGGCCACTCCTTTGCACAATCACCAAGTGGAAACACATGATTAGTTCCTCCCAGCTCCACAACAGGAGCCACTGTCTGGACGCCATTAAAAGCTCAAATCGCTTCACTTTGGAAACCAAACAATATTGCTAATCCTCCACAGAGGTCTGGTTCTGTTCCTTTAGATGGAAATAGGCTGTTTGGGACTAGAAACCGCTATTTTGGTGCACCACATGAAGGCATATCTACTGAGAATACAGGCAAATGTAAACCGTCATCATTATTTCCAGGAAAAGTTAATAAAAATATGTTATCAATATTTTACCAGTAATTTTTATCAATATTTTTTACGAATATATGTACAGTAGTTAATGTGCCAGACCTGTTGCTAGACTGCGCATTTGGAGTACTTTTAATGCTATTTTCAAATACATTTCTGGTATAATTACTGTAAAACCTCGCGTATAAGCCAAACTCGCATATAAGCCACCCCCCTAACTAAACTTAGAAAAATCGATAAGCCTATCAGGCCATCTGATTATGGTGACTTTATTATGGTAGTATACATCTAAAAACTCGCATATAAGCCGCACCCCCATTCGGAGTCGATCCTGTAAGCCGCACTGACAACCTGACTCACGTACTAGCCGCAGTTTCGACACAAGGTTTTATGGTAGGTATTTTATAATCGAACCACTCATCTCAGAACAACATTATGGTAAGATTGTCTCCTTTTGCTGTAAGAATCATCTTGATCTGATGATCTAGGGAGCGATACGATGCATATAAGATAGATAGTGCTAAAACCACACGTTTGGAGTTCTGGGCAATAAAGGGTAAATTGATCTGAAAAAGCTACATTTTTTAGTGATTTAATAGATGATCAATTACGATGACGTGTCTAGCCGTGAATTTCTGGCAAGGGTTATTTCACATATATCATTGACACCTCAAATACTAATATCAAAATATAATCCGATGATATTGTAATTAACTCTTGACACTGACCCAACAATTGCTCTGCAGTCAACAAAGTCTCACAAAACCCGTCATGAGTTGCATAACAAAAAGGACTAGGCTGTGCAAAAAGTCACAATTTGGGGGAAGGGGTGATACAAAAATGTGTTAAAGTCTGAATACTTTCCTTATACAGAAATGTATCTCCCAATGTAGAACACCTATATTAGTTGTTGATTTGAAACCAAAGAGAAATATGATATATTGCTATAGCAAAAAATCAGAAACACAAAAGTTGTTTTGAACGACATGTCTTAAAATCATTCAATGCACTTTTAATATCATTTCATGCAACTAGGTGCCATTTGCAAACCCAAGAAGTTTGTTTATAAATAAAGGATCCAGACAGGACCTGCTGCTATTAACATTTCCTAAGCTCAGTCCTGTCCAGTTCACAATTTTCCTAGTTGTTGACATTACAAAGTGCAGTACCGGTAACACTGGTTGTGGTGACTATGATAGTGTTGTCGCACAACAAAATACATCTTAACTTCTTTTGCAGTCAAAGTCATGCGCATGACAATATTGTCACAGATTTGGCGATACACTTTCTGGCCTCAAGTCTGCATAGTAACATGTACTATAAATACAAAACACACAGCACAGATATCACAGTTTGTTTCCTGAGTATCAATAACCAGGATTTGTTTGTAAGGTCAACCAACCGGCATATACATATTGACATTGATTAGACCAATAATTAGGGTTTCATTAAACATGATAATACCAATTGTGTTTATGGTAAAAACACACTCATAATTTTCTAGCATGATAAAATAGAAAGCAATAAACAAATAAAATCAAAGACTTTATAACTGACAGTTGAGTACTTGATGAACTAAAAACCCGTTTGAAAATTCCTCTCAGACAATTACCCCTTTAGAGAGGCAGCCAATAGTAATCAAACAAATTGCAAAAGTAATCATTTTTCTCTTGCTGTTCTGCTTGCGATCTGCCATGTCCTTTTCAAACGCTATTTTAGCAGCTTCTTTTTCTTGTTGGGTTCTTATTGCGTCTCCGTAATGTACCCGATAAAACTCATCAAAATCATAGATATTAGTCCGTCCGGTTGGGGCTTCACCCCGTGTTTTAAATTTTCCATGTTTCGCGAATTCCTGGTATTCTACATCGACCCCACTACTCCGTCCGGCACGGGCACCGAAGGAGGATTCTCTAGCAAAGCCACGGTCATACTGCTGTCTCTTCATTTTATTCCCAAGGATCTCATATGCCTCAGCAATATCAGCAAACTTAGCCTTGGCAGAGCTGGACTTATTTACATCAGGGTGGAAAGTCTTGGAAAGCCTATAGTATGAGGCTTTTATTTGTGCGCCAGTTGCCTTCGGTGTGACTTCCAGGACATTGTAGTAGTCTATCACCCTGGTAGAGTAGGCGCATATTGGGGTGCTGATGGGTGACGATCGGGGATCCTCCGACTTGGCACATAATAATGGATATATGCCTTGACTCCTTCCCACTGACGACCTGAGATGTTTAAGCGCTATCATGTCTGATCGGAAAGAATCAGGCACAGAAAATCCAGATGAAGGATGGAGCCACTTAGCCGTGGACAAATAAGTGGGACACGATACCTATCAGCCGGGCACATGGATGATGATCTAACAAAACCTGAAATATAGAAGCAGATGACAATTTTTAATTTTACATGATGGTGACATTGTAAAATACAGGAACACATCACAAATTTAGAACTATATCAAAACCTTTGAGCATAGATGATGGGATTTTTAGATAATACATGTTAAATAGATTGAGGTAATGCCATCGATATCCATTTAGTTCTTTGCTTTTTAGTAAAGTCTTACTGGGACTACAGAAAATAGATCACTAGGCCTATAAGCCTTATGTAGCGTTGACGGGTCACGACGAGGAGTCACTGTGGGAGAGTGTGCTCGGACTATAGCAGGCCTTTATAAGGCTCCGCGAAGAGTCAAGAGTCTTTCTGTCGCAGTCGTTCGGACTGGACGTACTGCGCTCTCTTGGTGACTCCTCGTCTGCAATCGACTCCTCGTTTTTGTTAGTCTACCACCATACAAATTGATGACATCATCCATAAAGGCCATTATTTTGCTGCAGAACGTTTTTGTCTTGGAACACTTTTGTCTTGAACGCCAGTCACACCTGTCTTGGAATCGAAAACATTTGTTGTGCAACAATTGTCTTGGCTTTACAAAACAATTGTTCTTGATTTCACGACCAGTGTGACCGGGCCTTTAGGGAGTGATCATTTTTTAACAACAGGGGTGGTGGGTATCATGTGGAGCGTGCAAAATGTTTTAAACTCCCCCCCCCCCCCGGGTCAAGTGGTCGAAATCCCCCCCCCCCCCCCCCCTTTGCGGGCCCTTTGAGGCACAGTAATGCACTGGCTTTTTGGCTCCAAACAGATTAATTTTTATTTACCCCCCCCCCCCCAAAGAGGGGTCCACATTTTTTTCACCCTCCCCCCCGAAGAGGGGTCCAAATTGTCTCTCCCCCCCCCCCCCCATCATTCCCTTAATGGTTGCACTTGCAGCTCTTACAGTACTTCCTGCTCCTGCAAACTGTTCCACAGTCATGAAATGATGAATAGGCACACGGCCACAGCGCTAACAGCGCTAGGCCTAGTCCTATCCCTACCCTCTGTGATACCCCCTCTGTTGGTGGTTGGTAGTAGTGGTTGGTGTTAGGGAGTGCTAATTTTTTTTAACAACAGGGGGAGGGTGGTGGATTTGGGGGGGGGGGGGGGTAAAACAAATATGGACCCCTTGACCGGGGGGGGGGGGGGTTAAAAATTTGGACCCCTCTTGAGGGGGGGATAAAAAAAATCAACCTGTTTTGAGGGAAAAAACCCGCGCGTTACTATGCTACAAAGAGGCGCGAATGCACGTGATTTTCGGCCTGCCGGGGGGGGGGGGGGGTAAAAAATGTTGACCCCTCTAGGGGGGGTGAAAAAATTTTGCACGCTCCACGCGAAATCTCACCCCCCCCCCCCCCCCCCCAGTTGTTAAAAAATGAGCACTCCCTTAGAGCTACAGGTTTAGTGTTAGTTAGCCACTCTCGTACCCCTACTAAGCCTCCCGATGCTCTCACGTCACGTCTCCGGACACAGACTGATACTCATTCTAAGTATTTAGTAGGCCTACTGTTACGGTTTTGCCTAGGCTTTGCCACGCTGTGACTGTGAGTGTGACTGTGTCTCACTCTACTTTACTTACTAGCCCTACTAGACCACCGTAACTCAGCAAGCAAATCATAGTCTTATATGACAACAGACCTGGTGATTCCAATTTCGGTTTAATGCCGGTTTACCGTTTAGGTCCGACCTCAGGGGTTTAAAAACGCATATTTACAACTGAAAACTTACGAAAGAAGTCCTTCCACGAGCCCGAACTGCCTCGGGGGGGAGAGTGATGGTACTATTCAGAGTAGACAGAGGTCCAGAGTGTGCACCTAATTCAAATTGGGTCAAGTTAGTTAATAGGTCAAGCATTGTCCATAGGATCCTGTAGATGGCGCTACCGTATAATTGCATAAAGTAGATGCTAGATGGCAGTGCCATCAGGGCTCATGCCCAAATATGGGCAACAGGGAATTTGTAAACACAACAGCATGTATGGGTCAAATTGAATGAAATCTAGGAATAAGGCAGTTTACCCATGGTTCTGTTGCATGCTAAGCTTATTTAGGATTGTTATAAAGGTTGTCAGATGGTTGTCATGGTTAATGAAGGTGAATATTGCTCATAAATCACCTGTGCCCACTGACAGATGTCCTGTGTCAGTGTTCTACCCACAATCCCCAAACACATGGCTTTGTTTGGACAAAGGAGCTGGGGGACTAGCAATCTTTTTAGAAAACAGTAACAACATTTATCCTATGGCCAAGTGTCACTATATATCAGTTATAGAAGACCAGAAATGGGTTTATTTCATAAAAATATGTCCAATATTTGGTGGGCAAAGGAGTTGTGGGACTAAATAGGGCGCCCTCTGGTGAGTGCTTTGGGAACTATTTAGTCCCACGCCTCCTTTGCCCACCAGCGCCCTCACACGCTCCTTAAAATTATAGTAAACAAGGCAGACCGGAACCGGATGCTGCGCGTGGTCCTTCACCGGCCGGATGTTGCTACTTCATACGGAGTTAGGAAATCGGGTTCTCGTAAATGTTGATTGAAAAACAGCGTATATTATGTCTTTTTGATAGTCGATAAATAATAATTATATTATTTCTTAAATCACGGTATATTCTATAGTATTTGATAAAGGAGATAAAGAAATGGATACTTAACCGTATAACAACAAAGCTAACTTTACACAACCAACATGGCTTCCGGGAAACGTCCTGAGCATCAAGCTCCACCAGAAATCGTAAGAAAACTGTCTATTTAGCGATTGTTTTGTAAAGTATTTTTGATCAAATGATGTTGAATATACAACTTATATACCTTTTCATGTGTTTCAGTTTTACAATGAAGATGAAGCGAGGAAATACACCTCAAAGTAAGTGCACGTGCTGAGCGATATATGGGGACTTGTATCATTCATAGGTCAGATTAACTTGGACACCCACGCTACTTGCAGATATAGCGTAGGTATCATATAATTCCGACCTTGACATAACAAGGGTTGAATACACAGTATGAATGTTTATTCCACTATTTGTTGTTTCCGTAACCCTTTGATATCAAATGTGTATTTCCCAATACACAACACCCGAGGCAGTCTTTTAATACCTTAATTGGAGGTAATTAGTGGATGTGTATTAGTAAGTCCTACCCTAATGGGCTATATGGCCAGCCAATTAGAAATGGATCCGCTTTCGCTCCATTATCTCATTAACATATCTGTATGATGCTAAGGCCAATCTCGCTCCAAGTCTAGGCCTTAGTACCGTTAGGGTCCACTGAGTTAAGGTCAGATGTGATTCTTACTGTCAGCAATGGCCGACCGGACGTAGGGGGCGCCACTCGCGCGAGCGCGAGTGGCCCGGATCTTGCTGCAAATACAACAGCCAGCTGCTTTTTTTTCCCATACTGAAGCATAGTAACTGGCACCCTGTGCCTGTGTATTCAACCTTTGGGGCCCCGATTTAGGGCCTTATTCTCCGAGTCTGACAGTGACTTCCTGTCAAATTTCCGCCATTATTTGGGGGGACGTATATCGTTGCTGAGTCCAGACGTAGCATACAAATATGTTGATTTTGATGAAATAGGGGTCTGAATGAACAAATACTCTCGGATGAATCGAGAAATATGCATTTATCTCGATGTATTGATTATTTTAGAGGCCAAAATATGTCTAAATTATCCACAATTAGCGATTTTAGGATTTTTTCCAGACCATAACAGTGCATTACGTCCCCCAACAAAATGGCCGCCGATTCTGCGCACAGCGCCCCCTACAGCCTTAGGCGACTCGGAGAATACCCCCTACAAATCTTAAATATTTTAACCGAGTGGCAAGCACGATATGGACATGGATATATGTCAGCCATAGATCCCTAGCTTTAGAGAATTTTGAGAAATTTGAGTTTTAGCGGAATTTCTAGTACTTAAGCTATATAGGTTGGCAGCTGACTCCGCCGGGGTAAACAATGATGGATATCTTCTCACAGCTAAGTAAATACCATCAATCCAATGGCATATTTGGCTTATAAAGAACCGGGTGGGATAATTCAAGCAACTTTATCCTTTTCCCGAGGAAATTCGACCCAAAAATGACAATTTGCAGTGTTTTACTGAAGCACAGTGTAAGTGAGTGTGGATTCCGATGCGCGTAGTCACGTGACCAGTACAAGTCTGCCCGACAGGGAGAATTGCCCAAAGTCTCAAGACTGAAAGACTGTACAATTGAAATCAATTGGCCCATTATATGATTATGATTATTCATTTATTGGGCACAGGGCCAGTGACAGGATACCGTCAACTGGGGCTACTTTGAACACTTTTTTGGCATTTTGCATTGCCCGTGAAATATATGCAATGCATTAATTTTGTTTTGTCAAATAAAACAGGGGAGCATCCATGCCTTTGTAAAAAATCCAATTTGATTTTTAGAATTTTACATCTAAGACTAATTATTGTCATCTAATATCAATGCATTTTCAGCAATATTGTACATTTTCAAAGTAGCCCCCACATCGGGGCTACTTTGAACAGCAACCCGCTAATCTGATTGCATTCAACCATATCTGGTTGGAGAATTTGGTTAATTAGGGTATGGTCACTGAAAATCATTTCCAGGACCCTTCCCAATAAGTTTATAAGTGTTGATAATAATCTAACTGGGAAGGAGTAATGGTAGATGGTTAGTTCAAATAGATGTGCGATACAGCCCATCCAGGCCTATTCAAATTAGCCCACACACGAACAGTCATCGGCTAAACGAGTCATCATTTTCAATAGGCTAGCTGCTGGACTAAAAATATTTAATCATTTTTAAACAGAGATGATTTTAACACTAAAGGACATAACGTCATAAGCAACAAAATTATGTATCTGAACATGACTTTTTTTTTTCGATTTGTAGATAAATGGTGACTTGGAATAGTTGTACAACCGTGATCTGTAGTAACTGACGTGATCTGCAGTAGTGCAGATAACGGCAGACCATCCAAACGTGATCTGCATCAAATCAATGTGATCTGTATCAAAATAACGTGATTTGCTAAAACCATCCGACAACCCCCGAAATACTTAGTAGATGCCCTATATGTCCCTCTGCATAAATAAGATTATTTACCTCTAGATACCCCTAGATAATTACCACATAGGGTTGCATGTTATGATGCAGATAGCATCAGGGAGAGGATGAGGTCCCTTGATGCAAATATAGGATTTCTGCATCTCATAATTGATGAAGATCACGTTATTTTGATGCAGATCACGTTTGGATGGTCGGCCGTTATCTGCACTACTGCAGATCACGTTAGTTACTGCAGATCACGGTTGTACAATAGTGCTCCCGCCAGCGTTCAGAGTAGCCGCAAATTTTGATAAAAAGACACTGAATTCATGGAATGTCTGAATTTTCCATAGAAATTCTTGCAAGAATTCTTTTTCCAATTAGTAATGCATAATGGATAAGATAAGAAACACTTTGCTTTGTACAACGCAAAGTTTCAGTGTAATAACTAAATTCATTTCAGGATGGTGGCCATCTTGGATTCACTGCCAATCAGTCATTTCAGGATATTCTCTAGAAAAGTGACATTATTTTCAGAAAAGTGACATGAACAATAAAATGAAATATATATAACAAAGATCAATGATATGTATTTCACCATTAAAAATGTGAATATAGTATTTTATTTTTTTGGTGTTTAAAGTAGCCCCGCTGTTCAAAGTAGCCCCAGTTGACGGTACTAGACTAGTAGTACTAGTTAGTAGTAGTAGCCTCTATATTTAATATAGTGATATAGTCTAGAGAACTTATAACATATAGGCCTATATTAGTAGCTCAGTATACACATAGAAAATGTCCGACCCCTCCTGAGGGGGGGGGGGGGGGGTTAAAAATTCAGGCCCTTTTAAGCAAAAGAGCCAGCACGTTACTATATAGTTCAAAGGGGGGGGGCAAAGGGGGGAGGGGACTTACCTGTAGCAAAATAGCAAGCTAGAATTTTATTTGCTATGGCTCTGAATTTACCTAGGGCTATATAGTGATGGTGCTATATATGTAGGCCTAGGCCTACTAACTGTAGCCCAGGATATTGAAAAGAAAGGGTTGGGGCGGGGATATAGGCAATTTTGTCAATGTAGGTCTACTAACATTAGCCAATGCTATTCAATCAACAAAAAGGGGGCGGTGATATAGGCAATGTTAACAATGTAGACCTACTAACTGTAGTCTAGACTATAAAAAAATGGGGGGGGGCGGTGATATAGGCAATTTCTTTTCATAAATACGTTTTTATTTGGTCCTGGTTACAAGTTTCAAATCTTTTGTTCCACCAAGAAATAACCAGTAGATGATTTTAAAAATGTAGGCCTTCTAACTGTAATCTAGGCTATTGAACCGACATAAAATGTAGGCCCACTGTAGTAGGCCTAACAACATAAATACGGGAGGGGCACCCATTCCTTTAGTTAACATGTGTGTTACTCTATAGTAGCTGCAGTTTTAAACCGCTATTTATTATGATAAACATTTCTACACAGCACGCGTATGATAGAAATCCAGCAGCAGTTATCAGAGCGTGCTATGGAGCTTCTTGCCCTACCGGACGACACACCCTGTTTCATCCTTGATGTTGGGTGAGTTTCAAATGAATCATTCTTCGGAGCAAGCGCAAAGAAAGGGTCTACCAACATAGGCAATATTAAAGAAAAATCAAACTTTAGGTATTTTCTCTTCAAATAATGGTATTAAAAAAGTAGGGCTATTCATTTCCTAAGGATATTTTGAATATAATTCCGATTTTGCATAGCATTTTGTCGTAGGTAAACTAGATCTTCTCTGATTTCTGAAGGATTTAACACTTTTTTTCGAGCCCTTTCGGAGATGTGTCAAGCTATCTACCGCAGCAAGCTTAGGCAACTAAGGTTGAAGATCATGATGACACATTTGCCTTTCCCATGACCATATATGTCGCTAAATAAATCACCACAAGTTATTCATATTCTTAATGTAAAACATTTTCTAGGTGTGGATCAGGACTAAGCGGAGAGTGCCTCACAGAACAGGACCACGTCTGGGTCGGTATGGACATCAGCAAGGCCATGCTGGGTGAGTGAATATTCCGGCACTTTACACCCGCAGTATAAAATGAAGTTCTAACACGCACCGCAGTGACTCGGCCATTGGCGCCAATAGACCAAGCGGCGTGAATTGGTCAGGAGACCAAGTCACGGGCGCCCACTTTCGTGACGCATTGCTAGGCGATGATACCATCTCCATGGTTACAGCCAATGAGAGGACGTCACTGGGAGGCTGGCCTGCGGCCCGCACTCAGTGCGATGTAGCAACGTTTACAGTGGATTTACAACTTTATTTCTCTTATTTACAGTATATTTACAGTCTAGAAGGTATTTTGTTTGTTGTCAGAACCGCATTTAACCATGTCTCACCTGCAAGGAGCCTCTGACCAAGTCCCTCGGTCTCGGGAAACTGCCCCATGGCACCTTCGGTGCAACTGGGCAGTTTCCCTTGACCTCGGGACTTGGTCACAGGCCCCTCTAGGCTCGCTGTGGTTAAACGCGTAGCCAAAGCATGGACACCTAGATGAGGCCTCACTTAAAAAAAAATTCTGTTTTTTTTTAGAAGTTTTTTTTTTAGAAGTTTTTCCCACCCGGTACCTGGGCATTGCATATCTCTATATAGGCTTGTTTGGTATCAAATGAAAGCTGGGTGTTAGGCTGTTTTATCCTAATAACTATGGATTATGGAACCGCTGCCGAGAAAGAAAAAATTGGGCAAAAGAAAAAAAAATTGGCCACTGACAAAAAAAAAAAAAAAAAATGCGGGCGGGTAGCCTTGGGAATAAAAGTCACCCGCCCGCTCCACCGGAAACAGACTTTTTTTAAGTGTGGCCTGAGGATAGAAACATATACATAGTTTAAGCAGGAAATCACTAGAGCTACTAGTAGTGTTTAAATACCTACAATTTTTTTAGCAATGAATGCAGATGCATAATGGCATTATGGTGGCCTAAAAAGTAGAATTGTCTTTTATAACTTGCAAAGTTCAAAATCAAAGCTTACCGTTGGTACTTTTATTGTTTTTATCCATTTCTTGATATGTTTATGTAGTTATGATATATATGTATCTTACACACCTGTAATATCATATATATATATATGCAGATGTGGCTGTCGAACGTGAGGTAGAAGGGTCACTGCTCCTCGGCGACATGGGGGAAGGTCTTCCTTTCAGACCAGGAACATTCGACGGAGTCATCAGGTATGATGCAAATATATACAAAATGTACCTCACAATGTACTTCGACAAATCAACAAGCAGAGTCTAGCTCAGTAAATAATGTAAACTCAGTCTCTCTTTCAAATCATTCCTCATATTCAGTTTGTATGTGGTGGTCTCCCATATTTTTCTGTATTCTAAATACTATGTAAATTTATCACTATGGGTGTCCTTATCTTCAGTATATCTGCCGTGCAGTGGCTGTGTAACGCAGATAAGAAGTACCATGTTCCACCAAAACGAATGCAGAAGTTCTTCTCTACTCTCTACGCCTCAATGGTAAGGGCCGTATAGTGCTTTAATATGTGGTATGCCCGTTGTCACCAGAGCTGCATTAATGCATCATGACGACCCTTCATACATAATGCTTCTTTTTAATTGACTCAGGGTTACCCTGAGTCTTGTGCGACGGGTAGCGATAGCCTCCTCGGCGAAAATATTAAAAGTTCGATAATTCATACATTTCTCTCGTTCAATCCTCCTTTTTGGTTTCTATAGATGCATTAGTACATAGAGTAAATGTGTGCTTGCGCTGTAATTTCTATTTGAACGCTAAGTCCACTAAAAAGACAAAATAAAAAATGTCTAAAATATGGTGGTAATTTGCTTCAACATAGAACCCTATGGGAGACTGTAGACAACCCTTGACATTGAACGATTACACAAATTTACTGTCTTTTCCGACTCCAAGTCATGCCTCCAGGCAATTCTCCAACATACACCTACCAATCCACTGATACAAGACATCCAAAAACGAACATCTGACATGAAAAGAAAGAAGAAAGAAGTACTTTTCTGTTGGCTACCAAGTCACATTGGAATTGAAGGAAACGAGGAAGCAGATGAAGCTGCAAAAAGAGCACTGAGTCTGAGACCTCGCCTAACCCAAATTCCATACACTGACCTATTACCATCAATAGATAGCCACATAAAAGCAAAATGGCAATCAGCATGGAACAAAGAAAAAGGTCATAATACAATGTACCTGATTCAACCAAAACTAAAAGGAGTGACAATGAGGAAAAAGCTGAAGCGTGCAGAACAAGTGAAATTAAACCGTCTACGGATCGGCCATACCAAACTAACACACAAGTACAGACTGAATGGGGAATATGAACCAACATGTCAAGATTGCAGTACCCGTCTAACAGTGGAGCATCTACTACTCCACTGTAGAAGGACTACTGAGTGCAGAAGGAAACATCTTGCAAACACAACATCCATGTACGCTGTTTTCAACACCACTGATGACGAAAATATTCTCAAATACTTAAAGGAAACCCAACTATGGGACAAAATATGAAAAAGAAATTCAACAACAAAAATATATATAAAAAAGAAAAGAAAAAAAAAACCCACAAAAATAAACAAAAACACAAAAAAAAAATGGGGGAGAGTAGTCTGGCGGGCTGGGATGTATTACTCCAGACTGATGGCGCACAGTTGTATGAGCCTGGAGTTTTCACTGCTTCCCAACTTCACCTATGGCTGCGCTTTCCCATGCTGTGGTAGACTTACAGCATAACAAAGGCCTGTCCCTCTCTCACCATGTCTATGTGGTGTCGGAGGTTAAAGAACCCTTGCTTCGGTAAATGTGTAGGAGCGGGATTTCTATCTTTTGGCTCATCTCATAGATTCGATCATCCTGGATACGATCATCCAAGGTAGGCCTTCGGCCTACCTTTTAACTTGTGAAAAACTGAAACTTGAGTAAGTCTCACCTGCGTAGTCAGTGGGACGTTAAACTACACAAACAAACAAAAAAAAAATATTGAACAGCTCAGTGCTAAGTCTATGGGACAGATCTCGGCAGCAGACCAAACCGGGGTGAGACGCTTTTTTTCAGACATCGTTTACTGAATCCGATGGTAATTTAGCACAGGGAGGTCACTACTGAACTTAACTTTAGTGTAAGCACAGTGTGTCCATACTCTCTCTTTTCTTCCTCCTACACGTCCTGTGTGCATCTGTTTCAAATATCAATATAGTACAACATGATATTGTGATATATCACCTTGATATAACTTATATCAATGTAGATATATCCGAAACAATTTTGATCCTGACATTTTGTCACTCGCTGAAACTGATCTATCCCACTGCAATGGATGCCCGGTCCGACTGAAAAGTGTCAGGATCAAGCTAACCAGTGCACTTAATCCACCTGTTAACTGTCCTATGTTCCATCATATTAGAACTGTGTCGTATAACAGTGTAATATACTACAGCAATTTGCACAAATCAGTGTTTTGCAGTGCCAACTCGTCTGTGTATTCGGTCATGCACTGTTTCCGAAAACAGACAGAATCCTTTGTTCTATGCTAGGCCCAATATACGCTGCACTACCTTTGATACCAGTACGGTAATTGAATATATATACTGCTGTCCACTCTTGTTCAAAACATAACAAATATTTTGAGGACGAAAAAGACAACCCTGAAGTAGGATATAGCTCAGAGCCTGCAAAGCACTATTTGCTGTCATATCATTCTGGCATGAATGTACCATCTAACAGATCAAAATACCATCTAACTGAGCTGAAATGCCCTCTATAACATTTAAATAACTTAAATTAAATTCATATCATACCCTGTGTAAACCAAACAGAACGATCACTTTTAGTTCCCGTACCACCCGTCTTCTACATGGAGGCGCCACAAGTATTTTATTTCCACCTGTGGTACCGCTGCTACTCACAAGGGGGTGTGTTGGTTGGACAGAGGATTAGTATACCTGCACTTCACAAGGCGGCTCTGTGTCGTCACCTATTGCCGCGCTATGTACGTCACAGTTGGTAGGCCCGCAGCCGGCGACTGTCGCCCACACCCACCTGCACACCCACACCCACCTGGTCTCCCACACGCACCTGCTCATCCACACCCACCTGCTGGCCTGAAATTGAATAACATACATGTATGACACATGACTTGAGGGTACCTTTAAACAAGGAATTCATTTCTGATGCCAGAATTGACCAATAAATGAGTATAAGGGAGTACTATATCTAACTGCACATGATAAGCTACAGACCCAGGTTTGTCGAAATGGTGTTAAACATCCATTCAAACACCCAGCTTACCCTGAGTCATCTGTGAGGCCACTCACACGCTCAATCTTTTCTCATTACAATGCACAAGCGTTACACAAGCAAGCACATGTAGTTCTAAGCTCTGTGTTGGCACGTGATGTCTATCCCTCCTTACTTGCTGGGGATTGGCCACCTGCTGGTGGTCGGGAAGTTGAAGGAGCAGGTAGTGAAGAGTTGGTCTCCAGTACAGGTAGTTGGATACGCAGTTAGAGACTTGGTTCAACAATGATTGGCTGAATCGGTATGGTGTGGAAAGCTTCCATCGCTGTGAAGCTAGGGTATCTCAACAACTGCTTGATAAAGCCCCATTGGGACCTTCGGTCTCCAGTGGGTGAGAATGCCTGGTGCTAGGTGCCTCTACACTCCGTGGGCTGGGACTCTCTGTAACTGCTTGATAGAGCCCATTCTCGATCGGAGGGAGAGAAAGCCCCCCCCCCCCCGGAAAATCCAAATCTAGAAGACATTATGGAAGCTGGTGGGAGCAGTGTAGGGGTCGGATTCGCCGTGCCTTGGTGGTAAACCGGCAAGGGTAATCCCGCTCCTCTCTGGACCATACCGATCCAGTAACGTGAGACACGGTCTATCTGATTGGAAAAGGGGATGTAGCTCAGTGGTAGAGCAATTGCTTGGCAAGCGGAAGGCCCCAGGTTCGAGTCCCTCACACATGTATTACACCATATACCTTGTGTATAACCTGTGGGTAGTATGTGAACAACATTCAACTTTACTTTTAAACCAAACATGTCTACCCGGTACATAAGGTGCGGGTTATACAAGACGTTTTAGAATCATACTACAGTACTTTAGTAGCTATAATCAGATCCCAGGTGCGGGGTAAAGGATTTTTTCAGGGTCTAGGTGCGGGTTATACATGAGTTCATATATAATCGTCACACACACCTGCTCTTACCCGTTTCTTTCATCATTGGCTTTGAGGTTCCCACTCTCTTCATAATATATGACAAGTCTTAGCAGACAAACACGTTTTATACATCTATCTCGATACTTGGATAATTTTTATCTCAATATTTGTTTCATAATTCAGGCACGTGGAGCGCGGGCAGTTCTACAAATCTACCCAGAAAATAGTCAGCAGGTAAGAAAGATATTATGGATTATTTAGTCTAAAAAGTCGCCCCAAATAGGGGAGTGTGCCCTTATAACGGGATTATTTATTTTAAAAGTATTTTTATTACACAGGGTACCATATGGGTAATACCTTTATATCGTACCTGTCTTAACCTCTAATTCCCTACCATTTTAAATTATCACCTATTTCATAACCGTTTTAGATTAGTCTCATTGTGAAAAATACGAACTATTGTAAAGCTCTATTAATGTTTGTGTGTAGATGTTTCAAAATTAAATGTATAAATCTACATGTATATTCCTTGACAGTTGGAGCTTCTAACGCAACAAGCTATGAAGTGTGGTTTCACCGGAGGTCTCGTTGTTGACTACCCCAACAGTACTAAGGCTAAAAAGTGAGTAGCCTGGCTTAATATTTCCAACAAAATGTATGGTAGTGTAATGGTTCGGCTTTGATGCATTGATTTTTTTTAAAAAGCCAAAACGGCAGTTTACAAGTGCGAAAAAAAGGTATGTTTATTCAAGAAATAAAATGTGTGTTCCTAATCAGGGAACTATCTGTATACACGTACAGACGTGTACTCGCTGAACTCAGAATTGGACAAAGTGAAGTGTACCGCTAGCCGGGCCTGCACAGGGTAGTTAACTACGGGCGCACAGAGGTATTATATACCTCTACCTGTCAGGTAATAAACATGATCATATGTCAATATGATCAGGGTGAAGGGTGAGCTTCACCACTTAGGAGTGGCACGCAGGAACTCAAACAGGACCTGAGTCCTCTTTCGGTCACCGTGTGCACTAACTCCAGGCAGAAAGCCTAGCAAACTGGTGCTTTTTTTTAAAGCTTTACTTTTTTTCTTGCATTGTACCAGTGACCTCCATAGAGGCTATGTAGGTCGTTGATTGTACTTGCAATAGTCCTGGATATGTTGAACTTCTGTAGCCAAGATTTTAGCATGATACATGGTATTAATAGTTTTGAATTTATTTTTACACAGAATGTTCCTCTGTCTGTTTGCGGGCGGTGCGTCCCAACAACTTCCCGCCGGACTTGGAACTGGGGTCGGCGAGAACGGCAAACCTGGCCAAGTAGCCTACAGTGACACAAGGTACATATGGAGATATCATCAGTCACCATAGTTTGTCAAACCCTCGTAATATACCAGTATTTCCTATTCCGATGATACTAAAGAGTACACACTCCAGGGTTTTGAACCAAAATGCAAAATAAATCGTTTCTCAATTTGATATCAGGGCAATTCTACTTTTAACCATGCACAACTTCTCAAAATACGTTGGAGTAATTGCAATTTAAACAAATATTTGTGGAAATTTAGCATCATTGATTTCTTGCTCTCACTCTAAATCTGATACTTTTAACCCAGAGAGCGAATGAAGAAGATTAGAGGAAAACCGCCAAAGAAATCAAGGGACTGGATCTTAGAAAAGAAAGAGCGGAGGCGACGGCAAGGAAAGTGAGTAGGCCTCTAAATGTGTATTCTGTTATAAATATGCTAATGTCCTTTTTGATTTACCTGTTTATGTATTGATGCCTCTTTGCAGCATTATCTAGTTGAAAATCAAGTATTGTAAATTCCTACACACAACCCGTACCTCACGTATAACCCATACTCCTAACGCAGTAAAAGCCTAAGTCCCGCACCTAGCCTAGGGTATGATTATATGTCTTTGATAATCCCGAGTGTGATGTTTGCTTCAGTCCTGACAATGTTGTGTTTTTATCTTTCCAGACAAGTTCGTGATGATAACAAATACTCCGGACGAAAGAGGAAATCAAAGTTCTAGTTATTCTTTCTTCTTTAAATAATCTCATCCTTGTACAGTCATTGTTAAATCATTTACAGATATCCTCTGTTGGATATTTGGGAATTAATGAATAAATCTTAGTAAGCACTGCTAAACAGAGATTTGTGTTATTATTACCAATACAAGCAGCATATAAGCTCGGACTCCACTAGGGCGACACTAGTACATATGTACCTGCGAAACAGGGCGTTCTCTTAGTTCCTTTGTTCTTAAATAGTTCGCCCCGTTTCGCCCTGAATGTTGCCAGAAAGAGGGTGACATTTAGGGCGAAACAGGGCGAAATTTCCTTGAACAAAGGATTAAAAGAATGCCACGTTTCGCAGGTACTAGTATTGCCCTAGTGCGCCGGTACCAAGTTTTGGCGAGAGAACAACATGGTGCAGGGCGGGAACGTAACTAACGACCAGGACCCAAAAAAATCGCCTCGGGTGAACTGCATCATGGGAGCCGTATCAATGTTATTTCTAAGCCCAGCAGTGGTCTCAATCCCATTCAAGGAGTGCGGTAGGTAAGGCCCGACCAAAAAAAAAGTTGGTCAATGGATTTCGCGCACCTTATTTTCGGAAATGGAAATTTATTTGTTTTTGAAAAAAAATTTGTCAATGGTTTTCAAAATTGAGAATTTTTTTTTGAAAAAAAATTTTCTTCCAGTAATTCCCCCAGATCAACCAATAAATTTTCATGTTAGGGGTCCACTAAGAACTTTTGTCGGAGGCTGGTAAAAAAAAATAAAAAATTGTCGCTCGCTCCAGTTTTCCACCAACAAAATCCATTGACAAAAAAAAATTCTTTAAAAAAATTAAATAAATTTCACTCGCTCGCACCATTTTTTGAAAAGTAAAATCCATTGACCAACTTTTTTTTTTGGTGTGGCCTAAGGATAGGATTGTCATCGACAATGTACTTTTATTACGATAAATCTTACCCCTCCTGAAGAATTCTGTGTTTACTGTCCCCCTACTATAGACCAATGCACCAAGAAAGGGTGCCTTTTCCATAATAAAGTTTTGTGTTTACTTTGGTTATAGCAGAATCCTCACAGTATTGTCTGTATTGGCTATGTTTGCAAACATTTAATATCAGAAGATTCCCAGGACAATTATCCTTCTAATAGTATATCAGAATGCAGGAATTAGAGATTATATTCATGTATTTGTCTGTCACATTTCAGAAATGTTCAAAAACTTTTTCGACAACTTTTCTGAAAAGTCATCCTATTTTTATAGTTACACGCTGGCTTTTTTCGGTTTGGATGGGCGACTTTTTTTTGTATTTCAAAGATTTTCCCTGAGAACATTTTGAATTCCTACTTTTTCAGAAAATATATTTCCCTGGCTAATTTTCAAATTTGCGGACAATGGCAACCCCGAAGATTCCCATGCAAAGCTTTGACCACTATAGTAGCGATTTGTCCAACGGATTATTGTCAGACGCAAGCCTTTGTAACAATGTTCTTGAAATATCGCAGCATGTTATTATCATGCGAGATTCTCTGCAAGTTTGGAAGCTTCATATTGATGCCAGAGGTAATTTCAAGAATGTGGAGCACATGTAAAGGAGAATGTTAAGAATTTTTCTTAATAAGAACACTCCCCAGGACCTAGAAATGCAGTGGATTTTCAATAGATCTGAAACCCCTCCAAAGAAATTCTACACCTGCATTGCTGCAGTCATTCTAGAGGACCCACCATCACCGCCTTGGGGTGAGCAGCCAAATTGCGGAAATTCTACCAATGACTAGTCATAATGCCCATTTCATGAACAGTTCACCTAGGTCTTCCTCGAAAGCTTAAGATAGGCCCTTTCATCAGGGATGTAATCTAGCTGTGATTGTTAAGTAGTGAATTAGATCACGACGGCTTGTTCTGATATACTTCGGGTTTGATTTTACTATTAATGGGGAACCCGAATCCAAGACCTGGCACTTATTACTACGGTAAATCAAAGACAAGATGTTTGAATATTTTTTCAGCTTTATTGATTTTGTTCAATTTTCTTTTAACATGCATTCGCATTGAAGGTCAAAATCACATTTCCATAATCTTTAAGACATACTTAACAGAAGTTTTGACGTTTAATTCCAATACAAATGAACACTGTTGCAAACAGGCACAACATTCAGTTTTAACAGTTCAGTACTGTACAGTTAAGATGTTCTTTAAAAATCTAAATCCACGATCCTTTTTAAATGCAGGTCACTTGACGATTTCTCGGTGAAAATTATATTTTGTCTTGTATTTCGTGAATGTGTATTCATACATAACGTTGTCTACTGATGGTGACAACTAGAAAGAATTCGACGATTCCGATACAAAGGCAATTTGGTCCTTAAACTTGACCATATCTAGACTCGGGTTTCACCAAGTACATGGATTTTGGTACCAACAAGCACCCGTGTTCTTGTTTTATTTTGAAAGTATGTTGTGGCAGGTAAAAATGAGCATGATAGTTTCTGATTTGAATGTGAAATGTAGGGATGAAGGGTGCTGTTGCTCCCACCGAGTGAGAAGACTTTTTAAAAGTCACTGGACATTGTACTATCAGTATACAATTACTGTACGCCTCACACCAAAGGCTAGTACAGCTTTCATTTCTTATTCACCATTTTCCTAGTGGAAAAGGTGTGACACTTCCAATATCAACTGGTTTCAATGTCAAAATGAGTCTCAGTGTTCCGCAACTTTACTTCCAAGGATCTTTCTTCTGGTGGTATAGATCCTTGACGAGACGCTGAGGCGCAGTCGTATACACGGTTAGCCGAGTCACTCTGGGCAACAACCGCAGATATTGAGACTGCCCGACAGTCACATTGATATACATATACTTGAGATGTTTCCAATCCAGCTGGAACACACTATCTGAACAGTCCGTAATTCCATTTCTGGGTGAAGAGACGATGAGAAGCTTTGGGAAGATTTACAATTTTTCCCCTGTAATATTTACAATAATTTAAGTCTGTGGACTCCCCATGACGTCCATGTCGCCTCTGAAGCACGTCAGCGGCTAGCCCATGCACACTGAAGGCTGAGGGAGGCGACTCAGTTCAGATGGTACGTCCCAAGCGTGGATATTGTATTAATGTCCATGTCGTAGATGCCGTTTACAAGTCATCATCCTCATCGGGGAGAGCGGTCTCTTGAGCAATCTGAAAACCAGATACAGACAATATTAGTTGACTGATGTGGCCTATACATTTGATACAATTATAAGTAAATCCTTTGGAAACCGAACTTTTTTTTCTTACCTAAACTAACGACTTTACTTGGGAGAGTTTAAAAAAAATTAAACTTTGACATTAAATGACTCGAATGCACAACAGCTACGCTATTAGCTACGATTAGACACTTCATCATCAAACACCAATTCAGTGCGATAAGGAGATTTATTTACCTTGAGCTCCTGTTCGTACTGTGCAGCCATGTTGGGATCCATGATGACCTCTGGGGGTGCGAGGGCGGGCATTGCTACGAACTCCAAGTTGGGGTCTCCGACAAGTTTGCGGGCGAGCCACAGGAAGGGCTTCTCGAAGTTGTAGTTGCTCTTGGCTGAGATGTCGTAGTACTGCAAAGTATGAAATTCAATGTGATTATAAAATCAGATACAACTCAGTGGGTTAAAGTGTCTATTGCCTGAGTCAGCTATAATATTCAGGGCCCCGCCCCTTTGAGCCTGTTGATTATTGTATGAAAATTAGGACCATTTCCAGGGATGAAAGTCGACTATGTCAAAAAAACTTGAAGATATAACATACCCAGGGTTCCCACAAAGAAATTCAGATTGAATTCCATGACATTTCCATGACATTCCATGACAAAAATCTCAATTTTCCATGACATTTTTGTGGAAGTCGGGGGCTTGGCCCCCGAGAAAATTTCTAAAATCTAAAAAGCAAATGGTATATTCTAGGAGATTTTGTCATGTTAATTCCATTATTTTCATATTCCATGACATTCCATGACAAATGGCAAGTTTTTACAAAATTCCATGACATTCCATGACTTTCCAGACAACTTTCAAATTCCATGACTTTCCATGACATTCCATGACACGTGGGAACCCTGCATACCTCATAACTACATTATAGAGCATATGAATGTTTATGCATCTATAGACACATATATCTAGTGCTGTGCAGCAGGATTTGTCATGTCTATATTCTCCTGGACGTCATCTCCTGCTGAGGAGAAGCATTTGGCATGTCCATGTGATCATGGACGTTATCTCCTGCTGAGGAGAATGAGAAATCTGTCCATACACTCTCCATGCATAGCACCTTAGTTTCAGTGGCTAAGCCTCATGTGAAGAGTGTAAATGCATAGGACTATAGAGGAGAGAGAGGGCTTCAAGGTTTCTCAAGTTAACTTGAAATTGGCTGAGAAAAACTTGACACTGAGATCAGTGTGGTGTAGCCTGTCTGTGTATGGGTAGGACCACTGAGGATGAACCAGTGATGATTCTGCTGTCTTATCATAGGATTACAACAAAATAAGTTTGTTTGAGTTTATATTGAGTAATTATCAAATATATCCTAATCCTGATTATATTTTTTTGATTTAAAAAAAAACTTGATTTCAGGGAAAAACTTGAATCCCTGCATTTCCACTGAAAATTGCTCTACACATTTTACCACCACCCGAAATCCCACAGGTTGTATGCGAACTAGAGGTTGGAGTCTAGCTTGCAAGAGTATTCAGTGTAACATTATTACCAAAGTATCTAAATAGTCAAAATCAAACCCCAGATAAGGGATATAGGGTTTCCCAAGTTCGGTGTAAAGACAGGAGTTCAGAAGTTTGTGAAACTAGAAAGTTGCTTACCTGGAGGTTCTTCTTCCTGTGGAAGACGATGGACTTGGCCTTGACTTTTCTGTCTTTGATGTCTACTTTGTTGCCGCAGAGGACGATGGGAATGTTCTCGCACACACGTACCAGATCTCTGTGCCAGTTGGGCACGTTCTTGTACGTCACACGTGATGTCACGTCGAACATGATGATTGCACACTGTCCTACAAGCACAAGGAGGGACAACAATCAGATGTAGCCAAGTACAGTAACTGAGGTGTATTCTTCTTTTTAATATAAAGTTTCTGTGTAGTGTTGCTGCTTCATCATGCCTCAGACATAAAAATCAACACGAATTGTTCAGAATGTGAACAGCAATTCTTTAAATTCTTCATCAGCATTCAGGGATTTCAATTACTAACTTAGCAGCCGTACCAAATTTGAGCAGGTTTTACGTATTGCCTAAAATCGCTGCTAGAAGTTCAGCTCCACCCCTTTAAGAGATTCTGACGTCATTCTTCATTTTGTTAGTGTCATTCCTGTAGGTTATATATCCCACCTCACCATAATACACCCCCCCCCTAATTCTCCTTTCGTTTTTGGTCTGCAAAGATACCTTATCTATGCTTATACTGCCTCAGACACAATATTCAACATTATTGTTATGAATGTGAACAGCAAATTCAATAGGTTCATCATCGGCAGTGGGATAATAATATCCAATGACCTGCATGTTCACAATGCAGCAAATGTCAAGGTTCTCTTTTAATACTAAAAAATAAATAGCTATTCATAATTCCCAACGCGTCTATGCTATTTTGGATTGTTAATACAGTAAGAATGCGTTGGCATCACCTTCTCAAATCTATTGCGGCAAAATTGCTAATTGTATTTTTATTACACAAGATGCAGATTTTATGTTTAAAGTGCCTCAGAAGTAAAAATCTACACGGTTTGTTCTGAATGTGAACAGCAAATTCTTTCAATTCATCAGAGGCGGTGAAGTTAACTTTCGTTTCATGTCTTACTAATTAATGTACCGGTATGTAACCCATGAAAACATGATGCAACACATCAGTCCTAAGGTATCATAACTAGTCACGTTACCTATGCCCCCCCCCCCCGACAATGAGATAATCTATTCAGCTTTCCAATGCTATCTTCTATGGGTTATAGTCTGCCTCAGACACAAAAATCTACATTATATATTCTGAATGTGAACAGCAAATTCTTCAAAATTCATCATGGGCAGTTACGTATAATATCTAGTGAACATGGCTTTTCATAGTATAAACTGTAGGTAGTGATTAAATTCAACAATGAATACATTGGTATAGATAATAAAATTTCACATTGTATTGTCATCTTGGGTTTATATTCAACGTAAACGTTTAAGCATGCCTCAGACATAAACATCAACATTAAGTTCAGAATGTGAACAGCAAATTCTTTCAATTCATCACAGGCCATGTCACTGACAGAATATAAATCCATGCTAATTTGGGGGTAGACCCTGTTAGTGCGAGTTATGAGAATTATTATCATAATAGGCTAGATTTAGGTAGGCTTTAAACTTTTTAATAACTGTAAGTGACATTTGTAAACATGACTTACCCTGAATGTAATAACCATCACGGAGTCCTCCGAACTTTTCTTGGCCAGCCGTATCCCACACGTTGAAGTAAATTTCTCCTCTGTTGGTGTTGAATGGAAGAGGGTGGACCTCTACTCCAAGGGTGGCGACATATTTCTTCTCGAATTCACCAGTCAAATGACGTTTGACGAATGTAGTTTTACCTACACCACCATCCCCCACAAGCACGAGCTTGAATGTGATTCTTTCTTGTTGCGCCATGTCTGTAAGGAAAAGGGTCAAATTTATTTTTCAATCATTGTTTTAGAATTGACACTTTAAATTTATGATGCATCTCTAGCTACATGTTCAGAGGAATAATACTGCATATTAATATAACCCCCCCACCCCCAAAAAAACACAAAAAACTGGCCAACTTGAAGTTGAACGAGTAGTTTGAAACAGGGTAAGGAGTGCCTATTTATAGCTTTAAAATGACATCCAAGTCCCACCTACAATCATTGCCACGTACATTCTATTGACAATGCAATAAACACATCTAAATATTGAAAGAGCCTCCCTGAGGGTCTGATTTAACGATGGGTTTACCACGGAATCTAAATACAAATGCAATAAAGGGCTCTTGAGGTTATTTTCAGGTAAGTAACTCCACAGACCACAGATCTTTGTGTATTGCATTTAAAGGCGTGAACTGGTATACCTGATGACAATCTGACCTGTGTCAACAACGAAGATCCGTCTACTTGAAGTATTTGAGATAAAGAAACCTCGTGGCTCCCAATAGTGAATACACAACCGGCGGTACTTCGGATTGCCCTTTCTGTCAAACGCAAGTCGTCTTGGTTCAGAGACCACTGCAGTCGATATGACGGTTATGCTACGTACAAAGCTTAAAACGGTTGTGCAAGTCGTCCGTAACTGGTTCAAACTAGATTTTGCCTGACAATTTGCCAATTTTCTGGACGTAGGAGAAACGTACTACTGCGTCCGAACAGTGTTATGACGTGGGTTGTGAATATTTTTTCTGTATCCTCCCAAGCAAAGACTGTCAGTGGCAAGTGTCATTCAAACAACAAGCTCTCAAAAGGCCGGGTCCTTTGATTGTTCGATCAATTCAGAATAACACGCAACATGATCCCGCTAAGGCACTGCTGAATACACTAATACATCTGAGGGGAGGAGTAAAATGGGTCCTAAAGGTTATTAAATCTTGAAATAATAGATTTTCCTCCCAAGTCTGACGTTGGAAATTTCCATCCATTGAACGATTCCTTCCTGATATGCCGACGAATTTGTCGGAAAAGAAGAGTGATCTACGCATCCTATCATCATTGGCGCCGAATAAAATCGATACACATCCAATCTGTGAATATTTATCTATTGCGTCACCCAATATTAAGTTTCGGTTATAAAGGATGAATTAGATAAATTGAGATAACCTTCGGACTTACCTAAGGTTTGATTGCGGCTGGCTTCTGCGACGGACTGAAGGGATGACTCGCCGACGACCAGTTTAAACCAGATTTGGCGGGAAAATCTCCGTGGGCGTTCGGGTGTTTCCGGCGATAAATTGTGAAAATATCAAATGCTTTAGAAATGATAAAGTGTATTTGTGTGACAATCATGATAATACATGCAAGCTTTATTTATAAATATAATCTAAAAAATATTAGAAATTGGAAAGTAGGACGATACTCATGATGTCATACCGGAACTAGGAAACACTCCAGCGCACCTGCGCGCTGATGGACTGGCTTGGCTTTGGAAATATTAAAATTTTATTGATTTTCTGTATTTTTACCATTATTATAGATTTGTATGACTTATAATTTGGATGACGGTGTGCAATCGCAACGTTTAAACCTTAACTTAGTTTTGTTTTCACTGAGAAGATGACGAAGGATCGGTTAGCGGCCCTTAGAGCGGTAGGTGAAATCTTCTTCTTGACTTCGGCCATTGGTTTCTCCCTTGGAGCGTCTGTCACATTTTCTTGTCTGCTGTCTGTGCTCGTTTTATCAACAATTTCAGTCTTTATTTACAAACTGCGAACGGACAACATCATGATATGTCTTTTGGTAATAAAGTGTGTTCCATTCATGGTGTTTTAGGCCCAAAGTGACGATGATGAAGCGGGGGACGAAGTGGCCGTCAACGTACCGGACGCTTCGGGGTTTATGGACGAGTTTTTTGAACAGGTAGGCACTGTCTGTCACCAAATTACACACTATTCCTGGATTATTTAGGATAAACAACGCCACGAGGAGTCAGAACGGATGTATATCTGCCATATTGGCCACACTTTGTGGTTTATTTCACAAGGAATTGAGAGAAAACATGGTCTTTATTTGGGTGTTTGCCGGGCTGACGGCCGGCGGGTCCCTCCCACTAGAACGCTTGTCACCCTTATTATCGGCGACCCCTCCCACACCAAAACACTGGGTCCCGTCACTGGAGTCAGCCAACACCCCTCACCCTGTCCCGATTAAATACTACTCCATTCACCATGCCTAAATTAAACCACTCTAGGGTATGTGGTTAACATTTTGTCATTTATTGTATAGCAATAATAGGGAAAAGTTGATCTAGATGAGTTCATGTTTGTGACCAGACTCTGACGTGTGCCCAGTCAGTCAGGCTGAATCATGCCATTCATGATTTCACGTTTGTAGTAGGCTAGGGACTAGTGACTCACTACTCACGCCATGGCTGATGTTGGCTGTCAGTGCAATGCCAATGCCAATGGTGCCATACTTATCGATAGTAATAGTGTAGACGGACAAATATATGGATGTGTATTCCATTAAATGGATCATGGATGTGTATTCCAATAATGAATCTAGACTAATAATTAACCTAGTGATTTGACCTCGTTTCTTAATAACCACCATCATTACCATGGATCTACTGAGCATAACTACTATTTTTTTTCTGAACGTCATATTTTGTTATGATGAAGAATAGCTACAGCACATATTTATAGGAACGATCAGTGATTTTATTATGATATCCCTAGATTTAGATAATCAGAACTTCACAGAAGGGTCCTCTGCTGGTCAGTCATTACCTCATGACATAAGATCTCATAATATAAAGCCAGGTCCCAGCTGTCACTGTTTGAAGTAGCAGTTTAGGTATTGCACCATTGCCCTTATAGAAGTAATTCTATTGAATATATAACGATTATATAACCGTTCTATCCTAGTCAAGGTGTCCAAAATGAGAATAGTTATAGTAATACTAACGATTACATGTGTAGATATTTGAATGTGAATGTGTCACCGTATTGTAGGTCACGAATTATTATCGACTACATCAATCTAATTCGCCAAACCGTCACTAGGGTGCACCACATGATTATATTTGACCAATACAATGCCTCTCCATGATGAGGGCTGAATAGATTAGGGTGTAAGAATTTTTGTAAGATAGCCATAGGGACTGGAGATTTATAAACCGTAAATCGTATTACGATAAGCTTTAATTTGATACCAAACTTGCCCAAGGGTGTATATTATATGAGAGTTTTGGGCAGTATAATACAGTACTTGAGTTTAAACTAGCAATATCCAGAAGATCTGCTTGCGGGTATTACGCTAGATGCAGACTAGATGCTCGAATTCAAACCTTTATTATCTAACCTTTAAGTTTATACAAGCATGTATTCAGGTCTTAGCATAGCACTATCATATCGAATCGGAGAGTGGACCAGGTCAATATGATAATATTATATAGAACCTAGACTGAACGCTGCACCGTGCTGCCACCTATGGTAGTTCATATTAAAGGCGGCACCATAGATATGTAGACTAACTAACACAATCCTCCTTTCTGTTGCCAGTCTAACTAAACGGATAGATGCCTTTGGATCTTCTCAAATCATCCCCCCCCAACCAAAAAATAAAAAATTAAATAAAATCACTGTAACTCTTTTAATACCAGCTTGCACAAATCACACATCTACTGCTGAGGTAGATGGGTATTTACCAAAATAGAGACGTTGGCAAGTCTCCCCTGTAGGCCAACTAGTAATACTATCGAGCCGTTCACAAGAGTGGTCCATATATGATTGTGTAACACGGTTGGCATAACCTAGATTCGGCCAGCGGTATAGAGATAGAACTGATACAGCTCGCTATCTCTAATTTGACCATATGATGGCCGGTGTGATTCTAAGAAGCATTATCTGCCTCATACTGATTATGTGGAATGGAATTTAGAATATGCCCAGGGTTCCCAGTTATAATTAACCTTTTGCTTTAAAAGTCAAGTTAAATATCAATTTTGGAAAATTCAGTTCTGAGTGTAGTAGCGGAGGCACACCACGTCCAACCCTACCTCAATTTGGAAAATTGTCATATTTGTCAGTCATTTTCTAGATTTTGAAAAAATTTCAGTAAATTGTCAGTTAAAAATTTTTTTTTAGAGCAATATTTCCCTACTGGTATGAGACACACCAGAGTGCATCCTTAGATTTTCAAAAATGTCTGGGTACAGTTATACGCGAAATGCAAGTTATCCCACAGAATTTAGGGCACTAAACTTGTTAGTTAAAAGGATTTGTTGTCAGTGAAAAGTCAGTTAAAATTGTGACTGGAAAATAGTGGAAACCCTGATGTTATTTGAAGGCCTCTCCTCCTGAGAAAGAACATCGATACTGATGAGGATGAAAAAAAAAGCATTTAAAAAAAAGGGGGGAGGGCGATTTATGCATGGAGTGTATGCAATTTATGCTTGGAGTGTATGTAACAATAGCAAGGGAGAGCTAAGTTACTTAATTTAGTCTGCTGATTAGAATATACACTCACACCAGAAACCATATATTTAATATCCATCTATAGTGTGAAGTCCCAGTATTTGTAGACTACGGTCGTTTAGCCTTTGTAAATACTGGTTAGTTTGTGTTGGGGAATTTATCACGACCAGAGATGTTTTCTGGATAAATAATACTACAGGAACACTAATAAACGTAGGATATGATACGTGAATGTACTGGAGAATGCAGAATTATATCCCTAGCACCAGGGTAAATAGGTCCCAAGCCATGTCCATAATCCACACCCTTTGTATATGTGCATGGATATCCATATTGATCTATATTTTCTGATCAATATATACGAGCATTTAACGTTATCCTTTTGCCAATAGACCAGTATTACTAGCACAAGTACAGCACGAGTATGATTCGTTGAAGCATCATTATGTTATGTAACATATAAGGATGGATTAGTTGCTGGAAAGTGTGGCTCATACACAAGATGTGGCTTTATACAGTTTGCTTGAATTTACAATGCCCTATCAGACTTACGGGTAATTCAATACCGCACGTCCCTCAATAAGCGCACACACCCCCTTTCTGGTCAAGATTTTGATTGTAAAATGTCTCAATTTTTATTTTGGGTCCAATATGACCAATATACATGGCGTTTTTTCTTTATAGTCTTTTTACGATTGTATGTAGCCTGGAATGCCGTATATTAATAATAAAAAATAAAATAAAAAGATTGAATAGATAGCAGCGGACATGTATTAAAAAAATACCAATTCCTTTCCAATTTGTACACCCAAAATATAGGTTGACAAGTCAGTGTTTTGTTGGGTTTATGTCGGATTTGGGTCATCGTATATAGCCTTGCATAGAAAGACCGCCCAGTCTTTGATCCGGGGGCGTACGTAATCAAAGTGCCGGTAGTTCTGTTTGATTCCCTCTCCCTTTCATCCCTTACTCCACTTACATGTCACACTGACATGAATTCTTTAGTATTTTGTCTGGGTGTAATTCTTTTATTTGTAACGCTGGGGGAAACGACCTTTAGCCTGACGCTAGACAAAAATACCTGTTTTGATATTTCAAGGGTGAATTAACAATTAAGATGTAAGATGGCTGGTTAAGTATTATTTGTTTGCATTTGTTCAAGTTATTTCCATCCAATCCAAGACTGCATCTACTTTTTGATATGGCTAAGGGAGTGCTCATTTTTTAACAACAGGGGGGGGTGGTGGATTTGGGGGGGGGGTAAAAAATTTGGACCCCTTGACCGGGGGGGGGGGGTAAAAAATTCAGACCCCTCATTGGGGGGGGGGCAAAAAAATTCAACCTGTTTTGAGGGGAAAAGCCCGCGCGTTACTATGCTACAAAGGGGCGCGAACGCGCGCGATTTTCGGGCTGCCGGGGGGGGGGTAAAAAATTTCGACCCCTCTAGAGGGGGGGGGGTGGTGGATTTGGGGGGGGGGTAAAAAATTTGGACCCCTTGACCGGGGGGGGGGTAAAAAATTCAGACCCCTCATTGGGGGGGGGGCAAAAAAATTCAACCTGTTTTGAGGGGAAAAGCCCGCGCGTTACTATGCTACAAAGGGGCGCGAACGCGCGCGATTTTCGGGCTGCCGGGGGGGGGTAAAAAATTTCGACCCCTCTAGAGGGGGGGGGGGTGAAAAAAATTCGCGCGCTCCGCGCGAAATCTCACCACCCCCCCCCTGTTATTAAAAAATGAGCACTCCCTAAGTCAGGGCATCAGCTCCTTCGAGTCAAGATATCCTATATTTTAACCTAATCCCTTCTAAGCTATGGTAGTTATATAGCACTTATATGACCTGTAAGTGTGTGGTCAATTCGTTAGCTGCCAGGGTTTCTATGTGAATGTAACACAGCAGACTCCGGGGCGGCGGGCCCTGATATTGTGATAATGAGATATGGTGGGGATATGTTGTTAGCAGGTCAGAGAACTGGGTTAGACCCGCTAGGTACCCTCCGTGTGGTGCAGCTTCCCATTAACCTCCCATCATCCAGTCCCACTTTAGTAACCCTTTAAGGGCCACAGAGTGCTTTAAATGGTTATGAATCGATGCTGACCCCCTTGGGGAGTCTACTCGCGTGTGCTGTTTTCATGCATTATGCTGACTCGTTGGGAGTGTATCGGGCGACCCCCATAAGGCCAGTATGATGGCATGAATGCAGTCCCGCCAAAAAGACTCATGCGGGCTGCATGAATGCATCATGCAACAAAGAGCATACGGCTTTAAAAGCACTATGCAGTCAATAAATGGCTAGGCATGAGGTTGTATGTTTGTAAATTGTATAACGGTACAACGGGTGCCTTACTGATACATGCCACCATATTAGCACTGATGCATGAGACTATTCCGGTACCACACTAGACATGGTGGTTGTTAGCACCAGTTGCGTCCCATAGTGTTTGGAAAGGGTGTACTACATAGAAGCTCCCTTTCAGATAGAATGCTCCAAATTGTGGCAAAGACTATACTTTATGACACCACAGCAGGGTTTGATATCAGTAGTATCTTTGAGTACTCGACAGTGAAAGGCAACTAAGGGATAGTAAGCACTGTCCGGTAAGCACTTTTTAAGAACGAGATTTTTTTAAGAACGAGATTTTCTTTATTTACCAGATAGTTTGACAATTTACATGACTCGAATGTAGGATGTATAATAATTTGCGTACACTTAGTCAAGCGTACTGGTATGCATATGTCTTACATCAACATGAAGGACATTAAATCAACTTACAGGAATTTTCAAGTGGTAAATAAAGAAATGGTAGAACCATCAGTAAACTGTTGTTAGAGTTCTACCATATACTTGTGGTCAATGAGGGAACCAGGAGGGGGTGAAATATCTCAAGATACAGGGGTAGGTGCCGTAGATGTGCAATCAAATTGAGTGACAACCGCAAGTACCGTACTGGCGTATTTAACCCCAACCGGCGCATGTGTGAGGGTTTTTCTCAAATTCAATACCACTCTACCCCGGTGCTTATTCGAGACGGGCTCTTCAAGGTGTGCTTGAGTGTCTTACCTCAGCTAGGTTAACACCTGTGACCTTATCAAAGTGATACATTCAGTGTGAATTGAGCCTATATATAGCATGTGTGCCTACACCCCAGGTATTTATTAGATTCTTATCAGTCTGTGCTGACATGGATAGAGAGAGATGTACATATCTGGTCACGACTGACATAGTGCATGGTGCAGACCAGACCTGCGTGTCAAGTGCTTATAGTTATGTAGCTTG